>QPKB01000007.1:9681909-9784023 GCA_003546025.1 Camphora micrantha
ATGGCTTTCATGAGAGTGGTCTTGCCTATTCCACCCATCCCATAAACGCATATGACGCTGGTGTGCTCGTCGTGCAAGAGATCCCAAATCTTCTCCATGGTTTGTTGAGATGAGCTCTGACCAACCGTGGGCACGTCCATCTCCATCACCCTTGGTGGTGAAGACATGGCTAGAAGTTTGATGCCGCTTCTTTTATTGAGGTCTTGTCGGACAGATTCGAGCTTCTCAACAACCCTCTTACCCAGTGTGTAGGTAGATGGAAGGTTGGAGAAGAATTTATTGTTGGAAGCTTGCCTTTGATCGAACTCTGATTTGATGTTTTCGATTTCAGTTAGGTTTGCTCGGGCATGACCGAGCCAGGTCTGGGATTGGTTGGTGAGCCTCATTCTTTTTCTTGAGGCTTCCCGTCCTTCACTCTCCATGTCGTCGCACTGGGCTTTCAGCGTTTTGGCTTGCTCCATTAGATCTTCTACATTCCTTTTGAGATTTCTCACATAACTCACTTCTTCGGATATCTGAGGACTGATCCATTTAAAGATATTCTCCATCAAAGATGATGCAAGACAAGTGAGAGAAAAAGACCTGAAAAGAGGGAAGAGGAGGAGGAGATGAAAAGATTAAAGTTGATTCGTAGAGTCTCCAACCATGCCCATTAATTGGGTTAGTGCCCTCCAGCTGTAACGATGCCACACGAGAGAGGGAACAGACCAAGTTTCTCACGTTATCAAGTTGAGACCCTGCTGTACTTCTTGGACAAGCAGTTTTCACATGCCAGTCCAACCGTTGAACCATTTGATAACGTGACTCAACAAAAAGAAGTAGACCACAACAGTCATTACCTTTCCTATTCCATTTCAAATTCAAATGTGAAAGCCTTGATTTGAAGGAAGAAGGAATGAAAGACAACTTAGAGCATCTCCAACATATGCTTTATTTTTCTACCTCAGTCTACAACAGTCATAAATGACTACTGGCTCTGGCTCCAACAGAGCCTTCAAATCCACATGGATTTTGGCATGGGGTTTGGCATGCCAAAAAGCAGACTTCAAATCTTATATTTTAATATAATAATACATTGTTGATGCAAGTTGCAATTGGGATGTCTTTTTTGACAATTGTTAAAAAATAATAAAATAATAATATGACATCTCTCTTGGAGTTGTCCAAGAGATATGCCAAATTTATACATGTCTTTTTTTGCCACATAAGCCTCTATTTTGAAAAAGACAACTCCATATTTAAAGTGTCTATTGTAGATGCTCTTAGAGGAAAGGACGACCATCTTTTATCTTTTTCATCTTCTTTTAGAAGAAAAAAAATTGACATAATCAAGGAGAAATACATTGAATCTCTGACTTTTGGAAACTCAACCTGACCTACAAAGTGAAAGATGAGATTAAGAAATTAAGAAACCTCTTCCTTTATTAGTTTACTATTCGAGTGGCTACCAAAGTAATTAGGTTTGTCTCTTTCTCTCGCATGCCTAACTTAAGAACCATAATTTCTTTGAAAAAAATAACAAAATGGATCCAACGCATTGCCATTTGCCAAAGAGGGACTTTTTAAGTCTCTGTCTAGCTTGATTCTATTGCATTTGGCAATCCGAAAGCTCCACTTGTCTTCTTAAATGGATCATAGACGATGCAAGAGGAAAGAGAGAAAGATGGGTAAGTAAAGGTAACTTGCACTATAGATAGAGAGACAATTGTGTGTAAAAAAAAGAGACGGAAAGAACACAGATGATCTCTCTGATCTGTACGGATCAAATGGAAAAGATGAATAAAGATGATTCATCATCATAGGGGTCTCCAACCAAGCCCCGTAATAAATTGGTTGGTGCCCTCCAGCTGTAAGGCTGTGACACTAGAGACCACAGACCAACTTTCCCACGTGATCAAGTTGAGACCATGTTGCATGTCACACTCATAGACGGCTATGTTTGGAAAGGGTGAAGAGGAGAGGAGGGGTGGGAAAATTTGAGGGAGAGGAGAGGGGTGGAAAAATTAATTTTACATTCTCTTGTTTGGATAGTTAAAAAATAAAGGAAAGAAAAATGAAAAAGTAGGATTTTGTTTGTTTGTGAGGTAGAGAGACAAAGACGATTTTAACCTTGTTTTTACAAAAGTTTCTATTGGACTAAAGGGCAATTTAGAAATTTCATACATTTTCCCCTCTTTTCCCCTCATTTTCTCTCCATTTTTTAGGGGGGTATTTTGGAGTGGGCCCGGCCCCACACTCATTTCCCCTCCAAAAGTCCCTCCCCCATTTTCCCCTCTTTTTTTTTTTCTTCCCCCCATTTTACCCCCTTCCCAAACGGTACCTAAGATTGAAGTTCACCTAAGATTGTACCCCACCATTTGGCCTGTTGCTAAACCTTTACCAATATCTATCAATGACCCTATCACATTAATCTCCTCCAATCCAGTATGACATACTAAAACATGTGTCTTATCTATTACTAGTACTTACTTGGGCCTTGGCCTAGTGTTATGAACGAGGGTAGCCCAAGCCTGAACTTATGGATATTCAGTTGGCCCATTGGCTAATCTTATCGACTATGGGGTGGCCCAAGCCGACTCGTGAGGTCTGGTGGGGGTGGCGAATGCTCTGCACACTCTCAAAATAGCACCATTACCCAAGTTATATTAGAAACTATTATAACATAACAAGTCTTTCAAAATGCACTAATATGGTTGGTTTTGAATCTGGTTGCAAGATCCTAAACTTGGCTCTATATGGTGCGTCTCTTGTTTTTTATTACTGAAGGATAAAGAGGCTTGGCATATTCATACATATAACTGGATACCCATTTGACGTCTCTGTAGTAGAACATTTGGCCTAATGATTTATTCTATGCTGTTTGTAACAGGATGCAAATGGAAACTGGTGGTTGGTCGTCTACGACGACGACAATAAAGAATTGGGGTATTTTCCCAGGGACTTATTCGCAGTATTAGGCTCCGGTCCTGCTACTTCAGTTGACTGGGGAGGGGAGACTTACAGCCCCACAAATGCTTGTTTGTCCTCCAATGGGCAGTGGGGGCATTTCCCAGATGAAGGAGTCCGAAAAGCAAGTTCCATGAGGGGCATAAAGGTTAGAAAAAGTCTACTTGTCCGCACATGATAGTGGTCCCAAACATTGGGATCGGTCCAAGGACCGGTCTCAATGTTCGGGACAAGTAGCAGGGCTCTAAAGGTTATGAACCAAGCCAGGCAACCAAGTAGATGCCCCACTAATTACCGGTACTAGCACGGATATTCCTCAAAACTATCGGGTACTTGATAGTGATGAGCAGGAATATCCTCGTCCACTCGTATCCCAGTCCACTCGTGCACGGTTGAGAAGGGATATCGCCCCTTAGTGAAAAAAAAAAAAAAACAAAAAAAAAATAAAAAAAATGGCAGGAAATCCTATATTGTTTATATTAATGGCTGAGGACCTTTTTGGTCTTTCATGAGTCTAAGAGGATTTTAAAAATCCTCTTGATTATATTGCGTTCGGCAATCCGAACCACTTTCCCTCTTTTCTTCATCTTCCTCCTCTCCCCATCCACAAGCTTCTCTCACTTCTTCTTATTCCTCCGCTTTTCTCTGCTACGAGCTTCCTTCTTTTCTTCTTCTTCCTCCTCTCCTATCCTCCACAAGCTTTCTTGTTTTTCCTCTTGTCTCCTCCTTCACAATTTTCCTTCTTCCTCCTCTCTAAGCCTTCATATGGATTTATTCTTCTTCCTTCTCTCTTCTCCTCCATTACCTTTCTCCTCTTCTTCTTCAGTACCTTTCTCCTCTTCACTTTTCTCCTCCACGAGCTTCTCTTCATCCTCGTCCTCTGCTCTCTCTCTCTCCCCCACCAATATTTGACTCTACCTTCCATAGTTCCCTTAATTTTCCAATGAGAAACATGATGGAGATGTCTATATTCAGTTTTTATTTGAAAAAAATTGCATTTTTGGAAAAAAAAAAAAAGAAGAGAGAGATCTTGCAAGAAAATGGGTTCTTATATGTCTATTATATATTTGCAGAAATTGACTTATGTTTTTTAAGAAATAATATTCTTCATAGAATGCTACCTGTTGGAGTTTTTAGAATTGTGGATAGATTTGTGTCACCTGTAATGTTATTATTGGGTCTTGATAATTCAAGAGAGTAACTAATTCCAAATCCTTAATCTCTAAACACCGATTCCAAATCCTAAATCTCCAAGTCCTAATCCAAATCTTAAGAAACACAATAAGATACTCTTTTATTAAATTAACAACATTACTCAAGAGGTCTTTTGGTGGTCAGGTTAGACCCTCTAGTCATATTGATAATTGTATACTTAAGGCACAACTTCTGCCACCTCTAGAAATTCTCACATTTGATTGTAATAATTTGGGTAGAAATCCAATCTATTTGGGCACAATTTTGTGATTAAAAGTGATGTGAAATGTAAAAGTGAAATATGAAATGTCAAATGTAACTTAAAATATGGAATCTGAAAGTGAAAGGTGGAATGCAAAATGTGGATGTGAATGGCGAAATATGGAATGTGAAAGTGAATTGTGGAATGTGAATGTGATGTGCGTGTGTATGTGTGCGTGCATGTGAATATGAATTGTGAAATGTAAAATGTAACATAAAATCTTAATTGTGTTTTCTTCCTCTTCCTTTTTCTAAATATGTGATGAGCAAGGATATCCCCATCTAGCAGCGGAGCCAGGAATTTCTCCTAGATGGAGCAAAGAGAAATACTTAACGAAAAATGTAAAAAAATAAAAAATAAATAAACAATGTGTATCACAATGTCTTAATTTGCATACATCGAAGTCTACAATCATTAATCCAAAATGTTGATGTATCCGTAAGGACCAAACCATAGATGGCCAATAAGCCAAAAAGAAAAGTGTAGCGATTAAGACATGAATTCGTAGAAACAATCCTACCCATAAAATGTACTAACATTTATATATTATTTACGCCTTATTTATTCTTTTTCTATGTAGTCTAGTGTCAATATTCTTTCTACCCTCTAGAAAGTGAGTGAGGGCTTACATCCATTGACATACAATGGTAAGAACCCATTAAGCTAAAATGGATGGGAAAACCTGCGCTCCTAATCATGTGTGGGGCCCACACGAATGGATGGAAAAATGAGCCATGGTACCACTAACATCCATGAAGTTAGCTTAAGCAAAAACCCTTTGAGCAGAGAAATTTAATGGGTGAGTGGGGCCCTATGCTTTGGAGAGTGAAGTGAGGCCCACTTTTTAGGAAACATTCAGTCATCAAATTGGAGATTATATTACGTAAAGTGAAAAATCAAGTAAGAAATAAGTTAAGATGAGGTACCTGCATTTAGGATTGAGTAGTGTAAATGGGTGAGTAGCTGCCAATTTCCATTAGAGATCTTTTGAAAAACCCATCGTAGAAAAAAAAAAAAAAAAGAAGGCAGGGGGGGGGGGCGGGGGGGGGGGGGGGCGGGTTTCACTGGAATAAACACTTTTTTTGGCTAGTGCACCAAACATAGAACTTTAGCCAAAAGTGCACCATATAAGGAATCCGTTCAAAAAAACCAAATTTTTTATCATTTTTTTTTTTTTTTTTGGTTGCTATCGACCTTCATTTTATGTGTTTTTATGTGTTGAGGGTCAACGGTGACCCTCGCTATAACAAGTGAGGGTCGCCATCGACCTTGAGCAAGCATAAACTCATCTTCTTACTTATTTTTCTCTTCCCCGAACTCAATTCAATAATGAAGAAAAGAGAGCAACCGCATTCATTGGACTGAGAGAAAGGGCGGGGCCTCTCTTCCAGGTGCAATGGCAACCAAAAGAAAGAAAGGCTATTTATTTTTTGTCATTTTCATCTCTTTCTCCTCCTCCTCTCTTCCTAGTTTTTTCTCTTGTGCACCTCATTAGCAAGAGCTCGATCGAATCGTATCTCTCCCTAGGCAACCGACTGTAAAGTTTTCTTAGTTCTTTGGCTGCGTCAAAGTCAATCACCAACATGGACGATCTCTCTTTTACTGGTTGACTGAAGCTTCAATTGATCCAGCCACAAAGAAAATAAACTACAACTGTGAAAGAAAATAAACTAATGAAACATTAGTTAAGAAGGATTTTGGCACTTAGGAAAAACTGGATAGTATAATAAAGGCCACAAAAGGCTACAATAAACTATATTGGAGGAATAATGTAGGATCTTCCTAAAACCAATTGTTATAGGAAACGGCACAATCCCTCTCTCAACGGAACACCTGACGCGACTCCTGCCGCGAACTCACAAAATGCGTGTCTAGGACACCCGACCTACCAGACTCTGATACCACTTATAGGATCTTACACCCCATTGATGTACCACTTATCCCAAAAATAATTGGTGATAGGAAACAGCACAACAATAGTTTTATGGTGAATGTGAGAGCTCAATCACAATTATGACCGCTTAGGAGCAATGGTGGACATTGATCTCAACAAATAAGATATACAGTAAAATATTGAAAGGTAGGAAAGGTTCATTAGTCTTCCTAAAATAGATATGAAAGGTTATAACACAAACAAACCCCAGAAGAATTGATTTAATACCCATGACCCATGTAAAGAAACACTTATGACAAACACGGTAGAACTACTTTTGTGCTCCTTTCTCTAAATTCCTGCTCTTGGTCGACATAGATTAGGTTATTTAAATTCAATATAAAGTTTGATGATTCATGATATAAAGTAACCTGAAATTTTCAAAATTATGGCTGAAGTTTGTTTGGAACGCTAAAAGACTAAAGGAGAAACATATCATACCTACAATGGTCACTTGTGATCTCCTTCTCCATGATTGGGTTTGAGGAAGAGAGGAAGAATGACGTAGATGATGAGTTTATGCCTACTCAGGGTTGATGGCAACCCTCAACATAGAAAATGAAGGTCGATAGCGACTAGAAAAAAAGTGGTAAAAAAAGTTGGTTTTTCTCTACAGATTCCTTGTTTGGTGGACTTTTGGCTAAAGTTCCTTATTTGGTGTACTAGCCACATAAAGTGTGTTTTTTGGGTAAAAAACCCCAAAAAATAAAGGGTTTTTCTTTTAGGTAAGAAAATAGAAAAGGGTTGAGCTTAAAAGAGATGACTTGGCATGCACAAAACGGCTTATGAGTTGTCAATTATAGATTGACTCTTTTCTCATGATAGGAAAAGACATAATTCTTCCTAATATTTTTTCCTTATTCCATTCCTTTTCTACCTCAGAACTTGAGGAGGGGCTAAAGGTGAAAAAAATAATAAAAAAATGCCCACAAAAATTATAAATACCTAGTATATCCCTCATCTTTTTGAAAAGTTTCGGAGTCCTCACTCTACCTTCCCTCCACCCATGACCCCACCAAACCCAGTTAACACACTTAGTTATACAAGATATCCCCGCCTAACTGGTTATTTTAACTGCGATGAGTGGGGATATCCCCGCCCACTTGTGCATAGTTGAGTGGGTATATTGCTGCTTAGAGAAAAAAAAAAGATATAAAAAAGTGACGGGAGGTCCTATATTGTCTATATAAAAATTTGAGGGCCTTTTTGGTCTTTAACGAGTTTTTCTGGTAAAATCCTCTAAAATAAGTAAAAAGCATTGCCTAAAAACAGATGGGAAAGGATGAAGAGCATAGGAGAACGAAAGGCTTTTTTTTAGGAGAATGAAAGACTCAGGTTTGTTTTTTTTTTTTTTTTTGAGAATGAAACTTTCTAGAGGGAAGAAGGAGCATCTTTTAAGGTCTGTTTCCAAAAAAAGCTAAAACATAATGAAACTGCATCCAAAATAAATCCTTTTGATTTCACTAGAAAACCATCAGAGGCTTTTGCACTTGTTTCCCTAAAAGCAGCATTAGAGAAGACAGTAACAAGTCCTCATCTCTCTCCTCCAAACGCCCAAAACCCCTTCCCAAATCCTCCAAATCCAAGCTCACCCAATCATCACCGGCCAATGCTGAGCTCGTCTTCGCCCATGCCCCCAACCCCAACTCCTTCATCTACAATTATATCATCCAAGGCCACGCTGCTCCCTTCTAGCGCTCATCTTCTACCGTAAGATGAGGGATGGCGTCTCCCACACCTATCATCCAAGGCCACACTGCGGGCCTTGTTCTCAATGTGTTGAGGTCAACATCCACCCTCATTCCTGAGCGATCATAATTGTGGTCGAGCCCTCGCCCTCACCCTACCATAAAACTATTGTTGTGCCGTTTCTTATTACCAATTGGTTTTGGGATAAGTGGTAGTTCAATGGAGTGTAAGATCTTATAAGTGGTATTAGAGCCTGGTAGGTTAAGTGTTCGAATTACGGGACACGCGTTTTGTAAGTTCACAGCAGGAGTTGCAGAGCAGTACCAGAGAGATATTTTAACTCGGGCAGTCGTGATTGATGATTATGGCAAGGTTTAGTGCAAGTGACTATTACATAATTATCTACTTTTGTTGTGGTGTAAAATTTGCATATCAAGAACATTTTACAGGCAATACACAATGAAGTACCAAAACCTGGGATTTGGTATTTTAACTATTATTACTCTTCATGTATTTCTCTTATATCTGGTATCAAAGCTTAATTGCATAGGATGGGGTAGATATCATAACTGTAGCTTCTAATGGTTAAAAATATATAGAACTTTCCAATCAATGTTGGATGGGATGCAATTTCGAGCTTCTTGCCTTGAGTTCGGAGCTGATGTAATAGAGTGGCATGGGGTTCACTTCCCATTGTTGGTGGTTGAATGGGAACCACTATTTGGCCATCAATTGATTGATGCTAGCAAGCCTGTATATAGTTTGGACGTCTAGATGCTCAAAGACTCTATTTTGGAGCTTCAATAAATATGAGTGGTACTAGTCCCTTTTGGAAGAAATACATTTCTTCAGTAAATGAGCTTCTTTTTCTTTTTTAAGTATCTATCGTTTCTTTTTTTCCTTTTTTTTTTTCTATTGGCAGCATATTTCAAACCCATGACGGGGAAGGTGGGATTGGAAGCTCTGTGGAATCTGATGACCATAGCCATCTCTTTAATTAGAAGCCTCGAAATTTAATGGTGAAATTTGCATTTGTGAAACATTTAAGACTTTGGATCTTGATGATCCCACTCATTTTGTATACAAATCTGCAATCCGCCTTGAGACCTTCTCATATATCCCATTTTACCAATCCCTGACAAGCATCAAATTGAGCCTTACAGAACTAAATCTCTTTGATAGTTGTGGCCGGTTCTTAATTAGTTTCTCATCTGACCAATTTTTTAGGCCGACAAGCCAGAAAATTATATTCTTGAATATTTAAGATATTCTGAAAAGGCATCCAAGAGATTTGCGAGGAAACCACATTCATTTTAGGGACATTATATTGGGTGGAAGACATTCACAATGGAAACTACATAATCAAACCAAGTGAGAGAGACTCATTAGTGAGACTCAGCAACATAGATTATGTATCATTCACTGATGACAACTTCAAGTTCAGAGATGACTACAGTTACAATCTTCTTCAATGTTTAGAAATTCAAATTAAAAATAAAAAATAAAAAAGGAAAGATTACTTGTCCTACACATGTACAGGCGGTGCAGCTCTCTTTTATATGGTCAATGTCCCACTTTATGCAGTCTGGATAATGGAGAGTAAAATCCTATTCCCCACGAAATTCATAAAAAGTTCAAATAAGAACATTGATATGATCCCCAACATGGATTTAATTTGTCTAGACATTTGGAGAAATGTATGCAGTTTGGGAGAATTAGGTAATTTCTGTCGATCAAATATTGATGGATAGAATAAAACAACCAAACAGAATACGAAGTTCTCGGTCTCTCTTCTCACTTGTTCACTAATAAAGAGTTGTTTATATATACATTCTGTATGACTACTGTAATAACAGTCCTTGATATTTGAAATCATCAGAACTGCCTGAAGGATCAAATGAGTGCGCACGAGTATAGGAAGACTGTTGCAACAGCTTCTTTGACTTCAGCTGCAACAGATACCTGACCTTGTAATACTTTATCAGATAGTGACCTCCCCCAGTTCCAATAATCCCAACGCTCACTCACTACTCACTAGCCATAAAATGGGTAATTAAGAAAGAAAACATAACTATAGTTACCTGCGTAGTTCTTTATCGCAATTGGGGGTTCGTGGTAGTTCTTCATAGTTCGCTTCAATTCATGTGGTTGATCTAATTGGTTTGCTGGTTATGAAATGATATACATATATATATATATATATATATTTGGAAATTTAACTTCATCAAAATCAGAAGGTAACAACAACAAAACCAACAGATCAGGAATTAAGGGGAGGAAATCCTAGTCCATACCCAATATGGAAAACAAACGTGCCAACAAATACTCTTGCCAATGGAAGAACAATATTTGGCCAAAACATAAGCAACCTCATTATCGGTCCTTCGAATATGTAAAATCTCAATAGAAGAAAACGAAAGACTCAAAATTTTAATACCCAAAACAATAGGGTTGATGACCAAGTCAGCTTTCCCGTTAATGCATACAACTTCTTTTGCATCTCAAAAAGCACGATCTCAGGAAAACCGCTGCTTCGTACTTCCTTTAATGCAAGAAGAATAGCCCACACCTCTACTTCTTTAGAGTAAAGATCCTTGGTCCAAATTGAGCGCCTGCAACCAAAGGTTTATTATATCTCATCATGAAAAAACTAAAGCTAGATTTTCCATCTTTAATATTAAAAGCAGCATCCATGAATACAAAAATCCTAACCGCAACTGGGAAAGGGGATAATACTTTGCCGTGCTCCCCTATATTGGAACCTATGCATATATTCTGAACCAAACTAAGAATCTTGTTAGGGATAATGCATTGCCCTTTGCCCTGTGCCCACCTTGAGAAAACAAAAGAGATAAGATTGGTCTCTCCCTTTAAATAAGTCATATTCTTTAAATCCATTAACTACAACGGAAATGACCTTTTGCGGCGCACATTTTCGCCGCTAAATACTACCAAAATCGCAGCGAAATCTCTTTGCCGGCGATTACTACTTCACCGCAGAGAATCCTTCACTTCTAATTTTTGCCGGTGCAACGCCGTGAATAATTTCTCTTTTGCAGCGTTTTTTTTTTCGTCACTACTAGTGCAAGAAACGCCGCAAAACAGCTTTCAGCTTTCAATTATAAGACGTTGGCAATGTCTATTTGCAGCAACAAAAATTTTCTTGCAGCGACTGGATATAGCCGCAATAAATTTTCTCAGCGTTTATGAAATTCGCCGCAAAAGCCTCTTTCGTTGGTAAAACTTAATGCGTCGATCTTAACTCGACGCAATTGCTCCTTTCTGACAATATAACCAGCAATATTTGGGTTTCAAAAACTCAATTGCAGTGACAATATTTCGCCAGAAGAAGCTTTTAGCAGCGTTTTTGCACTTCGCCGCAAAAGAGCTTTCGCTGGTAAAACTTAATTGCGTCGAATTTAACTCGACGCAATTGCTCGTTTCTGACAATGTAACCAGCAATATTTGGGTTTCAAAAACTCAATTGCAGCGACTGTATCGCCAGAAGAAGCTTTTAGCAGTGTTTTTGCACTTCGCCGCCTGTTAGATTCCGCGTGTAAAACTCAATTGCGTTGATTTCAACTCGACGCAATTGCTATGTGACCGTTGATTTTTGGGTTTCAAAAATTCAATAGCTGCGTTAGTTTATCGCCGGAATTGCTCGCTCCTGACTATGTGACTGTTTTTCCAGCGTTTCTGGAAACCGTCGCTCCAGAGTCCAAAACTCAATCTAATTCCCACTGTTTCACCCAAATTAAATCACCATAATTGGTGTTTTCAGTGTTTCTCTTTTTTGTTTTTTTCACGTCACATTCATTGTCACATCTGCCAATTAAACACCATATAATTAATCTCTATTTCTATTAACACACAGAAATTCATTAATCTCTTCAAACAGCAATTCATCCAAACTCATGTATTTATACAATGTGGTGGTGCATTATATTCATATCAAGTACAAACCGGGCTGCTATTAAATAAGCCACACACCACTATTGTGTGGCCATAAAAAGATTCAAGGAGTCTATTATCACTAAAATGAAGGCGGTAAAATCTGGTGTACAACTCACGTTGTTGCTACTCAGCCCATTAATCTTGAATGCAGGGCCACATCACCCCGCTGATCACAAGCTTTTCTCTTCTGCATAACCCACTACATCCATGCTTGAGATGTCTGACATAAGAATGAAATGAAAAATGTCTATGTGAGCAGCATAACTCAAATAAGCTAACTGTAATGCACCTATAAGAAAAAAAAAATTGCAAATGTACCAATGCATACAAGTTACCAGTCACCAATAAACCCTGAGAGTACCAGTACTTGAAATTAGAACATCTTATACAAACGTGCAAATTATGGACTATCAAAGATCGATCAATGGATGTGGGAGCTGATCAATTCTATCTATCAAATGGCTTATATATATATATATATATATAGCATCTATCCCTCACCACACATGGTGAGGGACACCCCTTTTGGGGAAGTTTTAAGTACAAAAGGAGATCTTTCCATCAAGTACAAAAGCCCTTTTGTACTTGAAACTTCCCCAAAAGGGGTGTCCCTCACTACACATGGTGAGGGATAGATGCACTTGAATATTTCCCATATATATATATATATATATATATAGAATTTTGTGTGTGTGTGTGTGTTATATAGTTGGATGATAAGGATTAATAAATTAATGATAAATACGTTTTCATTCATTTAATGATGAAAGGATGATGGTAAAAATGATGGTGTATATAAGCATTTCAACTATATATATTTTGTTGTCTTGTTGCAAAATATGTATTAAGTTGACCCTCAATCATGCATGCAGCCCATACCATATGCATCAATTTATTGAACTTGCCAAAGTATAATATCTTCCTCAGTTTTCGTTGGGAAAAATAGGGCATTTCATTGCCTAATGAAGTGTATACTAGGCATATAATTAATCTTAACAGGTGGTGCTAATTTAGCAAGGGAGTCAAAAGGGAATAATATCCATACCTCTATGGGGATGATCAGGAAATCCATCTGGTTGGCCTAACTACAATATATAACAAAATATAACCAAAAGCGAGATTCTGAAAGACCATCACATTCAAGAGTAAGAGTAATTATTTGCAATCTCTACTTAAATGTCTAGAATGACCTACTAAATGAAAATCTTGGACATCTTGCCTTTTATGTAAATGGGATACGCCTTAAGAAACCCACTTACCCAATCCATCCTTTGTTACCATATACATGGGACCCGCTATTCCACCAATGAGTCTCGTAAGTGAATAGATTAGCTCTAATTATTTGATTAGTTTTTCTTGATTATTTCCATTCCCTTGACATCAACAGTGTCATCAGAAATACTGCTAGGAAAATCTGGAGCTCTCCTTTCGCCTCTCTATTTACATTATATTATATTATTTCCATTCCCTCTCTAGTTTTTCTTGATCTATTATATGGTCCTAATACATCCCGACTGTTATCAATCCAGCTACTAAACTAATCTGTTTTGGCCTTCTTTTTTTCAGGATTGGACCAGTAGTAAAAAATATGAAATACCACCAGTGACCAGTATTTTGAAAATAACCGGTCATAAATGCTGATCACTCCTAAATATCCACATTGCATTGTTAACAGGATAAATCAGAAATAATGGAAAATGAGAGTAATGTGATATTATAATGGTAGTAACACGATTTTTATGAAAACTTCTTAAAAAACTGAGAACAAAAGGTATTTTTATTTTTTTGAAATATCTCACTAAGCAGTCAAGAAAGTTATAGGATATTCAATTTTCTGTACTTTCAAGAAAAACACAAGAAAAGGAAAGAAAAAAAAATATTTTATTTCCTTTCTTTCTTTTTTTTTGGTAATGAGGAAATCCTAACCGCACTTTCTGGGGGTGGGGCAAACCCCGGATACACGATCCCACCTGCAAGAACCGTGTATCAATTAAGTCCAAGACTCGAACCTAGCACATCTAGTTCCTAAGTTGGAACGCATGCCAGTTGAACTACCTGTGCGGGTTCCTTTTAATTTTCTTTCTTATTACAACAAAAGAATTTTTTTTTTTTATATAACTTTTTTATCTTTCTGATGGGTTTGTGCTTTGTTTAAGACAATTATTGGAAGTTAACTCGATAGCTGGATCACAATTCAAGTTTATCATCCTTCATTTGCGATCTGCCTAAATGGTCCCACTTTGCTAGTGGTAAATGAGACAATTGATAGTTTTGGGATGCTTGTGTAGATACATCTATTCATTTTAATTTCCAAGTGAGACCAAATCTTAGATCTAAGATTTCAAGATGCTGATAGGATGGACATATTTCAATCCAAGTTGATTTGCAACCTGGATATCAGATTTATGAAAACTTGGGTCACAATCAAAGAGGATCAAGATTCTAGCTCGTGAATGAATTGAATCCTAAATTAGACTGTTTGATATGGTGAACCATGGAAAACTGACCTGCAATCTAGGCTAGTGTGATCCATATAGCTAATCGCGGGGAAGTATAGTAATATAGGTTACTCTGGATCAAGAAGCTAAGAGTTCTTGATATTTTGATGGATGATATCCTCACCAATTTTGAAAGAAAGATGCATGGACATGTTGGATTGTTCTCTCTTCATTTCAAAATTTTAAGAATCTTATACATGTAAATTGTTTTATATATAAGCATGGCATCAGGGGCACCTTTATTGTTAGTCAATACACTCCTCTTGCATTGAAGTTGCTGGAGTGGGTGTCTGTGAAAGTGTGACTGCTCTTTTGATTATTTGTGTTGACCTGGAATACTCAAATCATATTCTTATAATGGGATCTTTATAGTAATCAATCATATTAAATTGTAAGCATGACTAAACATGGTGTTTTTATATGGTATATTTTACACCTGCCTTTGCTGGCATTTTAACTTTTGTGGAAGCTATAAGCGTAGAAAGGAAAGACTTTCGTTGCAATTTGGTAGATGACCCAATAATTTAGATTTTTGCTGATCTAGAATCCAAGTAGATGATTAGTACACTACAGCACCCAAGACAAAGTGGAAACACATGGAAATGGGTGGTAATATAGACATTTGTACTGGGTTACTACCAGTTCCAACTTTCAAGTGCTTAGCAATTGGTATGCTCAAAGGCTTGATCTGAAATCACCTGCCATGGACATCTATGTTAAATAATAAGACAGCATAAACACTTTGAGCCAACTTGACTAATTTCTGCTTAAAATCCTAGGGTTCATTAGAAAATGGCTTTTCTTATCCCAAGGGTTATTGATTGTGAGAGGAATGAAGGATCAAACAGTGAAAAAGGTTGTTCGGATGAAGAGAAAGGGTGGAAAGATCATGTGGATTCTGTGTCCTAAATTGGATTTGAGTTCTTCACACTACAACATAAATGACTTTTTCCAGCGCACATTTTTGCCGCTAAAGTGATGCGTAACAAGAGCAAATTTGTCTAGGTCAAAAGTTTCTTATATCAAAATTAACACATTTTCAGTAGATGTTTACTTCAAGAGTCAATTTGTTTTCCCCTAATGGAAAAAAATGCAGATATAGATCAAGTCAGTATGTACCTGATGCATCATAAAATAGGCAATCCCCTGTCATGGAGACAACTGTTACTCCCTGCATGAATCACACAACATAAAAATTATGTTCCTCAAGTGAGAACATAATTTTCAATAACATCAAGTTTTATCAAAAAAGAAAGTAAATCATCAAACCTGTCCATCAGGGCGGTAGGAAACTGCAGTGGCTATGTCTGTTATATCAGTCCAATCAACAACATGACAGCTAGAAATCACCCAAATGCGAACTTTCCCATCTATTGAACCACTGATGAAGTAATCATTGTCAATTGGATTAAATTGAACACACGTCACTGCATCATTTGGGGAACACACAAAGCAATCAGAACCATAAAGCCAAAAATGCACAAAAAGATTCAATGCAGAAGTATCAAATAAAAGTAACAGAATTCAATTAACACAGAGAACAACTTGATAACACCCACAAAACAGCCAAACACAAACCATAAATTGGATCATCATGACAGATTGGACCATTCTTTCTTAGGCATCAGAATATAATCTGGTTTTTGTACTATTTTTCAATTTGGTTGTCATTAAAAAAACATGGTTGTATATGCAACAATTCCCTTTACCACCATTCCTCGCAAGTTACTTGCATCAGTACTATATCTACAGTCAAAAGTATAGATATAAATAATGGATGTGGTAATTAGAAAGAAAGAAGAAAGATGGGTCCATTTATCAATTCCCATAGAAAATGGAAGAGATTCTTGCATGATTAAGAACGGGTGTCAGAGATTCCCTTCCAATTTTTTCTTTTTTAAAATCTGTTTTGTGCTTTTAAATCTGGGTAATTTTGTTTTACCTTCCAGACAAGTATACTGATATGGTACTGGGAACCCCTGTAGCCAGAGACAGGTGAAATGCTGGCCCCCATTGCTGTTTCACTGCTTGCTTAGATGAAACCCGAGCAGAGAAAATTGTAGCATCCTGTGGCTTGATAGGCATCGCTCTGTTGTCATCCATGGAAAAAGGGGAAAAGAACAAGAAGAAAAACCAATGTCATGAGAAGAAACCAAAAAGAAGAGGAAATAAAGGGACATAAAAAGAAGAAAATCTAAGTAAAATCCATAGAATCTGTCACCCTATTCTTTTTAAAGAATGCAACAACCATATATGACAAGGTAACACAAAAAGTATAGAACCCCCAAACCAACCCCATGTCATTTATCCATATCTTGCATTTAATAAACAGTAAGAGGCTTACTGTCCAATAAGTTAACAGCCTGGTATTGTTATCCCCGTATAGATCTGGGCTAACCTGTTATCCCAGTAAAGATTATGTGTCAGCATTGGAGCTTGTTAGAGCTTATGGAGGTCACTTTGCTGCAAAGGTATGGTGTTTCAGAGATCTCTCTTTCAATATTTGTTTCCTGGAGCATAGAATTTTTTCTCATTGAATCTGTCTACCAAGCTTTTTGATTACCACACTGGAGATCTTTTAGATAAATAGTTGTTGTCTTCTTATTTGTTTCGATGTTCTCAATATTTTGTACCAAAAAATACAATAGGATTAGTATGTTTAATCTTTGAATCTTTTTTTTCTCAGTTGTTTATGATCATGGTAATGGCTGCTGAAAGAGAGGAAAAAAAAAAATAAAGAAAAAAGAACTTGAAAGGATCAAAGTAATTTCCTTTGGGAGGGGCATGAAATTAATATATGGAGGATCTGAGAGAGAATATGTCCGCTATGGGTATGCAAGGCATGGGAAATGGAGAAGGAGAGAGCATTCAAGGTGGGAGACGAGGTGAGGATCAGAGGGGGATTGGTGACACCTAGGTGGGGATGGGGTATGGAGACACCTGCAAGCAGGGGTGAGGTGGTAGGTGTGGATGCGAATGGGAAGCTAAGGATCAGATTCTGATGAAATCTGGTCGGATCTTGCTTTATATGGAGTGGGATTTTGGTGGGGGTATTTCCTATGGGTTCTTCTCCTTCTATAAACACTGATTCTCTTCTTCTTCTTTCTCTTGCTATTGCAAATTCTCCTCCTTGTTTTTTCTTCTAAACTTCTTCTAGCAATCAGCAATGGTTATACCTGCTGAAACCAAATTCCATGTTCTAGCTGTTGATGACAGCCTTGTAGACAGGAAACTGATTGAAAGGCTTCTCAAAGTCAGGTAATTGAAAGATTTCTTATTACGTTCTTGGGTAATAAATAGCTGCTGTTGTTTGGATTTGGATTTGAAGGGAATTCTTATGGGCAAAAGCAGGAAATTGAAGTGAATTGGATAATCACAGACTACTGTATGCCTGGAATGACTGGTTATGATCTCCTCAGAAAAATCAAGGTACCTTATCTTCCTTTTTTTGTCTGTTCTTTTTGCCCCCTGACATTTTTCTACAGAGCATCTTGATTTTGTTTTTTGTTTTTTTTTTTTTTTTTTTTTTTTTTGTTTTGGTTTTGTTTTGGCTTTTCTATCAGGAATCATCATCTCTAAAAGACATACCTGTTGTGATCATGTCATCTGAGAATTAGCAGGTAAGCAGGAGAAATACCTCTCTAATTTATACTGGTTGCTTGAGTCTCATTTCTGTATCTTATTCTGTTGAATTGAAATGGGTTTCTTTTAAATAAGGAAGATCCCCAAAACCTTTAGGATGTTTTTGGGGCATCAAACATCAAACTGCATGTAATTTGAAGAAAACAGAAGCAAATTTACATGTCCACAATCTAGGAGGGTTCCTACAATGAATTCTGCTATCGATCACAGCATGATGGACTAATTTCACTGATTAGATTATCAGAATCATCCAATTGGGCAATCATATGGATGATAGAAAATAAGGATAAGATATGCATGCTCCTAAAGGCATGAAATTTACTGTGTCCACTTTTATCCATTACCAAAATTTCCCATCTACAACTGGAGGTAGTAAAGCTAGTGTGGATAATGAACTTCGTCTTTCTTCTTGTTTTTTGTTAACATATTTAACCTCTGTATTATTAATTATACAGTCTCTTTGCTTGTCCAGGTGCAAAAGAAACTACAAATGAGAATTGAGGCTCAAGGGAAGTATCTACAGGCCATTTTGGAGAAAGCCCAAAAAAGCCTCTCGTCTGATGGTAATAGCTTGGAAGCCTAGAAGCAACAAGAGCCCAACTTACTAAAAGTTGGCCCTCTCGGGCCTCATGGAAAACATGAATCAAGCAGGAGAAGCAAGGCATGGATATCTTGGAAAAAGCATTTTGCCTGACGACTATGCCAAAAGCTACCATTTAGTTCTTCAGCTCTATCAAGGGGAACAAGAACAAGAAAATAAAGAAGTCAAGAATGAGACAAGGATAAGAAGAAGACGCGTTGATCGCAGAAACCCAAGCATAATCCTGCTGTTTCAGGTTTAAAAAAAAAGGTTTTTTTTTTTTTCTTTTTTGGTTGGATTCTTTATTACTAGTGCTGTGACAGTTGAAGAACATTACATGATCTGGACGATTAAAAAGAAGGATTTTTTTTTTTTTTTTTTTTTTTTTTTTTTTTTTCTTCTTTCTGGTTTGATTTTTATTCTTCTAATTGCCCCAGAAGAATTGAGTGTTGCAAGGCTTTGGATTTGAGGAATCTTGTGGGGGCAAAAGGAAGTTGAATTATGTCTCTAGATTTTAAGTGTTCGTGTCCAAATATATAAAGCCAGATTTTTTTATTCTTCTTATCATGTAGGTTCCTGAAACTGTCAATGTATTCATCCGACACAGGTTGGAAGTTGTAATGAATTGATGTATATATAGGGAAAGAAAATTAAAAATCAAATAAGACAGTTGATGTAACTTGGTAGAATATGTACACATAAGTAAACATCCAATGCTAATTGTAGACAATTATATTAAACTAGAGATTTTGCTATTTTAAACTTAGTTAAAAAGTAAGCCAAGTTATAAGAGTGCTAAGATAAACCTGTTTGTGGAACTCATGAAGACTCTTCAAAGTCTTCACCTCATCACAAAAGCCATTCTTGTACCTTCACTCTTAAGGTACCTAGAATAACCATAGGAAAAATTTGTCAACAAGTATTAAAGTGAAGGGTGAGAAAACTATGTTTGATATAAGAAACACAACCTGTGATTTACCTGTACTCCTTGCTCAAAAAGCTTCTCAAAAATCAAAAACCCGCCCTGTTATCTCTCAAGAGTAAACATAGAGACCTCTACATATATATATATATATATATATATATATGTACAGATATTATATATCTATTGCCCAGTTGTCATGCTGTCTAACAAAAAGCACCCAAAATACAATTGTCAAAACATACAACCCCCTTAGGTATCGGAAGAATTAGTCAAACCCTGAGTCTGTTGAAATGACTCAGTGAATCCAGGTAAACCCCTCATTAAAGTCTGGAGCATCCTGTTAGTCTGCATCTGCTGCTCCCTAAGATCCCGCACCTCTGCTCTCATTTCTTCAAGTTGACTCTTATACTGTTCAGCATCTCTTCTGTGTTGTTCAGCGTCTTGCTTTTGTCTCTCAATCTCGGCCAGATACCGTTGCATTTTAAGTTGGCCACGTTGTCTGCTTGACTCGGGGATGACTATCTCTCCGAGTCCCTGTGCATATTCAGGTCTATGGCAGGTCTATGGCCAAGAACCTCCCTAAAGACAGTCGCTGCCGCCTCATCAGTACGCTGCTCCGGTTCTAGGCCATCCATCCTACCTTGCATCTTCTTCTGCACATTGACAAAACACCGGTTATTAAAAATCTAGATATATCTTGTGCTATTCATGCATTCATCACATTTGAAAATAAGCATAGATCCCAAGGACTATAAGTGCACTACTCACATAAGTCTATTCTGTATCAGCTGTCACAAACGCATTCTTCTTCTTCGACCAGCGCGTCTCCTTGTAGAAGTCAATCATATTCGTTGAATTATTTCCAGCACGCTACATGTGTCAGCAATGTGTACGATATAAGAATATAGTTTCGTATCAGAAAACTTCATTAAAGTGGAAATGTGCATTTTAAGCCCAAAAACTAGGGTAACCAATCACAACAATAATGTAATACGAACACAAAAAACAAAAGAAATTCACTTCACTCGAAAATAGTATCTAAAACAACACTCAAAAGCATATTCCTAAAATAATAACATACTATGAAATACCCATCCATCGTTGCTGCCTCATGCATTTTCAAAATAAGTATAGTTTGAAACTTTTTCGAGCCTTTGATTTAATACATGATAAGTCATTATGTTACCTATTGTTGGGATATGCATTCAGATTTGGGACAAGTGTAACCTCTATGAGAATAAATTATTTGAAACCCATACCTTCTGCTCAAGGATCAGGACAAATGATTTACGTCATTATGTGTGATTAATCGTGAGCTTCTTTCGGTTCTCTCGATTTTGAGCCGACATTTTCTGCCAAGAAAACCCAATATTAGCTATAATAAACAAACAAATTTGCCACTATCAATATTTAGACTCATTTTAAATGGGTAAATATATGGTTTACTATTGTAGAAAATACATACCTTAAATTCGTTGCTGCCCCACCTGCCACATAACTTAACCCATACGAGTGGGTCAACCAAGCTAGTCCCATTAGCTAGCGCCTCTTCGTGGCTTCCATATGATAGATATATCTTGTGCAAGTCGTGGTGGAATGCGTTGAAGCGCTTACGCAAATGCTTAGTCACTGTCAATCAGTGGTTTTTGCGTTCCCAATCAAACACAAAGTCACTCTACAATTAAATTTCATCACATCATTTAGGCGGCAATTATACTACAACCACTTTCAAACAATCAATATTAATTAACAAATGACTTACCTTAACACGGGCAATGAGCTCCTCCTTCTTGGCTTGTTGGACAGCAGCCAACGTGCGTAACTCATGTCGCAATATTGTTTAATAATCCATGACACCCGAGTCATGAACTTAGAAGCATTCTCACAACACGGGGCAGTCTCGCCATCATTTATCTTCAGAGGCACTTTCCCATTCTTCCTCAGTTTCTCAAACAAGGTGCATTTTGCGGGCCCACGTGTACGTTTCCTCTGTTGCTGGTTTGCTACAGGCTCTGTGGGTGCATCTGCAGCTATATTACAATGATCACTACATTAGTTGGTCACGACTATAGTTAATCTTTCCACTTAATTAACATGTATAAATAGGCCAACTCATTCTTTATATCTAGGAAAAAAACACGCACCAGTTTGTGGGATACCGAGATCCTCATTAGTAGCAACTTCTCTTGGAGGTGATTGTTCTCTAATTGGTGAAGGTTCTCGAATAGGATCCGGTGGGGGAATTGGGTTGGCGCATGGAGGCAACCAGGGATGGCTTGGGGGCTGCGTGGTATCATCCGAGTTGGTTTGCTCTTCCTCCTCGGAGCTATGGTATGAAGAGAGACGCACTCCACTCGATCGGCCAAATCGACATCCATACGGTACAAGGCCCCTGGCACGAGTACCTCGGGATCTCCCTCCTCTTGAACTTTCCCCCAATTTGTTACATGCGTGTGCACGAGTTAATCATTTTAGACAAATATCATTCCACTCCACATGATAATCTCGAAGTCAAAGACAGGTAGATAAAAAAGAAAAACTAATTCTTAACATTTGATAAGGCTTATGTTTTTGCAAATGGAATCCTCAAAATTAATATCATTTAATGCAGTATATGGCAACCTATGTTACGAGCATAACATAAATAGAAAAATAACTAAAATTATCATATTATATACCTTGATATTTGATATTGCTACTCATGCTGAGATTGCGATGACATGTCGACACAGCGTACCGCCTACAAGTATGGTATGTCCCGATTTCCCCTCACCTGAAAAAGAACAACATCATACATATCAGAAATCAATCAAGTTTAGAGGAAAATAAATAAACGGTCAGTTATACTTGTCCCTTCATATATATGAAAACATAAATGCTATCTTGAGTTTATTAGTCCAGCCCATTTATCAATAATAAATATGATGGTTTTAATAAATAAAAGCAAGAATTTCATACGATATAATAATTTGATAAAAGCAAGAATTTCATACGATATAATAATTAACAGCCTATGTCCACAACTCAATTTCAAAGAGTTAATCTATCGTGTTACCCTTAAACTCGGTGATCTCTTTTTTTGTTGTAATTATAAATCTGATACAGACTCTTCCTCTATGGATAGGTCCCCCTCATCTGAATATTCCCCATCACCATATGCATCTCCAGAACCAGAAGCAATAATGTCATCGTTGATAAAGTCCGTTGAATCTATGCCTTGACCATCCTGATCCATGACAGCTCGTGCATCAATATGGCTAGGTAGTATATCAGTCCTACTCGGTGGGGTTGACACTGGACATGCATCACACTGCACTGATGCATAATAATATGATGACTCATCTTCTTGGTCGGCATCATCGTCACTTGATTCACCATCAATATATTCTAGAACCCTCGGCATTGGAGGAATGTTGTATACATTCCTATTTATATAGTTCTGCACAACACCCCAATTCCCTTTCGCCCTTAAATCTCTAATGTAGAAACACTGAGAAGCCTGACTTGCCAACACAAATGGTTCATCCTTATACCAAGTCATGTTCATGTTGACACTAATCATATGGTCATCCACCCGCACCCCTCGTTTTCGATCACTAACGTTAAACCAATCACATTCAAATAGGTACACCCGATGCCATTCCATGTATAGTAACTCTACGATATTATTAACACCACCGTAGAAATCTAGGTTATTTGTAGCCTCGTCACCAGTTACCAACACCCCAGAATTTTGTGTACGCCGGCGAAGTTCACGCTGCTTTGTATGAAACCTTTTTCCATTTATAATGCAAGCAGCATATGATGCAGCCCAACGGTCAGGCCCGCAAGCTAACGCATACAGATCAGCGGACACATCAGGTGGATTGGAGATACGTTGTTCCTGGATCTACACCAAAATTGGTGAAAAATTGCAACATATATTTTCGTCATCCCAAAGTATAACAAAAGCTATGATATTTAAAGTAGATAGGGATGGAGATGAACTTACACGTTGCTTGAACCAATTTGGAAACTCGTCTTGATGCGTGCGATCAATGCAATTTGGGTGTTGTACGCTACATTTCTCGTAGTGCTCCTTGTATTTGGATCACAGAATCGCCAAGGAAAATATTCAAGTTAGCTAGTGTGGGATGATAGGAACTTGTTAAGTTCGAATGGAAGTGTATATGTATAAGTAAAGTCATTGATGCTTACTCTATATACGGTCTAATCTCCGCACAATTGTTAAGCACGTACCAGATGGCTGCTGTAAAGAGTTTTTGTTCTAATTGCACGTTAGAAGCTGTACCCAAGGGGCGAACTTTCTGGTTGAAAATTTTGAATCCATCTATAGTTTTCTCTTCGTTAGCATCAACGTTGCGATCCGCTCGATTAAACTTTGTCTCGACATCTTGGAGGTACATGGAGAAAAATGTCAGGCAGTCGATGTGAATGTAAGCTTCGGCTATTGAACCTTCTGGGTGGGCTTTATTCTTATCATACCGCTTGAATTTGCCGAGATACCTCTCAAATGGATACATCCATCTATATTGTATTGGACCCCCAAGAAGAGCCTCACGAGGTAAATGGACAGCTAGGTGGACCATGATATCGAAAAAAGATGGAGGAAATATCATCTCTAGTTTGCATAGAATAGTGACGATATCAGTTTGGAGCTGGAATAGACGATTCACATCTAGAGTTCGAGCGCACAACTCTTTGAAAAAAGTGCTAAGTTCAATCAATGACAGAGCTACCCCCCCACAAAAAAAAACAGCAATGGGGAGTAATCTTTGAAGGAAAACATGACAGTCGTGGCTTTTCAACCCTGAGATTTTACAATTACGTAGAAAAACACATTTCGAGATATTGGAAGCGAATCCATCTAGAAATTTGATATCGGCCAGCCGCTCACAAAATTTATTCCTTTCATTTTAGTGTAATGTGTAAAGTGCATGTGGCATTGTTACACGATCGCCTTCACGCCTCAAATGTAATTCTTTTCTGTAACCCAAAATCTCCAAGTCACACCGTGAATTGATATTATCCTTAGTTTTTCCTGGAATGTTCATTAAAGTGAATAAAATGTTATTGGCAATATTCTTCTCAATATGCATAACATCAAAATTATGCCGAAGTCTAAGTGTTGACCAATAAGGTAACTTGAAGAATATTCTACACTTTGTCCAGTTTAGCTCTTCAGTAGTGCGTTTTCTCTTCCTACAAGATTTACCAAACTGAACATCCCCAATCATATGCAATTGAGTTTGAATATCGTCTCCTCCTAGATCCCTCGGTGGCATGCAACGATCTTCTTTACCGTTGAACAACCCTTTTCTCGTTCTCCATATGTGATATGTCGGTAAGAAACATCGGTGTCCCATATAACAATGTATTCGGCCATATTTCAACCAATTGGAGTCTGTGTCGGCATTACAAGCTGGACAAGCCAATTTTCCCTTTGTTGACCAGCCAGAGAGATTCCCGTAGGCAGGAAAGTCAATAATTGTTGACAATAAGGCGGCATGCAACATAAATGTTTCCCTAGTCGAGGCATCGTATGTAGGTACCCCATGTTCCCAAAATTCAAGTAGTTCATCAAGCAACGGCTGCAAGTAAACATCGACGTCATTCCCTGGTGACGTTAGGCCAGGAATAATCAGAGATGTCATGAAGAACTGGTCTTTCATGCATGACCACAGCGGCAAATTATACGGAACAAGGATCACAGGCCAAATGCTATGAGGTTTAGCCAAGTTGTTGAAGGGAGTGAAGCCTTCACTTGACAAACCGAGCCTAACATTGCGAGGATCCACAACGAACCAACTATGTTGTTCATCAAATTTCTTCCAGGACTCAGAGTCGGCCGGATGTCTCATACTAGTATATTCTATCGCCCGTTGCTCTTTATGCCATCTCATATCACCTGCTATCTTTGCAGACATAAAGAGACGTTGCAATCTCGGTTTCAAAGGAAAATGTCGCAACACTTTCTGAGGTATCACTCGTGACCCGTGTGTATTTGGCATCCACCTCGAAGCCTTACATACAGGGCATTCATTAAGAGCGGCATTTTCTTTCCAAAATAAGATGCAATCATTCATGCATGCATGTATTTTGTGGTACTTGAAGCCCAAATCAAGCTCCAAAGACCTTGACTCCCCATATGATTGTGGCAAGAGCGCATCTGGGAAGGCAGACCTCAACAGGTTGAGGAGCATGTCAAATGACTTAATTGACCATCCACCAATTGATTTGATGTGTAACAACTTGACAATGAATGACAGCTTTGAAAATTTTGTACACCCGTCAAAAAGACGACGTCGAGCATCTTCTAATAGCTGGTCAAAAGATGACGCTGGTGTGGCTTCAGGTATTGGTGGCCTATTTGGCGAAGTAGTGTTGTCTTGGGGCACATCAACAAAGGTGCCTACCCAAATGTCATCCAACATCTGTTGCATGTCATCAATGTAATCATCTTCTGGTATAACCTCGTCCTGAATATCGTCATCACTGACATTAAATGTCTCCTCTCCATGAAATACCCACTGGGAGTAATTTGGATTGATCCCTTTGATATACAAATGAGTTTCCACCTCAAATATAGGCAACCACCGATTGTTAAGGCATGTACGACAAGGACATCGGATACGATCCCTTCCACAAGCATGGTTCCATGCTTGTGTGAGAAAATTGTTAACCCCTTCAGCGTATGCGGGTGATAAAAGTCTATTGGGCTCGTTCATCCAACTTTTATCCATCTAGAAAAAAGACATGATTGGGAAACCTTATTAGATAACCAAAGTTATGCGGCAATTTTCGACACATTGAAGGAGTCACGTTTAATGAAAATGAATGTCGGATAGTTGCATGTGATTAAATGAATGGTCTTTGGGATGTTATTTGTTGCTATAAAGTGTGGGAAAGGAAATCACATAACGGTCTCCAAAGAGTTCACCTCGTTGGCATCCTAACAGTCCAATAGTTGGCAAGTAAACAAACTCTTTCAAATAAAATTCACTTAATGCTGACATTAAACGAGCATCTAATGTTTGTGACCCATCACATCAGGTCTGAATTTTTTGCAAGATACCTCAGCCAATAGGACCATTTCACCCAGGATGATGTTCCAAGGGAATTTCTATGACTATTATTGGATTAGAATAGGTCACTTCATAAATTTTGGATGGCCTACGTCCTACGTTAATCATCCTACTTGTGTACATATTTTTAGCTAAGCAATACAAGAATACTTTTCCACCAATCCCTTTTTTAAATAGATTTCTCAGCTTATGATCTGTATGTGATGGGAGATGTTCTTCTCTTCTTAATGGATTTATTTGTACTTGGCCATTGAAGACTAACCAAATACGTTCTTTTGCAAGAGCATCATTGATGGTTTCTGCAAGTCTCCCAAGAAAACAAAGTGAATAATGGCTTTTGGGAGCAGGTGCATTGGTGGTTGAATTCCATGTGATCACACCTTTGATGTTGCCTCTCATTTGGTATTTGTTTTAACATATATTTGTTTCTTCCATTTTGAATGAAGATATGGGCAAAAGACGCATGTCAATTGCCAATTTAAGGTTATCACTATAGCTGTTGCTAAATCCCTAGGACAGCGTGGTCCAGTTCTTTCTTCTTTTTAATAGAGAAAAAGGACTACTTATACACAGTTTTCTCTCATTGTATTCTAACTTGTGGGAACTCCTTCCCATGATTATGGCACCCTTATATGAAATTTTTAGATTTTATATGAATGAGATGTAGAGCATTCATCTGGTGGGCCTTGTGGATGAGTTCATCTTTATTATTAGGAACTTCTTAGCTAGAATTTGGCTCATGGCTTATGGCTGATTAGAAAAAAAAAAGATGTTCTAGGTAACAATTTAAGATGAAAGATATAAGCCAAGCGGCCTTGGTGATTAAGACAATTAACAATTATCATAACACGGATAAGTTGGCCAGTAGATTTTAAATAATTTAAGGGGAGAACCACTCCCATGTAAAAAACCAAAAATGTTGAACACTCTATTGTTTTATTTTTACTTTTATTTTTGTTGCTATATTGGACAACTGGTCAGGTATATATTGTAATTACACTTTCAACTTGAAAATCCAAGGATCAATCCCTTGGCATTTTTGTGAAACTAAGTGCTAACACCATTCAATCACGAGTGTTTTGGCCGATGCGTTGCTTTTATATTTGAATGTGGTATAGATTTTGAGTGCACTTGAAACAAATAAACTTTAGGGCAAGTTCTATCTCAAAGAATTCACAGAAAACAAGGTAACATAAATTTATTTTATTTTTTTTTGTTGAAATTGCACTAAAAGAGACAAAGCCAGTCGGAGATCTCCAAAAAACTTCACGGGACACCTAACCATAGGGGAATTATAATTGATAAAGTACTCAGCTTCTCCACTTAAGTATTCTTCAAATAATCTGAGTGTTGCCCACCTTTCTTAAATCTAAAACCCTCTTGTTACCTTTTCATTAGCACATTAGTCAGCTCTTATCAAGCCTTTGTTGGATTAAACACACGCTTTACACCTAATTAACTGCAAAAATGGTACTGAATCATTTGACTTGAAAAAGTTTGCAGAAGATGAATCATGGAGTGTTAGAGCCTATAAGCTATTTGAATCTCAAGAAATCGAGTCTTACTCGCAATAGCCAATAGTTCCATCCTTACACTAATCAGATCCCAATCCTCCGAGGCTTGGACTCATGCAAATCTTTAGCTCATTTATTAAAAACCAGAACTGATAAAAAAATAAATGTCTCTCTTACTAGTCTTGTTCAAGTTTCACTCCAGTAAAAATTGAGCCTACTATTAAATTAAAGATGATCTCAAAAGCCCATCAAACATACCAAACACCCAATAGAGGAAAAAGAGATGCAGAAACCCGGAAATGAAAACTTCACAAACCCAACACACACAAAACAGAGCTTTAAAACCCCAGATGAAAATCTTATAAACCCATCAAAACCCACCAAACACCCAACAGATAGAAAGCTTAAAAAGGCACACCAACAGATTTTTATCCCAAGCTTAAGAAGGAGAAATAAGGTTTTTATCCCATCTCACTCTCAATCCAAAAATACCCCAAACCAGATTCGCATCTAAAAAATTAAAATAATAGGCACACCAACAGAAACAGAGCAGTAATAGCAGAAAAAAAAAATCTATAAATCAGACTTCTCAAAAAACTGTAAATCGATTGTGACCTAAGGGGCATTAGAATACATACCTTCTGCTTCAAGGAGAAAAGATCCCACTCTGAAATCGAACCGTCGATGCTGGATGAGAATAGACGAGGGAAGAAACCCTAGAATCGAGATTGCCTTGGATAGTCTGCGGACAAATGGAATAGCGTGCCATTCGACGGAGCCGGGAGAGACGAGCCAGATCTCGAGGGGGCCATCTTCTCAAGCGACGGTGGGCTGCAAGGCGTCAACGCTGGTGGAGGAAATCAAACGCACCAGAACGAGATGAACCACAAACACTAGTGTAAAAGAGAAAAAGGATTGTAAAAAGGCAGTGCAGTTGAGTTGATGATGAAGAAAGAGAGAGATGCACGATTTAGAGAAAAAGACCAGGGATGCTGGAAATGGAAAGGGGGCAGCTTCGAACACGATTTAGAGAAAGAGGCAGGGACACAGGGAAATGGATATGGCGTAGCGGGAGCGGGCGCGGGAAATGGAAACATATATTTTTAGGGCTCCACTTATTTTTTATTCATCCGAGACTTTCCCGGCGAAACAAATCGCCGCAATAATGAAATATCTTTTCCAGCGAGTTAAATCGCTGCAATAGGAACTAAAATCACTACAAAAAATCGAATGGTCACCTACATGTTATAACTTTGCAGCGGTTTATTTTTTGCCGCAAAAAATTTCCATAAGCAGCGGTTTATTTTCCAGCGCTGATAAAATCACTAGAAAAGCCCTTTTTTTCTTGTAGTGTAACTTCTTCCACCATTCCACTTTACTAACATTTCTATCAAAATGAGATAGATAGCCAATGTTGGAACCAAACCAAATTGCCCTAGCATGATCACAAAAGAAAATGTTCTATTGTTTCTTCCTCAAAATCACAAATAGGCAATAGTAGAACATAAAGTTGTCCTAGGAGCAAACCTTTCCTGATAAGAATAGCCTTATGGAGGCATTTCCAACCAAAGAGAAGGATTCTTTACGGCAAAGAATCTTTCCAAATCTGCTTTCAATTTATCATATCATTATTCATATTATTGTTAGATTGTGAGGGGATTTTATAGGCTGACTTAGTAGAGAGATTCCCATCTTTAGAAAAGGGCCACACTCTTATTTTTCAGTTGTGAATTCAGAATATAGATTTTAAGAATTTCTTCCGCATCATTTGGATTATTGAATATATAGGAGATCATAAAAACATCCTGAATTTTATTATTACTCTGTAGGTCTTTAGTTTCTAAGTTTAGATTAGAAATTTGAGAAAGAGCTTTTCTACGTCCTTGCTCACCAGGAATCCAATGTTGCAATTTTGGATTACAACCTTTGTTGATTCACTTGTAGGAATTGTTTGGGTTGTCAAATGGAGCCTCGATATGGGGATCAGAGGAGCGCACTACTTCAGAGCAAATGATGGGGAAATGCAACATATGATTTAATATCTTCATCATTCAGACAAATGCAACCCATGATCCCAATATAAGCTCACCAGGAGTTTTGTTTACTATCATTCGAGTGCATTTTACATGTTTCAGGTTCTTGGAAGCACCTCTACCCACTGAATACCTATTCTCACCCTGCAAATGTGCATAGATAAAATGATGCAATTTTCAAAAGTAAGCAAAGTGTTAGAAATATGTAGTTCTCATCCCGCACTTCAATTCCAGTGGTCAATTTGGGAGTTCTAGGCACATAAACCCCATACTTGGGGTATGAAAGTGTGCAGAGTGTGGAAGCAATATGCATCTTGAATCTCAGGTCTCTGGTTTTTGCGAACTTGAGGCAATACTGTGATTCACATTATCACAATAAAATTATTTTCTCGCTATTGCCTGCCATCTGTTGCATGTATTGTTTAATCTTCTCAAGTGCACAATTCATTGTGATAATGTGATGTGTGACACGTACGTGTCTCAGTTGTTTTCTCTAATTTTTTTGTGTTTTACGGTTGTGTAACTAGCCAATGATAAAAAGTGTATTGACAACATAATTGGTTATTGTGCACCATGCTAAAATACGACTACTTGGACCATCCAAGGTCGTGTTGGATCATAGAGTTACAATTAGCACACAAAGGCAACTTGTAGCTGTGCGCATCCTAATTAAGGAGAGTCTTACAATTCCTCTTTCATCTTAAATTGTTTTCTTGTGGTTTGCTCTCTGCTACATGTATTGTTTAATCTTCTCATATGCAATCTATCTATAATAATATGCTGAGGTTTTGTTGGATCGTGGTGATTACCATAGTCTTGACGAGTGGTGAATAAAGTAGATCGCAAAGCGCTAAGGGCTGATTCAATTGTATTATATCTTATTGAATTCCAAGTTTTTTTCTACAACATGGAATTTACTATTTAAAGGACTAAGGCCAAAAGTGGTGGAAGGCAGGAAGATCAGCAAATGTTCATTATAGGTATAATTTTCTAATTTGATTTGTAATTTAAAACAATTTGTAGCCTACAGGTCTTTTTGTTTGCCTTGCTTTCCCAAAAAAAAAGATTTTAAATGTCGGCTTTAGACCTAAAATTATTGCAACAATGGTAAGAGTCTGGTATTTGTATAGTTTTTATGGTAACAGTGACTTTAAGAGATTTTTTTTTTTTTTGACTTTAAGAGCATTTTAACAAGAACGACTGGCGGAGAGACTAAAGAGTTTCCTATTACGATTGGTCTACACCAAGGCTCAGCGTTAAGCCCGTACTTGTTTGCCTTAATTATGAATGAGATTACAAGACATATCCAGGATGAGGTGCCGTGGTGTATGCTATTTGCAGATGACATTGTTTTAATGGATGAGACGAGAGAATAAGTGAATGCTAAGCTAGAATTGTGGCGGAAAACGTTAGAGTCTAAAGGGTTTAGGCTAAGTCGATGCAAGACGGAATATATGGAATGCAAGTTTAGTCAAAGTAGGACACCTCGTAACATGGAAGTAAGTTTGGGAACACAAAAGATTGTAGAGAAAGAAAACTTTAGATACCTTGGATCTATGGTGCAACAGGATGGAGGGATTGATACTAATGTAAGTCACAGGATTCAGGCTGGGTGGACCAAATGGAGGAGTGCTTCGGACGTCTTGTGTGATCAGAAAGTCCCCCTTAAGGTTAAAAGAAAGTATTATAAGGTGGCGGTATACCCAGCGTTGTTATATGGATTAAAGTGTTCGGCAGTAAAGTATAATCATGTTAAGAAGATGGAAGTTGCGGAGATGAGAATGCTTAGATGGATGTGCGGGATCACAATGAGAGATAGGATTAGGAACGAGGAGATTAGGAGCAAAGTAGGACTAGCACCGATTGAAGATAAAATAAGAGAAAATCGACTGAGATGGTTCGGCCATGTTAGAACGCATCCATCGGAGGCACCTGTTAAAAGGTGTGAAAGCATGGAGATTGCCAGGAGTAGGAGAGGGAGACCCAAGAGAAGTTGAAAAAAAACTATTAAACATGACTTTGCCTATATGGATCTAATGAAGGACATGGCCCTAAACAGATATGATTGGCGTCGTCAAATCCATATAGCCGACCGCACCTAGTGGAAAAAGGCTTGGTTTGGTTTGGTTTGGTTTGGATTTGTTTTCCATCATGTAAAGACCCAATTTTAACTTTAGAAAAACTAATAAAATCCCAACATGCCAAATTATTTTCAGAAATTCTAATAAAGTATAAGGACCTAAAACTTGCACAAAAACTTAAGTAAAAATCTAACAAATTAATAAGTAGAATTGTTTAATCTATTGAAAATGACCTAAAACTTCACTATATATAAGAATATAATGATAAAGGAGGACACTTAAATGGGCTCAACGAGATCTTATAAACACCTCTCTGAACTCTGAATATGATCTACATATTCTCGAATGTGGCTTTTAAGAAGTCCAGTAGAAATTCTTCTTTTAAGAAGTCCATCGGAGTGCAGCTGGCGTCTTCCTACTACCTCTGCAACAAACATCAAGAGACAGTCTATAGCATGTTCTTTCTTTGCCCTTTTGCAATGACTTTTTGGGACTGGTTTGAGAGTCAAGGCAACATCAATGCCCATTCTTCATGTTCTGCCTCAACCAAATGGACTTCCCTTTCAGCTAATTCTTCCTACAAAGCAAAAAAGGGTCTGGGAGCTCTATTCATTGTGGCCTTCTTCAGCTTATGGAAGGTCAGAAATCTTGCAGTGTTCAATAATAGGAAGGCATCTCAAGAGGCTGCAGTCCCTCTCTCTTGGTAAAATGACTTCGTCGTTTCATAGCTCTACTGTTGACTCTTTCTTTTCATTATGTAATTAGTACTATCCTAGCCTGAGATAGAGCTCTTGTTTTTTTTTTTTTTTTTTTTTTTTTTTGTTGCCAGCCACCCGCCCCCAAGGGTTCTGTTTTCTCTCTGGCTGTATCTCTTCTCTCTTTTCTCAATTCAATTTTGCAATTTAGCCAAAAAAAAAAAAAAAGGGAAAGTTTGTGGTGTGAAGGCTCCTAAAGGCCATATACGTACTCAACTCATCCAGTGAAGCTCAAGCAAATGTGTTCCTCTTCACGTTGAAAATAACCGTTGAGAACCTTAACAAATAAATAAATAAAGAAAGAAAAAAAGAAAGAAAAGAAGAAAAAGTTTTGACATATTTGGGGAAAATGCCTACGAAGCTTAAGCATAGTGTCAACTTCTTAATTCCATTAAGAATAGTGAAGATCACTTATTGAACTCTAAACCACATAAGTAATATTTCTACATAATCCAAGCAACATGTGAACTATAATTCGCTTTAAAAAATAAGAAAAGTAATCCATATAACATGTGAACTATAATTCTCTTAAAAGAAATTCATGCCTAGCTCTGAAACACTAAAAGAAAAAATTAATGCATGGCTCTGGAAATAGTAAGTGACAAAGATTTGAAATCTTACCCATGAAAAAGGTGAAAATTTTGCAATGTCGAAATGCCTCAAATGATATGAATGTGACAATCGGATTGAATGTTACTCCTGTTGGAAGATAATTTGACGTCTTGAGCTGATCAATTCGACTTCTTTTTATCATGACTCTCCCTAATATCATTCTTCATCTGGCCAACATCCATACAAGCAAAGAATCTAAAATCCAAGGTCATTAAAGCGGTATGTATGAAAACTTTTTTATGAATGAATTTTGATTGAGAACATTGAAGGATATCACATGATGGATTTCATATACAATGAACAGCAAAGAAAATAATCTTTGCATTACACCACTGATGATTAATATAAAAAATGCAGCTACACAACAAATAGTGTAATCTTAAATTTTAAAAATTAGATAATATTATTTTGTTGATTTATTTTGGTTAAATTATCAACAGATGAGACTATCACATCAATTGTATCACCAAATTTATTAGTAGCTTTTCTACAAGCTTAGTAGTTAGTAAGTAAAGCTTTAGATGTTGTATTTTATATATTTCCATTTTTCTCTACCAGCTTGGATTAACTGTGATATGCCAACTTAGGCTGAAAAGGGAAAAGGTCCTTGAGTTTGGTCCAGTTGACCTTGGTTTTGGTTGGGTTTGGGTTGAGCTGGACTATGACCTAAATGAATTGTCATTTTTGCAGTTTTCTGAAATATCTATCACTTTTTGTCATTTTTTAAGACGACAAGGAAAATTGAAATTTTCAATTCATGTTATCAATATTCTTGTCATCCATATAGAGGTGTAAATAAACGTAGTTCTATTTTATAAAGAATTCTTTGCACATTGTATTACAGTATTATAGGATCCTGCCTGTGGAGCCCACATGGGGCCATACCGATCACAGGGGAGGTGAGGATGGGAAGATCAAAATGAGCGTTAGGAGTGTGAAAAATATTAATCTGCCCTTAGCTTTAATCATTTTTAAAAGGCATTGAATTTTCAGATAAGGCTACTTTCCTACAAGTCCCTTATCCTGTGAGCTCCATGCTGTCCCCTTAGTGGGGCCCATGGTTGGCCACATAAATCATGAGGAAGGATGGGAATGATAACACCTTAATGGACCCACCTGTGTGGAAAACTTCAGGTCCATTGGATCATCCTAACCTCTTGACATTTGGATGGGTGCCAAACCTCCTCCTTTGAATTGAGTATGTAAGAGGAAGAACCTCAAAAATGAAAAATGAAAAAGAAAAAAAAGAAAAAAAAAAAAAAAGAAATGACTGGAAAAATAAAACATGGAAGATGAGCTTTACCGTTGCATACGTTCCGACTGCTGTGGATTAGCTTCCCACGTTGCACCTCCCGCCATGATACTTGGCCAATCTTTTGTGTCAGGACGCTTAGGAAGCCTCAAATTTGGACATTCATCTATTTTGAGCATTATCAATGAAGGCAAGGCCAATGTGTCATGACGAATTATACTTTTCAGTTTGGGTAATTCCCCTAGTGTGAAATTGCATAATTGTGGGAACGGATTCTCAGGTAGGGATTTGTCATGACCTTCTATGATCTCCTCTAATTCGTCACATGACCTCACATCGAGGGACTGTAACTGATCTAAGTTTTGCACCATTTCAGAGGAGAAGAGACTTTTTAGCCTGTCACAACCAAACACAAAAATTTTATTCAGCTTCCGTAGGCATCTCTGTGGCACTGGTCCTTTAAATAGCTTATGTAAATTTGGTAGCCACGAGAGAGACATTTCATAAAATACATCTCTCGTGGCTACCAAATTTGGTACTGCACTGTCTCCAACATCACTCCAATCTAAAATACATTTCATTTCCACACACCCTCGGATATCAAGCAATCGTAAGCCGTTTGCATCACCCACTAACTGAGAAACATCTTTTACATCAGCATGAGTCAATTCTAAACCTTCTGTATGTGCCACCATCACCTTAACTCCAAGAGGATAATTGTTGCCACCATGTATATGCACCTGCTTCAACCAATCCATTTTGTTACGCCACATAACTTGAGATGAACCAATAAAAACTATGAATTTTTTCAATTTTGACCATTGCTGAAGAAACACGTCTTCTTCTATACAATCATAGTCTTGGATGGTGATCTTGAGAATAGTTAACCGTTTCAGTTTCGCCACCTCACCAAGTGTGGCGTCATTTTCAGCAAGCTCACTTCCTTTTGCCCAATTTACTTTTGTCTTTTGCAAGCGCAGATCCTCCAAGCTAGACAGCCCAGACATTACATTGGATGGAATTGTTCTTAAGTTAAATAAACCTGACATGTTTAGCTTCTTAAGTTTAACCAAGTTTTGCATTTCTTTTGGCAAACTTTTGATGCCAGATGATTTTATATCTAGAAATTGAAGCTCCTTTAGTTGCCCCAAGAATGGCACCTCTGTTAATCTGCGACAACGTCTCAAGATGAGTGCTCGTAAATTCAACAACGAAGATGAGGATACTGACAATGATGTGATGGAAGTGTAAGATAGATCAAGAACTTGTATACCCGGCATGAGTTCATAGAAGCTATGAGGGACAGTAGTGATGCGGAGATTTCCTGTCAAAAACAGTGAAATAAGATTGGGACATTCAGGCTTATGGGGAAGTTCAGTGATGTCATTCATCATCAACGAAATTCTCTCGAACTCTCTCCAAGTTCTCTCAGGGGGTGGCTCATTTAGCCCCACATTAGCTTTAACCAAGAATTTTGGGCCTTCATTGCAAGATGATGATGTGATATACAGTGCCAAGTCGCGAATTATGTCATGCATCTTAACAGTATTCTTAACCAAGAATTTTGGGCCTTCCTCCAAAAGGCATCTACGCTTGAGTTCTTCAATGATACGGTGCCCCTTATTTGACGCATCTACCAAGTTATCGACATTATCAATAAATCCCTCCATTATCAAGAGGTCAACTAGATGTTTGACATCTATTTCATAATCTTCTGGAAATAGTGAACAGTATAAGAAACAGTTCTTTACCTCTTCATCTTTTAGGTCGTCATAACTCAGCTTCAAAGGTAGAAACACTTGAGGTTCCATGCCTTCAATCTCAGGTGCTGGCGCTCTCAATGCCCTCAAAGCGTCCTCCCACAGCTCTTTCTTACTCTGCCCTTGCATTGCCTTTGCAACTGCCACGATTGCCAATGGCAGACCACTGCACTCCATCGCGACGTCCCTAGCAACATCATTAATGTGCGTCTGATGAACTACCTTCCTCCCAACATTGGCTGCAAACAGATCCCAAGCTTCATCTTCAGTGAGAGTTTCAACTCTTATCTTTTCAGCCTTCATATCACTACAAACTTGGACCGCCGACATGTTTGCAATTCGTGTAGTTATGGCAATTTTGGATCTATTTTCCTTGTTGGTTGGAATTCCAATTTCACTCAAGTCGATTGGATTCCAGAGATCATCAAGGATTAGCATGTACCTTTTATTGCTCAGATACTCACGTAATTGCGTGGATCGGTCTTGGTAGGAAGCATTTTCATTAAAACCCAACCGCAGCCTGTACATTATGTCCTTTTGAACCCTTTGCAAGTTGAGTTCCTTGGACACAGTCACCCAAATCACATAATCAAATTCGCTGGCAGCTTTAAGCTTATTGTTGATGGCTTTCATGAGAGTGGTCTTGCCTATTCCACCCATCCCATAAACGCATATGACGCTGGTGTGCTCGTCGTGCAAGAGATCCCAAATCTTCTCCATGGTTTGTTGAGATGAGCTCTGACCAACCGTGGGCACATCCATCTCCATCACCCTTGGTGGTGAAGACATGGCTAGAAGTTTGATGCCGCTTCTTTCATTGAGGTCTCGTCGGACACATTCGAACTTCTCAGCAGCCCTCTTAGCCAGTGTGTAGGTAGACGGAAGGTCGGAGAAGAATCCATTGTTGGAAGCTCGCATTCGATCGAACTCTGATTTGATGTTTTCGATTTCAGTTAGGTTTGCTCGGGCATGACCGAGCCAAATCTGGGCTTGGTTGGTGAGCCTCATTCTTCTTCTTGAGGCTTCCCTTCCTTCACTCTCCATGTCGTCGCACTGGGCTTTCAGCGTTTTGGCTTCCTCCATTAGATCTTCTACATCCCTCTCCACCACCCTTGCTGGTGAAGACATGGCGAGAAGTTGGATGCCGCTTCTTTCATTGATGAATCGTCGGACGCGTTCGAGCTTCTCAAAAGCTCTTTTACCCAGTTTGTAGTCAGCCCAAAGGTCGGGGAAGCATCCATTGCAAAAGCTCCGCCTTTGATCGAATTGTAATTTGATGGAGTCGATTTCGGCTAGGATTGGTCGGGCCTGATCAAGCCAGGTCTGGGCTTGGTTCGTGAGCCTCTGCCTTCCTCTTGAGGCTTCCCGTCCTTCACTCTCTGTGTCCTCGCACAGGGCTTTCAGCTTGCCCGCTTCTTCCATTAGAGCCTCTACATTTTTTTTGAGATGTCTCACATAATCCGTCTGATGGGAGATCTGAGTGCAAAGATTTGGGATGATCTGAGTGATACTTGCAATGATTTCCATGATAGATAAATAGATGAGCGAAAGAGAGGGAAGAATCAAGCACTCTGCAAGGAGCAGGTTATAAGAAAGGGGAAAGAAAAAGACTGGCTTTTGATGACAACTTGGTAAGAAAGGAGGAAGAAAAAGACTAGCTTTTGATGACAACTTGGGTTCGTGCATTTTAGTTGAAGTAAAACAAAAAGAAATGAAATAAATTGCCTCAAAAGACGAGGAAAAGCTTGAGTTGATGGTCAGCTCAAGGGTGTTAAAAAAAAAAACGAAAACTATCTAACCGAGTCGGACCGTTCAAACCAAAACGAACCGGAGGTTAATAATCACAATTCCCGGCTTAGTTAAGGTTACGATTAGTAAAATTTAAAAAAATCGTGCGTCACAATTTAGTTATGAATTTTAATCTTAACTTACAATTATTAATCAAATCGAACTGTAACATTCGGTTCGATTAACCAGGATAAGGTTAATCCAACCATTATACTAATAGTAAAAATATAAAGACCTTCGTGTAATATTTTTATAATGACTTTGTTATGTTCTTGAAAAACCTAGATTTCTATCTTAATACAGGCAGAGGTCCCGATTAACTGATCTTTATTAGATATCAAATCACATTTGATTAAACTAGTGATTAATCATAATCCAATTTAATAACAATCAACACAAAGAGAGAAGGACGCAGGAAATTTTACGTGGAAAACCTTGTTCGGGAAAACTACGAGCCTTATCGTCTAGACCAACAGACAAACCAAGCACTATATGAATAATTGAAGAATACAAGATATTTACAACCCTTTTCCCAGTTGTTGACTCAACCTAAGGACTAAACCAGATCTTGTTGACGACTCGTCACAAATCTTCACTGTGCTTGAAACAGAAACGCCTTCTAGGAAGAAGTTATAGAATTAATTCCAAAGCGTGAACATCAACGCAGCACGACGGAGCGAAATAGCCTTGGATGGAAGATAGATCTCTCAAGTTCTCTCTTCTGAATATCTGAGTTGGAGAGGTGACTTCTGAATAGAGAGATAAAGCCTTTTTATAATCCTTAATTCGTGCCTTAAGACTTGTAAAGCAAGTAGGATTAAAAGGAAGAAGTTTGAAGCACTTAGAACTCTGTTTTGGGCAAGTTTCTAATTTGGCATATAGGTTCGCTCGATCGAACTGCTCTCTGTTTGAAAACGATCATTATAGTGTCTTCATGGGTCGAGTGAAGTAATAGGTGGATCGAATGAGCGAAGTTCTGTGAGATGTTCGCTCGAGCGGACACTGGGTTCGCTCAAGCAAATTGTTCTCTGTCTTTAGAATCTCATTCCAGTAGCTTGATGGCTTGAGCGGACATAAAGATGGGTTGAGCGAAAACTCCTTTGTGAATGGTTCGCTCGAGCGACCTCTTATCAGTTTCAGAACATGAAGAATTCTACTTGAAACGAAATTCTGGCAGTCCAACTTCTAAATAAAATACAAGTTTAAAGAGACTCGATTTTGTCCATTCCCAAATGAATTAGCCAACCTAAAATCGTTACAATCTCCCCCTTTGACAATTCATGGACAAAACACCTATTACATGAAAATTTTACCCATACCCATTCATCATAAAAGACCCAACTGAAACAAGAATACTGTGTTTGCTGTGCAAAATAATGTTGATTCTTTTGGAATACCTGCAAAATCTTTTGCTCGAGATCAAGTGAAGAATCATAGAAAAATAAAGCAGAAGTAAATAAAGAACACATCTAATGAGTATCTCCCCTTTTTGTACATAAATTGTCAAAGAAACAAGATGAAAGGGAAGAGATAGAGCAAGTAGCAGGTATAACACATTGAAACATAAAAAAAAAAACCTTAATAAGACAACAAAAGTGAGCAATTGCTTAAGTTCTCTCAAGTTCTTGGATGGAAGATGGATCTCTCAAGTTCTCTCTTCTGAATATCTGAGTTGGAGAGGTGACTTCTGAATAGAGAGATAAAGCCTTTCTATAATCCTTAATTCGTGCCTTAAGACTTGTAAAGCAAGTAGGATTAAAAGGAAGAAGTTTGAAGCAATAAAGAAAGATATTTATTTCTTTCATCATTGCAAGCTTATTCTTCTTCTTGTTCTTGTTCTTGTTCTTTTTCTCATATATTTCAATGAAACATCACGCCTTTCCTTAAAGGAAAAACGAGAATCTCAAAAAAGCTGCTTGTTATACTAGCATTACTATTAACTTCAGAGTGAAGGAATGAAGTGGTCGTTTTAAGTGTAAATAACTAAAATAAGTATTTGATGTTGAGCTGCAACAAATTCAGTTTGTCTTTGTTCGTTTCGAATTTTTTTATTGACTTTGATAGGCACTCACATCTTTTATACAGAATAGAGCAGAAGAGTTGATCTAGAATACCTGGGTTACATTCTTATGTATTTCTTAAGAGGAACGTCCAATTCTTTTTGGCAGATTTGTATTTGTAGTTTTTTTTTTTTTTTTTTTTTTTGGTTTTTTGGTATTTTTTCCCTATTGATATCTCTATTCGTGAGCTTCTATTTAACTGAACTTTTATTATTACTTTGTATTATCCTATTTTTACAGGGTATAAAATATAGTACTTTGTATCAAGCAAAAGAAGATACCGACTCTTGGAGAGGTATTGGCTCTTTTTACCTGATGGTGGTCCATCTTATAAAATAAAACAAAGCACATGTTAAATACTAATATTAATCAACATGTGCTTTGTAAATCTTACCCGTCAGAGTTCATATCATAGTTCCATCATTGTTGATTCCTGTCGCTTGAAGACAAGCCGGATTACTTCATTATTCTTGACGGTCGGTGTGAGTTGTTATTCTTTTTTGTAAGTTAAGACTAAAACTACCATCTTAGTTTTGTTATTCTGATATCCTTAGATAAGATATAATTAATTTTTTTCTTTAATCGAATTTGATTTTGTAGTGAACATATAATATTCATGGTAATTGGTTAGAATAGTAAGCTCATCTGGTTCTTAGTTTCTATTTTTATTTTTTTTATAAAACTACAGGTTATCAATTTGACTATGCTTTCAGCTAGACTCCAACTTTAGCATGTCAAGTCTACTAGGAAACTAATAAGTTGACCTGACATGTTAAATAAAGTAAATTGAAATTTCTTTGTACATATTCATGATAAAATATCTAGAAATATGTAATTTATATCATCAAAATGTTATATAAATTCCATATCGATTGTCTTTTGAGATCTCATTTTTCTCACTATATCATTATTTTATTGTTTACAAATTTATTAAAAAAAAAAGTAGTGTTAGCTATATTTGGACATTGCATGGGCCTTGCAATTTTCGATCACTCATTTCTGTCGAAATTTTATTTTTAAATATATTGAAGTTTCTACTAAGTTTTTTAAAAATTTTATTTTTTTAAGATTTTCTTAGTAGAACTGTGTTTTCGGTGCATGTGCAGGGCTCCACTAGTGGTAACAAAAACCCAGGTTAACTTGGCGACTTCATCAACCACCGGGTGGGGCCCAGTCCAGATGACAGGAATGTCCCACCGTGCCACTCAACCCTTGGCAATTGAAGCTCTTGAAATGAGAAAAATGCCAATCCCATTAACCGTCATTCTAAAAGGGCAGTTGGCTGGGCGCTTGACGACTGCTATTTTTAAGCAGAGCAGTTCTTTACCAATAGAACTGATCTTTTATGGACATTACTACAAAACAAGAGGAAGGAAAGCCCGACGAGCATAGGATGGTCTATTCATCTAGTTCTATCTTTCTTTTAAATGTGAAAGCCTTGATTTGATTTGAATGAAGAGGGAATCTTAGAGGAAAGGACGAGCATCTTTTTTTTTTTTTTTTTTTTTTTTATTATTATTATTATTTTTGTCTTCTTTGAAATAAAAATGACACAAACAAGGAGAAATACATTGAATCTCTTACTTTTTGGAAACTCGACCTGACCCACAAACCGAAAGATAAGATTAAGAAATTAAGAAACCTCTTCCTTTAGTTTACTATTCAAGTGGCTACCAAGTAATTAGGTTTGTCTCTTTCTCTGGCATGCCTAATAAAGAACCGTAATTTCTTTGAGAAAAAAAAAAAAAACAAAAAGGATCTGACGCATTGCCATTTGCCATCCCTTAATTTCCGCTGGGTAACATGCTTTTTGAATAACTGACGTCTACAATGCAAGTAAAAACAGTATCAATTTTGAAATTGGTTTTTGGAATCAGAAAGGTTTGGATCTAGATTGGTGGGTTGAACCAAGGATATGCGACCGAAATTGACCACTCCTGTAGACATTTTAAGTCTCTGCATAGCTTGATTTTATTGCATTCGGCAATCCGAAAGCTCCACTTATATGCTTAAAATAGATTTCTTTTGAGATCCTTTGATCCCCATTTCTTTGTCAAGACCTAAATAAGGTTCCGTTCAATTAGAACCAGATGAAAACGATCCTTGTGACATTTGTTATTTTATTCAGACTGGAGTGAATTTAATCTGAAAAAAATTGGTATATCGATAGGATTAAAGCAAAAAATACATGCGCCCGTCCCAACTGAAGCCATCCATCTGCATGAAAATTGAATACTGTAGTACAAAATTTGGACAAAAAAAGAAGCAAACGTGTTTCATGAGTTGAGTGATAGACGGCAACGGTTGTTCGGGGCCCGGGTCGGACCGGGTGGAAAAATCCAGGCCTAGGCCGAATTTTAACCCTTAGGCCCAATTCCAGCCCAAGCTTGAATCTACCTAGCCCGAGCTCTGCCCGCATAAGATATAGATTAAACTCGGATTGGTAGTATTTTATTAAGAAGTGCAGCATTAACCCGACCAATATGTTAAACGGGCCCATTTTTTTGGCCCAAGCTAAACCTTACTAGAGGCTCAAGTCCAAGCCCAATCCATGTGAACCACTATAGACCACTATTTCTTATTTTATTTATTTTTATCTAATAGAAGTTGCATTTTTAAGCAGATTAATGGTAACCATCAATTCGCTTAGTTCTTTTAAAACTCAATGAATTTTTTAGAGAGGTATAGAGATTGGAAAAAGAAAATTTTTTAGTTGGGGACAGGAAGGTGGGAGCTATGCATTATTTTAAGGGGGAGCTGGGCAGACCAGACTTTTTAAAATTTTGTGCGAGTGCATTATGGTTGGGTTTGTGTCCTCCAGCCGTAAGGATGCAGTCAAGAGACAATGATACGAGGTGCATAGCTATAGCCTGCCGGACAGATCATTACCCTATTCTTTTCTTTTAAAAAAGAAAAAAAAAAAAAATGTGTATTGTCCCAAAAGAAGAGAAAAGGGCGAAGAGCACACGATGCTCTCTCTACGCAAAGGCTTGGGTGAGCATGAGTGAAAGACTTTTTAGAGAAAGCAGAAGCATCTTTTAGCTTTTTATCTTTCTTGAGACAAAATGACAAAAACAATGTAAAACACATTTGACTTTTGGGAACTTGAACAGGCTTACAACTAAAAAAATTTAAGGTCGAGTATTAAAGAGACCTTCCCATTCCAGTCGCTAACTAGTAGCTAGGTTTTTCTCATTCTCTCATATACATAACTTAGTATCAGAACTCTTAAAAAAATTAAAAGATTAACCAGAACTTCTTAAAAAGAATTAGTTACAAACAATGACCTTTTTTAAGTTATTTAGATTTTTTTTTTTTGAAACGGCAATGGAAGATTTCATTAAAATAGAAGCAATAAGTAAGGAGTATAAAAAGAATACAAAAAGGAGAAAGGAAAAACGTGCAAGAGAGATGCAGCACACCACACCCAATCTCAACAAAACAAGACAACTAATTACATAATCACTCTAACCTAAGGAAGAAGCTTATCAACTCCTTGCTTGGCTAGCACATTCGCCATAAAGTTGGCGGATGTGATTTAATAATAGAAGGAGACCTGAATGCTAGCTGTTAGCTCTAAAATTTCATTGGAGTGAAGTTGAAGTTTTCAAGGATCAACCTTCCGCTCAGAGACCCAAGCAACTGGATTAAAAGAATCGCTCCCCATTACAAGCAGACCACCATATCCTCTAGAGAACAATCCGAGGTCTTTCAAGATAGGTAAGCGCCTCCACTTCATTTGAATCGCACACACCAACATGTTTGGAGTACATAAGAAATACCTCCCCACTATTATTACGCAAAACTCCTCCACTCTCTATCGGGCCCTGCTTACCCCTAGAAGCTCCATCCACATTAAAATTTAAGACTCCAAAATGAGGGGGAGACCAAAAGACGGATCTCTTCTCCTTAACGGGACTACACTCCATGCAAAATATCATTCAAATTAAAATTAGAGGAAATGGCAGGTTTCAACTAAGATCTGACTTATGGCCTGTTTCTTTATTGAGTTTCCTGGATTTTCTGTCTGGAGTATCTTAGAATTCTCCAGCATGGTGGAAGAAAGCAAAGGGCTTGAATTCCAGAAATTTCAATGGCGATTTGAGGCCTTTTAGGTAGCTAGAATTTTGGAATTCTTTTACAGAAGAATGACATTTCTAAATGCCAAGGGAGCCCAATATTATAAATTTCCATAGGAATTCTAGTAAAGAAACAGACCCTTATTGTCATCCGTTAATTGCCACCAAGGAACTTGCTTTCAAAATATCCGATGTCTACAATGCAAGAAAAAAATAGTATCAACTATAAAATTATTTATGGATCAAAACAAAATATTTGGAACTAGATCCAATAGGTCTTTTTTTTTTTTCCGGTAAAGTAGATTAAATAGTTTGAATCAAGGATGTGGAACAAGAATTGACCACTTCTGTTCGTTAAAGAGACACTTTTTTTTTTTAATATAAACGGTAACAGAGCTTTCATTAAAAAAAAAAAAGAAAAAAAAAAAAGAGGATTACAATGAAAGAAAAGCAAAGGAGGCACAAGAGCATTGTTTGCGATCTTTGACTGATCTCTTTCTGTTAAATTGATGCAAAATATGTGAATCTGATGTTTGATTTGATCCGCATGGCGTAGTGTTGGTATGATGTTTGATTGAATCTCACAACGATGTGTCAAATCTTATACGCATTCGTTATAGATTTTAGGCAACGGTAGTAAGCAAGACATTTCAAATTACATTAAAGAAGTGCAGATGATCTCCTTTACCGGAGATTTTAGGCAACGATAGTAAGCAAGACATTTCAAATTACATTAAAGAAGAGCAGATGATCTCATTTACTCAAGTAGACAAGATCGTCATGAACACTACATAATAGTTGATATCGACCAATATAAAAAAAGTTCAAAAAAGACCTCTTCCGTCTTCTATATGCTATTGGGTCCTCGTTGATCCTATCAGGTCCTAAGAGGATTTTTCCCGTAGTTACCTCTAAATAAAACAAATGCAGTGATTATAAAGTTCTAATACGTTTTTGTAGGGAACATTTTCCATGAAATGAAAAATTACTATGTAAAAGAAAGTTACTTTTTGTTGTTATGCAGTCATCATTTTTTTTCTAATAAAGTGAACACTCAAACCATTTTATTAACTTCAGAACCAAGATATGGAGAGTCTTTTTAACCAACATATCTCTTAGAAGCAGGGGTCTATATCAAGGTGGCTGCACCCATTGGACCTTGGTCAACTTTTAAAACGGCCATAATGAAAATTTTCGCTCTGCTTTAAATATTCACATAAAAATCCTACATCTGCCCCCAAAACCCACATGAAATTTTGGAATTTTTTCAAAACCCAATTGCCTATTTGAGAAGGTATAAATTACAAAAGAATCCATCACGAAAAAAAAAATCTTTGATTTCTATATTTTCTCTTGAAAAATAAAATTTCCGCAAACAATTGATGTTATAATCTTAAACCATAGAATTCCATATCGATCATGCATGAAATTTATCACCCTATAAAACCCTCAACACAAATTTTGCAGGAGAAAAAGAGAGGGGGAAAGGATTGAGATATCAGACTAAGATATACTATTTACTATATACCGTAGGACTTGAAAATTTGATAGAGGAAGGGGATGACACGTGGCACAATAGCATGAGAGAGATGCATGGGCCTCAATTTTGCTTCGTTCCTCAAACGGGTGATCGTAGATTTTACTTTTCTAGTTTTGATTTGGAAAGTCTCTTGCACATTTTCTCTAGTCTTTGCAGCCGTTAGCAAGATGGGGACTTTATTATTATCATTTTTTATTGGAAGTGCAGAAATGCTGCATGGACTTTATTATTATCATTTTACTATAATTTTATTCAGACTGGTGTGAATTCATTCAGCCCAACTGAAGCCATCCATCCGCATGAAACCTCTCAATGCCATAAAACAACACGCACCCACTTTAGTTATCAATGTTACAAAACTTAAACAAAAAGTCTACTTGGATAGATTTCTTGGACAGAATTTTGGACAAACCATATGGTATGGCATGAATATCCTCTATGATATTCAAGCCATACCATAGGATTTGTCCAAAATTATGTCCAAAAAATTTGTCCGAATAGCATTACTCAAATTTGAAACCGGGTCAAATTGCTTGAGTTGATGACCAGCTCCAGCACAGAGAGGCTGCCTTTGCAATTGAACCAGTTCACAGTACTGACCCAGTGAATGGGCCTATTGGACCGTAGTGTCAAAAACAAAGTTATAATTTAACCTGACGTGACAAGTCAGTTATCCGGGTGTTTTTTTTTTTCTTTTAACACTTGTGCATTGGTTGTAGACCAGAATAAAACCCAGACTGGTTGTCCAAAGCAATTGGCTAGTGGCCCCTTAAAACATGGAGTAAACCTATTCATACTGTTGACTTTGGGCATACGGTAACAAAAACCCAGGGCAACTTGGCAACTTCATCAACCACCAGGTGGGCGCAGTCCAGATGACATGAATCCCCCACCATGCCACTCAACCCTAGGCAATTGAAGCTCTTGAAATGAAAAAAATGCCAATCCCATCAACCATCATTTTAAAAGGACAGTTGGCTGCGACTCCAATTACTTTTAGAATATTGTTACTTAGATAAACTTTTTGGCCAGAATCTTGGACAAATCCTATGAAATGCTGACATATCATAGGGTTTGTCGAAGATTCTGGCCAAATAAGTTTGTCCAAGTAGAATTTTTGGTTTTTTTAAGTGGAGCAGATCTTTTACCCAAAAAGAAAAAAGTAGAGCAGTTTTAAATGAATCTTTGTCCTATGTCTATAGAACTGATCTTTTATGAAGAAATGAAATGAAAAAGTTGAGAGCATGCTTTCACATGCCAATCCAATCGTTGAATGATTTGATAACATGACTTGATAAAAAGAAGAGGACCTGACTTGAGTTGGATCTATCTCAAATGGTCAGGTGGGATCCACCTCAAATGGCCAGGTATTTACCTTTTCTATTCTTTAAAAGGAAAAGGAAATAAAAATAAAAATAAAATAAAAACATTGCCTCAAAAGAAGAGGAAATAAAGGCTATCCATCCAGTTCTATTTTTCTTTCAACTCACGGGCCTCGTTTTCAAGGAAGTGGGAATGAAAGATTTTTAGGGCCCGTTTGGCATTTTACTTTTAAAGTAAAGTGGCGTGAAGTGAAATAAAAAGATAGAATAAATTAAAATATAAGTGAGTTATGATGGTATTTTATTTTTGGTTGTTTGTGATGAAATATTTTTGACTTTTTGTATGGGAAAATGAAGTTTTTTTGTCTTCTAGTGAATAAATGTAGTTGTTTTTTTACTTTTTTTTTTTTTTTTTAAAAAAGATGGAGGGAGTTGTGGTAAAAAGTGCTTTTGATTTGATGTTTAACTTAACTTAACTTGACTTGACTTTACAAGTAAAATTACCAAACGGGTTAGGACGAGCATCTTTAGCTTTTTATCTTCTTTTAAACAAAATGACAAAACCAATGAGAAAAGCATTTGACTTTGGGAAGCTGACCTGACCCACCAGGTTATAAGCAGGTGAAATTAAGATAAAGTTAAGAAATTAAAAGAACCTCTTCCTTGACTAACTAGTAACTAAGTTTTTCTCTTTTTCCTCGCATACTTAACTTAGAACCAGAAGTTCCTTAAAAAAAAAAAATACATATTTGATGCATTGCCATCCCTTAATTGCCGCTGGGTAATATGATTTCTAAATATCTGATGTCTACAATGCAAGACAAAACAGTATCAATTATGAAATTTTTTTTTGGATCTAGATCCAGTAGGTTGAGCCAAGGATGTGCAACCAAAATTGACTACTCCTTTTCGTTAAAGAGACACTTTAAGTCTCTCCAAAGCTTGATTAGGGAGGATCTTACCCCAAAAATTCTTAAACAAAAAAGAACCCAAAATGTATTTATCCACAGTAGCAGTCTTAGAGCATTTCCAATGGAGGCTTTATTTATCCCACTCATTCCCCAACGGCTGTACTTGGTATATGGCTTTGCCTTCAAGAGAATGGTCAAATCTCACGTTGCATTTGAAGGTTGTCTTTGGCATACCATAAAATGAGATTCCTTTTCTATTTTTTTAAATAAAATAATGGTGACCAAAGCCCCGTCCCAAATCCACCAAATCCAAGCTCATCTAATCATCACCGGCCTTATCTCCAACACCTTTGGTATAAAGTGCGTCAGTATAAAATTTAGTTTTCCGGATTCGAAAATCATATTTACCAATGCTTGCCAACGCACTATCAGCATTAGTAAAATAAAGGCCGACACTAGTAGTGCGTTGGGAATTTCCACTAATGGGCGACGCTGGTAGTGCGTTGGGAATTCATAGTAATGATCAACGCTTGTAGTGCATTGAGAATTTCTGGTAATGGTCGACGCTGGTAGTGAGTTGGAAATTCATGGTAGTGGCCGACGATGATTAGGCGTTGAGAATTCGTGAAATAACCGATGCTACGAATGCATTGGGAATGCATGAAAAAACTGACGCTACGAATGCATTGCGAATTTATGAAATAGCGACAGGATATGTAACTTCGCCGACGCACATATCACGTCGAGAAAGGTTGTAATATGTTTTTTCCTTTTTGCAACACACGCTGGTGCGTCAGGAAATATTATTCTTATTTTAAAAAAAAATCATTTCTCCCTGCATGCCACAAATAAAAATCAGAATACCTGTTCAAACCAACAAACTTGAATCACAAACCAATTTAAAATACAATAAATCCAAAATAACATCCACAGCCAAATATCCAACATCAATAAACCAAAATAAACCCACAAATTTCAAACATACATAAATATTACTACTTGATCATTTTCAAAAATCTCTAACATCCTGTAATCAAAATAAACAAGATAAACCCTAAGAGCCCGCCCACAGCCAGCACAACAAAATCCAAAACTATCTGCAAAACCAAAAAAGAACACCATCAGAATACAAGTAGCAACAAATTCTTGCCAAGCCAAGCATTTACTCCAAAAAAGATAATGGGATAATGGGACAACATTATATTAGCATAATAATTTTATATAATCACTTTACAATACCCATATGACAATAACAAAACATCACCCGGAGAATATCATATCCAAAAGCTCACCACCTTCACATCACCTCAAACGTGTGATAATGAAAGGTGGATATGAAAAATATAATCTCTCTGCAAATGTAATTTGAATCAAGAAAAAGAAGACAATTATACTTGTCACAACTCGCATAATTCAAATCTCAAAAACACAAGCTTCTGCAAAACACAAGCTGATTATTAGTCTAAATAAATAAAAAGAAACAAATCTATACAAACTTACCCACTGCCACAAGTTAATAACTCAACCATAATTTTCACAGCCCTTGTTACACTCCGTACTGGAATAACATCGACGCAGTTCCAATTAATGTAATTGAACTGGTGAGAGCCCAAAAACTCATAAACCAGAAAATCCAGAAAATCTTTACTGGAATTTAGGAATTGTAAATCAACGAGGAAACCAAATTGACCCACAAGCTAACCTCAGATGTAGAGATATTTCAATCCAAAGGGAGCCTTACTTGACCAAAGAGAGAAACAATGAGCAATATATGAATAAGAGCCTGAGAATGAGTGCAACCATTTGTCAACCCTCATAAATAGAGATATAGAGTTACTAAACTTAGAAAACTCTAAAATCAATCCCAGAACTTATCCTAGGCATGGCATATGGCAGAGGAAGGGTGGTTCAATAATTATTTTCTTAGAGGAAACTCACCATTACATGCAGATGGATAAAAGCATTTGTCATCATAGTATAACATTAGCTGATAAAGATGCATATCACCCATATTATATTATCATCCCTAAAGATTTCCGCAACATAGCTGTGCAATATTTGTCCCAAAAATATGAATCGTCAGTTTAATTGCAGAGTAATCCTGCCCACTCCACATTTGTGGGGAATGAAACATAAAAAAATTCGATGCAACAACTGACAGACATGACGTAATAACTCATGAGATACTCACATCTTTTGCAAGAAACACAATCAAGCAATAATCATAATCAGAATAAGAAAACCCCCACAAAAAGTGCCCCACGTCAATTATCAGCCATAGGTGACAAGAAACTCCAATCCCCCAACACAACTAAAACCCATTCTTGAATAGACATCAAACCAAATATATACATAAATCAGGTCCAAATATCCTAACTTTGCAATAGAATCATCATCTACATCAAATAAATAACAAAAAAAAAAGAAAGGCATTAAAACAAGATCATTCAATGACAGGAGACAATCAAACGATCTTAATTCAGGGCAGGGGGCATCATACTAACACAATCTGATTGCAATCTATATTTCTGAAATGGATCACATGTGATAGGCCATTCGTGTGAACCCTCCCACCCCAACCTTCCCTCTTTCGTAGGACTGATCAAGTCTGGGCTTTTGGAATTGGAGCCAATGGAAGGCTTTTTCCTTGCATATTTGCATAACACTAACCGTACACTACAAAGCCTTATAATCACTGCAACAAAATCACTGGAAAACCAGAAACAGAAATCTTTTATTTCATAGCAACAACCATCAAAAAGAGGGGAAAATACCAAAAAAAAAAAAAAAAAAAAACATCAGGAGGGCTGCTCAGACTCCTATGACCCCCACTAAAAAAAAAACATCGGAGGCTTTATCATATTTGACAATTAAAGAAAAAATTCCACAACTTTTAGCTGGGGCTCCTATGACCCCACTAAAAATAAGTTTAACCGTCGCCCCATTTAGTGGCTGCCGCTAAAAACATATTTTTACCCTCCAATATGTTGGTTGTGAGGGTTAGAGTTTAGAGATAGAGAGAAGAAAATACCTGCTACCGTGCGAAAAGGAGAAACTAAGCACGATTCTACACACTAGAGATAGTGAGAGGAGAGAAAGAGAGAGAGGCGGGGTTCAAGAGAGACAGAAGAATACCTTTAGGAAAGAGGGACCACGGTGCGCCGTGCGCAGTACACCAATGTTGATGCTGGAGAGGAAGATCAAGGAGAAAGGGAAACAATTGAGGATTATGGTAGATTTGGAGAAAGGATGGGTTGGGATTTTTATTAGGTTTTTAAGTGGCACTTAATGGCTAAAAATACAAGCCTTAGAGCAACTCCAACAGATACATCTTTTGGCCATGTCAGCCTCCTTTTGCTCTAATTGGCATATGAGAGAGACTCCAACAGTTACTTCATATCCTACATGGATTTGAACTATGAGATGGTATGCCAAATTGGACATATTATAAAGTGAGTTGCCTTTTCTTACCTTCTTAATAAAATAATGGCAATGATAAGTGAATGTTGGTACATATGTAATATTGGTACATATGTAATAAAGCAAATAAGGGTTAAATAAAAATAATAATAAAATAATAATTTGACATCTTTCTTGGAGTTGTCCAAGTAAGATGCCAAATTTATGTATGCCTTTTTTTTTTTTTTTTTTGCCACATAAGCCTTTATTTTAAAAAAGACATATCCAAATTTGAAGTGTCTCTTGGAGATGCTTTTATGTCCTTTCTTTTCAAATTGGGTAGGGGTTTTCCTTATATGTGGGTCCGACCCACGATGAATAATCAAAGCTGTTCAGAATGAGCACGCCATACATTTATAAGGTATTGTCAATCTCATTTTGAATGGAGGTTATCTCACCGTACAATTGAACACACGAAAAAAAGTTAATAAAACAAAAAAATTTAGCCATGTTGTTTTGTGTGGTTAATCTTACGGTGGGACCAACTCAACTCGAAACAAAAAATTGAGATACGCCATAAATAAGTAAGTTGATCATTTTGAACAACTCTAATTATCTATATATATATATGGGCACGAGTGGGACCCTCCCAAAAAAGGTCCCAGCATACTCCTCTAGAAGCCATTGCAGTTGTCCCCCATAATTAAAACAAATAAAAATGAAAGAGGCAGAGGGTTGGGAATAAATCAAAGCGTCGAAAACGGTGTGCTCAGGTTATTTTGGGAAAAAAGAATTTTACTAAATGGGCCTTTGCGAACACAAATCGTGCATTGGCAATGGTGCAGATAAAAAGTCATAGCTCTCCCAACGCACACATGTGCATCACCAGTAAGCAAACTAATTGACAATGCTTTATTACTTCGCCATTAGAAAAATACGTGTTGGCAAAACTTTTCCTCTTTTGGGAAAATTTTTTGTTGGCGCCAGCATGTTTTCCACAGCTTTTGCCAACGAGGTCGTATTTGCGTCCGTAAAAGTAGCAATTCTTTGTAACTTCTTTTACCAAAGCAGTCCAAATATGCTTTGGAAAGAAGACTTTTAGCAATGCAAATTTTCATCACGTCGGAAAATAGTGTCGGAAAAGGTACAGTTTGTCATAGTTGGGGCTTTGTCGACACAACTCATGCATTGGCAGTGGTGTGGATAAAAAGTCAGAGATTTCCTAACGCACACGTTTGCGTCGCTATTAGGCAAAATAATTACCAACGCATTATTGCGTTGCCATTAGAAAAACACGTGTTGCACTCTTTTGGAGGAAATTTTTTTTTGTCGCCAACGTGTTTTCCACAACTTTTGCCAACGTGATCTTATTTGCGTCGGTAAAAGTAGCAATTCTATGTAACTTTTGCCAACGCAGTCCAAATATGCGTTGAAAAGAAGATTTTTACCAACGCAAATTTTTACTGTGTCGGAAAACAATGCCAGAAAAGGTGCAGTTTGTTGTAGTATATGCTCGACTCATCCAATGAAGCTCAAGCAAATGTGTTTTTCTTTACGTTGAAGATAACTGTGGAGCCTTAACAAATAAAGAAAAAAAAAAGAAAGAAAAGAAGAAAAAGTTCTGACATATTTGGAAAAAATGCTTACGAAGCTTAAGCATTTCAAGAATCCATGTCTTCTCTGATGCCCTTCAAATAATTAGTGCCATCAATAGAGATGAGGGATGGATGATCAAATTAATTACTTAGGAATTGAATCTTGTAGCTCAAGTCTTTCAAAATGCAGATATTAAATGGTCTAATTACTGCCGGGACTAGTTGTCGAATTTAACTAATCCTATGCGATTTTGTATAATAAGTTATTATTTCACCCAAAAAAAAAAAAAAATGTCAACATCTTAAATTGGTAATTCCATTAAAAATAGTGAAGATCACTTACTGAACTCTAAACCACGTAAGTAATATTTCCACATAATCCGAGTAACATGTGAACTATAATTCTCTTAAAAGAAATTTATGCCTAGTTTTGAAATAGTAAAAATAAAAAAATCATGCCTGGCTCTGAAAATAGTAAGTGACAAAGATTTGAAATATTACCCATGAAAATGGTGAGAATTTTGCAAAGTCGAAATGCCTCAAATGATAGTAAGATAATTCGACGTCTTGGGGCTAATCAATCGAACTCTTCATCTAACTCTTCAAACTCTTCAATCTTCATCTGATTCTTCATCTGACACTTCAGACTCTTTATCTGACCTACATCCATACAAGCAAAGAAAATCTGACCTACATCCATACAAGCAAAGAATCTAAAATCCAAGGTCATTACAGCGGTATGTATGAAAACTTTTATATGAATGAATTCTGATAGAGAACATTGAAGGATATCACATGATGGATTTCACATACAAGGCGCGGCAAAGAAAATAATCTTTGCATTAGACCACTGATGATTAATATAAACAATGCAGCTACACAACAAATAGTGTAATCTTACACATTTAGTATTAATTAAAATCTCAAAATTTTAAAAATTAGATAATATTATTTTGTTGATTTATTTTGGTTAAATTATCAACAGTTGAGCCTAACACATCAATTGTATCACAAAAATTATTAGTAGCTTTTCTACAAGCTTAGAAGTTAGTAAGTAAAGCTTTAGATGTTGTATTCTATATATTTCCATTTTTCTCTACTAGCTTGGATTAACTGTGATGTGCCAACTTAGGTTGAAAACGGATTTAGCTCCATGAGTTCGGTCCAGTTGACCCTGATTTTGGTTGGGTTTGGGTTGGGCCCTCTAAAATTTGGATGCAATTACCTTGAGCTGGCTTATGACCTAAATGAATTGTCATTTTTGCAGTAATACATCACTGTTATTTAACACTTTTGAAAAAAAATGAATTCAGAATAGACTTGTATATTGAAATTTTTTTTCTGAAATATCTATCATTTTTGATAATTTTTTAAAGACGACACGGAAAATTTAAGTTTTTAATTCATATTATCAATATTCATCTCATCCATATATATACAGGTAAAAATATACATATTTTTATTTCAGTACGAATTCTTTGCACATTGTATCATTGTATTATAGGAACCGGCATGTGGAGCCCACATGGGGCCATACCAATCACAGGGGATGTGAGGATGGTAAGATCAAAGTGAGACTTAGGAGTGTGAAAAATATTAATCTGATCAGATCACCCTAACTTCTTGATTTGTGGCCCTTAGCTTTGATCATTTTTAGAAGGCATTGAATTTTCATATAAGGCTACTTTCCTGCAAGTCCCTTATCATGTGACCTCCATGTTGTCCCCTTAGTAGGGCCCATTGTTGGCCGCATAAATCATGTGGAAGGATGGGAATGATAACACCTTAATGGACCCACTTGTGTGCAAAAAACTTCAGGCCCATTGGATCATCCTAACCCCTTGAATTGAATTAAGTATTTAGGAGGAAGAACGTCAAAAATGAAAAAAAATATAAAATAAAAAAAAGATGAAAACTGGAAAAAGAACACGGAAGATGAGCTTTACCGTTGCATACGTTACGACTGCTGTGAATTAGCTTGCCACGTTGCATTTCCCTCCGTTGTGATACTTGGCCAATCTGTTGTGTCAGGACGCTTAGGAAGCCTCAAATTTCGACATTCAGCTATTTTGAGCTTTATCAATGAAGGCAAGGCCAATGTGTCCCGACGAATTATACTTTCCAGTTCGTATAACCGAACTAGTTTGAGTTTGCGTAATTGTCGGAGTGGATTCTCAGGTAGGGATTTGTCATGACCTTCTATGATCTCCTCTAATAAAAAACAACTCCGCAAACTAAGGGTCTGTAACTGATCTAAGTTTTGCACCATTTCAGAGGAGAAGAGACTTTCTAGATAGCGACATTCAAAGACACAAATTTTATTCAGCTTCCGTAGGCATCTCTGTGGCACTTCTCCTTTGAATAGCTTCTGTAAGCTTGGCAGGTGGTGGAGACGTAGTACCTCAATATTTTGTAGTGCATTTTCTCCGACATCACACCAATCTAAAATGTATTCCATTTCCTGACACCCATCGATAGTAAGCATTCTTAAGCCATTTGCAACACCCACTAACTGAGAAACATCTTTTACATCAGCATTAAACAATTCTAAACCTTCTGTATGTGCCACCATCACCTTAACTCCACGAGAATAATTGTTGCCACCATTTATACGCACCTCCTTCATACAATCAAACATACTGACAGCATTAGAAGAGCCAGGGCCAATTACAACTTTGAATTTTTTCAATTTTGGGAATTGCTGAAGAAACACATCGTTTTCTACACAATCAAACTCTTTGATGGTGATCGTGAGAATAGTTAACCGTTTCAATTTCCCCACCTCACTAAGTGTGAGGTCATTTTCAACTGCAAGCTCACTTCCTTTTGCCCAATTTACATTTGTCCCGAGCATGTGCAGAGCCTCCAGGCTAGACAGCCCAGACATTACATTGGATGGAATTGTTAATGAATCAGATATTTCTGACATGTCTAGCCACTTAAGTTTAACCAAGTTTTGCATTTCTTTGGGCAAACTTCTGATGCCAGATGCACTTATATCTAGAAATTGAAGCTCCTTTAGTTGCCCCAAGAACGACACCTCCGTTAATCTGAGGCAGCTTGACAAGATGAGTGCTCGTAAATTCAATAAAGAAGATGAGGATACCGACAATGACGTGATGTTAGTGTCAGATAGATCAAGAACTTGTAAAGCCGGCATGAGTTCAAAGAAGCTACGAGGGACAGCAGTGATGGGATTTCCTGACAAAAACAGTGAAACAAGTTTTGGACATTCAGGCCTAATGGGAAGTTCAGTGATCTCATTCATCATCAACGAAATTCTTTCGAACTCTCTCCAAGTTTCCTCACGGGGTGGCTCATTTAGTCCCACGTTAGCATTAACCAAGAATTTCGGGCCTTCATCACAAGAAGATGATGCGATATATAGTGCCAAGTCGCGAATTACATCATGCATCTTAACACGAACATACTCATCTATTATAATTGCTTCCTCCAAAAGGCATCTACGCTTGAGTTTTTCAATGATTTGGTGCCCCTTATTTGACGCATCTACCAAGTTATTGACATTATCAATAAATCCCTCCATTATCCAGAAGTCAATTAGACTTATGACAGGTATTTCATCATCTTCTGGAAATAGTGAACAATATAAGAAACACATCTTTACCTTTTCATCTCTTAAATCGTCGTAGCTCAGCTTCAAACGTAGAAACACTTCAGGTTCCATGCCTTCAATCTCAGGTGCCGACGCTCTCAATGCCCTCAAAGTGTCCTGCCACAGCTCTTTCTTATTCTGCCCTTCCATTACCTTAGCAACTACCACGATTGCCAATGGCAGACCACCGCACTCCCTCGCAACTTCTTTAGCAACATCTTTAATGTGCGGCTCACTGACTACCTCCTTCCCAACATTGGCGGCAAACAGATCCCAAGCTTCATCTTCAGTGAGAGTTTCAACTCTTATCTTTTCAGCCTTTATATCACTACAAACTTGGAGCGCCGACATGTTTGCAATTCGTGTAGTTATGGCAATTTTGGATCTAGTTTCCTTGTTGGTTGGAATTCCAATTTCACTCAAGTGGATTGGATTCCAGAGATCATCAAGGATGAGCATGTACCTTTTATTGCTCAGATATTCACGTAACTGCGTGGATCGGTCTTGGTAGGAAGCATTTTCATTAGAACCCAACCGCAGCCCGTCCATTATGTCCTTTTGAATCTTTTGCAAGTTGAGTTGCTTGGACACTGTCACCCAAATCACATGATCAAATTCTCTGGTAGCTTCAAGCTTATTGTTTATGGCTTTCATGAGAGTGGTCTTGCCTATTCCACCCATGCCATAAATGCATATGACGCTGGTGTGCTCGTCGTGCAAGAAATTCCAAATCTTCTCCATGGTTCGTTGAGCTGAGCTCTGACCAACCGTGGGCACATCCATCTTCATCACCCTTGGTGGTGAAGACATGGCGAGAAGTTGGATGCCGCTTCTGCTATTGAGGTCTTGTCGGACAGATTCGAGCTTCTCAACAACCCTCTTAGCCAGTGTGTCGGAGAAGAATTCATTGTTGGAAGCTTGACTTCGATCGAACTCTGATTTGATGTTTTCGATTTCAGTTAGGTTTGTTCGGGCACGACCGAGCCAGGTCTGGGCTTGGTTGGTGAGCCTCATTCTTCTTCTTGAGGCTTCCCGTCCTTCACTCTCCATGTCGTCGCACTGGGCTTTCAGCGTTTTGGCTTCCTCCATTAGATCTTCTACATCCCTCTCCATCACTGAAGACATGGCGACCAGTTCCATGCCTCTTCTTTCATTGATGAATCGTCGGACGCGATCGAGCTTCTCAAAAGCTCTTTTACCCAGTGCGTAGTCAGACCGAAGGTTGGGGAAGCATCCATTGCAAAAGGTCGGCCTTCGTTCGAATTGTAATTTGATGGAGTCGATTTCGGCTCGGATTGCTCGGGCCTTATCAAGCCAGTTCTCGGCTTGGCTTGTGAGCTTCTGCCTTCGTCTTGAGGCTTCCCGTCCCGCCCTCTCTGTGTCCTCGCACAGGGCTTTCAGATTTTGGTCTTCCTCCATTAGATCGTCTCGATTACTTTCGAGATTAATCACGTAACCCACTTGTTCGAAGATCTGAGAAGTTGGAATCATCCGACCGATCCATCCTAAAACACTCTCCATCAAAGATGCTGCAAGAGGAGAAGTGAGAGAAAGAGATGAGTAAGTATAAGCTGAGAAGAGGCAAAAGGAGGGGCGATGAAATGCGAAAGGCGATTCTTCAACCAATCCCAGTAATCGTACGACAGCTTAATTGGGTTCGTGGCCTCCAGCTCTAAAGATGTGACAAGAGAGAGAGACAGCACACAGACCAAGTTTCCCACGATATCAAGTAGAGACCCTGTACGTCTTGCACCAGCTCTCACATGCCAATCCAACCGTTGAATAATTTGATAATATGACTTCACAAAAATAAAAGGACCTAATTTGAAGTGGAACCACCTCAAATGGTCAGGTCTTTACCTTTTCTATTTCCTTTTTGAAAGGAAAAAAAGGAAATAAACACAAAATAAAATAAAAACACTGCCACAAAAGAAGAGGAAAGAAAGGCCGACGAGCATAGGATGCTCCTCTATTTATCTTGATCTATCATTCTTTCTAATGTGAAACAGTGAAAGCCTTGAGATTTGAAGGAAGATGGAGTGAAAGACTTTTGAGAGGAAAGGACGAGCATCTTTAGCTTGTTATCTTCTTTGTAGTAAAATGACAAAAGCATCGAGAAATACATTGAATCGCAACCTTGGTTTACTATTCCAGTGGCTACCAGGTAATCAGGTTTGTGTCTTTCTTTCCAAAAAATCGAAACAGATCTGACGCATTGCCATTTGCCATCCCTTAATTTCAGCTGGGTAACATGCTTTCTGAATATCTGACCTCTACATGCAAGAATAAACAGTATCAATGTAGAAATTGATTTTTGGATTCAGGAAGGTTTGATCTAGATCCGTGGTTTAAACCAAGGATATGCAACCAAAATTGACCACTCCTGACCGTTAAAGAGAGACTTTTTAAGTCTCTGCATAGCTTAATTCTATTGCATTCGGCAATCCGAACACGCTCCACTTGTATGCTTAAAATAGATTTGTTATAAGATCCTTTGATGCCCATTTCTTGTCAAGACCTAAATAAGGTTCCGTCCGATTAGAACCAGATCCAGATTTGAATGCACCATGGTTCCACCCCAGTGCTGACACTTGGTATTTTATTCAGGCTGCGGTGAATTCATTCTGAAACATTTGATAAATTGATAGGATTAAAATAAAAAAAACATGGTCACATGCCCAACTGAAGCCATCCATCCGCATGAAAGCTCTCAATGCCATAAAACAACACGCACCCAATTTGCAGCTTGGATGTGCAAATAAATGAGGATGCTGCCCACTTTATCCCCCTTTAGTTATCAATGTTTCAAAACTTGAAACCGGGTCAAATTGCTTGAGTTGATGGTCAGCTCCAACCCAGAGAGGCTGCCTTTGCAATTGAACCAGTTCATAGTACTGACCCAGCGAATGGCTTATTGGACCGTAGTGTCAATAACAAAGTACTAATTCAACCTGACCTGACAAGTCAGTTTTCTCGTTTTTTTCTTTTTTTACTTTAATAATACTTGTGCATTGTTTGTGGACCAGAATAAAACCCAGATTGGTTGTCCAAAGCCATTGGCTAGTGGCCCTTGAAACTTGGACTAAACCTATTTATACTGTTGACTTTGGACATAACAAAACCCCAGGGCAACTTGGCAACTTCATCCACCACCAGGTGGGGCCCAGTCCAGATGACAGGAACGCCCCACAATGCCACTCAACCCTCAGGCAATAGAACTGATCTTTTATGAAGAAATGAAATCGAAAAGATGAATAAAAATGATTCATCATCATAGCGTCTCCAACCAAGCCCAGTAATCGTATGACAGCTTAATTGGGTTCGTGCGCTCCAGCTGTAAAGATGGAGATGACATGCTTTCCCACGTGATCAAGTTGAGACTATGCTTTCACATACCAATCGAACCGTTGAATCATTTGATAACGTGACTTGACCTGAGTTGTCGGGGATTTACCTTTTCTATCAATTCTTTAAAAGGGAAAAGACATAAAAATAAAATAAAATAAAAATGTTGCCTCAAAAGAAGAGGGAAGAAAGGACGACGAGCATAGGATGCTGTATCCATCCAGTTATATTCTTCTTTCCACTCACAGGCTCGATTTCAAGGAAGTCGGAATGGGAGACTTTTGAGAGGAAATGACCATGAGGGCGATAAAAATACTTATGCGTAAGTACGAGCATTTTTAGGGTTTTTTTATTTATGTACAAGAAAATATAAAAAAAATAATATTTATAGAATATAATATTTTATTTTTTAAATAAAAAAATTTTGTGCGTTTGGTAACTCAACAAAAATTTAAAGAAAAAATTATTTTCTTGCAAAAAGCTCAATATTCTCGCCTACAGCTCCCCCTTTAGAAAACTTTTTACAAGATAATAATATTTTAAAATGACTATTACAAAGTGGTAGAGTAAAGTAAAGACTTTAGTTCACCAAATCCATTATAATATTTATGTTTACACATATGGTAAAGTAAAGTAAAAGTAAATCTCACAGGACGGTAAAGGTCTGGTAAAGTAAAGGTAAGATAAAGTGCATGGTGAAGTAAAGTTGGAAATAATAGTAAAGTAGTTTATTTTCTTTACTTTACTTTATCACATTTTATCGTAGTTTTATATGTTAAAGAAAAAATGACTTGTTTGCAGGTATGGTAAAGTAAAATAAAGATTAATTGATGTCATATCATGGTAAAAAGGTAAGGTAAAGTAAGGTCAGATGAAGCAGGGGCGGCTACAGAAATTCTAGTCAGTGGGGTCAACAAAAGAGTTATCTTTTGCAAATCGAATAAATTTATTTTCCCCTTTATCAACATTTGTCATCTACATTCGATTGTTCGACAGGTATAGCATAAAATTTTCAAATAATCTATTTTCGATAATCCGACAAAGATAATATTGAATTCAAAAAAAAAAGAAATTTTAATACATTGTTACTAATAGTTCTTAATCCAAAAGTAAAATCCAAATACATAAACTCCTATAGCTGTCCTCAACAGGTTTTCACGTGTTGAAATCATTGCATAGTTGATTCATTATCAACACTAGCAACCACATATTTTTCAATACATGTAACCAAACAGTCATTCATCCATTGATCTCCTATTCGGTTACGCAACCTGTTATTTACATACTTCATTGCTAAATTAAAAACTCTTTTTACCGTCGCAGTCACTACTGGTAAAATTAACGCCAATTTTAAAAGCAAATAAACCAATTGGTATACGATATCCTTTTTTGTCTCCACTAATTTTCTAGCAATGTCACCAATTCATTTAAGTTTTAAAAACTCGTTGTTAGAGCACATATCAGTAATGTGGGCTCATTAATTTTATTTAATTTTTGGTAGATAGTTGGCCCATTAACTTAGGTCGTGACTTTTGTTCACTACCACATCAACAAAGAAAAAATGTAAAGTAAGCTAATGTGGGGCGAAACTCTTAAATTGAGTGCGGTCAAAAGTTTCCCATAAGTTCAATTCATGAAATAAATTTTTTTATTTTAAATACTTTTTCAGATCACAGTGGGGTCAATTGACCCCATTGTGATGAATGTGGAGCCGCCCATGAGATGAAGTATGTGGTAAATCGAACTGGGAGAGAGAGAGAGAGAGAGAGAGAGAGAGAGAGAGAGAGAGAGAGTTATAAAGTAGTTATTTTTTTATTGACTTTACTTTACTATACTTTACCATGGTTTTCTGTGATAAAAGAAAGTAACTTTAGTAAAAATACGAAAGTTAAATTTTACTTTACTACATTACTTTTTTACCTAGACGTGGTAAATTACATATAAATTAAAATATTTAATATTTTTTTCTTATAATGTAATTTACTTTAATTATAACACCTTTCAAACTGCTCAATTTGAAATCTGTAATATTCTTAAAAAATTGTCAAACAGTAAAATTATTATACTATTATAATATTGCATTATTGTATTCTATACTCTTTTTTTCTTACAATATTTATATCTGAAAATATTTTATTTTGTAGACATCCAAACGGGCCTTTAGCATTTTATCTTATTTTAAATAAAATGACAAAAACAATGAGAAAAGCATTTGACTTTAGGAAGTCTACCTGACCCACCAGGTTAAAAAGTAAGAAATAAAAAACCTCTTCCTTGGATAACTAGTAACTAAGTTTTTCTTTTTCTCTCACATACTTAACTTAGAGGCAAAGGTTCTTTTAAAAAAAAAAAAAAAAAAAAAAAGATCTGATGCATCGCCATCCCTTAATTACGACTGGGTAACATGATTTCTGAATTTCTAATGTCTACAATACAAGACAAAACATTATTAATTATGAAACTTTTCTTTTGGATTAAGAAAGATTTGGATCTAGATTCAGTAGTTTAAACCAAAGATGTGCAATTAAAATTGACTGCTCCTGTTCATTAAAGAAACACTTTTCAATTCTACGCAAAGCTTGATTATAGACTATCTTATCCGAAACAATCCTCTTACAATGTGGAGATAAAAAAAAGAACTCAAAATATATTTATCCGCCATAGTGGTCTTCGAGGCCCTTTTCAGTTATTTCTTTTTTTTCCTTAAATTTCCGAGCAGAAATATTCCCGCTCACGTGTTCTCTAAAACCCACTCAAAATCCTTTTCTCCATTTTCTTTGGTTATTATTATTATTTTTAATTTCCGAGCAGGGATTGATTATAGACGATGTAAGAGTAGAGTGACAGAAAGATGAGTAACTTAGGGTCCGTTTGGGAGAGGGGAGGGGAGGGGAGGGGAGGGAAAATTTGAGGGGGAAGGAAAATGAAGGGGAAGGGAGGGGAGGGAAAATTAATTTTACCTCATCTTGTTTGGGAAGTGAAAAAGTAGGGGGAAGAAAAGTGAAAAAGTGGGGTTTTGTTTGTTTGTGAGATAGAGAGAAAATTACCGTTTTGCTCTTACTTTTATAAAATCTTTAAAACTTTTTTTTCAAACAAAAGGGCAATTTGGTCTTTTCATTTATTTTCCCCTCCTCTCCCCCCATTTTCCCCCCAATTTTGGGGGGAAAATTTTTTTACACTTTTTCCCCTCCCCCTCCCCTCCCCTCCCCTCCATTTTCCCTCCCCTCCCTTTCCCAAACACCCTCAAAAAATATTTTCCCCTCACTTTCCCTCCTTCCCCCACCCTTCCCAAACAGGGGGTTAAGGTAATCAAGATGCGCTGTAGATAGGGAGAAAATTATGTGTGAAAAGAAGAGGAAAAGGAACAAGCAGAGATGATGCATTCATCATAGTCTCCAATAATGGTACGAAAGCTTAATTGGGTTCGTGCCCACCAGCTTTGACACTAGAGACCACAGACCATCTTTCCCACGTGATCAAGTTGACACCATGCTGTAAGTCTTGCACCAGCTTTCACATGCCAATCCAACCGTTGAATGATTTGGTACCAAGACTTGATATAAAATAAAATAAATACATTGCCTCCAAAGAAGAGGAAAGGACGAGGAGCGTAGGATGCTGTATCTAGTCCTATTTTTATTTCAAATGTGAAAGCCTTTTTAGAATCAAAGACCTTTTAGTTTTTTTTTATCTTCTTTGAAAGAAAAAGACAAAAGCAAGGAGAAATACATTTGACTTTTGGTTAGCTTACTATTCCAGTGGCTACCTAATAATTAGGTTTTTCTCTCTCTCACATACCAACATACCTAACTTAAACAACCCGAACTTCTTTGAGAAAAAAAAACAAAGAGGATTTATCCGGAAAAATACTTTAGACTTGATAAAAGCTTAAAACGCCATCGACGTCTTGCATATACCAGTTTGGTCCTCCAGCCTTCTTTTTTTTTTTTTTTTGGCTTTGGGCGCTGAGCGGGATATCACAGTTCTTTCAAAGTAAATGAGTGGGGATATTTCTATTCATCGCTCATTACAATATAAAGAATGTCGAACTCCCTTTTCCCATTTACCTTTTTTGTGATCCAGACGAGTCTCTCTGCAACCCTTCTTTCACTTTATCTTATTTTTTGAGATAATCATATTTTTTACTCTTTTAAGTAGAAAGGTTTGGATTCCATTAAAGAGGTTGGTATTTTAGATTTACTTTTTTTTTTTTTTTACATTTGATTAAGCTTACAAGCACAATCTCCACATGTTTATGTTTTACCAAAAAAGTTGATGTTTGAAACTACTTATTGAAGCTTCCATTTCTTTGATTGATAATTAATATTTACTCCATTAAAGAGATGGGTAGTCCACATTAACTTTCTTATTATACAAAAAAATAATAATAATAATAACATTTCAGTAATATAAATGGGCATTGGCTTTGGCTATAATAGAAGATGATAGAACTGGACATCGGCATTTGCTCACATAGAAATGGACATGGAGGTGGAAGTTATGTGTAAATGTGGATGGATTGTCTAATGTGTCCGTTATAGCATTGTCCCCACCCACCCAGCTGTATCCATACTTATGAAACTCTATTTGGGCTCGCCCCACCCACAGCATTCAGATGGGCGAAGATATCCCTGCTCTCCGTCCATAGTACTAACACAGGCGGGAGAGGATTAGCTATCAAGAAGACGAGTCTTTCATGCTTTGCTTTTCTCTCTGAGCGACAAAAAAAGAAAATATATTAACAGCAATGAAGAAAAGTTAAATGGACGGAAAATTAAAATAAGAAGTTGTTTGGAAATGGGGGAGGGAAAGTGAGGGAGGGGAATTTGGGGGTAAATTTTTGAAAATTTTACCCCCAAATTCTCCCTTCCAAAATGGGGGGAAAGAGGGGGAAAGATGGAGGCAAAAAGGGAATTTTCTCTCACCCTCAAACTAAACAAACAAGAGGAAGAAGAGGAAGAAAACTTAAATATAAACCCCAAACCTCCCCCCCCCCCCCCCACCCCCCCCCCCCCAACTTCAGTTTTTCTTCTCGTGAAAATTTCCCCTCCCCTCCCCTTTTCCCTTCCCAAATGCAGGGTTAGATTTTTATCTTCTTTACACAATGAGAAACACGTTTCACTTTATAGAACTCGACCCCCATATGACCCCCATATGCAGGGTTTGATTTTTATCTTCTTTAAACAATGAGAAACACGTTTGACTTTATAGAACTTGACCAGGACCACGGGTAAAAGGATAAGGTTGAAAATTTAGAAAACCAATCACTTTAGTTTATTATTTCTGTGGCTATTAGCTAACTAGTAACTTGGAACCAGAACTTCTTAAAAAGTTACAAATAATGACGTTTTTAAATTATTTAAAATTTGAAATGGCAGGTTCCAACTTAGATTTGATTTAGGGCATGTTTCTTCAATCGATTTTCTGGAGTCCCAAAAGTCATTTGAGGATTTCTTTTATAGAAAAATCACAATTGCAAATGACAATTCTAAGAAAACCCCAACATTATAAATTTCCATAAGAACTCTAATAAAAAAAGGCCCTTATTGTCATCCGTTAATTGCCACCGGGTAATTTGCTTTCAAAATATCCGATGTTTAAAATGCAAGAAAAAAAGAAGCAGTATCAACTATAAAGTTGTTTATGGATCCAAAAGCATTTGGAACTAAATCCAGTAGTTTTCTTTTTCTTTTTCTTTTTTTTTTTCTAGTAAAATAGATCCAGTAGTTTGAATCAAGGATGTGGAACAAGAATTGACCACTCTTGTTCGTTAAAGAGACACTTCTTTTTTTTTTTTTAAATCAACAGTGACATGAGCTTTCATTTAAAAAAAAAAAAAAAAAAAACCAAGAGGATTACAATGATAGAAAAGCAAAGGAGGTACAAGAGCATTGTAGCTCACCCCACCTAACTAGAAAATAAAATCCTCCCTTGGAGAATCCCTCTCAGCCCTTTGTTCAGTCAAAGCATCGGCAAAAGAGTTGACCTATCTTCGCTCGTGATGGAATACAACAGTGATGAGGCCGACAACACCTGATTTTATTAAAGAGAAAATGAAATTCCCATTGGTTTATCTTCCAATTAGAAATCAAAGCAGTCACTCTATAATAAGAACACCCTGGGAATACCTTTTAAAGTGCTTAAAAAATAGCTAGAACCCTTGCTTCATTGAAGAGACACATTTTAAGTCTCCATATAGCTTGATCATATATATTGCATTTGGAAATAGGAAAGATCCACTTGTATACTTAAAACAGAACTATTTTGGGATCCATTGATCCCCCATTTCTTGTGTCATGAATCCTCATCCAAAACCGGAATTTCAGTTTTTTATTCAATTATGGGTTTGATCCAATCTTGAATCCAAACCTAAATAAGGTTTCGCCCAATTAGAACCAGATCCATATCTGAATGCACCATCGTTCCACCAAGTAAAAAAATAAAGGTTGAAAAATTAAAAAATCTCTTTCCTTTTAGTTTACTATTCTAGTGGCTAACTAGTAACTTGTTTTTTCTCTCTCACACACCTTAACTTAGAACCAAAACTTCTTTAAAATATATATATATATATATATATAGTTCCAAGCAATGGCATAGTTTAGTTAATTGGAATTTGAAATGGCAGGTTACTGTAGACACCTCATTTGGCACCCTACAATAGCATTAAACACCTGTCATATATAATGGTGCCCTCATTTCACCCATAATTAAATGATTAATGGAATAATTAAAATTAATTAATGACGATGAAGATGCTTGTTGATAATTTTAGACTTAGTTCAACGATCTCTATAAATTTGTGAGAGAAAAAGCCGAATTACGTCAAGATCTCGAGACCAACCCACTGTTCAAACAAAGAAATGAGCTATAGCACTATCCAAACCCCGTTCAGACTACATAGAACACACTCAGGTTGTTCCTAGATGAATTACACTTAGTTTGCCTAAGTACAATGTGATTAGCATGAGTTAAGAGGCTAAGATCATTGATCCAGATATCCCTACTATGTCCCAACCTCTAATCATTATGACATATGGACCAAAAGATTCTACATTCCGAGAGCTTTTCGACAATGTGTGGAACGTCCAATTCCGACAAACGGATCAAAAGATATGGCCCTCAGAAGTTTGCCCTAATGACCCCACCAAAAGACACACTTGGGCGCACATGTCCCAGAAAGACACTTGGGCGCACATAGGTGCGCCCAGGTCCCCGGTTGCCCTTATAAGGCATTTGAGTGCATACTTAGGTGAGTTCTGCTTTATCTTTCATAGTTCCGGCCTGACCTTAACCCGAAAATGGAACGAAACCAAACCACAAACCCATTTAACCCAAAGGGTGACATGGGCGCACCTGTGTGTGCACCCAAGTCCTAAAACCCACTTGGGCCTCACCCTAGGTGCGCCCAAGTCCCCAGTCACATTGAAAACTGCACATGGGCGCCCCCACAAGTGCACCCAAGCCCAGTGTCCATTGTTTTAGTCCGAATTTGATCTGAAAGCAATCTGAACCGAACCCTAAGCCCACTCGACCTCGAAAGGAGACATGGGCGCACCTGTGTGTGCGCCCAAGTCAAGAAAACCCTAAAATCACCTAGGTTTACGTGAAGTCTCTAGAAACTCGTACCTACAGGAACCCTAACCCCTCCTCCACGCCAAAAACCCTATAAAAATCCTCTTATACCATTTTGCAAGAGGAGGCTACTAGAAATAGGGAAAAGAGAAGTAAAAAGAGAAAAAAAGAGAGAGGTCACAAAGGAGATCTTGAGATCTAAAAAGAAGAAGGAAAAGCACTTTGCTTCTCCAAGACCAGTAATGGAGAAAGCCTCCCAAAGCTATGGATTTGCGCAAAAATTTTAGTCTAGGACTTAAAGACGTAATCCAAACTGGTATTCCTAAATCTAGTTCTTTCCAATTAATGTTCAGCATCATTAATGATTAGAAACATGCTTAGAGTCATGCATAAATTGTAGATCTGCATTAATAGTAGTATTTTATAGTAGATCTGATATCTAGTAATCATTCATCATTAGAAACATGCTTAGGATCATCCGTAAGTTGTAGATCTGCATCAATTTCATCATCCTAAACTCGGGATTAGAATAGATCTTGCATTCATGTCATTTTCATTGGGAAAAATCTAAATTTGAGAAAGAAAAAGTGCAACAGAGCACTTTGGCGCAACTATGGGTGCGCCCAAGTCCCTGCATAGGGTTTTAACCCCGATTTTCATATCGCATGCACTTCGTTTCCTAGATTTGAGTTCATTCTCATACATATTGATATCAGGACCTTCATGTCTGTAACTTTGTGTTCTGGATCACGCGAAAAGCATTAAGAAAATAAACAAAAGAGGAATAAAAGTGTAGAAAAGCACTTGGGCGTCCCTATAGGTGCGCCCAAGTCCATAGGTAGGGCTTTGGCCTTGATTTTCCATTTCGCGTGCATTCTACTTCTTAGATCGAGTCCATCCTTTTATAAGTTAATATTAAAGCCTTTGGATTTGTAAAGAAGCATTGAAAGAATTGAAAATGGACTAAATATATTGCTAAAAAAGGAAGAAAAGAAAAACCAGCCACTTGGGCACCACCATAGGTGCGCCCAAGTCCCTGCGAAGGGATCTATCCCCCGAATCTTAGTCATCGCACTATTGTTTCAAATCCGGAAGTTCTGATATTAATAATTCCTACTAGGACCCTACATTTAGTCACAAATTGTTAGAAATCGCGTCGGAATATCGTCAAACATTAGAAATACATCACAACCAGCAGGGAGCGACTTGGGCGCCACTCCATGTGCGCCCAAGTCCCTAGTTCGTCTTCCGGCCCGCATTTTCCATATTTCGCATCTCATTCAACTTGTTGTTGCATCTCTGTGATGGTTATGACTGATTATTGAACTTCTAGACCTCGAATTATTGAATCATCACACTTTTGGTTAGGTTGCATTAATATTGCATAAAACACAAAAAAAAAAGAGTCATAAAAGCATAAAACTCTTCCCTTCTCATCTTACTCTTTAGTAATTAGAGAAATGAACCCAAAAAAACAGATTAAAAGAAATAGAAACATCCAAAAAAAGAGTAGATAGTAAGTAGATGAGCCTAGGTTATTGAATTTGCGCCTAAACAAATTAGTACACTCTAAAAAAAAAAAAAAAACTTAATCAAAACACTTAATCCAACCTTAATTAAAAACACCTAATTAAAATATCTAATTCAACCTTAATTAAAACCATTGATCTGAATCCTAATTTCCAAACTCCAATTAATTAAACCTTAATTAATCAACCCTAATAAAACACCTTAACTAAAATCCTTAATCAAAACCCTTTAAACAATCCCTAATTAATAAGATCTTAGTTAACAAATCCTTAATCAAAACCCTAATTAATAAATCTTAATCACTCAAAGCATTAATTAAAATCACAATCATTAAGTTTAAACAACAAACCTTTAATTCAAGCCCTAATTGACAAAGTCAAATTAATAAGATCATAACCTGAACCTCAAACTCAAATCAAACTTTAATTCAAACCTTAACCGACACAATTATAATTGACAACTCCACCTAAATTCAAACTTTGAGACCCTAGTCAAGACTTCATTAAAACGATAGACAATTCTCATCGAAAGAATAAAGACATCTCTTAACCGAGAAACGAATCAGAATACTCGAAATTGATATAGAAATATTCGAGAAACCATCGAACGAGTAGCCACTCAACAGGCGGACACTTGGGCGCCACTACAGGTGCGCCCAAGTCACCCCAGATACCTGGGCGCCCACACAGGTGCACCCAACCCCTTGATCCGACCCCACTTTGGTCACATTTTGTCTTACGAACTCCAACTACAATCACACTTGAAGAGTAGAGACTTGAAACCAACCCGGAACCCAAGATTTATTGACATAGGTCATCTGAAAATCCAAATTTAGGTGAACGAATCTAAGAAAGAACCGAAACTCACAAACCGATCACTTGGGCGCCACTGGAGGTGCGCCCAAGTCACCCAGAAGAACTTAGGCGCCACCACAGGTGCGCCCAAATCACATTTTAGCCCTGGGACCACCGAATCCTAATTCTCTTCAAATCTCGACCTAAACCAACATCTCAAAACCTTGACCGAACCAACAATAGCCCTGAAATTAAAAATTCCACTAACATAAACCCATTCGGAACTTCAAACCAAAGTCAGAAGACTTAAAAATATCAAATTGAGACTTAAGCGCCACTGCTGGTGCGCCCAAGTACACAGAAACACTTAGGCGCATACATATGTGCGCCCAAGTCCTCTGTCAGATTCGGGAATTGTGAATTTCGGTTGTGTTTCGAGTTCTAGACTTAATATTATTAAAACAAACCAACCCAAAACATAAAACAACATTAGAACAAAAGCTTACACTTAACAAAATTCCTGAATTCCGAAATTAACATTGATACCTTCGTCGCTAGCCAAGTAACACAGAACTTGGTACTTGGGCACCACCACAGGTGCGCCCAAGTCCTCAGACCCTCTCATTTCGTTGGTTTCGACATCTCTTTCATCATTTGAAGTAAGACCCGGAATTCCAGAACCCTAAACAACTTAAACAAAGCCTTAAGACATCTCTAATCCACCCTTCATCCAATTCTTAATCAACATACTACTTAAAATAAACCAAATCAATTAAGATCACAATTAACAAATTTTTTAGCTGCTTAGGCATATAAACTATTAAGCTTAGGCTATTTGCACCCTAGCATTAGATCGGATTCCTCCATTAGATAGATTAGAGCATTAGGCTTCGTCTCACCACTTTTCTTGTTCCGTTAAGGGATCAGAAAAGCTGATGTGGGCGGTCTAGGACCTTAGGTTAGGATTAATCCGAAGATCAGTAGTAAAGCATTAATCACGCAAATCCAAGTAAAAATCCCCTAGTTAGGCCCTTCTAGCCCCAATTTCAAAAATCCATAAAAACTATAAAACAAACAAAATAAACCTAAAAAGATTTTTCTTTTATTTCTTCCTCCACCTCAGGTGCCAAATATTTAATTGAACTTAATGATAAAAGGGAATGAAGAACTGTTTTCTAAAGTTGAATAAATGAGAATGATGAGATGAGATGAGTGATTTTACAAACACTTTTAAACAATCACGGCCCATCGGCCATCTTAAAACAAACACTGGCCCATCGGCCATTTTCAATCAATTACGGCCCATCGGCCACCTCTAATCAATTACGGCTCATCGGCCTTTCACTTTTTATCACTTGTGTATCGCACACGAAAAACACAAAAATCACAAGTCAAAGTCTCATTTGCATTATCATTTTGATTTAAAAAGTCAGCCTTTAAACCCTATTTTGCTAAGGGATTAGAAGGGGGTACACGGGCACGGGGCCGATCATCTTCTTAAATATTTAGCACCTCCCCATTTTATTTTCTTTATTTTAATTATTTTGTTTTACTTGGATATACTATGATTTTACTATGTGAGGATTAACCTTATTTGGATTTTAACTCATGACCATGAATTGATCATATATTAAAGAGACCCAAAGAGACCCAAATCAACGTAACAAGACAACCGTCGTTTGTTGCCGGCAGCACATTAGACGAGAAGAAGAACCCACCCATTTATTTTCTCCCATTCATTTTTCTTCGGTTTTCGTTGAAGAACAGTGTTACGGCCGTTACCGTAGCTAGCGGTCGTGATCCGTCGATTTTGAGGGTAATCAGAATCCTCATTTTCAATGTAAAATTTAAATAACATATATATAGATGAATGGCGATTTCCCTCCCCCGGGGGGATCAAAATTCACATTCGACAGTTGCAACTTACATCTGACTTGTGGCCTATTTCTTTACTAGAATTTATGGAGTTTCTTTCTTGAGAAATTTGAAGTTCTTCGGCATGGTGAAATTCCTGAATGCTTTTTGAGCATCAGATTATCTACCCCAAAGCAAAGGGGATATATCCAAACGTCATTTGAGACCTTTCAAGTAACCAGGATTTTAAAACTCTTTTATAGCTGGCGCATGTTGATAGGATGAAACAATATCTCGCTTTTCAACCAAAAAGGGATTTGGACTCGTCATTCAATTAGTGGGGTTGGAGCAATGCCAACTCAAAATCTAGAAGGCCTCGTGGGATCTCAAACCACATTCACGTTTCTGCCAATGCAGCTTTCGCAGAAGAGGAGAAATTTAATATCATCAACCATCAGGTGAGCTAGGCATGAAAATATGGGCGGACCGCCCAGGCCGGCACGGCCTAGCACTAAAAGAATTGTGCCTGGGCCGTTGACTTGGTCAACGGGTCGGCACGGCCCAATTTTCCCACCTGGGCAGTGCTGAGCTAGGGAGCTTGGGCCGAGGCACGACACGACACGGCCCATATATATTTAATTTTTATATATTTTTATATAAATTAAATATAAAAGTAAAAATAACTAAAAATTTATTATTCATTTGTAAATTAGCTTACTCTTTGTGCATTTGTTTTAATGGTTTCAACTTTATTTCAAGTTAAGAACCCCTAAAAGTCCATAAAGTCTCATTCAATTTGTATAAAAAAAATTTAAAAAAAAAATTAGAAGAGGCATGTTGGTTGGCCCATGGGCGACATGTCCCAGCACGATGTGGATAAATCTGTGCCTTGGGCCGTGCTGGGTTAAGCCCTAGCTACATGGGCATGACACGACACGACCCATGAAATTTCACTGGCCGGCACGGCCTGGTTTTCATGGCTATGTGGGGCTAGTCCAGATGACAGGAATGCCCCACCATGCCTAGGCAATTGAAGCTTTTGAAATGAAAAAAATGCCCATGCACAATGCTAATCCCATCGCCCATCATTCTAATCCTGTATTTGGGAAGGAAAGAGGGGAGGGAAAGGAAGGGGGAGGGAAAATCTCCTTTGTGCCTCCCTCTTTTTCCCTCTTTCCCCCCATTTTTAAAGGGAAAATTTGGAGGTAAAATTTTCAAAAATTTACCCCCAACTTTCCTTCCCTCACTTTCCCTCCCCGCTTCCCAAACACCCTCTTATTTTAACTTTCCCTCCATTTTCTCCTCTTTTTTTTCTTTCCCCTCTTTTTACCTCATTCCCAAACATAGTGTAAAAGAGGAGTTGGCCACTACACGACTGCTATTTCTATTTTTTTTCTTATTTCTTTTTTTTGGTGTCTAATAAAAGTTGCATTTTTAAGTAGAGCAATTAAGAATGACTTCTTACCTAAGTGGTAAGGAGTGTCTATTCTTATGTGGCTATCCGGGGTTCGAACCCCGGGTATGTGTGTCACATCTTCCCGCTTGTACGGGCTTTCTTATGTATGTGGGCTGCCTCTTAGTCCAGGTTCAAAAAAAAAAAAGTAAAGCAGTTGTTAATGGGCAATTATTTATAAAACCGATCTTTCACGAAGATATCATGATTTATACATATAGAGGAGTGCGAGAAACCTCCGTTGGAGCTCTTTTTTTTTTTTTTTTTTTTTCCCGAAAAATGCCCCTTGTAATGGGCCCATTGTTATACATTACAACCACGAAATGATGAATTACATTCATCCTGCATAAAATACAATCCACGAGCACCCCCATAGACCACTGCTATTTATTATTTTTAATCTAATAGAAGTTACATTTTTATGCGGCGCAATTTATAATAAATCTTTATCCATAGAATAAAAGAAAGAGAGAAACACAAGCAAAGATGATGCTATCTGTACCTTATCCTCAAAACAAGGAAGATGAAAAGATGAAGAGCATGTCACCATAGACAGTCGCCAAATCAGAAATTTCGTTTGCAAAAATGCTATTTGGACAGAATTTTGGGACCGATCCTTGGACCGGTCCCAAAGTTCCTGTCCAAATATCGGATGTCCAAATAGCACGGCTCTTTCGTTTGAGGGTGTTTGCGCTGGTGACTTGAAAAGTTCAAGCACTATTTTGTTGTTATTTCCTGATATTAACTTTGGCAAAAGAAAAAGTACTGTAATTATAAAGCATCTAATTAGTCAACAAACATCCTATCATAAAAAATCTTGACATTTGTACCAACGTTTTTAAGGTTCCTTCTCCAAGATCCATATTCCAAGTAGACAACATGATTATGGATTTGAGTAATTTATAAAATATATATATATATATATATAAAGATCCAACCTATAAATTTATTGGCCACAATTTTTTGGCCCAAATAATTAACATTCTCAAATTAATGATGATCATCAATACGCTTAGTTCTTTTAAATTTTAATGAATTTTTTAGAGAGGGAAATAGATCGGAAAAGGAAATTTTTTGAATTGGGGAAAGAAAAGTGGGGGCTATGCATTATTTTTAGTGAGAGCCGGGCCAGACTTTTGTTAGGGCCCAAATGGACATTTTAAAATTTGGGTTGAGGAAGAACCGCTCCTTACCCCAGGGTAAGGAGTCGGTTTCTCACAGGAGAGGTCAACCCCCAATGTTCTCATATTTGTATATGCGGTCTTTCTTTTCTTTCTTTCCACTTCGATGAGCTTTTATTTTCGAATGTGTCAACTTTCTTTTTCACTTTGTGGGCTTCCTTCTCGGTTGTACCAAGCTCTCTAAATGAGCGAATGATTGATTGAATGAACGAAAAAAATGAATTAAAAAAAAAAAAAGAAAGAAAGAAAGAAAGAAAAAAAAAAAAAAAACCGGAAGGGCTCCCAGCCAACCTAGATGGCTGCCAAAGTCATAAATAAATTTGAGTGGGGGCTGTGAAGGTTGTTGGGGTGGTGAGGCCCAACTTGATACAGGTAGGTACGCCCCTTCATAGAGTCTGAGCCGAGTAATTGAATGCCAGCTTGGGTTCGTGCACTCCAGCTGTAAGGATGCAGTAAAGAGACAATTGTACGCCCCGCATGGCTGTCGCCTGTCGCCTCGTGACAGGAAAGGACCAAGAGGATAGGATGCTACTATCGACGTAAATGCTTGGATGAGATTGAATGAAAGACCTTTCAGAGGAGAAAAGGAGTATCTTTTAGATGTTTATCATCCTTTCACAATGAGAAACACATTTGACCTTATAGTAACTCGACTAGACCACAGTCATAAAGATAAAATTGAGAAATTAAAAAACCTCATTATTTTAGTTTATTATTTCCGTGGCTATTGGCTAACTAGTAACTTAGAACAAAACTTCTTAAAAAAGAAATTAGTTACAAATAATGACATTTTTCAATTTTTGAAATTTGAAATGGCAGGTTACAAACTTAGATCTCATGAGGGGCATGTTTCTTCAATGGATTTTCTAGAGGTCATTTGAGGATTTCTATTAAAGAAGAATGACAATTGTTAATGACAATTCCAGAAAAACCTTAACATTATAAATTTTTATAGGAACTTTAATAAAGAAACAGGCGCTTATTGTCATCCTTCAATTGCCACCCGATAACTTGCTTTCAAATTATTTGATGTTTACAATGTAATAAAAAAACAGTATCAACCATGAAGTTGTTTATGGATCCAAAAATATATGGAATCAGATCCGATAGTTTTCCTTTTCCTTTTTTTTTTTTTTTTTTAAATAAATCCAGTAGTTTGAATCAATTGACCACTCCTATTCGTTAGAAAGAGACACTTTAACAAAGAGCTCCGTGTCATACACTATGTTTGGAAAGGGGGTAAAATGAGGGGAATAAGAGGGGAAAATGGAAAAAAAGTGAAAAAGAAGGATGTTTGGGAAGGGGGGAGGAAAAGTGGGGGAGGAGAATTTAGGGGTAAAATTTTCAAAATTTTACCCCCAAATTTTACCTTCAAAACTAGAAAAAAAGAGAAAGGCAAAAAAAAATTTTCCTTCCCCCCAAATTTTAACAAATAAAAAAAAAATTTAATTTTTCCTCCCCTCCCATTCCCTTTATTTTTATTCCCCTCAAATTTTTCCTTCCTTCCCAAACACAAGGTTATTGTTTTCAGGCACCACGGGCGAGGCACGCTCGATACAGCTGAGAGAGTCCATCAATGCTCTATTGTTTTCACGCGCCATCATAGAGGCACGGTCGACAGAGCTCCATAAATGTCCTATTGATTTCAGGCACCATGACCGAGGCACGGTCCACAGAGCTCCATCAATGTCCTATTAATTTCTGGCACCACAAGCAAGACACGGTCTGATTCGAAGCAACAAGACCGAGGCACGGCCCACAGAGCTGAGAGAGTCTCTCAGCTGGGTAAATTAATCTGAATCCGGAGAGGTTAGGTTGACCCAGCCCAAAATTAACTGTGCAACCACTTAATAATTCAACATAGTTACATAAGTAATATTCATTCAACAAATTTTGATCAAGTCAATGTGATCAAATTGGGCAGTCCGAATAACTTTGTTGATATGGAGATTCGATATCTAACTTCTAGTCCGGATTCCCTATTTTGTTGAAAGAGAGACATTGTTTCATCCTATCAAAATTTGTCAATTTTATAAAATCACATTTTTTTTTCTCTAATTCAAAAGAAGCAATTGATAGGGTGCGCATGAGAATTTATACAGTTGCCAATATCGTTCAAAACTGTGGTATAGCCGGGCCAAAAAAATGTATCAGTATCAGTCACAGTAATCGGTCCGTCGCAATGAGAGAATTTTCTTTAATTTAAAAAGAATTACAAAAAAATTCAAAAAGATTCAGAATATTATAAAATGTTGGAAAATAATGTGTATACATCATAAAACAAGAATATTGGTCCCCTTAAGCCAAAGCATCATGTATAGTTGTTTTGTCAAACTTTAACACCCCAAAACGAAGGGCAGGCTGAAGGACGAATCTCTTCTCCTTAACATGACTATACATGACTATACACCATGCGAGCTCCCCAATTATAAAGAATATCATTTAAATTAAAATTAGAGAAAATGACAGGTTTCAACTTAGATCTAACTTAGGACTTGTTTCTTTAATGAATTTCATGGATTTTTTGTCTAGAGAATCTTGAAATTCTCTAGCATGGTGGAATCAAGTAAAGGGCTGGAATTTCATAAATTCTGAAGGTTATTTGAGGCCTTTTAGGTAGCTGAAAATTTGAAGTTCTTTTATAGAAGCATGACATTAGGAAATGTCAGTAAACATGATGTCACATCATGTGTAGAAAAACCCCAATATTATAAATTATCGTAGGAATTATAGTAAAGAAACAGGCCTTTATTGTCAACCGTTAATTGCCATCTGGTAAGCTTGCTTTCAAAATATCCGATGTCTACAATGGAAGAAAAGCAATATCAACTACCAAATTGTTCATGGATCCAAATATATTTGGAACTAAATCCCTTTTTTTTTTTTTTTGTTGTTGTAAAGTAGATCCAGTGGTTTGAATCAATGATGTGGAACAAGAATTGATCACTCCTGTTCTTTTAAAGAGACACTTTTTTTTTTATTTTTTATAAACGGTACCATAAGCTTTCATTAAAAAGAAAAGAAAAGAAAGAGGATTACAAGGAAAGAAAAGCAAAGGAGGTACAAGAGCAATGTAGCTCACCCCACCTAACTATAAAATAAAACCCTCTCATGGAGAAACCCTCTCATCCCTTTGTTTGGTCAAAACATCGACAAAAGAGTTGGCCAATCTTAGCTCATGATGGAAGACAACGATGATGTAGCTGACAACACTTGGATTTTTTTAAAGAGAAAATGAAATTTTCATGGCTCCAATTAGAAATCCAAGCAATTGTATTAGAAGAGTCACTCTCTATAATAAGAGCATGCTGGAAATACCTCTTTTTTTTTTTACTGTTTACTTTAGCCCACATACACGGATCGAAAAGCAACCCACTTAAGAAGGAAGAAAGCCCGCACACGTGGAAAGAAAGACCGCACAAGTTCTAATTCAACTTGACCTGACAAGTTAGTTATATGAGTTTCTTTTTTTTTTTTTTTTCCTTATCCCCCGTTTCTTATCATGAATCCTAATCCAAAACCAGAACTACAGCATTTTATTCAGTTCTAAGTATGATCCGACACATGATCCAATCTTGCATCCAAACCTAAATATGGTTCCGTCCAATTAGAAACAGATCCAGATCTGAATGTTCCATGGTACCCACGCCGGTGCTGACATTTGGTATTTTATTCAGACTGGTGTGAATTCATTCTAAAACATTTGGTAAATTGATAGGATTAAAAAAAAAAAAAAAACATAAACATGGTCCCATGGCCAACTGAAGCCATCCATCCGCACGAAACCTCTCAATGCCATAAGACAACACGCACCCAATTTGCAAATAAATGTGGATGCTTCCCACTTTACGCCCCTCTAGTTATCAATGTTTCTAAACTTGAAACCGGGTCAAATTGCTTGAGTTGATGGTCAGCTCCAACCCAGAGAGGTTGCCTTTCCAATTGAACCAATTCATAGTACTGACCAGTGAATGGCTTATTGGACCGTAGTGTCAATAGCAAAGTTCTAATTTAACCTGACCTGACAAGTCAGTTATCTGGGTGTTTTTTTTTTTTTCTTTAACACTTGTGCATTGTTTGTAGAACAGAATAAAATCCAGACTGGTTGTCCAAAGCCATTGGCTAGCGGCCCTTAAAACATGGACTAAACCTATTCATACTGTTGACTTTGGACACATGGTAAAAAACCCAGGGCAACTTGGCAACTTCATCAACCACTTAGGTGGGGCCCAGTCCAGAATGCCCCACCATGCCACTCAACCCTAGCAATTGAAGCTCTTGAAATGAAAAAAAAAAAAATGCCAATCCCATCAAACATCATTCTAAAAGGGCAGTGGCCAGTTGGCTGGGCACTAGAGGATTGCTATTTCTTTAATTTTAGAAGGCAGTTCTTTTACCAAAACAAAAAAAAGGTAGAACAGTTTTAAATAAATCTTTGTCCTTTGTCGACAGAACTGATATTTTACGAATAAATGAAATGGAAAAGATTAAAGATGATTCATCATCATAGAGTCTCTATATGACAGCTTAATTGGGTTCGTGCGCTCCAGCTGTAAAGATGACCCTAGAGAGCACAGACCAGCTTTCCCACATGATCAAGTTGAGACCATGCTTTCACATGCCAATCCAACCGTTGAATGATTTGATAACATGACTTAATAAAAAGAAGAGGACCTCACTTGAGTTGGATCCACCTCAAAAGGTCAGGTGGGATCCACATCAAATGGTCAGGTATTTACCTTTTCTATTCTTTACAAGGAAAAAGAAAGAAAAATAAAATAAAATAAAAACATTGCCTCGAAAGAAGAGGAAAGAAAGGACGACGAGCATAGGATGCTGTATCCACCTAGTTCTATGTTTTCTTTCAACTCACGAGCCTCGTGTTCAAGGAAGTGGGAATGAAAGACTTTTAAGAGGAAATGACCTTTATGGTAATAAAAAAAATAAAGGATAAAGACGAGCATCTTTAGCTTTTTATCTTCTTTAAAGCAAAATGTCAAAAATAATGGGAAAAGCATTTGATTTTGATAGTCGACCTAACCCACCGGGTGAAAAAGAGGTGAAAGTTAAGGCTGAGACAATGACCTTTGGGGGTAATAAAAAATAATGGGTAAGGACGAGCATCTTTAGCCTTTTATCTTTTTTTAAACAAAACTAGTTGCACGTGCACTGAACACATAGTATCACCAAGAAAATCTTAAGAAAATAAAGTTTTTAAAAAATTTAGTAGAAGTTTCAATATATTTAAAAATAAAATTTTATCAGAGAATGAGTGATTGTAAATTGCAAGGCCCGTGCAATGTCCAAATACAGCTGAGACTATTTTTTTCCTATACATTTGAAAACAATAACACAATAATATAGTGAAAAAAATGAGATCTCAAAAGACAATCGATATGAAATTTATATAACGTTTTGAGGATATAAATCACATATTTCTAGATATTTTATCATGAATGTGTACAAAGAAATTTAAATTTATTTATTTTACCTATCAGGTCGACTTATCAATTTCCTAGTAGACTTGACCTGCTAAAGTTGGAGTCCAGTTAAAAGCATAGTCAAATTGATAACCTGCAGTTTTATAAAAAATAAAAATAAAAACTAAGAACCAGATGAGCTTACTATTCTCACCAATTACCATAAACATTATATGTTCATTACAAAATCAGTTTCTATTAAGGAAAAAAAAATTTATATCCAACCTAAGGACATCATAATAACAAAACTAAGATGGTGGTTTTAATCTTAACTTACAAAGAAGAATAACATCTCACACTGACCCTCAAGAATAATGAAGTAATTCGGCTTGTCCTTAAGCGACATGGATCGACAATGGTGGAACTATAATATGAATTTTGACGGGTAAAATTTACAGAGCACCAGTTGATCAATATTAGTATTTAACATATGCTTTGTTTTATTTTATAAGACGGACAACTATTAGGTAAAAAGAGGCAATACCTCTCCAAGGGTCAGCATATTCTTTTCCTTCATACAAAGTGCTATATTTTAGACTCTGTAAGAAAATGATAATACAAAGTAATAATAGAAGTTCAGTTAAATGGAAGCTCACAAATAGAGATATCCATAGGGAAAAAATTCAAAAAAATAAAAAAACTATAAATACAAATCTGCCAAAAGAATTGGACCTTCCTCTTAAGAAATATATAAGAATGTAACCCAGGTATTCTAAATTAACTCTTCTACTCTGTTATGTATAGAGGATAGGAGTGCGGATCAAAGTAAGAAAAACTTGAAACGAATAAAGACAAACTGAATTTGTTGCAGCTTGGCATTAAATACTTATTTTAGATGTTTACACTTAAAACGATCACTTCATTCACTGACTCTGAAGTTAGTAGTAACGCTAGCATAACAAGTAGTTTTTATGAGATTCTCGTTTTCCCTTTAAGGAAAGGCATGATGCTTCATTGAAATACATGAAAAGAAGAATAAGAAGAAGAAGAAGAAGTAGCAGCTTGCAATGATGAAATAAATAAATATTTTAGAAAATGATCAAAGTTTTTCAATTTAAACCTCATGAGTAAGAGCAATAATAAATAAATATATTCATACCCTTGAAATGCCCTTTTATAATAAAAAAATTCACAAAAGTTGTATATTAAGAAACTAAAAATTGTACAGAACAATAATTTTACAATAGCAATCTATAAGACCTACCACTAAACTGCATTGATGGCATTATCTTTAGCAATCACTAATATCAGAAGAGAACCAATATTTAGTAGTAGTTATCACATTATCCAACTTGTGATTATTCTTCCAATAGGGGTATAAATCAAGATCAATACAACTATTATATCAGATTGAAAACTCAATTATTCTAACTAAATAAAATACAAACACATGACACAAAAGGGAAAAGAATATTTAAATTTTCTTTAATGGTAACTTCCATTAAAAGAGAGAGAAAAACAGGGCGGACATAAAATGAGTTTAAGCTTGTACATTTCACTTTCTTATTTATGATATTTTGTCAATTGCTACTCTTTTCTAAAAAGAAAAAAAGAAAAACTAAATATAATGCAATAATGCAAATGAAGTACCTGTATATATGAGATGTGCTTATGAGTTTTGAAGGTCCCTATACCTTTTTGAAAAGCCATAATCAATAATATACAACTGAAGGAACATCAAATTACAAATATTTAAAGTTAGTGTACAAAAAGATTAAAGGGTTAATTTTAAAAAAAATCATAACAAATGGTTACATCCGTCCAAAGAAAATAATTTCATATCTTATCGAAACCTACCAGAGCCCTAATGTTCTGAACTCTCAAATTTTAAATACAAATACCATTCAAGTGTCTTTTAATTCCACCAAAATGTCGATTAGTGAATTCCACCAACACATTTCAAAAATAGCATGTATACTATTGGGAATATGGAAATTTCAAAGAGAACTATTGAATGCAAAGCAGAGCATGAGAAAGAATTGAAAGAAGTTGTTGGTCCCAGATGGGTGTCGGAACCGAACTCGCCGAGAACCTTGTGCATTCCGGTATGAGGCAGATCTACGAACTCGCTGCGAATACTCTCAAATCTCTGGATGATCAGAAGCAATGGTTCCCATCTCACTTAAATAGAGTAATCCCTAGGAGTTACATCTCTATCCGAATACTACCTCTCCTGGAATCCTACATCTCTTGACCAGCGTGGGAAATCTACCAAACCGGGAGTCTGAACTCGATCCAAACTCTACCACCAAGAGTTTGATCCTTATCTGACTCAACCAGATTAAGACTTGTTGGGAGTTTATCCGCGGCAAACCGCCGGGCTCGATCTAGCGTGGGCCCTATGGCAGTCGGGCCACACAATTTTCCAACAATCTCCCACTTGGCACGAATGCCATGGTTGACAAGCGTGCCAATGTACATCAAATGTATTTGAGTCCCATGCACATCACATGCCTCGCAAATTCTTCCACGGGCAACGGTTTGGTGAGAGCATCAGCCATCAATTCCTTAGAGGACAAATAAGAAATTTCAATTTCTCCATTCTCAGCCTTCTCTTGGATAAAATGATATTTTATCTCAACATGCTTTGATCGGCTGTTAAATTTTGGTTCAGTCACCATTGAGATGGCAGACGTACTATCTACGTTCATTGGGATAGGCTGATCCTCACTGATTAAATCAATACCACATAAAAAATTTCTTAACCAGATAGCCTCCTGAACTGCGGTACTACAAGCTATATACTCTGCCTTGGCCGTAGACATGGCCGTTGAGGTTTGTTTCTTGCTACCCCAAGAGATTGCACCTCCCCCCAGAGTATACACATAGCCTGTGGTTGACTTTCTTTTGTCTAAGTCACCGGCCCAATCCGCATCGGAATAGCCACGCAATTTCAGATCGTCACCTTGATAACATAGTTGCAACTTCAAGGTGCCTTTGATGTACCGTAGAATCCTCTTAACCGCATACCAATGAGGTAATCCAGGGTTACTTAGGAATCTACTCACGAGACCCACGGCGAATGCAACATCCGGTCTTGTACATAGCATCACATACGTGATGCTTCCCACAACTTGAGCATAAGGCTTGCCCTGCATTATTGCCTTATCTTCCTCAGTCGTGGGCCCCTGTTTGCTGGACAATTTTTCACTTTTGTTAATGGGAGTATCGACTGGCTTGCACATCATCATATCAAACCGTTTTAACACAGTTTCCAAATAGGATTCCTGTGACAAAGTCAATAACCGATTCGGCCGGTCACGGGTGATCTTTATGCCCAGTACATAGTTAGCCTCACCCATATCCTTCATCTCGAATCTTGACTTCAACCAATGTTTGATTTCATTGACGGCATCCAAATCGTCACCAGCAATCAGGATGTCATCCACATACAATGACAAATATAAATAGTTATTTTAACATAGAAACATATATCAACAGTACTGGGGACAAAACCAATTTCACTTATGGCCTGGTGAAATTTCTTGTACCATTGCCTCGATGACTGTGTCCATAGAGTGCCTTCTGTAATTTGTACACCTGGTCCTCATGACCTTGCACCAAAAAACCTTCAGGTTGTTTCATGTAAATCTCTTCATCCAATTCGCCATTCAGGAAAGCAGTTTTTACATCCATTTGGTGCAATTCCAAGTCATGATAAGTCACAACCGCCATAAGGGTCCTAATGGATTGGAATTTTACGACTGGGGAGAAAGTTTCATCGTAATCAATTCCTTCCACTTGCGTGAAACCCTTGGCTACCAACCGTGCTTTGTATTTATCCAAGGAACCATCCGAATTGAATTTCTTCTTAAGAACCCATTTACAACCGATGGCCTTTCGACCTTTGGGTAGATCGACTAATTGCCACACTTGGTTCTTATGAATTGATTCAATTTCCTCTCTCATAGCATTCATCCAATTTTCAGCATCATGCCCATTGATTGCTTGAGAGTAGGATGTCGGATCCAAATCCTCTACGGTTTCTACTAAACTGCAATAATCATCCAGATATGACGGATGTTTCCTTATCCGAACGGGTCTACTTAGTTCCGGTTGTTCCTCATCAAGTGGGTCCTGGCCAGGAGTTACATTTCCAACGTCAACCACGTCGGACCCCCCACTTGCTTGAACATCCTTATCCTTCGAGATCTCATAGAAATCCACCATCCGTGGTCTGTCTTTAGGATTAACCTTTGGATTCTCAAGGAAATACACATCTCGACATTCCATGATTATTTTATTATCGTGATCATACACACGATATCCTTTTGAATGACTTGGGTAGCCAACAAACGAGCAATTCTTTCTCCTTTTTGCCTGCAGTTTGTGTCTTTCTTGTGGCGGTAACAGGACATGTACGATGCAACCCCAAACTTTTATATGTTCCATTTTAGGTTTGGCTCCAGTCCATAACTCATACGGGGTCTTGGGCACAGATTTAGGGGGCACCCTGTTCAATATATATTGTGCAGTATTAATTGCCTCTCCCCACAAATACAGCGGAAGTTCCGCGTGGCTCGTCATAGACCTTACCATGTCCAAAAGTGTTTGATTTCGACGTTCAGCCACACCATTTTGTTGTGGGGTGTAAGGGATCACATACTCATGCATGATTCCCTCTTTTGCACAATATTCTTTGAACAACTCAGAAGTGTACTCCCCCCCTCTATCGGATCGAATCCGTTTAATTTTCTTGCCCTTTTGATTCTGAACTTCAGCAGCATAAATTTTGAAAAAATTTAGTGCCTCATGTTTATGTTTGATCAAGTAGATATAACCATATCTGCTGAAGTCATCAATGAAGGTAATAAAATACACCTCCCCCATCCTAGTATGAACATTTAAGGGTCCACATATATCTGTGTGAATCAGGTCTAACAATTCTAAATTTCTAGTTCCCTTTGGGAATGGTTTCTTGACCATTTTCCCACTTAGATATGGTTCACATGTAGGGTATTTCACTTTTCCAATATCAGGTAAAAGTCCATCCCTAACCATTCTAGTTATTCTGTTCTTGTTAATGTGTCCTAATCTGTAGTGCCATAACAATGCCAAACCATTAACACATTCATTCACACACACAGAATAATTGGAACTAGATTTCATTGCAACTTTAGAAGTGTCCAGCAAATACAATTTGTCATGAAGCAAATCAGAAATACAAATTTTCCCATTGAGCCTAATAGTAACCTTATCAGTAGTGAACCTAATTTCAAAACCACTAGATGCAAGCTGGCTGACGGAAATCACGCTCCTCCTCATGGTAGGAGCGAAGAAGACATCTGACAAATACAGCGATTTTCCAGTTGGCAGGGGAATCTTGACTTTCCCCACTCCCAACAAATCGCAGAATGTCTCATTTCCCATATATATGTTATGTTCTCCAGCTTTAAGTTCTTGGAATTCAGTGAAGCCCGCTTTGGTCCTCGAGATGTGTCGAGTAGCGCCGAAATCGATCCACCAGTTGCTTTCATTGGTGTCTACCATCATGGATTCGGTGATCATATCAATATAATCTTTATTTCCATGTGGTACCATGTTCTGTTGTCCATTCTCACCCTTTTTCTTTTTATTTTTATCCGGACAGTCTGCACGAAAGTGCCCAGGCTTCCCGCAAATAAAGCAACGTCCCCTTTTCTTTTGTTGCACCTTTGCTTTCCCTTTGCCCTTATGCTTCCTTTTCCCCATAGTAGCCATCGAGCCACTAGCAGAATTGGTTTGGGCAAGCAAAGCAGTAGGCACAACACCAAGGCAGTCTGCCTTTGTCCTTCAGCAATTAATTCAGCCTTAATATCTTTAACGGTCAGTGTTTTCTGGAGGCTAAGGGTCTAAGAAACATTCTCCCATGAAGGTTGGAGACTTTGCAACATATACAATCGCTGCAACTCCTGGTCCATATCCCTTCCCAAAGCAATCAAATTCCTCAATCTTATATTCATCTGGTCAATGTGGTCATTGATCGAGGTTCCTTCAGGCATTTTATAATTAACATAATTTGAGAATGCCTCCATAAGGTGGGACACAGTGGATGCATCGTATTTCGCAATTATTTGATCATAAATTTCTTTTGCTGAACCCAGTTGCTCAAATTCCTTGACCAAATCATTGGAAATAAATCCAAGTAACAGATGCCTTGCTGATTCATTATCATATTCCCAAGTAATATAGAGATCTTTTTCTTCCTTTGAAGCATCATCAGATGGCTTTAATAACATAAGAAAGACCCTCAAAATGCAACAAGGCATCCATTCGACGTTTCCAAATGGGTAAGTTCCTCCCATTGAAAATATCGACCTTAGCAAGATCGTGCAGAGCAGATTTAGCAGTAGACATATTTATAAAATATAAATAAAGTCTAGATACCACTGACCGTGATTGCAGTCCAAAAATTCTCTGACCGTTGGAATGCCGATCTATCACGTCTACCAAATAGTGCTCGTCACCACGAATTCGCAGACCCAAACCGCTTGTCGATCGGAGGTCGGATGAAAGAGTTATGGCCGGTCAAACTTTCTGTTGACCGATGATACCGGGGCCCGAGGTTGCGTCAGCAACTGCATTGTGATCGAGGTTGTTGGAAAATTGTTTGGCCCGACTGCCATAGGGCCCATGCCAGATCGAGCCCGGCGGTTTGCCGCGGATGAACTCCCAACAAGTCTTGATCTGGTTGAGTCAGATAAGGATCAAACTCTTGGTGGTAGAGTTTGGATCGAGTTCAGACTCCCGGTTTGGTAGATTTCCCACGCTGGTCAAGAGATGTGGGATTTCAGGAGAAGTAGTATTCGGATAGAGATGTAACTCTTAGGGATTACTCTATTTAAGGGAGATGGGAACCCTTGCTTCTGATCATCCAGAGATCTGAGAGTATTCGCAGCGAGTTCGTAGATCTGCCTCACACCGGAACGCACAAGGTTCTCGGCGAGTTCGGTTCCGACACCCATCTGGGACCAGCAACTTCTTTCAATTGGTATCAGAGCCAGATCTATGCGTTTGACGGTTCAGATTTTGCGATAATGCTGTGGATCGTGGGATCTTCGACTTATTCATCATGCATTTTTTTTTCTCTCGGTTCCATTCTGTTTGTCTGCAACAAAAGCTATCGAGGAAGAAGCAAACGAAATTGCGTGTATTACTGTTGCAAGGAGACAGCACGTCACACGAGCGCTGCCAGCCACCACTTTTTGTGGTTTGAATTCCGGCCTCGGGAACAACGCCACCAACCAGCTCAACTTTTTATAATTGTTGCTGTGACAAGCTTTTGTTGTGAAAAGACAAAGCGTACTGGTGTTTTCCTATTTCGCCTTGGGAGGCGCACAACAAAAAAAAAATTTTTTTTTTCCTTCCAGCGTTAGACACAAACAGGTCGGGTCAGGTCAGCAATACAACCCGACCCGTCTTCAGCCCGGCCCACATCGCTGCAGAGAAGAACGCTGGTACAGTGACATCAACACAGTGCAGTTGCTGACGCAACCTCGGGCCCCGGTATCATTGGTCAACAGAAAGTTTGACCGGCCACAACTCTTTTAAGAATCCATTCACGTTTAAAATAATAAAAACCACACATTACCGATTCCATAGGGAGTACAAGAAACTAAAAAGAACAGATGGAAACACTTCGCAAATGTGAGAAGAAAATGAAAAACGTCTTACAAGTTGGAGTAACTTGGAGAAGATTTGCCAGGGTATGTATTTATCTTTAGAAGAGGAAAAAAAAAAAAAGACTCTTCACGTACCGTGAGGAGATGAACAATCGAAAGTAAGAGAGCGCACGATAGATGGGGACGGTATAAGAGGGAAAAATATAAGAGGGAAAAAAATCTATACTTACCATTGGGAGATGAACAATCGAGAGAGAGATGGGGATGGAGCATTTTTAAGTGTGCCCCATAATCACGGGTGTTGGGTGCTTAATTTTATTAAGCATGACATGGTAGCATCCATCGTGGTCTCGCAAAGGTGTAGATGGACCTACAAAGGTGTAGAGAAATATGCTCGACAACTTGTTCTCTTTTATAAGGGTAGATAGATATACAGAATAGGTAGATAGATTTATAATGGTAGATTTTTATAAGAGTGGCCCCACAAAGGTATGCAGAGAAACAATCATAGGTGTTGGGTGCTTAATTTTATCAAGCAAGACATGGTTGCATCCATCGTGGTCCCACAAAGGCGTAGATGGACCCACAAAGGTGTAGAGAAATATGCTTGACAACTTGTTCTCTTTTATAAGGGTAGATGGATATATAGAATAGGTAGATAGATTTATAAGGGTGGGCCTCACAAAGATATGTAGAGAAACAAGTACTACAATTTAGATTTTTATAAGGGTGGCCCCCACAAGCTACAACTTGTTCTCTTTATGAGGGTGGTTTTTATGATTTTTATAAGGATAGCCCCTACAAAGGTGTGTAGAGAAACAATTACTACAATAATGATGATTTTTATTATTTTTATAAGGGTGGGCCCCACAAAAGTGTGTAGTGAAACAAGTACTACAACTTATTCTCTTTTATATCTCTTTTATAATAGTAGATAGATACATATAGATATGGATATATAAGAGTAGTATAAGAGTGGGCCCAGGTGTGTAGTGAAACCAAATGTCATTTTGTTCTCTTTTGTAAGAGTATATATATATAAATAGATATAGACATAGATAGAAAACTGGGTCCAGGTGTGTAGTGAAACCAAATGTCATTTTGTTCTCTTTTATAAGAGCAGATATAGATAGAAAATAAATATAAATATAAATATATATAATATTATTAAGTGAGGCCCACATCTTGCATTTTATTGGATAAGTGTGTAGTGAAAAAATACTACACTCTCTTTTATATAAAGGTATAGATATAGATATAGAAAGGGTATAGATATTATATATTATTATATAAGGGTGGGCCCCACAACTTGCATCTGGAGGTCAATTAAGAGAAGCTCGCACTTCATTTTCTAAAACAACCACTGGATTTTGGGAGATGGTAATAGCACAAGTTTCTGGTATGATAAATGGCATGGCCCCCTCTCCTTGGCGCAGATTCTACCTGAGGTTGTTTTTTCCTACTATGAATCTGTGAATGATATTTTTTCTTATAGATAGAGGCTTCCTAGTCTTCATCTCCCTCAGCAGGTGGACTCTTTTTTATCCTCTCTTCTATCCTCCTTCTCCCTCGTTGAAGAGCCTGATGTGTTGCTGTGGTCGAGCTCCAACTCCATTCATCTCTCTTTTGCTGCTACTTGGGAGCTCATCAGATCTCGAAGCATCCCCTGTGTTTAGTCCAAGTTTGCCTAGAATAGCCTCCTGAAGCCTTCCATAGTTTGTTTTGCTTGGAAGTTGTTCCATTACAAACTCCCCACCAATGCTTGGGCCCAATATGTTGGAGTTAATTTAGCTTCTTCTTGCTATCTCTGTGGCACTCGCCAAGAATCAACATACTATATGTTCTTCCTCTGTCTCTTCACTTCGTCCTTCTGGGCCTGGCTTGAGGTTAAAAGGGAAGCTTCGGTTCCTCCCCTGCAGCTCTGTCTCCTCCAAATGGGAGTCCTTCTCTACCAACTCCTATTCTAGAGCCAAGAAAGGTCTAAGTGCCCTCTTCATCATTGCCATCTTCAGCATTTGGAAGGTCAGGAATCAGGCTGTCTTCAACAATAAAATCCCCTCTCTGGACTCAGCTATCTTTTTCTTTTTGGAGGATGCCTCTTTCGCTCTAAGTAGAATGAATTCTTCTTTTTCTAGTGTTACTTTAGACTCCTTCTTCATTCTCTGTAATCAGCTCTATCCTATTATGAGATAGAGCTCTGTTTTTTCTCTATCTTTGTTGGTTTTTTCTTGTCTCTGTTTTGGCCTCCTTTGGCTGTTGTTTTCCCTTTCCTTCAATTCAATTTGCAATTCATCTTTCTCTCTTTTATAAGGTTTATAGATTATAGATATATTATAAAAGTGGGCCAGGTGTGTAGTGAAACCAAATGTCATTTTGTTCTCTTTTATAAGAGTATAACTAGATAAGTAGATAGATAGATAGATAGATATAAAATAAATATAATATGAAAATATATATAAAATAATAACAATATTAAGTGGGGCCCACATCTTGCATTTTATTGGGTAGGTGTGTAGTGAAAAAGTACTACACTTTACTCTCTTTTATATAAGGGTCTAGATAGATATAGATATAAATATAGATATAGAAAGGGTATAGATATTATTATATAAGGGTGGGCCCCACAACTTGCATTTTATTGGGCATGTGTGTAGTGAAAAAAGTACATCATATTTCTCTCTTTTATAAGGGTTATAAAAAATTATAGATATATTATAAAAGTGGGCCCAGGTGTGTAGTAAAACCAAATGTCATTTTGTTCTCTTTTATAAGAGTAGATATATAGATAGATAGAAAATAAATATAAATAAATAAATATAATAACAATAATATTAAGTGGAGCCCACATCTTGCATTTTATTTGGTAGGTGTGTAGTGAAAAAGTACTACATTTTACTCTCTTTTATATAAGGGTATAGATATAGATATAGAAATGGTATAGATAGTATATATATTATATATTATTATATAAGGGTGGGCCCCGCAACTTGCATTTTATTGGGTATGTGTGTCGTGAAAAAAGTACAACATCTTTCTCTCTTTTATAGGGGTTATAGATTATAGATTTTATAATAGTATAAATTGAGAAATTCCCATTATGTCCCCATCTTTATCTATATATAAATACATATACATAATAAATATATATATATAAGAGTGGGCTCCACAACTTGCATTTTATTGGACATGTGTGTAGTGAACAAAGTACATCATCTTTCTCTATTTTATAAGAGTATAGATATAGATAGATGAAAAAAATAATATGAAAAACATTTGACTTTGGGAAGTTGACCTGGCCCACCAGTTGAAAAACAGGTGAAAGATAAAGTTAAGAAATCAAAAAAACCTCTTCCTTGACTAAATAGTAACTAAGTTTTTCTCTTTCTCTCGCACACTTAACTTAGAACCAGAAGTTCTTTAAAAAAAGAAAAAAAGATATGACGCATTACCATCCCTTAATTGCCGCTGGGTAACATGATTTCTGAATATCTGATGTCTACAATGCAAGACAAAACAATATCAATTATGAAAAAAAAATCTGGATCAAGAAAGATTTGGATCTAGATTCAGTAGGTTGAACCAAGGATGTGCAACCAAAATTGACTACTCCTGTTCATTAAAGAGGCACTTTTCAAGTCTCTGCAAAGCTTGATTATAGAGGATCTTACCCGAAAAAAATCCTCTTAGACATAGCGGAGACAAAAAAAAAAAAAAAAAAAAGAACCCAAAATATATTTATCCGCTAGTGGTCTTCGCTGCCCTTTTTGGTTATTTCTTTTTTTTTTCTTTAATTTCCGAGCAGGAATATCCCCGCTCACGTGTTCTCTAAAACCCACCCAAAACCCTTTTCTTTATTTTCTTCTTCTTCCTCCTCTCTTCTCCTCCACAATCTTCCCTCCTTTCTTCTTCTTCATCATCTCTCCACCTCCATGAGCTTTCGTCTTCATCCTCATCTCCTCCTCCTTTAGCTTTCTTCTTCTTCCTTCTCTATTCTCCTCCACGAGCTTTCTTCTTCTTCCTTCTTTTTTCTCCTTCACGAGCTTCTCCTCATCGTTGGCTCTACTTTGCTCTACTGTCCCTCCCCACCAATATTTGACTCCACCTACTAACACCAATATTTAACTCTACCTACTATAGTTCCATTCATTTTCCAATATAACTGATCTTTTATGAAGAGATGATTTATACATATTTCTAAAATAAAAATACAAAAAGATTTTTTCAAGCAAACATACCCCAAAACTTTTCACTATCCGCCACACCGAAGAATAGGTAAATTAATTATAAATATAAGAAGGTTTAGGTTAGCAATCTACCAAAACTGAATGTCATGAGACATTTTTAATTATTAATCAATACTCAAAATAAGATTAAATAACAATAATCGACTTAGTTCGGACGATAAAAATCCCAAATGAAAATAGTTTTAGATACTGTAATCGCTACTTGCATTTTGTGGTGTAAATCCCACCAACGGACTTTTTTTTTTTTTTTGCTTTAAGGGTAATTTGTATTGAAAATAAAGACAAAAAGGAAAGAAAAATAGATACAAGGGCTAAAAGAGCCCCCATTGATGGAGCTATAGCAGATGAATAAAAAAATAAGAGTAAGAAGAGGCTACATATCATAATGGTTTGAGTCATCAAGAATTCTCAGAAAAAGGAGAATAGATCTAAGTTGATTGTTGCAAAAAAGGTTTGCAGAGTTTCTTCAGGGAGAAGGAGAGAGCATCCTGTAGTTGTAGTTGAATTATATAGAGCGGGATCTTCTTAACTTCAAAAGTGGCTACGTTTCTAGGCTTCCACAGGGCATGAATTACATTGATGAAGATTGCAGCCATGAATCTAGAGCCAGCCGAGTTGTTTCCTCTAGGGAGAGCCTCCCAAATTGATGAAGCAGAGAGGTGGATGGGGCCCTGAAGCTTTGCAGATTTGAATAGCTAGAGCCAGAGAGATTTGGCTTGCTTGCAGTAGAAGGAAAGATGGCCTGAAGAGTCTTCCTCTTGGCAGCATATGTTGCATCTGGAGGCTAGGGAGAACCCCAGCCGTTTCAGACAAGTTTCTGTCGGAGTTTTATTGTGCATCAGACGCCACCCAAAACAGCTAATTTTGTGAAGGGAGATGCCATTCCAGACCAGGCTAGGCCAAACCTGTTTACAAGCGCTGGACCTGATGAGGTTCCAAGCTGCCTCAAGGGAAAGCTGGCCATCTGGAGACTCTCTACAACTTAAAGTGTCTCTAGCAGATGGGATTTGAGAGAGGTTGGAGATGGAAGTTGAGAGTTGAATATGAACTGCTATGGGCAGAATGGAGGGGATGGACCAGGATTCATATTGAAAAAGGGAAGATAGGCGTTGATCCTCTGGGAACTGAATGTGAGGAAATCTTGCTGCGAGTGCTTTGTCTTCGCTCCAAGAGTCATGCCAAATATTCATGTCTTGGCCATTCCCAAAGATCCAGGAGCTGCCTCGATGAATGTATGGAGCTAGGCGCCTGATTCTCTTTTAGTTGCAAGAGCCATAGTGAGTACTAGCCGGGCTCCAGATTGAGTTCTATTTGAAGTACCTATTCTCGAACCAACGAGACCATAGAGAGTTTGTCGTAGACGCTTGCCATCCAAGTTTAATAAAAGAAGCTTCGTTTGCTTTTGATATTCTTCAAATGCTAAGACCACCTTCAGCTTTTGGGAGAGTGTTGAGGTCAACGTCCACCCTCGCTTTTAAGCAATCATAAATATTGTGGTCGAGCCCTTGCCCTCTCTATAAAACTATTGTTGTGCCGTTTCCTACCACCAATTAGTTTTGGTATAAGTGGTAGCTCAATAGGTCAACGTCCAGAGCTTGTTCACACTATCTTATTGTGTGAGATCACTGTGGTTTTTTTTTTATATGGAATTTAGCCGAGATGGAACTTCTACTTCTAAACCCCACCATTGGATGGATCTAACTACCATATTGGAAAGTTAGAATGATTATTGCATTCCTTCAATCCATTGATGTGGATGTTTGGAACTGTGTGGAATTTGGTTACACTAAGCCTACTATTGTTACTGATGACAACAAAACCATAGAAAAACTCATGCCTCAATGGACCAAGGAAGATAAACAAGCCTTTATTGTAATAGTAAAGGTTTGAATGCTACTTTTAATGGTGTTACTCCTTCTGAGTTCCGTCTGATCTCTATTTGTAAACTTGCTAAGGAAGCGTGGGATATTTTAAAAATTGAACATGAAGGCACTGTTAAAGATTCTTGAACACAAAGTAGTTAAAAAGATCTTAAGATCACTACCTGAAAGGTTTGACCTAAAAGTAGTAGTGACTGAGGAGAGCAGTAACCTGGACTTAATTAAAGCTGATCAGTTGGTTGGAAATTTGCAAACCTTTGAAGTCAATATGAGGTCAACCAAGAAAGCCAAAGGGATGGCTCCACTTGCTTCCAAGTCCCGCTTGGAACATGATGACGACTCAGAAACAGAAATTGAGGACCCAGATCTTGATGCTCTCTTTGTTAAAAAGTTTAAAAGGTTTCTGAAAGACGATAAAAAGGGTTTGAAAAAAAACTTTTCAAAATTTTAAAAGACAGAATTAGCCTACTTCTTCTTTCAAAGCCAATCTTGGTCCAAAACCTAGGAAAAATGTATCCATAATTCCTCCAAAGAATACTCACTGTTATGAATGCAAAGGGTTCGGTCATTATGCATCTCAATGTATTAATAGATCTTTCAGAACTCATGACAAAGTTCTAAATGTCACATGGGATGATGATTCGAATCAAGATGGCAATGGTACTGAACCTGAATCCTCCCCACCTGATCATGAAAAGTTTATGGCTTTTATGGCAAAGTTTAACAGAACTTTTGTGCAAGATGTTTCGGATAAATTTGATGACGATATTGAAGAGAATCTTAATTCTTTCTCAGACAATGAACAGGATTTAGTCGATGCATATGAAAGTCTTCTTAAGGACTAGAGGAGGATGACTCAATTGAATGACATTTTGAAGGGAAAATGGAAAACAGCTGAAAAGGAAAATTTAGTTCTTAAAAAGGAACTTGAAGAAGCTCAAGGTAAGGTATCTCAAATTGAATCACAACATACAATTTTATCTAACAAGTTGATTAATGCAGGCAATAAATGCGACATGATACATGAGCAAACTGTCAAAGCTGAAAAAGAGACACAAATTCTAGAGAAAGATCTGGATTCCTGCAAAGCAGAAAAAACTGACATGAGTGGAAAATTAAAGATGGCTACCTCTAAATTAGCCTCTACCAAAGCTAATCTAAATAGAATGAACAAAGGTTCAAAGAAACTTGATGAAATTCTGAGTGCGCAAATCATGTCAAGTAACAAGCATAGACTCGGATTTGACTATGGTACTTCCACTTCAAAAAACACAGGTACGTCTATTTTTGTTAAAGGGTCACCTAATAATACTCCTTCCCCAATTATTCAGATTGTTGCACCTGTAAATTTTGTTCCTCGCATAAATAATAACAGTGGAAATCATCCTAAATTTATTCCTATCTGTCATTTCTGTGGGATCAAAGGACACATAAGACCTCACTGCAATAAATTGAGAAAACAGAAAAGGAAAAACTCTTCCTTGACTCAGAAGGTCAAATCTAGAGAGCTCTGGGTTAGAAAACCTCACTTACACTGTTCTGTGCCCCTTATTATATCTAGGCACAACATTCATAGGTACAGTGTGCTGATTGTGGTTGCTTAAAGAATAATAAGATGAAACAAATTATATTTGACAGTGGGATTGACCAAGGGTTCATGACTGGTAATAGTGACAAAAAGAAAGCCATTAACATCTTGAAAAAGCCTCCTGAGCCCACTAGAACTGAATACTTTAGGAAATCTCTAGGCATTTGCCTACATCCATGATTTCAAACTCTTTTTTTTTTTTTGCACATGCATTTGTTTAAGAGGACTTCATTTTTTTTTTTTTTTTTGGCATGTGATATACAGTGAATGATATTACATTATATTCAATTTTCACTATGGATGCTCTTCCTAATTTCCACAGAAGGTAATTAAAAGGAGGATGAAAGATATTTTTGGTGAACTGGAGGAATAGGGCTACCTAAGAGTATGTATGATAGCCACCATATGATGGAAAAGTTTCATTGGAAAGGGCTACCATATTCATTAGTGTGAAAGTCACCAATGAAGGTTTACATGTGAGAAAAGAAAAGATTAAAAAAAATAAAATTGATGATGATCGATGATGATATTTCGATTTTAAAAAAAAATTAAAATGTGTGCAGACCCATATTTGAATGCCCGTGGGACTCTTCCAAGTTATTATGTGCTAATTTGAGTGCTGGGTATGCTCCCTAATTCGCATTTGTCCTGGAATATATGCTCACTGAGTATGCTCCTAGGTTTATATATATTCCGCACTAACATCTTGCAAGATCTTGGATTGATAGATTCAGTTAAAAATTATGATAAATTGGGTATATGTTGGTTCGAAAGAAAATGTGTGTGATATTTAGGGGGAGCATTCCATCACACACACACACACACACATGATTATAAATCTAGATATCATGAACACTTTGATTGATTGATGTTTAAAGTTTTGATTTTTCATATAGCATGAGAATTTGGTTTTTCACTGGTTTGAGATCAATTGTGTTTCAAAATTTTCATTTCCTCTCCCTATGTTTTCAGTCTGGTGATTTTAGCTTTTTTTTGAAATTATAATCAGTCTCAGTGACCCTCATAAATTCCGACTCATCCTATACAAAGAACCTGGACATGAACTTTCGGATTAAGGGGGAGCAACTTTGTTCACTTGATTGCTTGGTGTTGGACAAAAAGGGAAAGTAGGAAAATTCAAAAGTTGGTCATTGCATTTCTTATCTCTTTTGTTAAGTGTTCCTCCCTTTGTCAATTTATGAACAAAAAGGGGAAGAGATAATGAGAGTGAGAGTGTTATATTTGCATTTAAGTTCATGATTATTTAACTTTGTCTTTTGACAAGAACGGTTTGTGACATATTCTGCAGGATACAAGATTATACACATTGAAGACCATGAAGGTTTTTTTTTTTTTTTTAATGATTGTAATTAGGTATGAGTTGTTGGGTAGCGTGTATGTATTAGGAAGTTTTGTCCATGAATTGCTAAAGGGGGAGATTGTTAGAACTTGAGTGTTGACTCATTCATTGGGTTGGACAAAATTTGGGTTTATTGATTTGTATTTTTCAATTTTTAGATGGACCACTGATCGCGCGCACAAGAGAATCGAAAAGGAAACAAAATTCACAAAATGTCGTAATTGGAAAAATGCATCACTGATAAATTGGATCAAATATTGGTCTAAGACATTTTTGTGTTGGCACTGTTACGACCCGGGCCCGAGCAGAGCCGTGATTACCATACTTACTCCCGTAAACCACGAATTAACCGAAGTTAAAACGAGATCCACAAGGGATATCAAATACAAGTACCTGTCAAATATAAAACTGGTGGAAATAATATATATTTGACAATAACAATTTAACATTTACATGTATACAAAAGAAAGTCCTTATACATGTATTGTTTCAATATACATTTGACAATTGCTGCATATAGAAAATACTATGCAGATGACCATTAGTTACATTTCAAAATGTTAATTACATTTCCAAAAATGAGTTTATATACAGTCCTCAAAACCTTCTCAAAATGTTTATCAAAATGTTCCAATCGCACTCGGATACCAAGTCAAATGGTATCCCGCCGATTCCACTCTATCAGACCTCCTGGAGGAACCGGAGCGGTGTCCTCCGCTGGCGCCGGGGGCGCTGCAATGCCGGCAGGGGGCAATCAGGCCTGTAATGCCATCAATAACACTAGTGAACACGACGGTTCAACAATGTATAAACAATTCTTGCAATAATATGTTAACACATTCATTTATCAATTTCAATACTAGATAAATCTAGACAATTCTACAGTAACATAATAAATAGTGACAGTCAATATACATGTACAATTTGGCCACTACCATAGCATTCATTGCATTACCATTCAATTCATTTCCATCTTTCCTCAAAGGAAGGATTATTCATTTACCATCTCCCCTCAAAGGAAGGCTTCAATCAATACCCGAAGATATGATCGGAATTATTAGTGGGACTTACCAGTGTCCGGGCCAGGGACACTAGCATCACCACGGAGCTCCGGAACACCCCAATATCCATCTGCTGCAGCAGGATTAGTCATTCATTATTCATTGAACTCACTTGGAGTTCTAATACAATCGCTAGGTGTGCCAGACTCAATGATCAATAACAGTCAGTAAGAAATCCTTTTTATGGATCCATTCCAACTCAATGATTCCTTTCATGACAAAGGAAAGGAAGGACAATAAGATCAATCTCATTAGATTGATCACCATGACACAATGAGAGTAATGTTAACCACATATGGTTTTACTCAATCCTATCTCAATTCTAAACAACCGTTCGGGTGTAATCATTGGTTTCCAAATGCACGTGTTATTCTTGATGGATATCACATTTATATATTTAATATGTGCATTTCAAGTCCCCTTAATTAACACCCATGGAGCTTAGGCAATATCCAATTATGGTTCGCTCAATGAACCCCTTTGAAACCTTACTAATTCTCAATAATCTAGTTTAACCATGATTAGTCTTAAAAACTAATCGGGAGTGCATTTTTACTTGAGAGTCATACTCCAATTCTCGTAAAAATCCAAAACTCGAAATTCACCTCACTGGGCCAGAAATAGGTTCGCTCGAGCGGACCCACTGTTCGCTCGAGCAGACCCAGGCAGAGCAACGATCGCTCGAGCGAACTCACTGTTCGCTCGAGCGAACTCACACAGCACCACGTTCGCTCGAGCGAACTAAATGTTCGCTCGAGCGAACTCTGCAAAAATTATTTCATCCCAACCAGAGCTTTGTTCGCTCGAGCGAACCCCCAGTTCGCTCGAGCGAACTGTGCAGAATTTCAGTCCGAATTCTGTGCAGTTCACTCTTCTTCTCCTCTCCTTTCTTAATCACATTTCAACCACCTACAAGGCAAAATGGAACCTCCTGTTCCCCCTCATACACCATCCAATCACATTCATTACTACTAATCATTCATTATCCACCTTAATCACTTCATTATGCATTAATAATAAACCCAAAACCCATGTAAAAATGCATATAATCCATGGCAAATCTATCATACATCTCTATAAACAATTACAATGATCAATATGAATTACAAGCAAGGTTTATACTTGCCTTTGGAAGCTATTAACCAAAAACCCTCCTTTGTCTTGGTTTGGATTGAGATCACAATCTTCCAATTTCAAACCCTAATCATAAAAACACCCAAATGACCTCCCATGAGTCATTTGTGCCAAAAATCATGTCTAACCACTCATTTATAACTTGGAAATCATAAGGGGATGCCATTACTTACTTGTGACTCAAAGGAAATGGGTTCTCAAGCTTTCTCTCAAGCTCTACACTTCAACAATGGTGGGTTTGCTTGGGGAAGAAGATGAAGGTGGAGATGCTTTCCTCAAACACCACTTCAATCACTCCTAAACCTCACTCAAACAAGAGGAATGGAAGAGAAAAGAAAATGGGGAGCTCTAGGGTTCTCTCTTGAAATGGAAATGAAGAATGAGCTCTCTTCCCATTCATTTGATTCTAATATAAGCAACTTCACACTAAAACCCTCTCTTATTTACTCTATTTTCATTTTGAGTCAAATGACTCCTCACTTGGCCCATTTGATGTCAAATGGAATCGCGTCTATTATGAAAGTTGACGTACTCTTCGAGATACGCATGTTGGTATCAAGAATTTCCATATTTGACGAAATACGTATAAATCCATATTTACGAAAAAGTCCTTAGTTCACCTTGTTTGAGTCCAAACTCATTTTAATCCATTCAATTTCATTCAAATCCATTTCATTAGGCTTAATGTGTCATTTGAGATTGATTTATCTCTCTTTGGTCATTAACCTTGATTAGTCCAATTATTCATGCTTAATCAGCATTAATCTCAATTAATTAGCCTTAATCACGATTAGTTCGGGTCGGGGTGTAACAGGCACGGATCACGAGTTCCTATTGGTTTGATTTTTACCATGACAAAAGTTTAATGGTTTATGTTTACAGAAACTTAAGGTGGAGAGAAACTAGTCGAAGAAATGGACAAACTGAATTTTGTCCTTTTTCCGTGGGTCTTGACAAGTGGAGATGATTGATTATAAAAAAACAAGAGATGAAAAAAGTTGCTTTCGATTCGGTTCCTAGGAAACGAAGATGACGACTCCAAGACCTGACTCATCTGATCGATCGGGTGGAGTCGGATGATCCACCCGATCGATCGGACCGCTGAGTGCTCCCAGTTAATGACTGTCCGATCGATTGGACAGAGCGGGTTCGGTAACTGTACACGGGATTTTTCATTTCAAACTTCCTATTCTGATTCTATTCGAACCAAATCTCTTCTACACGATCCAGAAACCTTACATAAGCCCTGAGCCTCACAAAAAAAATGCATCTCTCATAGATCTAAACTCTAGGCCATTACCAAAGAGATTTCTTCCCTCCAAAGAGCTTTTGTGAGATTTTTGTGCTGAAGTTTTCTTCATCTGGACACTCATCCTCTATGTTCTCAGTTGATTCGCTTTGTTTAAGGCGTGCAGATCGAAGTGCTGGAGAAGGTGAACGGCGTGCTCGTCGGCAAGACCTACTACGGTCCTTAGGTTGTGTTCAACTGTAAAGGGTAGTAAGCATCTCTTGTAACCGTCATTTTATTAGTGCTTTGATCTTTTTGGACCGGGGTGAGGTCCTGTGGTTTTTTTCCTTTTCAGGGTTTTCCACGTATAAAATCGCGTGTCTATCTGTGTGGTTGATTGATTGATTAACTTAGATTATTACTTTCGTATTTTCATATTAAAATCTGTGTTGGGACTGTTTTTATCCTTAGGGTCGGTTCTAGACCGGCCCTCTTGGAATTTCAGAGAGTGACAGTGGCCCAGTTAACATAGTTGATTTTATGAGGTCGCATTGCCTGACCAAAGGAATTGTCTCATCAAGCTTTCAAGCTCTTTCCAGATGGAGGCCGCGGGAGGGGCAAGGTGGTAGATAAGTGTATGGCCATACTAGAAAGCACATGTCTGATCAGAATAAGGCGGCTAGCAAAGGCAAGGGATTTTGCTTTCCATGCCATCAGCCTATTGTTGACTGGCTCTATGAGAGGATGTAAGTGGGATCTTTTCGGGGTGCCAAAAACAATTGGGATACCCAGGTAGATTAGTTGGACCAGGGACTCTTGGATTCCTAGAGTAGAGCAAATCCTTCTCTTTCTTCTATTACCACACTTACCAAAATGGAGATGGCTCTTTTGAAGATTGAAAAATTGACCTGAAGCAGATTGAGACATCTCAAGGAGGTCCTGCAAGGCTAGGACGCTAGAGCCAGCCCCTTTCATAAAAATGAGGATATCGTCTACATATAGCAGATGGCAAGGTGTGGAGGGAACTTTTGAGAGGGGGTGAAATATCCCTTTAGTTTGGAGATTATGGATATGGAGGCTCAAGATTTATTCTGCAATGATGAATAGATATGGAGACAAGGGGTCTCCTTCCCTGAGGCCATAAGAGGAGCTAAAAAAACCTTGGGGGAGGCGGTTGATGAGAATAGAGCATCTGGTGTTATGCTATTATTAATATGAACCCTAAGATCTTGAACATCATGATAATCACGTGTAGGATTTAATCTTAAATAAATAGAAGAGTACCTCTAGCCATCCTGATGCAGAGAGGTTTCCGATCCTGCTGTCTGGTGCTGATTGATATTGAGATCCGTCAAAGAAGAGGCAGGGTGGATGATTCCGGTATCTCTTTCCTTGCCTATAAACCCTAACGTGTTGAGTTTTGTATGTAGCCTTTGTGATGGACAAAAGGCTTTATTTATAGGTGGAGAGAGGACCGAATTTCCAATTAGGATTTCTTAGACATAATCTCAACCGTCCATCAAGGTAGAGAATATTATGGAATATATCTCATTGAGAAACCGTTTTGAATAGCATATATCCTATGAAAACGGAATTCCTATAATGACCACAATTCGGGAAAGGTAAGGACTTGTGGTCCAAGTAATAGACCTAAAAGTAATTTCATTACAGTCTCCCACTTGGTCAATAGGAAGAACCATTAATGTTTTCATTTTAGGAATCATAAGGCGCGTATTATGTGCTAAACACTGCTTTAGTCGGTTATCATAATTGTCTTGGCTAAT
>QPKB01000007.1:9784033-9871215 GCA_003546025.1 Camphora micrantha
ATTTTTTATCTAATAGAAATTGCATATTTAAGCAGGGCAATCTCTAATCAATCTTTATCCATAGCCTAACAAAAACAGAGAGAAAAGAACCATGGATGAGATGACACCTTATCCAAAACAAGGAAGAGGAAATTAAAGATGAGGAGCATGTCATCATAGAGTCTGAGCCAGTAATTGAATGACAGCTTGGGTTCGTGCCCTCCAGCTGTAAGGATGCAGTCAAGAGATAATTTTGTACGCGCTGCATAGCTGTCGCCTGTCGCCTTGGTAGACAGAAAAGGACCATGAGGATAGGATGGTGCTCTCTACGTAAATACTTGGATGAGAATGAATGAAAGAATTTTTAGAGGAAACGAGGAGTATCTGAATATCTGACGTGATTTGTTTTGAGATCCTTCGATGCCCATTTCTTGTCAAGACCTAAATAAGGTTCCGATTAGAACCAGATCCAGATTTGAATGCACCATGGTCACATGCCCAACTGAAGCCATCCATCCGCATGAAAGCTCTCAATGCCATAAAACAACACGCACCCAATTTGCAGCTTGGATGTGCTTATAAATGAGGATGCTGCCCACTTTACCCCACTTTAGTTATCAATGTTTCAAAACTTGAAACCGGGTCAAATTGCTTGAGCTAATGGTCACCTCCAACCCAGAGAGGCTGCCTTTGCAATTGAACAAGTTCATAGTACAGACCCAGTGAATGGCTTATTGGACCGTAGTGTCAAAGACAAAGTTCTAATTCAACCTGGACTAACAAGTCAGTTATCTTTATACCCCCCCAAAAAAAAAAAAAAAAAAGCCAGTTATTTGGGTTTTTTTTCCTTTAACACTTCTGCATTGTTTGTAGACCATAATAAAACCCAAACTGGTTGTCCAAAGCCATTGGCTAGTGGCCCTTAAAACAGGGACTAAACCTATTCATACTGTTGACTTTGGACATATGTAGGGATGAAAATGTGGGCCGTGCCGACACTTAAGAAAGGCCAGGCCCGGGCACGGCCCATGATAATTATGCGGGCCGTGCCGTGCCTAGCCCAAGGCCTCTGGGGTCAGCCCAGCATGGCTCTGGTCGTGCCGTGGTGGGCCGGCCCCAATCGGGCCTGGGCCGTGCAGCCTGTGGGCGGCTCACATATCCCCCTTCCCTTTTTTTTAATTTTAATTTTTTTTTTTTAAGTTCTTTAAGTCTTAGAGACTTAGACTCTTCACTCTTGGTCTAGAACCAATTTCATTAAAATAAAGAAATTAAGAGAAATAACAAGTAGAATAACACTAATGGTGTTTTGAAAAAATACATCAAATAAATTGTATTTCCTTGAAATTTAAGTTACAAAAGTTCAAAAAAATTACAAATTTGAACTTGGATCAATATATATAATGAAATTCAAACCTTCTGATAAATAAAAAAAGAATTACAACTATAAAAACCTATGATACATTCTAAAAAATAAATTACAACTTGAAAAACTTATGATGAATTCTAAAAAATAAATTACAACTTTAAAAACCTATGATACATTCTAAAAAATAAATTACAAGTTGAAAGCCTATTATACATTCTAAATATATATATATATATATACACTATGATATATGTAATGCCGCTAGCTCGTCTTCTATCTCGATCTTATCATCATCGAGGTGTGGTTCCCTATCCTGTACTTGATACCAATCCCGTAAGCACATGCAGGTCTCAACGGTTTCTTCTGTAAGCATAGTCCTCCTGTGGTCAATAAGGCACCCACTTACATTAAATGCCTGCTCTGATGCAACTGTAAACGTTGGTATTGTTAGTATATCATGGGTTATGGCGGAAAGCACGAGAAACTTAGTTTCGAATGATTTTCATCATGCCAAAAGATCAAAATCATCTTTTTCATCATCCGAATTGCAACAGGATCACTCCCCAGGTACATTGTTAATTCATTAAGGTTGTAAGATCCTCCGGAAGAAGATGAGTTACTTCCATGAGATTTCCTCATAATACTCCAAATAGCCTTCTTTTTTCCTTTATGTACTTGGGGAAGGCCTATTGGAACCGTGGGTGCTATGGATCTATCTAATCGCGTAGTATAATCCAAATAAAGTGTTTCTAATTGTGTCTTAATTGTTGTCATGTCATTTATATTAGTTGTATTCATATTAGAGTTTATTTCATCAAGAAGGGTTTCTACACCTTGTAATTTCAATATAGGGTCTAATACAGCAGCTATACAAAATGTTAAATGAGCTATTCTCCAATATGATGAAAACTTTGCCTCCATTTGTACACACATGAGTTGAAAAATTAGAAAATCTCTATACTTTTTAAAAGTAAGACTTATTTCATAAAAATGGGCTAAATCTTAATTTCATGTGGGATAATATACCCTGGAAAAAAACAATGTTGCATCATGAAAAACTTCTAAAAAATCTCTTATTATCTCAAGAAGGGTCCATTTATCATCACTTATAAAAATACTTTCATGCTCCAAATAAAGTTGACAATATTGAATTAGTGCCATTTTATAGGCACACGAATCTTTTAACATTTTATGGGTAAAATTCCATCTATGCCTTACATCATAAAATATTTTCTTTGGTCTTAGATTCAAATTTACACATATCTCCCTCCACCATTGTTTTCACGAGGGAGAACAAAAAATGTATCCGGCAATCCATTTAATAGTCTCTAAATCTTCTCTAATTAATTTCACCCCCACTTGTACGATAAGATTTATGATGTGGCATGATCATCTATTGTGAAATAAATCTCCATTTCAATCAAGTTGAATAAAATGTTTTAGTAAATCTACTGCAACATTGTTAGTGCTTGCATTATCTAAAGTTATAGAAATTATTTTATTTTCAATTTTATATTATCTAAGTTTTTCAAAGATGGTGGACCCTATCCTAGCTCCAGTGTGTGAAAATTCTAGCATAGAAAATGAAATCATTCTTTTTTGCATCACCCAATCACTATCAATATAATGTGATGTGATTGCAATGTACTCCAGATTTTGTTTAGAGGTCCATAAATCTGAAGTTAAAGCCACTTTTCCATGTAAATTTTCAAAAATATTTTTTAAATTCTCTTTTTCTTTCAAAAAATTTTTTATTGCATCATTTCTAGCAGTAACTCTAGATATTTTCTGCCATGAAGGAACAAAGGCAGACCTAAAAAATCTTTCAAAACATCGGTCTTCGGAAAGTATAAATGGATATTGGCGACAAATTATAAATTTAATAAGTTGATATCTAGCATTAGTAGGGTCATAATTGAAAACTCCTAAACCGCCAGATGAATCTGTTTGAGAAAGTTGTGTTTGAACCATCCCACCTCTTTCCCCATCGTTAGCGGTATTCGTGTATTTGCGCATACACTTTTTCTTGTGTCTACTAAGGTGGCCTGTGCCACTTGATGATTTGCCACTGAGGTGATCTTTGGAAAATTTACACTGTGCCTTTTCCTCTGTTCCTCCCGTGGGACTTGGGACATTAACTTTAACAAAATAAGTCCATACAGGAGAAGTCAATCTTGATTTTCTCTTCTTTTTAGCTGTAGAAACCGAAATTGCAGGATTTTGGGGACTATTGCTATCTACTTCTATGCCATGACTTTCATATAAATGAATAAATCTAGGATCTTTCTCATTTAGAGAGAAGTCAAGGTTGAAAGGTTGTAATGGTCCTGCCATTTTTCTAAATAAAAGATATATTTTTTTAATAAATAATTATGTAACGAATGTTTTTTGTGATAATTTATATAAGAAAGGAGAGAAGATGAGACTTAATAGATAATATTACTATGTATATTATTACTAAATAAAACTCAAAATTAAAGATAATAAATACCTTTATGAGAGAGGGAGAGCTAATGGAGAAGTTCTTCTTAGTTGAATCCTCGACTTTAGAGAAGTCACCCTCACTCTTCACTTCTTAGAAAACTTTGTATAGAGATCTTAGACTTTAGAATGAGACTTAAGAAAGCTTAGAGCCTTAGAACTTTAGAGGGAGTGTGAGAAATGAGAGAGTAGATGAGTGTAGAGAAATGAGAGGAATGAGGGCTATTTATAGAATTCCTAAGTGAGGACATAAAACCCTTCATATGACCGTTTTATAGTAGTTGGGGGGGAGACCCCCCCCCCCCCCCCAATTTGACCGTTTATAATAGTTTTAGGGGGGGAGGGGGGTTAAAAAAGTAGAAAAATCCCTTCGGACTGATTTTTGAGAGGGGGGTGCTTTTTTGAAAAAATATAGCCGTTGGGCCTCTATGGGCCGGGCCGGGCTGGGCCGCTGCGGGCTTTGGGTCACTGGCCCAGCACGGCCCACTGGGACTGACGGGCTGGTCAACGGGCCCAACCATGGCCCAGGCACGGTTTTTTTTTTTTTTTTTTTTTTTTTTTGTACCGGCCCCGTGCTGGGCCTGGGCCGCCGCCTAAATTTTCACCCATAGACATATGGTAACAAAAACCCATGGCAACTTGGCAAGTTCATCCACGACCAGGTGGGGCCCAGTCCAGATGACAGGAACGCCCCACCATGCCACTCAACCCTAGGCAATAGAACTGATCTTTTATGAAGAAATGAAATGGAAAGGATTAAAGGATAAAAAAAATAATGGGTAAGGACGAGCATCTTTAGTATCTGTTTGGATGTACAAGAATATAATATATATATATATATATATTATAAAATATAATTTTTTATTTTTTAAAAAAGAAAATCTAATGCGTTTGCTAATTCAAGAAAAATTTGAAAAAAATATTATTTTCTTTCAAAAAGCTCAATATTCTCTCCTACAGCTCCCCCCCTTTAGAAAACTTTTTACAAGATAAGAATCTTTTAAAATGACTATTACAAAGACTTTAGTTCACCAAATCCATCATAATGTTTATGTTTACACATATGGTAAAGTAAAGTAAAAGTAAATCTCATAGGACGGTAAAGGTCTGATAAAGTAAAAGTGAGATAAAGTGCATGATAAAGTATAATAGGAAAGAATGGTAAAGTTGAGAAAAGCTCGCTAGAATGTTTTCCATAATCACATCCAAATCTATAAATGTCGCACTTTTTTTGTCATTTATTTTTATTTTTTTTTTTTGGGTTAGTTGGCCTGCTAGTAAGGAGTGGTACTGCCACTTGAGGACCCCAGGATCTATATCTAAGATGACTCAATCATGAGTGTGTTTAGCACTTTTTGGTTACTTTCATAATGTAAAAAAGGTTTGTATAACAAGAAGCAACATTAAACGTGGTTTTACTTCTTGGAGAAATGGTTGCTGTGTGAGCCCATTTATATATAACCATGAGAGAGATGGTTGATATTCCCTACAGCTTTTCTAGTTTTGAAAAGTCTCCAGTCCAAAAGTCTCTGTCCGCTCTTTCAAGCCATAATGTTAGTAGTTGGATGTTGGGACTTTAGATTTTTTATTCAAAGGGGACGTGGAAACACCAATCTCCACACGACCTGCCTCGACATTTCAAGTCTTCAGTCGAAAGGATCGAGACCGAGGGTGCCAGATTGTGGAAGGAAATGAGCGGTTGGTTGTAGAGACATTGCTTTTATTGAAAGTCTTAAATGTTTTTAGATAGTCGTTTTTATTAAAACATCAAGGCATCAATAGTCTTAAATTTTTTTAGTTAGCCGTTTTTATTAAAACATCAAGGCATTAATGGTCTTAAATTTTTTTAGTTAGCTGTTTTTATTAAAACAACAAAGCATTAATAGAGGCAGCGAAAATGCTTCCTTCGGCACTGGAGCCCACTCCTTCACAAAAAGAAGATTAAAATTTTCATGGTGGGTTAGACTTACCATCAAAACACCTAGCAAGTAGCAACGCCCAATAAATGCTCCATTTTCATACATATTAATATTTGTTCATGATATATATTATCTTGCAATTTTTTTTTTTTTTTTTGGTTCGTACCGGAAAAAAGGGACACTTAAAAAAAAAAAAAAGGTTAGGGTAGACATCCAAAGTTGGATCTGGATCTGGCTCAAAGCAGGGATCATAATATTCATTCGAGTCTACTGACAGTTGCTGATTCTCTTATTTCAAGTGACAGTACAATATGAAGTGAAACCCTTTTAGACCCGCACAAATATATGGAGTCGCCCAAATATATGGAGAACCATGATTCTGGGGTTTGGCCTTACAATGATGGACTCCAAGGGAAGGAAAATCCTCTCAAATCCTAACTCATGAAAGATTATTTGGGCTTTAGTTTTCTTTTTTAATTTATCTAGAATTAATCTAAAAAACCATTTTATCACATGGTAGGCTCATTAATAAATAAGTATATATATATATATATATATATATATTTGTTTGTTAACAATGTAGATCTAATAGAAAAAGGAATATATATTGTGTTGTTGAGATATTTTAATAAGTAAAGTCTTTGTCAAGAATCCGAGACTCACATCTCTTTCTGCTGAAGGCTTGAGAAGTCTTGGCAAGGAAGCATGTTGCATGAAACGGTTGGCATTTCAATGTCCTCTTAAGTCTAGAGAAGACAAAGTATTAGGATTTTGAGTGTTGGCTAATTCATGGGTTGGACAAACCTCTGGGTCTTTTGAATTGTAATTTTTATTTAGACTACGACTATGAAGTTAGAAGGTTGGAAGGACTAAAAAGAAGAAAGCCTGAAAGAATTAGAAGAAGAATGTTGTGAAAGAGTGTTGAATTTTCGAATCAATCCAGAGAGGGGTCCGCTCGAGCGACCACTACATTCGCTCGATCGAATAGAGTCAGAATACCCAGCGCTAAAACAGAACCTCATCTGCTCGAGCGGATGGTGGGTCCACTCGAGTGGACAAGGCGCAGAGAGTCCTACGAAATTAGACACTGCTTTTCTAATTGTGCTCAAACTGCTTGTTTCAATCCTAATCATCTTGGGCAACATTAAGCACGTCCCAAGGGCTATTTAAAGGACTCAAAGGCTATTGCAAAGATGACTCTCACCTTTCAAAAGTTCCGAGTTAAATATTGTTATTAAGAGAATTCTTTTCTAGAGATTTCTATGAAGTTGTGCTGCCAAGTTCTATAGAGCCAGTTCTTCTGCATCTTTGTAGAAGATTATCTTCCTGCGAGAAAATTTGAGGAGTCAAGTGTTGGCTGGAATCTATTGCAATCAATGGTGTAAAGTCATTGAAGCGTGAAGCGACACAAGGTAACTTCAGTCCTTGGGTAGGGGATATCTGGGGAAGAGATCTGAGTTTCTTGTATTTGCGAGATTTATAGTGCTTGATTTGATCTATTTCGGATTGGTGGTTTTTCACCCTGTTAGGGTTTTTCACCTTAAATTTGGTGTCCTTGTGGTGTGTACTTGTTGATTTAATTTCCGCTGAATATTGCTTAATTTTGCACACTATTGGATTGTTTGTTTGAGTGGACCAATCTAGAAATCGCGGACCTTAAAAATATAATTTTTTCACAAAATCCAGAGAAGACAATCTCTCTTAACTCTCGTACCAGGACTTTTTGAGCCTAGAAAAGTCTGGAGTTGTAGATCAGCCTCACATCAATTGGGTTGGACTCAATTAGAAATCTTATTTCTTCAGTAAAAGTTGTAGGTGTTAAATTTACGAGTTTTCAAATGTTAACTTTTAATTAGCAACCACACTTTTGTCTTCTCCTTAATATATACATATCTTAACTTCCCAAAAAAAAAAAAAGAAACCTTTTAGTTAGCACCCACACCCTAGATTTTAAGAATTACGGTGGCTTCCCATGCCTCTACAGTAGGCTCAATTTCGAAAGGTGGGCGTATATTGTAATTTTAATAGTGGCCCATATTGTAATTTCTAAAAGTGGACTTCACGCACAAGAATTTCTAAAGATGGTCCGATGTACTTGTAAAAGCAGGCCCTATATGACATCTAGAGTGGCCCTGTGTAGGTGGGCAATATTAAATTCACGAGTGGCTAGTGGGATGTACCTTTTGAAAATCCAAACGGCCGTCTGGATTTTCAAAAGGTAGGCCTATGGTACCTCTAAAGTTCTGCCCTTCTCAAGTTTCACCTCCCTCAAGTTTCACCTCCCTTCATAGGTTGGCAACTTATAAAAAAGCCCCTTTTCCTATTTTATTTAAGAACCGATTTAAAAATCATTCTCTTACCACTTGAAAGTTGGTGGGGGGTGAAGGTGTGAGTTTGCACCTATCTTATATTGAGTGAGTTTAATTGGTGCCACCCAAATTAGTCTCGATGGATCAAAGACTTGAGAATGGCCATGGAAAAAAAAAAGTACTAGTGCATTCTTCTTATCCTACCCGAATAGTACCTCTTTAAAGGCACCGGCTCCACAGCCAACTGCTCTATCACTTTCCTTTCCATTTAGGAAGACTTGAAGTCTTTGTCCATGAAGCCAGGAGGGTGGAATGATTTACATCTCTCAGTCCCCACCTGTTAGTATTTTTATGTTGGCTAATTCATGGGTCGGACAAAACTCTGGGTCCATTAGATTGTATTTTCTAATTTATTTTAGAATGGACTCTGGTTGTGTTGCCTGGAGAGCTGAAGCGAAGAAGAGAAGAAAAAAGAGAAGATCGGGCGAACCTCCCCAGGCCCGATCAATCGGAGCTTCAATCCTATCGATTGGACTGTAAATGCATCCAATTATTTGGGTGGTTTGATCGATCGGATGAACTGTCCGATCGATCGGACAGGCGCAGGAATTCCGGGAAAGTCTCATATTCTGATTTTAGAAGTGTTTCCTTTGAGGCTATGTTTCCCAATTTGAGTCCTACTTGTGCACTAAGTCTAAGGCACGAATTTGGGGCTATATATATGGTATTACTCTCAACCCTAGAAACCACCACTCTCATTAATCCGAGTCATAAATATCTTAGAGAGAGTTTATTCTCTAGAGCCATTGGGAGACTATTCTGAAGGGCTACTTTAGAAGGTTGTTGCTACTTCTACCTTTTTTTATAGAAGATAGTTCATCTTGACTGGCAAGGTGCGAGGAGATCAAGTAAGGAGAACGGGACACGGTGGATGTCGTGTCAGTGGATTCTTCGCAAGAACAACTATAGTTCTTAGGTCGAGGTACAGACTAAGGTAAAGGAGCTTGTGAGTATATCTTATAACTGTTCATGAACTCTTGATTTTTAGTTCGTGGTTTTTCTCCCTGAATAGGGTTTCCTCGCTAAATATTGTGTTTGCCTCCTTATGGTTGCTTGGTAGATAGCTAGTTCTATATTTTCTAATTGGTTTATTTCCGCATCATTGATTGGTTAAATTAGAACTAGTGATCCATTCTGGTAGCTCCCAAAAAACTTTCACCACCATTAACGGCCGTGATGATGCTGGAGAAGACTAGAAAAGCTATAATTGTTGATTGATCGGCCTCCCATCAAGGTAGGGTTTTATGTCTTACAAGAATTCCATGAAGGAAGAAAAAAGAATCTTGACATTTATTTTTGGCTCAGCACAAATTTTTTAGATGTTTGCATGATACATTTCCATATGAAAATGATGTTGCTATGGACTTTAGTTTTTGTGATACATAGAAAATCAAAATTCGATGGAGATGTAGTACCGAATGACTCAAATTTCATGTTCAAGCAAAAAAAAAAAAGAAAAAAAAAGAAAGAAACAGAGATTTACAGTGCATAAAATTATCTTGCTACACAAACATGTCCCAAAATGTCTCAACCGATTTTTTTAGTTCCATTAGAGTCTTAAAATGTATTAGTCCATATTCTCACTATTTTATATTCTGCTTGTCAATACCCTAAAATCATTTAGGGCCTATTTATTGGTTAATGAGATTTATCTTTAAAATTATTTAAGAGATGAAGGGTGAAGAATATATAAGTTAGAGACGTAGATAAAACCTTAACTTTCCTCTGTATTGAATTACTAAGTTTATAGCTGGGTGATCCTTTCCCATTTATCTTTAAAATTATTTAAGAGATGAAGGGTGAAGAATATATAAGTTAAAGATGTAAATAAAACCTTAACTTTCCTCGGTATTGAATTACTAAGTTCATAGCTGGGTGATCCATTAATTCCTATTTATTGGTTAATGAGATTTATCTTTAAAATTATTTTTAGAGATGAAGGGTGAAGAATATATAAGTTGGAGATGTAGATAAAACCTTAACTTTCCTCGGTATTGAATTACTAAGTTCATAGCTGGGTGATCCTTTCCCATATTCCCTTATTCAATTTTCACTCAAAGGGAGTCATTTGATGGTCATTTTTTTAAATTAACTTTGAATATTCATTTTTAACCACTTAAATTTAATGAATTAGAGGAATTCTTGCTTAAAAAATTTCAAATGCCCTCAATTCTTTTGATAAATTTAGCCAACGAAATTTCCTGATGCCATTCTCGAGAAAGCATTTAGAGTTCTAGATAGTAAATGATCTCGAGTTTCAAGAGATGATCTGATGGCCATTAGGGATTTTCACAACTATAAATTCTACTTAGAAACCTCCCTTTTCAATCATACAAAAAATGAAAGTCTGGCAACCTTGGATTATATAACAACACTTCATGGTATTTGGTTGTTGTCCCATGAAATATTGAAATTGTCCACTTTTAGTGAATCTTGGGAAGATGCACTATACTTAAAAGGAGAAAGGAGACACTAATTAAGGGTTAGTAACTTATTATGATCAAATTGAATAGCAACCAATCAAATACGGACTGTGAAGGGATTGGATTGATTTCTAATTGAAAACAAGAAAATGGGCATATACAAAAGGGACATCCTAGATAATTTCTCTTTATTTGGTAAACAACGCTCTAGAAGTTTTATACTTAAGAAAAATGGGTTTTAAAGGGGAAAAAACCCCTTAAATGTACATACAAAACCACCAAGGACCCAAACACTTCATAGTTACCGTGAAGGAACTCCCACTAATTTTCTGATTTTTTTGACAATTTTACCCTCATACCCTGATATCATGGGATTTTAATTTATTCCATAATATCCTTGATCTTTCTAAAGGCAAAGAGTAAGCTAAGGTTTTTGAATTAAACGGATGGAAGCCATAGAACTACATGATTGGGATTGGAAAGAGGAAATTGTAGTGGGATGTGAGGGGAGGGGCGGCTAAAATCTTCGTGTGTTTCTCTGACTATGACTATGGCAGAGGATGATCCAAATCCTGTGGGGTCCTACTGAATTGAATGGGTCTTGATTCGGATCTCTAGGGTGTTGATATGATGTGATATGCCTTGGATGAGGATCAAAGATCTTTCACTAATTAATGGTTGTTAAGGGGAATGGTTGCCAAGGGTGCCAATTGGATGAGGATTGTTGCAATTTGCAAATGAAGAGGGCCTAAGAATGTGGGCAGCTGCTACACTTTTACCAGCTAGTATTTATCACATAACCACAGAGAATTCTCTGCTTCTGATTAATCACTTTCTTTACTTCTATAAAAGCATTCCCTTTATTTGGGTGGTTTGGGAAAACCTTCTCATCATTTGCCCTTAGCTGCGGTGTTATTTCTTGTAGCAAAGCTTTCCGTTGCAGAGAACTTGAAAAAGACTGCAATGGGAAGCAGGTATTTGGAATTTGGATGAGTTTTAAACTGACAGGAGAGGGCTTATTCCAACCCACATTGGCCTATTGAAGTTGGTCACAGTTCTTTTATACACAGCAATTTATTCTATGATAGTACTTGCATTTTATGTTCTATTTGTAAGAAGAATGATCATATGATAAAAAAACCTTAAAGAAAAACCCACTTTAACAACTGTTTAAAAAAAAAAAAAAAAGGAATTAATGATTGGAAAGGGATTATCCATTACTAGGGCTGTCAATGGCAAGGCCTAGGGTTGTCCTAACCCTATCCTCAAACTATACAGGGCCGGGGCTGGGTGGGCCAAAATTCTTAGAGGACCTACACTACCTAGGCCTTTGCCCTACCCTCGAGGGCTTGGGCCGGTCCAGGGCAGGGCTCATGGCCTGAAAACAAGAAAGCCATTATTATTTTTACATTATTACCAAGAATCGAGTGTCAACCGAGCGTTATTTTTTCTAACCTCAATTGCGAAGGAACCATTAAAAAAGCATTTTGAGAATATAAGTTGTCTCTAAAAGCTTTTTCTTATCGGACAAAGTCGTACTTGCTTTGATGACTTAGGTCCTAGAAATACGATTTTCTTTATTTTGTCAAAGAAGGAAAATGGTTAAAGCGTCTGATCTATTTCATACATTTCACAGAAATTCCAATGTATGAAACCATTCCAGGAGTATCTTATCTTTAAAATTTTTTAACTATTTACACCCACATACGTTTTATCAATTGACATTATTTGCAATTTAACACTGATATGACTATTAAGTGTTTTTGGATTTCAGTTATAACACTAAATAAATACTATCAATTTAAAATTTTAAAAATTGAGAGTCTTAATTATCTAATTAAAAGAATATTTGGATCACTCCATATCCTTTTTGCACATAGAAACTACCTCTATGAATTGGTTGGCACCCCAACTAAATCTATAGAGGAAAATGTCTATCCTTATTAATAGGAAGGAGTACACCCACTTTTGACTAACTTGTTTATATAAAAATAATATAAAAATCCTAAATAAGAAGCAATAATACTAGAAGAAAGGGATTAGAAGCAACCATGCATTGCTTGTGTATTAAGTACAATACGTAACTTAAATAATTAAATATAGATGAAATGAAACTAATCTATGTATGGATTTTTTGGACATATTGTAATGGATAGGCGGGTATGAAATTGTCTTCATATCCTCCTTTTATTACTACTAACTAATTGTTATGAGAGCATTTTAATATATATTTATAGGGGAAGTTTCAAGTGCATATCCCTCACCTTAGGGTAAGGGATACTTTCCTATTTGCACATGAAGACAAGCATCTATCCCCCCACCCTATGTACTTGAAAAGTAACTTTTGTACTTGAAAATTCCAAATTATGGAAGTGTCCCTCACCCTATGGTGAGGGATAGATGCACTTGAAACTTGCCCATATTTATATATATATATATATAAATATGGAAGATACTCCTATGAGAGTAACTCTCATGGTACTATGAGAGTAAGGATGGGGACTTTTACATCATTATCCAATGCCAACTGCCTAAATGTGAGGGCCCCTACCCCTTACTCTCATAGTACCATGAGAGTGAATCTCAAAAGAGCATTTCCCTATAAATATATTATATAAAATAAATAAAAGTAGGACGCCAGGGCCAACGTTAAGCCGGGCTAGGCCAGTACCTTCCAAGCTGCCTTAAAAAATTATCCAAGATCTGCCTTTGAGGCTTTTTCTTAAAAATAAAACCCCTCATTTTAAAGGCGTTTTGAGGGTCAGGATGAGCCAATCCCCCTTATCTCAGGACCAAATTGATAAGCCCGTCCATTACCATTGGCTTAAAAAAAATATAACCAGGAATGGCAAAGGGAGAGGTTTGATATCACTGAGGGCAAAAGCAAAAGGCTTGATAGTTGACGTGTACCCTCTCCTCCATGTACGTACCTGAGTTAAGTTTACTTGGTACCTTCAATCAACTGGAAGAGAGGATTATGAGATTGCGACCTAAGTAAGCATTGTTGTTTGGTCACTAAACAAATTCCCTCTCATTTATTACCATTTTGTATAGAACAATTCTTTTAAATATTTAATACTTATTTTGAAACAATAAAAGTGAGGCTCGTCGTCAGATTAATCCCATGTAAAAGATGTAGCAAACCACGATTGATACTGCAGTGGTATTGATTTTTTTGACGGACCAATACTACGATTTTCATCGATGTCTTAGTGTAAGAAATATGGTGGATTCATGCATGGAGCGCTGCACGTGTTTCAATCACACGTATAGTTCCCCACGCCCTCAAGTTCTGTTATTAGTTTGTTTTTTAAGCTCAAATCTCAAACCAATTTGATTTTAAGGCTCATTGATTTTGCAAGAAGACTTTGTCGGTATCTCTGGTAGTGTGTGATCAATCGTACAGTAGAATCCACTCCATTCAAAGAAAAACTTGATGATACCCTATAAAAAGTATAGTTAAAAGTAAAACTACGAAACTAGCAATGAAAAAAAGGTTGCCACAAAAATCCTAGATCATTAGTGGTGAAAGATTAAAACTTGCTACTAATTCTCTTATCCTTAAAAATGACCTTTACACATGCCTTAAAAATGACCTTTACACATGACATATGAGTTGCCACTAAATGTTATCAGTTAATACCTTTAGTGTTAACGTCAAATCTCACCACTAAAGGTGAGTTTTTAGTGGCATAAATAAAATTGTGACTCAAAATGTCGCCACTAAATTCCCATAAAATGGTGGCAAATATAGTAGCAAAAGAAATCACAACTAATCAATTAGCGACGAAAATAAAAATAAGTTGCCACTAAAATCCTAAACCATTAGAGGTGAAAAATCAAAACTCGTTGCTAAATCAATTTTCCTCCAAGATAACCTTTAGTTGCAGCATAAGAGTTGCCTCTAAATGTAGGCCACTAAATGTAGGCACTATAATACCTTTAGTGGTGTCACTAAATTTTGCCACTAAGAGTGAGTTTCTAGTGGCAAAAATTAAATTGCGGCTAATAAATTTAGCACCAAAGGCTAGCTTTCTTGTGGTATATCTCTAGTGGCAAAATAAAGTTGCTGCAATAGATCGCACATACAGTGGAAAAAGTAAATCACAGCTAAAAGTAAAACATCTTAATAATACACGACACAGCTAAAAAGTTACAACAAAAAATCCTAGACCATTAGTGGCGAAATGACAAACCTCACCTCCAAATCTTTTTCCCTCCAAAATCCCATAGGGCCAAAAACTTCCCCGATGGAATTAGTGGCCAACTTTACCCGCAACATATATGTTGCCACTAAATGAGGGCACTATAATATATTTAGTGGTTAGTGATCTTCTAACCATAGATTATTTTTAGATTAAACCCAATGGTGGATACAAGTTTGATGAGAGTAAAATTGGTCTTGGTCTAGCTCATGGGGGGATGATTAGATTTTGAAAGGACAATGTCTTTAATTTCATTAAAGATAATTTGTCTAGTAAAAACAATGTTGAAACCATCAATAGTTTCTATATAAAAGTAGTTATCAATTAAAAAAAAAGCAACAATCTTCCACAAAATAGAGAGAAAAATTTTAAAAAATAGAGGATTTTATCCAAAAAATCCTCTTAGACCCATTAAAGACTAAAAAGGACCTCAAATTTATATATAGACCGTATAACACCTCCCGTCACTTTTTTTTTTTCTTTTGCTTTTCATTGAGCACCGATATCAATTCCCAGCCGTGGACGATTGTGCGGGGATCTCCCTATTTATCAAAGTTAAAACAGCCAGTTAGGCGGCAATATCTCTGCCTTATTGAGTATGTTAACTGTGTTAGGTGAAGATATATATATTTGCTCATCACATGTTAAAAAAATACAGAAAACAAAAAAAACTAGAGGAAACTATGGGAAAAATCCTCTTAGGACCTCATAGGATCAACGAGGACCCAATAACATATTGAAGACGGGAGGGGTCTTTTGTACGTTGGTCGATATCGACATTCTGTAGTGTTCATGATGATCTTTTTATTCCAGTGAAGGGGTGCTGTGTTTTCCTTTATTTAAGATCAAAATACCTTGACTCTGTAAAGTGGGATTCTTCCCTTTCATCTCAAACATGGAGATGAGCTGTGCCGCCAAGGCAGCACTGATGCCAGTGGAGGCATTGCGATGGTGGCTGCCATGGGCTTCAAGAGGCGCAAGCGTACCGTCGTCGTGCCGATGTTGCTCTTAGTGACCTCGAGGGCGGTCATGTAGAGCGCCAGGGCAGGGATCGTCCCCATGAGGGAGGTGCCGAATCCGCAATAAAGCCCGCGAAACCCCTCGTGCCGAAGAATGTTTATGGCGGTTTTGATGATGAGAGGTGCACATGGGCGATCTGCTGGCGGGTTTTGAGGACGACGAAGGGGTAAAGGGTGGCGGAAACGCTAGAGAAGAGTGCGGTGGCGAGGAAGAAGAACTTGGATTTGTCAAGCATTTGCCAATCAATATCGGCTGGGAGATGGACATCGGGTGCCGGTTCTTCCTTGGCGCCCAAATTCATCTTCTCCACTTTGAGAGATTTTAATTACCAAAAAACCTAGAATAGATTCCAATTTGTACATGAGGTGATATCATATAAGAAGGAAGAGTGTACCTTATTTTATTTAAGATTATTAAGAGAGGAGATCTGGTCGCATTTCGAATCCGCCATGAAAGAAGAAAAAAATAAATCAAAATCACTTCAGAATCTAAAGTAATGAATCAAAACCCTTCTCAGCATAACAGCCCCAAGACCTCCAAGCTTGAGTACTCTCAAGCACTTCCTGATCAAAATCTCCTTTTCTCAAAACACCCAAGTATCATCAAAATGATAACAGAAGAAAGAACTCCAAAAAGACCCTTTTCCCACAAATCACAATCAACAACATCGAACACCCACAAAAGAAAAAACTCCAGTCACCCTTAAAACCTCCCCAAATCAACCTCAAAGACCCCCAAAACTAAAGAACTGTCAAAGACTCAGAGGGGACAAAAAAAGAAAGCAACCCACCTCCAAATTCAATGTTGTAAAACGGACGATCGAGGTTCTGTTCGCCCACATCATCTCTCTCTAGTCTCTCGCTCTTAGTACTCTCAATCGTTTTGTCAAACATCTCATATGCGTTCTTTTTGCTCGGCTGCTTTGTTGAACATCTCATCTGTGTTCTTTTCGCTCGCCTACTACGGGAAAGAGAGAGCGCTTTTTCTTCTTCTTGGCTCTAATGGTCGAGATCAACCATCACTACTTAGCTTTAATGATCGATATCGATCAATTTGCTAGTCAGATTTTCTCCAACCTATAACTGTCTTATTCGTTGAGCATGGCAAAATGGTCGATATTAACATTACTACTTCCTCCTAATGATCGATATTGATCAATCTGTCAGTCAAATTTTTTCCAACATGTAACTGTCTTATTTGTCGAATAGTACAAAATGTTCATATCGACCATATCGCAAAATGATTAAAAAAAAAGATTGAAAAGGAACTTAAGGACCCCTCCCGTCTTCAACATGCTACTGAGTCCTCGTCGGTCCTATGGGGTCCTATGGGGATTTTTCTTGTAGTTTCCTCAAAAAACTACAAGTAAGATTTTTTTTTTTTTGTTATATTTTACCTTTCAAATTTCATATTTACACAGACAATTCACATTCACATCTACAATCTACATTTCACATTCCACATTTCACTTTCACATTCCATTTTTTAAATTACGTTTAGCATTTCACATTTCTCTTTTACCTTCCACATGCACTTTCAATCACAAAATTTTGCCCAAGTAGATTGAATTCCTATCCAAACTATTACAACCAAATGTGAGAATTCATAGGGGTGGCACAAGGGGCATCTTAAGTAGACAAGTAACATTATGACTAGAGGGTCTAAACTTGACCACCGAAAGACCCCTTGAGTAATATTGTTAATTCAATAAAAGAGTGTTTGATTGTGTGTATGGATCAGGATTTGGGGATTTAGGATTTGGGATCATGATTTAGAGACTAAGGATTTGAAATTAGGTACTCTCTTGAATCATCAAGACCCAATAATAAATTACAAATGACAACAAGTCTATCCACAAATCTACAAACTCTAACAAGTAGCATCACATGCAGAATCCTATGTCCTAAAGAAACAACAAGTCAATTTTCACAAATATATAATAGATATATAAGAACCCACTTTCTTGCAAGATCTCTTCTTTTCCAAAAACAGAAAATCATTTTTAATAAAAAATGAAGATAGACATCTCAATCATGTTTCTTATTGGGAAATGAAGGGAAATATGGAAGGTAGAGTCAAATATTGGTGGGGGGAGAGAGAAAATCCACCCATGAGGAGAAGCTCGTGGAGGAGAAAAAAGAAGGAAGAGGAGAACGGTTGTGGAGGAGAAGAGAGTAGGAAGAATGAGAAAGCTTGTGAAGGAGGATAGATAAGGAGGAAGAAGAAAGCTCGTGGAGGAGAAGAGAAGAGGAAGAAGAAAAAAAGGAAGCTCATGCCAAAGAAAAGAGGAGGAAGAAGAAGAAAAGAGGGAAAAGGGTTTTTGGTGGATTTTATAGAACATGTGAGCGGTAATGTCTCTGCTCAAGAATTTTTTGAAAAAACAAACTGAAAAGGGCCCTTGCGGTCACTACAGTGGATAAGTATATTTTGTGTCCTTTTTGGTCTCCACTTAGTCTAATTGTACTTTTTTGGTAAATTACTCAAACAATACATTGTTTGCATACCTTTCTCAGTAGCTTCTACTATTATTTCTATAATTAAGGAGGGTGACATTATCTCCCACATGCGGATTTCGTGTAGGGGTGTTCATGGGCCAAGCCGGTCCTGGGCTAAGGCATATGTCCAGGCCCAGCCCGACTCAAAAAACGCTATCTCAAGCCCGCAAACCCAACAAGGGCCGTAAAATTCAGGCTCGAGCCTACCCATTTAATCAATTAGGTCGGGTTGAATTGGGCTTTTTATAAATTTTATTGGCATTCGACCAATTGTTTGGACTAATTAAATTAAATTACATGCATTTTCTCACACGGGCCGGGCTAGGCTTTGGACTTTCTATCTCTTTAATCCAAGCTGGGCCCAATTATTAAATGAATCCTAATTACATATCCAAGCCCTACCAAAGCAGTTTGGGCCTTGATCATGCTTGAGCTGGCCCAGCCCATTGAGCACCCCTAACTTGGCGTGGGTTCATTGAATTCATGGGGTCTCCATTCTTTATGCTTCCCTAGCCCCTTCCTCTCCTCTTTGACCGTCAGGGTGAAACCACCCAAACCCGAAAGTTTCAAAAAGCATTTCTTACAGATATAAATAAATTATTGTTAATATATAATAATCATGTGGTTCATTATCTTTAATATTGTACAAAATGACCAAAATCTGCCATTCAATTTCTCAACTTTGGATTCAAAGATGAGCTCATAATAGTCTTTGGAAAGGATTTTTCATATCTTACAGTAATACAGTTAATATCCTTTTTAATAAAAAGAAATGACTATTTACTACTTAAAAAAGCATTGGGCCTTGGTTGGGCTTGATATGTAGGCCGGCCTAAATTTGAGACTTTATTGTAAACAGACTAGATTCCACACAATCTGGTCTCTCCCAACCTGGCCCCTCACACAACAGTTCAAATGATGGATTTGGCTCAAAGAAAAGTGAGCTCTATGTTTCTGTACATGTGATTTCCATTCATTATGCACTAGCAACAAAGTCCAGTACTAAGCCTAGGCCAAAATAAATATATATTAAACTAATATAATATTTAAAAATATAAAAAAGAATTTACTATTGTTTTTTTAAAGAAACTTTAGAAGAAAATAAGATGAAAAAGTGTTTAAAAAATTGTAGTAAAAGAAAGATTTTCTTAAAAAAAAAATAAGAACGATGTTGTTATTAATAAAAAAAATTAAAAAAATTAAAATAATAAGATGCATTGCAATCAGATAAAAAAAAATTTGACCAAAAAGCACAAAGTGAACTGAAAAAAAGACGAAATCTATAAATTCTTTTGTCAATGAGAATACTAGAGAAAGTATATAAAACATTAAAGAGAGAGAGAGAGAGAGAACATAAAAAGGTAATTGTGAAAAAGAGCTTTTCCATACACAGAGTCAAAATATTTCATACCCCAAACAACTAAAAATAAAATACGTATCAAACAATTAAAAATAAAATACTATCACATCATTATCTTTTATACTCTTTAAATTTGATGCTTCGCTACACATTTTTTTTTACATGTAAAATTACCAAACAGGCAACAATTGCTTGGGAAGGTAGATAACTTGGGAGGAGAGGGAGAGAAGGGGTCTAAATGAGAGAGAAATTAATTATGTGGAGAAGAGGAGTAAAGCGGGGAACATGAGAAGAGTCAACTTGAAACTGATATAACTGAGTAGGCTTAGAAAACTGATGGAATGGGAATATGAGGAGTTAAAAACTAATAAAATGGTCAAACTAATATCGAGATGATCAAAATCAACTGGCAAAAATCAACCGATTTAACAGTTGGAATCAGTTGCTTTCATATATTAAAATTATTTAGGAATTTCACTTGCATCATATTTTATGGCTTTGATCAGCAACTTAAAAACTAAAATTTGTTCCAATAGAAAACTAAGCCACATAATTATTATCATCATGGATATCATCATTTTAGCCTCATCCCATCAATTTGAGGTTGGCAACTTTGACATGCAGCACGAGACTTATTTCTATCAGTACTGTACATCAAATAAACGATCTAAATGGCTGAAATGCGGGTTCCACCTACGTTATTAAGCCAAGCAAAATATTTTTTTATAGACTCATCAGTCATACTTGGGATGTAGAGGGTGCCACGTCAACACTATCAAGCCTTATATTGCCACTTCAGCGCTCCTATGCTTCTTTCCTTCCTACTTTTCGTTTATTATCTCCTCGTATATGTATATTGATTCCCATCCCTTAAAATCTCTCTTCTATAGTTATCATATCTGCCTAATATTCACTATTACCATAAACATAACTTAAAATTATAATTCAAACCCATCATTTCTCTTCATCTCCACCATCCAGACTCAGCAACACAGTTTCAAATTATAGATATCGTTAGTTTCGTATATATAAGTTTTTTAAACATCTGAGTCAAATGAAGAGCGTTGATTCTTAGAATCTAAACACTTGACATAGTCAAAACAGTTTCTAATTTCTTCCCTTTGCTGCTTCTTCTCTTCCCTTCTCCTCGAGCTTTTGTAAACCCTAAAAACCTGAGATCGAGAGAGACAAGAAAAATCAGTTGCTATGCCATGACGAAATACATCAAATACGGTCGCAGAGTCCAGTCCCCCAGCAATCCTTCTCATCTAATTGCCATGAATAGGCTAGGGTTTTGTTTATTTATCTTCCTTCTTTCTCGTGTGCTTGTGCAGATTGTTGCATTGGCAAACTTGATGCCCACGATTTCTCTTATCTCTTTTCATTTCGTAATTCGCCGTAAGTAAACTGTTAGATTTTTTTGTTGATAATTTGGTGGGTTTCAGAACATAACTCGAGTCCAAATTGAGTTGTAATTTTCAATTTTACAGTTTTGGACTGTAGTGTGGATCTTCGTGAAGATAGGTGAAAGAATTTCGAAACAGTTTTGAAGGTTTAGGGTACGAGATCTCTAAATTTGTCTACTCAATAAATCAGTGCAATAGTGTGTAAAAAATAATAATCTATGCAGCGAAAATAAAATCACAAGCACACACCACAAGAACACCAGATTTAGAGTGGAAAACCCTAACCAGGTGAAAAACCACGGATCCGAACTGGATCAACAATCAAGCACTATGAATCTCACAATTATAAGAAACTCAGATTTCCTCTCTAGATATCACCTACCTTAGAACTGAAGTTACCTTGTATCGTTTCACGCTTCAACGACTTCACACCGTTGATTGCAACAGGCTCAATCCAGTGCTTGACTCTTTAAATCTTCTACGCAATAAGATGATCTTCTACAAAGGATGTAGAAGCATATGACTCTCTAGAGAACTTGTCAGCACAGCTCTTCAAAAAATCTCTAGAGAAAATTTCTCTCAATTAGATCTCTAATTCAGAACTTGAGAGATGATCCGTGTCTCTTTGGTTGTGAAAAACACCCAATATATAGCCCTAAATCCATGCATAAGACTCCTAATAATAATCTACTTAAAATAGAGAGTCCATCTCAAACTTTCACTCAGAGTCTGGATCAGACTGAGCAACCCGCGCCATTCACTCTATAGTGAGCAAGAGTCTCGTTATAGCGAGACCACGTTATGCCGCCTGACAAATTTTGGCACTTTTGGCCTTACAAGCTTCAAGCCATATAATCAGACAGACGAACCTAAGATAGAGACTCCGTTTGCTCAAGCGAGAGCTACCTGGGGTCGAGCGAGTTCTGATGGTTTCTTAGAGTTCAAGTCAGAATGCCACTTCAGTCGAACGAGCAACACGGAGTTTGCCAACGAATTTAAAAACCTTGTCCTATTTTCTTTCTACTTGATGTTTAAGTTCTAATTGACTTGGGAAACCCTAAGCATGACATAAAGCCTAAAAAAATAATTCTTGCTACCTTAGAACTCTACATCTCTCCCATCCAAAGTTTAGAGATTCCTTGAGAGATTTTTGAGAGTTCTGTAGTGCCGTTTTTGCAAGAGTTCCTTTCTACTCTTTGCCTATTGAAACACCTTGAGAGGCATCAAGGTGGGTTGCGGTTTAAGCACAAGTGAATGATGAACGACGAACGACGAACAACTAGTCGCTGGCGAGAAGATCTATAGTCCATTGGGTTGTAGTCAACTGGGGATTGGTGTGTGAGTTCTCTTGTAATTGTTCATATTCATAGTGCTTGTTTTTCTTTAGACTAGGTATAGGTCTCGTGGTTTTTCCCGTTTGGATTTTCCACGTAAAAACTCGCTTGTCTTCTCTGTGTGGTTGATTGATTGCTTCATTAGATAAGTTTAATTGATTTTGAACTGCATAATAGAAATCTAATTGGGACCTAGATGCTCCTACAGTCATCTATCATGGTCGTTAGATTTTTTGGTTGGCAATTCGGTGGATTTCGGAACAAAAATCGAGATTGAGTTGTAATTTTCAATTTTACAATTTTGGACTATAGTGTGGATCTTCGTGAAGCTTAGTGAAAAAAATTCAAAGCATTTTCAAGCCATATAGTTAGGTAGACGAACCTAAGCCAGAGACTCATTTCACTCGCGTTCTGTAATTTTCAATCGTTCTTCTTCATTCACTGGATACATATATCTTATTTATTTTATATATTTTATTTTCTAATGATTGATTTTTGCAGGGAATTATTTGTGGATGATGTGCAATGAGTGTGAAAAAAATACTCAAAACTACGTAAATATGCATGCCATTCTTTTTGTTGTTTTATTCTTTGTGCATCTGAATGAGCTTATTATTACAGTAATTTGCAAGAATTTTTGTATGATTGTCTTTCAAGCACTCATCATTGCACCATTTTTTTCTTCTTGTGAAACTAAATAAAAAAACTAAATATATCTATTTTCTCTTCTCGATAATAGCTAAAAAGACTAAAATTTAATTTACTTCTAATTCGGCATAAAAAATTAAAACAATATAAGAAGCTATAATATTGGATACATATATACATAGTAATCATGGGCAATTTTCCCCGCGGACGGTCCCGCGTACTTGACATTGGCCCCCACACTTTTGAACATGCAGAGGGTCCCATAAGAAATGCTTCTAGTAACCATTTACCACTACCATCAGGAGTCAGGACACCATAAGAGAAGGCAAACCATTTTGTTTAGTATGAGACTTACTGTAAGATAGAACTCAGGAATATGCCTCATATAATCCAGAATTTGGACAACAACAGCCATGATACATATAATTGATGCGCAACTAGATGAAAAATTTGAGACAAAAATACACACTTTAACCAACATATATGATATTCCTATGCATAAAGGGAGAATAGTACCCTACACGAAAAGGGGGCTCTTGTATAAAGGGAGAATAAAGCAGTACACTCTCCTGGTATGAACACCTCAGCAATAACACTACAAGGTAAAACAAACCAGCTGATGAGCCTCTTGTCCTCTAGCTATGAAACAAAGTTTATCTGGAATTGCATTACTAACATATGAAGATGACGAAAAAAAAATGACATGGTCTCAATGTAAGATTAAATGAGCACCATATTGGGGTTGAAGTGTAATGAGAGTGTAAGGAGCATGTGTATAGGATGGTGAGAGCTCGAATGAGAAATGTTGCAAAATAATGGACAAGGCCATCTTTGCTTCTATGAGAGCGAAGTTCTGCCCAATATAAATGAGTATCTCAAGTTGAATTTGGTAAATAAACAAGTAGATGACTTCTAACAAATTCAGAAAAAATAAAAAATCGAGAGTTCTCTTGCAAGCGGGGCTTAATATATTGAACAGAACATCCAAAGTAAGTACTTACTATTTTTAAGTGATTTTAGCCATCAAATTCTGGTTGATTTTTTCCAAAGACCTGCAAAACCTCTTCTCTTGCTTGCAATTGCCACATGGGATGCATACTCAAAACAACCATTGTCCATGTTAACAGAACTGAGGTGGTTTCCTGCCCAGCAAAATAGAACAGCTTGCACTCATCTATTACTTCTTCCGTCGTCATGGCTGTGGCATTGGAGTTTCCTTGCTAGTGAGAGCCTTTAAAATTAGATTCCATTAGCAATCCTAGTAAGTCATTGTTACTAACATTTCCCATTTCCATTTCTTTCTCTCTTTTCCTGATCATATTCCTCAGTAGGGCTCATACTTCTTTGTCAATTTCATTTCTCCTCTTGTTCTCTTTTAAAGGCAAGAACCTGTATACATGAGAAGTCAGTGGGCATGGTATTTAATGCAGTCAAAAGCTGTGAATTAGAAATCCTACCAAAATCAACCTGTTAGAATGTGTAATGAGAGTTACACTAACAAACATGCATAGGATTCTTGATGGATATTTCTTCCATGTTACTAATGCATGGAACTCAATACATACAAGAAATGTACCCGTAGCCTGGGATGAATTTGCTCTTATCATATTGACAAAGAAGCTGGGCATGTTCTGTTTGGAGTTGGAATATCCTCATCCCTTGTTTGTAGCTGCTACCAAATGCAGTCCTAGAAATGACATCTCCTGTGAAATTTTGGAATTCATGCCACACATCCAATTCAGAAGACCCCTCAGAACCAACTAATTCCTCCCATCTGCTTATTAACTCAGAACAACTAGTAAGGAATGCTGGGAACATTCTCTGTTGCAAACACCGAACAGAATTCTGACATTGATCACTACTAGTGTAAATAAATAAATAAAATCAATAAGGGGTGAGATCTAAAAGCCTTCTATGCCAGCCAAGATTATTGATAGCCTTATTATTATAGCATCTTCACTGTTAAATAATCTAAATTTTATCTTGTAGTTGGAGTAGTAGTTTCATTCGAGGTTGGAAAACTCGTGACTTGAATTCGACTTGTCGAATGCAAATAATTTGGTTTGGATAGAGTCAATGGAGAGACTCGGGAGAGTCATGTTTTTCTAAAATAATTCTTAAAATATTTAAAAATGAATCCATTTTTTAGAAAGTTTAAAATATATTTATTTACATGTATTAATGATAATCAATTCATGTTAATAAATTTATATGTGCAAGAAAAGTACAACAATAGTACTGACCCAGTGAATGGGCCTATTGGACCGTAGTGTCAAAAACAAAGTTCTAAATTAACCTGACCTGACAAGTCAGTTATCTGGGTGTTTTTTTTGCCTTTAACACTTGTGCATTGTTTGTAGACCAGAATAAAACCCAGACTGGTTGTCCAAAGCAATTGGCTAGTGGCCCTTAAAACATGGAGTAAACCTATTCATACTGTTGACTTTGGACATATGGTAACAAAAACCCTGGGCAACTTGGCAACTTCATCAACCACCAGGTGGGGCCCAGTCCAGATGACATGAATCCCTCACCATGCCACTCAACCCTAGGCAATTGAAGGTCTTGAAATGAAAAAAATGCCAATCCCATCAACCATCATTCTAAAAGGACAGTTGGCTGGGCACGAGACGACTGCTATTTCTTTTAAGTGGAGCAGATCTTTTACCAAAAACGAAAAATATATAGCAGTTTTAAATGAATCTTTGTCCTATGTCTATAGAACTGATCTTTTATGAAGAAATGAAATGGAAAAGTTGAGAGCATGCTTTCACATGCCAATCCAACCGTTGAATGATTTGATAACATGACTTGATAAAAAGAAGAGGACCTGACTTGAGTTGGATCTATCTCAAATGGTCAGGTGGGATCCACCTCAAATGCACAGGTATTTACCTTTTCTATTCTTTAAAAGGAAAAAGAAATAAAAATAAAATAAAATAAAAACATTGCCTCAAAAGAAGAGGAAATAAAGGCTATCCATCCAGTTCTATTTTTCTTTCAAGTCACAGGCCTCGATTTCAAGGAAGCGGGAATGAAAGATTTTTAGGCCGGTTTGGTATTTTATTTTTAAAATGAAGTGGCGTGGAGTGAAATAAAAAGATAGAATAAATTAAAATACAAGTGAGTTATGATGGTATTTTATTTTTGGTTGTTTGTGATGAAATATTTTTAACTTTTTATATGGAAAAATGAAGTTTTTTTTGTCTTTTAGTGAATAAATATAGTTGTTTTTTTACCTTTTTTTTTTTTTTTTTTTGAAAAAAGATGAAGGGAGTTGTGGTAAAAAGTGCTTTTGATTTGATATTTAACTTGACTTGACTTTACAAGTAAAATTACCAAACGGATCAGGACGAGCATCTTTAGCGTTTTATCTTCTTTTAAACAAAATGACAAAACCAATGAGAAAAGCATTTGACTTTGGGAAGTTGACCTGACCCACCAGGTTAAAAGCAGGTGAAATTAAGATAAGGTTAAGAATTTAAAAGAACCTCTTCCTTGACTAACTAGTAACTAAGTTTTTTTCTTTTTTCTCGCATACTTAACTTAGAACCAGAAGTTCTTAAAAAAAAGGAAAAAATACAGATTTGATGCATTGCTATCCCTTAATTGCCGCTGGGTAACATGATTTCTGAATATCTGATGTCTACAATGCAAGACAAAACAGTATCAATTATGAAATTCTTTTTTGGATCTAGATCCAGTAGGTTGAGCCAAGGATGTGCAACCAAAATTGACTACTCCTTTTCGTTAAAGAGACACTTTTCAAGTCTCTCCAAAGCTTGATTAGAGAGGATCTTACCCCAAAAATTCTTAGACCAAAATGAACCCAAAATGTATTTATCCGCAGTAGTAGTCTTAGAACATTTCCAACAGAGGTTTTATTTGTCCCACTCATTCCCCAACAGCTGTACTTGATATATGGCCTTGCCTCCAAGAGAATGGTCAAATCCCACGTTGCATTTGAAGGTTGTGTTTGGCATAACATAAAATGAGATTCCTTTTCTTTCTTTTAAATAAAATAATGGTGACCAAAGCCCCGTCCCAAATCCACCAAATCCAAGCTCATTTAATAATCAACGGCCTTATCTCCAACACCTTTGGTATAAAGTGCGTCGGTATAAAGTTCAGTTTTTCTGATTCGAAAATCATATTTACCAATGCTTGCCAACGCACTATCAGCGTTAGTAAAATAAAGGCTGACACTGGTAGTGCATTGGGAATTCCCAGTAATGGGCGACGCTGGTAGTGCGTTGGGAATTCATAGTAATGGTCGACGCTTGTAGTGCATTGGGAATTCCTGATAATGGTCGACGCTGGTAGTGAGTTGGAAATTCATGGTAATGGCCGACCATGATTAGGCGTTGAGAACTTGTGAAATAACCGACGCTACCAATGCATTGGGAATGCATGAAATAGCTGACGCTACGAATGCATTGCAAATTTATGAAATAGTGATAGGATATGTAACTTCACCAACGCACATATCACGTCGAGAAAGGTTGTAATATGTTTTTTCTTTTTTGCAACACACGCTGGTGTGTCGGGACAGATTATTCTTATTTAATAAAAAATTCATTTCTCCCTGCATGCTACAAATAAAAATCAGAATATCTGTTCAAACCAACAAACTTGAATCACACACCAATTTAAAATACAACAAATCCAAAATAACATCCACAGCCAAATATCCAACATCAATAAACCCACAAATTTCAAACATACATAAATATTACTACTTGATCATTTTCAAAAATCTCTAACATCCACAAATGTCTGTAATCAAAATAAACAAGATAAACCCTAAGAGCCCGCCCGCAGCCAGCACAACAAAATCCAGAACTATCTGCAAAACCAAAAAAGAACACCATCAGAATACAAGTAGCAACAAATTCTTGCCAAGCCAAGCATTTACTCCAAAAAAGATAATGGGATAATGGGACAATATTATATTAGCATAATAATTTTATATAATCACTTTACAATACCCATATGACAATAACAAAACATCACCTGGAGAATATCATATCCAAAAGCTCACCACCTTCACATCACCTGAAACATGTGATAATGAAAGATGGATATGAAAAATATAATCTCACTGTGAATGTAATTTGAATAAAGAAAAAGAAGACAATTATACTTGTCACAACTCGCATAATTCAAATCTCAAAAACACAAGCTTCTGAAAAACACAAGCTGATTATTAGTCTAAATAAATAAAAAGAAACAAATCTATACAAACTTACCCACTGGCACAAGTTAATAACTCAACCATAATTTTCACAGCCCTTGTTACACCCGTACTGGAATAACATCCACGCAGTTCCAATTAATGTAATTGAACTGGCGAGAGCCCAAAAACTCATAAACCAGAAAATCCAGAAAATCTTTACTGGAATTTAGGAATTGTAAATCAACGAGGAAACCAAATTGACCCACAAGCTAACCGCAGATGTAGAGATATTTCAATCCAAAGGGAGCCTTACTTGACCAAAAAGAGAAACAATGAGCAATATATAAGCATAAGAGCCTGAGAATGAGTGCAACCATCTGTCAACCCTCATAAATAGAGATATAGAGTTCCTAAATGTAGAAAACTCTAAAATCAATCCCAGAACTTATCCTAGGCATGGCATATGGCAGAGGAAGGGTTGATGGTTCAACAATTATTTTCTTAGAGGAAACTCACCATTACATGCAGATGGATAAAAGCATTTGTCATCGTAGTATAACATTAGCTGATAAAGATGCATATCACCCATATTATATTATCATCCCTAAAGATTTCCGCAACATAGCTGTGCAATATTTGTCCCAAAAATATGAATCGTCAGTTTAATTGCAGAGTAATCCTGCCCACTCCACATTTGTGGGGAATGAAACATAAAAAAATCCGATGCAACAACTGACAAACATGACGTAATAACTCATGAGATACTCACATCTTCTGCAAGAAACGCAATCAAGCAATAACCATTCTATACCTTAAAGTTTGATGTTAGTTAGAGGAAACAAATGACAAAAAAAAAAAAAAAAAGGCAAATCTCCCCTCTCCTTGAGCCACATCAGCATGGTATATCCAAAGACTCTAATACTTATCTCTTAAATATAGTTAGGGGTTGCAAGTCGCACTGCACCTATTTACTACGCCCCATAATACATGCCTCTTAAGTCATGCCTCTTAATATTTCACCCATTTGAAACACTTGAAAAACACATTTTAGTATTAAGAACCACTTCTTAAGTCATGCCTCATAATACAGGCCTCTCATTGTTGAGAAATGTTGAGCAAGGTATTTTGCCTGTGATGAGTGTGACACCTGGTCCATTGATCAAGATGGGCATCGCTATGGTCTAGCCCTCTAAATCCTTGATAAAATAGTGTCTCACTCTTTTATAAACTCTGGAGTAGCAAATAGGAATGTGAGACCCAGTACATTAATCAAGATGAACTTCACTATTATGTTGTTTGATGTTGTGGCCCTCTGGTGGCCCACGTTTCAGAATTCTAGAGAAACAATCTGTATCCAACGGTGGAGTTTGTCTTTTTAATCCAAACTGTTCAACCAATGAGAAGGACTTTTACCCAAAAAAAAAAAAAAAAAGAACCCATGAGAAGGACTTGCAACGTGCAGGTCTCTGGCCCATGCATCTTTCCAAACATAGATCATTCAAATGACAGACCATATGTTTTTATCGAATGAAAGCAATCAATCTGACAGTGCCATAATTGTGGGATACAGTAGGTGACAAGTGTTGTGTATAGCAGCTATATGCATTCTTGTGATAATTTTTTCTCCCTCATTTACTTTGGTTGAAAGGTACATATTATAGGTTAAATTTTATAATTTACGGAGCAAGTTGGGAGGATTAGAATAGATTAGTACCTTAGAGCTACATAGGTGTTTGATGCATTTCTTAACCGTGCATCGCATGGGGATTTGATGCTAGTAATTAGAATAAGAAAACCCCCACAAAAAGTGCCCCACGTCAATTATCAGCCATAGGTGACAAGAAACTCCAATCCCCCAACACAACTAAACCCCATTCTTGAATAGACATCAAACCAAATATATACATAAATCAGGTCCAAAGATCCTAACTTTGCACTAGAATCATCATCTACATCAAATAAATAAATAAATAAATAAAAGCATTAAAACAGGATCATTCAATGACAGGAGACAATCAAACGATCTTAATTCAGGGCAAGGGGCATCATACTAACACAATCTGATTGCAATCTATATTTCTGAAATGGATCATATGTGATAGGCCATTCGTGTGAACCTTCCCTCTTCCGTAGGACCGATCAAATCTGGGCTTTTGGAATTGGAGCCAATGGAAGGCTTTTTCCTTGCATATTTGCATAACCCTAACCGTACACTACCCACAATCACAAAGCCTAATAATCACTGCAACAAAATCACTGGAAAACCAGAAACAGAAATCTTTTATTTCATAGCAACAACCATCAAAAAGAGGGGAAAATACCAAACAAAAAGAATAAAAAAAAAAAAAAACACCAGGAGGCTTTATTATATTTGACAATTAAAGAAAAAATTCCACAACTTTTAGCCGGGGCTCCTATGACCCCACTAAAAATAAGTTTAACCGTTGCCCCTTTTAGTGGCTACCGCTGAAAACATATTTTTACCCTACAATATATTGGTTGTGAGGGTTAGAGTTTAGAGATAGAGAGAAGAAAATACCTCCTACCGTGCGAAATGGAGAAACCAGGGGATACGAGTCGCCTCTGCGTTTTGGCGTGAAGAGATATCCAAAGCAAGTATTCGAGCGGGAAGGAAGTCTTGAGCTATGGGATTGAATCTAATGAACTAGGAGTGTAAATTGGGTGGGGCATGGGCCTAGAACACTTGTCTACGTGCTTGGCCCGGACCAGCCTGGCCAGTTCAGGGTGCCGACGGATTGTGCTGGGCCTGGCCCCAATTGTCAATAAGATATGGGCATACTATAATGTCAATTACGGTGGGACCAACACAATTCGAAACAAAAAATTGAGAAACGCAAAAAATAAGTAAGTTGATCATTTTGAACGTCTCTAATTATCTATATATGGGCACGAGTGGGACCCTCCCAAAAAAGGTCACAGCATACTCCTCTAGAAGCCATTGCAATTCCCCCCCCCCCGAATTAAAAAAAAAAATGAAAGAGGCAGAGGGTTGGGAATAAATCAAAGCGTCGAAAATGGTGTGCTCAGGTTATTTTGGCAAAAAAGAATTTTACTAAATGGGCCTTTGCGGACACAAATCGTGCATTGGCAATGGTGCAGATAAAAAGTCATAGCTCTCCCAACGCACACCTGTGCGTCACCAGTAAGCAAACTAATTGACAATGCTTTATTACATCGCCATTAGAAAAATATGTGTTGGCAAAACTTTCCCTCTTTTGGGAAAATTTTTTGTTGGCGCCAACATGTTTTCCACAGCTTTTGCTAACGCGGTCATACTTGCATTGGTAAAAATAGCAATTCTTTGTAACGTCTTTTACCAACGCAGTCCAAATATGCTTTGGAAAGAAGACTTTTAGCAATGCAAATTTTCTTCACGTCGGAAAATAGTGTCGAAAAAGGTACAGTTTGTCATAGTTGGGGCTTTGCGGACACAACTCATGCGTTGGCAGTGGTGCGGATAAAAAGTCAGAGATTTCTTAACGCACACGTTTGCGTCGCTATTAGGCAAAATAATTACCAACGCATTATTGCGTTGCCATTAGGAAAACACGCGTTGCACTCTTTTGGAGGAAATTTTTTTTGTCACCAACGTGTTTTCCACAGCTTTTGCCAACGTGATCTTATTTGCGTCGGTAAAAGTAGCAATTCTCTGTGACTTTTGCCAACGCAGTCTAAATATGCGTTGAAAAGAAGATTTTTACCAACGCAAATTTTTACTGCGTTGCCAAATAGTGCCGGAAAAGGTGCAGTTTGTTATAGTATATGCTCGACTCATCCAATGAAGCTCAAGAAAATGTGTTTCTCTTTACGTTGAAGATAACTGTTGAGCGGAGCCTTAACAAATAAAGAAAAAAAAAAAAGAAAGAAAAGAAGAGAAAGTTCTGACATATTTGGAAAAAATGCTTACGAAGCTTAAGCATCTCAAGAATCCATGTCTTCTCTGATACCCTTCAAATAATTAGTGCCATCAATAGAGATGAGGAATGGATGATCAAATTAATTACTTAGGAATTAAATCTTCACTACTAGAAAAGGGACTTTTAGCGACCGCCAAAAGCCGTCGCTACAAGTCTATTGGCGGTCGCTAAAAGTCTTTAGCGACCGCTTTGCGACCGCCAAGATGCCGTCGCGAAAACTTCGTCGCTAAAAGTATTAGCGACCGCCACGTGGCGGTCGCTAATACATTAGCGACCGCAACGTGGCGGTCGCTAAAAGTCATTTAAATTATTCTTTTGCTTTTGTTTAATACTTTTAGCGACCGCCAGTGGCGGTCGCTAATAGTCAAAGCAGCGGCCGCAACTGCTAATTTTCATTTTTTTAATTTTAATTTTTTGTTAAAAAACTTTTAGCGACCGCCAGTGGCGGTCGCTAATAGTCAAAGAGCGGCCGCAACTGCTAATTTTCTTTTTTTTTTTTAATTTTAATTTTTTTTCAAAATACTTTTAGCGACGGCTACTGGCGGTCGCTAATAGTCATCCTGGCGGCCGCTAATAGTCAGTGTCCTTTTTTCTTAAATTTTTTTTCAAATTTCTCAATTTTATTCCTGTACCTGTTCCTGTACCTGTACCTGAATAAACCATATACAACTACTACTATCCATTACAAATACCAATAACAACTACTACAATCCATTACAATAACTAATAACAAAAACAAATAAAAACAAAATCTTATATTAATAATGTTCAAAATATTACAAAAGTATCAACAAATTATATATATCCCTTACAAATCCAGCAATAAAAGTAAAAGAAAAATGAAATCAAATTCCCCGTGCAGGTTGCCGTATGGATACGATGCTCTCAAACCAGAAGAAAAAGAGAAACAAATATTAATAGTTAATTTATAAAATTGGCAATTTACAGCAAATATATAAAAGAAAAAATTCAAAATTTGAAAGTTAAACCTACGTTTCAGCTTTACGAGGAATCCGGGACTCGGAATCACGTTCCGTCAGTTCCTGCAAGTCAGGAATGGCAACGGGCACGTGCCCGTCCAGTTTCACGGGAAACGGAGATCGTTTGCTCGTTTTGGAGCCCCGGAGGCCGATTTTCTAAGTTTTAAGTTAAAGTATCGAGTTAAACGCACGTTTCAGCTTAACGAGGAATCCGGGACTCGGAATCACGTTCCTTCAGTTCCTGCAAGTCAGGAATGGCAACGGGCACGTGCCCGTCCAGTTTCACGGGAAACGGAGATCGTTTGCTCGTTTTGGACCCCCGGAGGCCGATTTTCTAAGTTTTAAGTTAAAGTATCGAGTTAAACGCACGTTTCAGCTTAACGAGGAATCCGGGACTCGGAATCACGTTCCGTCAGTTCCTGCAAGTCAGGAATGGCAACGGGCACGTGCCCGTCCAGTTTCACGGGAAACGGAGCCCGTTTGCTCGTTTTGGACCCCCGGAGGCCGATTTTCTAAGTTTTAAGTTAAAGTATCGAGTTAAACGCACGTTTCAGCTTAACGAGGAATCCGGGACTCGGAATCACGTTCCGTCAGTTCCTGCAAGTCAGGAATGGCAACGGGCACGTGCCCGTCCAGTTTCACGGGAAACGGAGCCCGTTTGCTCGTTTTGGACCCCCGGAGGCCGATTTTTCTAAGTTTTAAGTTAAAGTATCGAGTTAAACGCACGTTTCAGCTTAACGAGGAATCCGGGACTCGGAATCACGTTCCGTCAGTTCCTGCAAGTCAGGAATGGCAACGGGCACGTGCCCGTCCAGTTTCACGGGAAACGGAGCCCCGTTTGCTCGTTTTGGACCCCCGGAGGCCGATTTTCTAAGTTTTAAGTTAAAGTATCGAGTTAAACGCACGTTTCAGCTTAACGAGGAATCCGGGACTCGGAATCACGTTCCGTCAGTTCCTGCAAGTCAGGAATGGCAACGGGCACGTGCCCGTCCAGTTTCACGGGAAAACGGAGCCCGTTTGCTCGTTTTGGACCCCCGGAGGCCGATTTTCTAAGTTTTAAGTTAAAGTATCGAGTTAAACGCACGTTTCAGCTTAACGAGGAATCCGGACTCGGAATCACGTTCCGTCAGTTCCTGCAAGTCAGGAATGGCAACGGGCACGTGCCCGTCCAGTTTCACGGGAAACGGAGCCCGTTTGCTCGTTTTGGACCCCCGGAGGCCGATTTTCTAAGTTTTAAATTAAGGTATCGAGTTAAATGCACGTTTCAGCTTTACGAGGAATCCGGGACTCGGAATCACGTTCCGTCAGTTCCTGCAAGTCAGGAATGGCAACGGGCACGTGCCCGTCCAGTTTCACGGGAAACGGAGCCCGTTTGCGCGTTTTGGAGCCCCGGAGGCCGATTTTCTAAGTTTTAAGTTAAGGTATCGAGTTAAACGCACGTTTCAGCTTTACGAGGAATCCGGGACTCGGAATCACGTTTCGTCAGTTCCTGCAAGTCAGGAATGGCAACGGGCACGTGCCCGTCCAGTTTCACGGGAAACGGAGATCGTTTGCTCGTTTTGGACCCCCGGAGGCCGATTTTCTAAGTTTTAAGTTAAGGTATCGAGTTAAACGCACGTTTCAGCTTAACGAGGAATCCGGGACTCGGAATCACGTTCCGTCAGTTCCTGCAAGTCAGGAATGGCAACGGGCACGTGCCCGTCCAGTTTCACGGGAAACGGAGCCCGTTTGCTCGTTTTGGAGCCCCGGAGGCCGATTTTCTAAGTTTTAAGTTAAAGTATCGAGTTAAACGCACGTTTCAGCTTTACGAGGAATCCGGGACTCGGAATCACGTTCCGTCAGTTCCTGCAAGTCAGGAATGGCAACGGGCACGTGCCCGTCCAGTTTCACGGGAAACGGAGCCCGTTTGCTCGTTTTGGACCCCCGGAGGCCGATTTTCTAAGTTTTAAGTTAAAGTATCGAGTTAAACGCACGTTTCAGCTTTACGAGGAATCCGGGACTCGGAATCACGTTCCGTCAGTTCCTGCAAGTCAGGAATGGCAACGGGCACGTGCCCGTCCAGTTTCACGGGAAACGGAGATCGTTTGCTCGTTTTGGACCCCCGGAGGCCGATTTTCTAAGTTTTAAGTTAAAGTATCGAGTTAAACGCACGTTTCAGCTTTACGAGGAATCCGGGACTCGGAATCACGTTCCGTCAGTTCCTGCAAGTCAGGAATGGCAACGGGCACGTGCCCGTCCAGTTTCACGGGAAACGGAGATCGTTTGCTCGTTTTGGAGCCCCGGAGGCCGATTTTCTAAGTTTTAAGTTAAAGTATCGAGTTAAACGCACGTTTCAGCTTAACGAGGAATCCGGGACTCGGAATCACGTTCCGTCAGTTCCTGCAAGTCAGGAATGGCAACGGGCACGTGCCCGTCCAGTTTCACGGGAAACGGAGATCGTTTGCTCGTTTTGGACCCCCGGAGGCCGATTTTCTAAGTTTTAAGTTAAAGTATCGAGTTAAACGCACGTTTTCAGCTTTACGAGGAATCCGGGACTCGGAATCACGTTCCGTCAGTTCCTGCAAGTCAGGAATGGCAACGGGCACGTGCCCGTCCAGTTTCACGGGAAACGGAGATCGTTTGCTCGTTTTGGACCCCCGGAGGCCGATTTTCTAAGTTTTAAGTTAAAGTATCGAGTTAAACGCACGTTTCAGCTTTACGAGGAATCCGGGACTCGGAATCACGTTCCGTCAGTTCCTGCAAGTCAGGAATGGCAACGGGCACGTGCCCGTCCAGTTTCACGGGAAACGGAGATCGTTTGCTCGTTTTGGACCCCCGGAGGCCGATTTTCTAAGTTTTAAGTTAAAGTATCGAGTTAAACGCACGTTTCAGCTTAACGAGGAATCCGGGACTCGGAATCACGTTCCGTCAGTTCCTGCAAGTCAGGAATGGCAACGGGCACGTGCCCGTCCAGTTTCACGGGAAAACGGAGATCGTTTGCTCGTTTTGGACCCCGGAGGCCGATTTTCTAAGTTTTAAGTTAAAGTATCGAGTTAAACGCACGTTTCAGCTTAACGAGGAATCCGGGACTCGGAATCACGTTCCGTCAGTTCCTGCAAGTCAGGAATGGCAACGGGCACGTGCCCGTCCAGTTTCACGGGCAACGGAGCCCGTTTGGTCGTTTTGGACCCCCGGAGGCCGATTTTCTAAGTTTTAAGTTAAAGTATCGAGTTAAACCTACGTTTCAGCTTTACGAGCAATCCAACTGTCGGAATCACGTTCCGTCAGTTCCTGCAAGTCAGGAATGACTACGGGCACGTGCCCGTCCAGTTTCACGGGAAACGGAGCCCGTTTGCTCGTTTTGGACCCCCGGAGGCCGATTTTCTAAGTTTTAAGTTAAAGTATCGAGTTAAACCTACGTTTCAGTTTTACGAGCAATCCAACTGTCGGATTCTCGTTCCGTCAGTTCCTGCAAGTCAGGAATGACTACGGGCACGTGCCCGTCCACTTTCACGGGCAACGGAGCCCGTTTGGTCGTTTTGGACCCCCGGAAGCCGATTTTCTAAGTTTTAAGTTAAAGTATCGAGTTAAACCTACGTTTCAGCTTTACGAGCAATCCAACTGTCGGATTCTCGTTCCGTTAGTTCCTGCAAGTCAGGAATGACTACGGGCACGTGCCCGTCCACTTTCACGGGCAACGGAGCCCGTTTGCTCGCTTTGGGCGCCCGAAGGCCGATTTTCTATGTTTTAAGTTATCGTATTGAGTTAAACATACGTTTCAGCTTGAAGAGCAATCCAGGAGTCGGAATCTCGTTCCGTCGTTTCTAACTTTCTAAGTTTCAAAATCTATAAATTTCTAACACAACTTAACAAATTTCAATACATGTTGAAATCTTGAGTTAAAGTAAATTGTTATACCTCGTCACGATCAGTCGAGCCTGCTGGATCATGACTGCCCTGTCCAACCGAGTGACGACGGGCCTGGTGGCCGGAACCAGCGTCAGGTGCCTGTAATTATTTATTATACAGTTAAAAAAATATAAATAATGACACATCAATGACCTAATTGACAATTTAAACGCACATATTTTTTTCTTACTAACCTGAGAAGTGGGTGTTGGGTCTGAAGCAAGCGGGCCACGACTCTGTGATAGACGAGCCTCCATCTCAGCCATCTCCGCTCTCCACTCGGCCCGCATCTCCTCTCTCAACTCGGCCCGCATCTCTGCCCTCAACTCCTCTCTGATCGATGCCCTCATGGACTGCAGCAACTGATCGTAGTCACCATCTGCACGGAGGCGCGAGCCCTGGGAGGAGCTAGCACCGGATGACTCCGATCGCATGATGTGCGAGCGTGGAATGCCCGTCCCATACGTGAGCGTGTATCCGTGCCCGTCCCGGCCAACAACGGAGTGGAATATCTCATCCCTCCGTGATGGCAAACTACGCTCCTCCTCGGGTAGCTCCTCCAGGCGTGACTGATACTGAGCCTGCGCAGTTGATTCATTTAATATATTATCATACATAACAAGACATAGTAATAGAAAGATAATTTAAACGATTCAATATAAAAACTTACAATGATAGCTGTAACCTCCGGGTGGCGAGGATCTCGAGAACGCATCCATACAGACATCCTGTCGACCAGAACACCCTCGGAACGCAACTGTTTGGTGGAGAGTTATATTATTATTATACTATCATACATAATGACAAACATATAAATTACATGTACAATATAAGGTTTTACCTCGTGGCGGACCTGGGTGATGTGTCGAGTCCCCAATCTGTGTGCGGGACCCTGCATTGCGCGGTTCTGCGCATTCATAGCAGCCACTCTCTGTTTTCAATTTGGATCAGCTTATTTCTGTTAGTTACGGTAGTCACTAGTAAATTCTTAAAATTAAAATAAAAAATGACAAGTTTCTCACCTGGACCTCCTCGCTCGTCCAGTACCGGACGAGCTGAGTCCACTGATCCGGGAGTACGCCCCTCGGAACTCGGTCAAGTATGTCGGGCGCATCCTGATGTGGCTTCCAATGGAGCATCTTAACTTTATTTTTATGGTCTTTCCACATCTTCCGGCACTTTGACATGCAAACTGGCCGGAAGAGCTCAGGACACGCCCTCAGGTTGTCCTGAAAATGAAAGAAATATTTTTCATTAAGTTATAGTTTAAATTGACACATCATTTTTGGAGAAATGTTAAATTATTACCTTAACCTGCTGCCAGGTACGGTCGAGTGTCTCCACCGGGAATGCGTCCCAATCAAGTGTAGTAAGAGGGAATGCATATGGATCCCGGACCATATGTCCCAACTGACTGATGAGCTCGCGAGCATGCGGACCCACCGGATGGTACGTATCATCAAACTCGACGTCAATAGGATGACCGGAATTCCACGTCCGGATCCCTCGAGCAGGGCCTCTCCCCCTGCTGGAAGATGCGCCCGTGCTCGTAGCACCTGTTCAAATAAAGACAATTTAACTAAATTGAATTAAAATAATTTTCTAGAACTAAAATGTTTAATTAAATAAACTTATACCAGTCTGTGCAGACGTCGACGCAGGCCGAGACGATGGAGATGAAAAAGCCGACGCCGAAGCATCAACTGGGGTGGAAGGACTCGCCTGAGACGTCGATGGCCTTCTCTGTGGGGCCATCGAACTAGACTGGGCGGCATCCGATGTCGGTCTAGGCCCCCCAGATGGCGTGCTAGCCTCGGCCTGGCGCAGGAGCTCGTCCATCGTCAGCGGACGATCTCTCCTCTTTCGTCCCGACATATCTGTTCAAATGTTTGTAAGATAAGTTTCATTAAACGAGATAATTGAAAGTAACATTTTAAAATTATTTACACTGAAATTTAACATTGGTGAATTAGTTCCCAACCATTCACTGGTCGTGTAAGTCAACTGTATCTCCTTCCATGGTATCCCGAACCCAATTAACATCTTCATCACGTTGAACAACTGCAGTCTGGTCAAGAACCTTTTGGGCGAATGCATCAATATCTGGCTCATCACAATACAATAATTCAAAAGATACGCTAAAGGTATCTTTTGCGGCCGCCATTGGCGGCTGCCCGCTTTTTCCACTGCCAATGCCTCAAATTCTAGTAGTGTCATACCCATTGAAATAGCAAAACAAAATGAGAAACTTGGTGTCAACTTGTCAGGGCAGCTAAACCCAATTTGCACATCATTAAGGAATTTACATTTCGGGTCAGGCTTGTGTACAAGTGCAATTCTGGCCAGGCTTTCATCTAATTCTTGGTTGGGTGATTCTTTTTAGAATTACTGCATCTTGATTCTGAGTTTTGTGGACATCTGAACCTCTCTCTCTCTCTCTCTCTCTCTCTCTCTCTCTCTCTCTCTCTCTGCGACACCCAAATTTCTCATCTCCTACCTAGATAAGCTAGGAACATTTTAGTTTCTCCCTTATGGGCAAGCTAGGAATGAATCTGTAAACTCACGTTTGCCACATGTGGCACCATCTAATTCCTCTCTGTCTTTAACCCCACAAATTTGCAGATTCAACTATAAAATTATAAGGTGTCTTCTACCAAACAAAAAACAAACTACAAGGTATCAAAACACAATAAAAAATACTGGAATGTTAAGAATACAATGTTTATCATGCCTACATCATAGTAGTCCCCTTAATTACTCTTATTCCTTTAATGTTTTTCAAATAGTTAGGCACTGTCACTGTTTTCTTAACAATGGTTTCGCATGGTAGCAAGGTAGACTTGAGAGAGGAGCCTACCTATGACCAAGACCAGATGGTAGTGCCTAATAATGGCTTGGGGTCTCAAGTCTCCTCTGTCTCTCATGTTTATGGCTGATAGTAATAAGAACAGCCTCTTACATCCAAGAATAGACCATGTTAAGAAATGCTTGATTAATAGGATTTTAAACATAAACCATCCTATCAATCCCTCTCTCTTAGGCTTTAAACATAGAAGGGGCTGATCTTAGATTAGCTTTAGCAAGGACCATGTAAAAACCAAATAGTGGTTGGGATTGATAGGATGCAATATGATGCAATTCTTACCAAACTGCTTCTCGAGTGTGTCATCTCCAAACCTGTTGGTGGCTTGATTTTATTTATTTTTATTCCGTGGGCCAAAAAGAAAAGAAAAAAAATTATAAGATTCATTGTATTAGTAAAGTTCTTGTCATCACCATTGACCAATTAATCAGCACTGTTATTTACCATTAGTCTCTTCGTGATGATGAAAAGATAAAAAACCACACCTTGATTAGTATTGATTACAATTGCCCATGGACCCAATGGGGCTGAATAAATCATCTCCATTGCCGATGATCCTTCGGGGCTCGATGATGACCCTAGGGTCCCAGGGCAAATCCGAGGAGAGATCGAAGAAGAATAATGAGACAGACAAGAAGGAAAAAAAAAAAAAAACTGGAAATAGAAGTGCTCTATGAAAATTGTCCCTCTTCTCTTTGCCTAGCACCAGGCCACTCTCACTCCACATGCCTATCAGTCTCTTATCATGGAAAACCTGACAACCAAGCTACTGCTCTAAGTAAAAACCCATGCACCTCTCACACAAAGTTTAGAGCCCAACAAACAAAGCCTCACAATCTCAGCCCTCAGGCTCCTCCTCAAGACCAACTAGTGATTAGTACAATGACCATTCAAATCCAACAGCCTCAGCATCAACCTCAAGACTGACTAATCGTATCTATAGTTATCTTTTATTGTAATCATGTATTTTATGCAATCAATCTAAGTGTGGGGCCAGGCCAAACTTTGAAGTAAAACTCAACATAGATTAAATGTAAAGAACAATTATTTTAATTGTTTTCAAATTTTTTTTTTGTGGGTGGGCCCTAATGATGTACTTATAGCATGGGCACAGATGAATTAGTTCTTCAAAAACTTTATCAAAACTTGAACTTCAAACCAATCAAATCGAGAAGAAAATCAAATGAACCTACTCTATTTAATGAGAATAGTCCTTGAACTGAACTGAAATGTGTGATGTTTAAGATGAGAACAGAAGGAAACTGAGAAGTGCACAACAGAGTTGATTTTGTGAACCACTCTTCTAATAGAAAATCATGGACCATTGATTTTGTGACCGTATGCCCAATGAGAAGAGAAGAAGACAGCAGTCCATGACTACCATGGACCGCCAATTGAAGGCAGTACATTTTTCCCACAATTTTTACTGCTAATGTAGAATTTAGACACCAACAAAAGTTACTAAAAAAGGACCATGCAACACTAATCTAAACAATGGCGTGAGATGATAAAACAACTAACATTCACAAATTAAAATATAAATGTGAAAATTCAGATTGCACCTCTGATATAAAAATTCAATTTGGGAATTAGAAGTGACATTAGGCCTAACCACAATCCCACAATGAGAATCTCCCAAACCTGAATTGAGAATGGAAGAGAATGTCTTCCACTTTCAAGTAGATTTAATAGTCCCTTTGAGGATTTGATAAAAGGGCTAGATTCAATGGCTAGTTACCAATTAAAGGGGACTGAAACAAGATTCAATGGCTAAATTGCCAGCAACTATAAACAACATAAAAAGGGGGCTGAAACAAGATTCAAGAGGTTCAAAAAGAACCAGAAATCAGGTTCGGCTTCAGCTGGGTTCAAATATGGTGGTGCAACACTTTGTGTGTTGGGATCTCTGAGGATCGACTATGGGGTTTATGGTAGATGGGTAATCAACACATTGAATTTGGGAATATATAAGGAATTGGGGTTTAGGGATGGCTATTGGCTAGTCAATGGATCTTGGGTTGTCAGTGGATGGGATGGTTTTGGATGACTATGGCTATGGGCAGATTTGATGAAGATGATAGAACTTGGGATTGGGGAAACCAAAAAACACAAATGAAATTGGAAAAGGGAGAAGAAGTAAAAGAATACCTAATCCAAGATGGTCTCAGTACACCAGATCCTATCTCAGCAAAAAAAAAAAAAATGATAATTTTACATCCACTCTAAATTTTATAATGAGAAACGATGGGGGAAAATGTTGTCTACCTGATGGATGCCAGACGGAGAGAAAGAGAGCCGAGGGAGACGAAGAGGATGCGCTGGTGAAGGAGACCGTGAACGTGGGAGAGAGATGCCGAGGGAGACGAGAAATGCGTGGGGTGAGGGATGTGCAGCGTTTTGTGAGCGTGGTGCTCTGCGCAGGGAGAGGGAAGGATCGAGAGAGATGGGAATCGCTGGATGGGTCAGAGAGACGAGGGATGGAGGCGAGATGATTCGGGAGACAGAGATGGACCGAGAGGGAGAGAGATGTAGAAGGGGTTTTGACGGGAGAAGGGCAGAGCGCGGGAGCAGGGGAAAAAAAGGTGGGAAGGAAAAAGTGAAGGAAAAGTAGGTTTCGGCGATGGGTGTGGCGAAAGGGCTTTAGCGACCGCCCGCATTTTCATCCGCCAAAACGTGATTTTCTAGTAGTGCTTGTAGCTCAAGTCTACTGATGAATGTCGTGCACAAGTTTCGCACGCCAATCCAAAGTGATCAAGTGCTTTTGCAGCCGAGACCGAGAGATTCTACTCAATGTCTTGCAGAAGTTTCACACGCCAATCCATTTCAACCTTTTAACGGTTTGCCAGCGAGTAGAATTTGGCTTGCTTTTGGATATGTAAAATTTGTGATATAATAAAGGAGATGATAGAAGAGTATGTATGACCCTTACGTAATGGGGTCCACCTCAGATGTTCTACATGCTGTATCATTTGACGGTGTGGATTGCTATCCATCAAACTAGCACTGTGTACAAGATGGTGTGCATTGCCATTCATTTTCTATAGGAGGTTTTTTATAATTTTCTTGTTCTTTTTTTTTTTCAAAGAAAGTGCCAGTTAATTATTTTACTTCTATAAAACGGCCAATATATGATACTTACTACAAGCTTTCTTTTGTTTTTTTTTGGTAAAAGACAAGCGATTGTTAAGAGTATGGAATAAGGGAAATATTTTGAGCAGCGCACATGATAAATCAATCTTTCACGCGTGTAAGATTCATGGTTCAAAATTGCAGTATTAGTCATGATACCCGCTCGGTAACGGCTGTGGTTTGCGGTCATCGCAGTATGAATTTCTTTTTAGTAAAAAAAAAATGTGAAAAGATATCCAAAAAATTTAAAATATTATTAAATAATATTTTTTCCATTAGTAACAACTTTAAATTAAATTATCTATCCCCCCTAAGTCGTGATATCCTATATCACTATCTTATTTGAAATTGTATAAATTTTGTTTACAATTAAATAGATTTAGATATACATATCAAACTAAGTTAGAATATCAAAAATTTTATAAAATACAACCATAAAAAGTAACACATTTCTAAAACCTCCAAATATAGATCTAATATCAAAATGTGTACATCTAAGAGAATGAATGAAACATATCCACAACAAAAAAAAAAAGGGGGGCATGCAATCATCATTTCTAAGCAATTTCTAAATAAATATAAAAAACACAAAATACCAACTTTGGTAGAATTGCATGTGATTTATCCTTACTATATTTGCAAAAAATAATTTACTTTTGATAGCTTGAGAGATGTTGGAAGCGTTAAAAAGGAAGTGGAGCAGCTGGTATGTGCAAGAGATCGATGGGTCGCGACGGGGAAGAAAAAAATAAAAATGGAAAAAAGAGTTTTAGGGTTGTTGACCAATAAATTAAAATTATCGGCCAATAAATTGGAAATATTTTTGCAATTTGATATCGGACAATAACTGTTCGTATCGGCCATTAAGAACTGATATCAGTTAATTTTTTTCGACCATGGTGAGATCTAGACCCCTTGTGAAAAGGGCTCCCGTGAATGGTGTCGATGATATGCATGTTTTACCATATCACATTCAGAATTGTACGGATAGATGAAAAGGTGGAGCCTGTGAGGAATTTACTTTTTCTTTTCTTTGATGAAAGGAAAAAGAAATAAAATAAAATAAAAACATTGCCTCAAAAGAAGAGGAAAGAGTGGAAACGGATCCCCTATTTGGACCAATCAGGGGGTGCCACATGGGGAGATGAAATTTTTTTATTCATTTGGAGGAGATGGGATTTGACATCTCCTCCATGTGTCACCCCCTGATTGGTCCAAACAAGCGGTTTCGGAAAGAGTGGACTACGAGAGCATAGGATGCTCTCTCCATGTAAAAGCCTTGATTGAAGAGGGAAGGATGGGTGAAAGAAACAACAAGCATCTTTTGCTTTTTATCTTCTTTGTCAAAGAATGACAAACACATCAAGAAACGCATTATATTCCTTACCCAAGTAGTAAGGAGTGACAAAATTTGAATATGCACTTTCTGCCTGCATGTGTATGCTGTCTTTTACTGTGTGCCTATTACTTTTCTATTTCAATGGGCTGTCTACTCTCATTTGCGGGCTTTTCTTTGGGTCCCATCCCTATTGGTTCGAGTATAAAAAAAATGCATTTGACCTTTGTGATCTCCACCTGACCCACCAAGTAAATAGGGCATCATTTCAGATATTTCAGGCTGCTCCTATAAACTTTTTCTTGATTTTTGCTGAATTTTCTTTTGTTTTTAGTAGCTTTGCTTATTATTTGGTTAAGCTATATATATGTTTTACCTATGAAAGGGATTTCTTTTTGGAGGGTGATGTTGTACCCCTCTTCTGGTGGTGGTGGTGGTTGTTGTACTCTGTTTTATGTTTTTAATGAAATTCTCTTTTTTATAATAATAATAAACCTCATCCTTTTAGTTTACTATTCCAGTGGCTAACTAATAACTGAGTTTTTCTCTCTCACAGACCAAACTTGGAACCAAACTTCTTTGAAGAAAAATTAGTTATGAAACAATGATGTTTTTTTTTTTTTTTTTTTTTTGGTTATTTGGAATTTGAAATGGTAGGTTCCCACTTAAACATGATGAATTGCCATCCCTTAATTGCCACTGGGTAACTTGGTTTCAGAATATCTGACTTCTACAATGCAAGAAAAAAACAGTAGCAACTATGAAAACTGTTTTTGGAACCAGAAATATTTGGCTCTAGATCCACTAGTTTGAACCAAGGATGTGGATTGGTGGAACCAGAATTGACCACTCCTATTCGTTGAAGGGACACTTTTTAAGTCTCTTCATAGCTTGATCATACATATTGCATTCCGAAATAGGAAAGCTCCACTTGTTTACCAAAAACAAAACTATTTTGAGATCCTTTGTAACCCATTTCTTGTCATGAATCCGAATCCAGAATCAGGTCTTCAGTTTTTTTATTTGATTTTGGGTCTGACCCGACACAAGATCCATGCTGGATCCAAACCTAAATAATGTTCCCTCTATTAAAGCCTGATCCAGATCTGAATGCACCATCGTTCCACTCCAGCGCAAATGATAACATCCTGCAGACATTTTTGATATTTTATTCAGTCTGAAGCGAATTCATTCTGGAGCAATTTTTTTTTTCTTTTTTTATTGGTAACCCAGCGAAGGGGCTGGATCCTGACCCTCATGACATAACTTACACATGTAAGGTGATAAGAACTTACACATGAGATGAGATATAGACACAACTCATAGATGCTAGGTCATGGAAACTCATACATGCAAGGAGACAAACACACAACTCACAGGCGAGATGATGGAAACTCACACGTGTGAGAAGACATAATCACAACTTGCACATGTAAGGTGATGAAAACTAATACATGAGTAGAATAAACACAACTCATATATGTGAGGTAATAAAAACTCACATGTAAAAGAGGGAGGACGCCGGTTTGAATCCAAGACCTTCCAATGAGAACCGGAGCATTTGTTAAATCAATGGACAGGATTAAAAAAACATCGGCCCATGCCCAATTGAAGCCATTCATCTGCATGAAACCTCTCAATGTCCTATAACAAAACGCCCAATTTGCTGCTTGGATGCATATAAATGGCATCACATCTTAGTGAAATGTACATGGGCGGGTCGGGTTTACCCCAACCCATACCAAAACCGCCCCATTGCCATCCCTATTATCAACGACCAACTAAGGCCCAAGTGACAAGAATGCCCCACCATGCCACTCCACCCAATGCAATTGAATCTCTTGAAGTGACAAAAATGCCCTTGTAAATGCAATCCCATCACCCATTCATTCTCTTTAAAGCTGCAAAACGGTTGGAACAAACAAGTCTCATTCTCAATCTTCCACGTGCCACATCAGCAATTCTATTTTTGAAACAAGTCTCGTTCTCAATCCTCCACATGCCACATCAGCAATTCTATTTTTGAAACGACCATTTTATTATCTTCTCCCTTCCAAAACGGTTGGAACAAAAAAGTCTCATTATCAATCCTCCACATGCCACATCAGTAGTTCTATTTCTAAAACGACCATTTCATTATCTTCTCCCTTCCAAAAGAAGCAGCCCTTCTCCCTCTCAAAAGAAGCATCCCTTCTACAGGAAAAAAAACATTCTTCTTCTGCAACTTCCGTTAGAAACTCATTTGGAAAAAAAAAAAATGCATCTTAGCACCTACGATGGTTTTTGTGACCCCGAGCTATGGTGACGGTTTAAGAGTCAATGCTCAAAGAGTGAAAACAATGGATGGATAATCTCTAAGGGAGATTGCACCTTGTTTTGCAGAGAAAAGGAAAAATCTTCGTCTTATTGATAAGCTTTCTTAACATATATATAAATATACCAACAAGCCAATGGCACTGTTACAACGTCTAAAAAATAACAAACCGCCCAAAAATGAAGGCCACATACCCCTAAGTAGTTTCAACAGAAATCCACGTGAGACACCTTATTTCATTGAGACCCGGTCAAGCCTTACCCACTAGCAGCCAGGCCACTAATCTAATCAGCACCATGCAAAGCTATGCAATTAAGATGTAAAAGAGCTGTATCAATTCCCCGCCCTTAAACGTTCCTTGTCCTCAAGGATGAATTGAGGAAATCGAGACTCAAGATCACGATATTCTCCCATGTTGCATCTGAGGTTGGAGCTCCACGCCAACTAACCAGAACTTCAACATTGATTGTAGAACCGCGTTTTACCAGTCTTCTAGTTAAAATTGCAGAAGGATAAGGGTTCAAAGACCCATTTGAATGAAGAGGTGGTAGAGAGGGCTGTGGAATTATATCTTGGCCAAGCTTTTTCTTTAGTTTGGATACATGGAAAACTGGATGAAGTTTTCTTTCTGTGGGGAGGTTGAGGCATAAGCAACTGTACTGATTTTTTTCCAAAACTTGAAATGGGCCAAAGTAACGAGCAGCTAACTTTTGGGATCGTCTTGCTGATATTGTGCTTTGTTTATATGGTTGAAGATGAAGGTAGACCCAGTCACCAACAACAAACTCCCGTTCAGTTCTGTTTTATCAGCATTTTGTTTCATCCGAGCTTGTGCTTTTCTTAGATTATCTTTCAACAGAATCAAAGCTTTTTCACGATCACGGAGTTCATCATCCACCGCTACAACATGGGTTGTACCCGGAACATATGAAAGGAGAGTGGGTGGGGCCACCCCATAGACTGCTTGATATGGAGTAATTTGAGTTGCCGAATGGAACGTAGTATTGTACCACCATTCTGCTAATGGAATCCATCGTACCCAGGATTTTGGGTGATCACCTACATAACACCTTAGATAATTCTCCAAGCACTTGTTAACAACTTCAGTCTGTCCATTAGATTGCGGGTGATAGGAGGATGTCATTTGCAATTGAGTGCCCTGCAGTTTAAAAATTTCTCTCCAAAAGGTACTTGTGAACAGAGGGTCCCAATCTGAAACAATTGTAGCTGGCATCCCTTGCAACTTAAAGATATTATCAAAAAATAGCTTGGCTATAGATCGTGCAGTGTAGGGATGTGAAAGAGGCAAAAAATGAGCATACTTGCTAAGGCGGTCCACAACCACAAAAATCACCGATTTGTTAGAGGAAATGGGAAGGCCATCAATGAAATCAATGGATATGTGGCACCACACTTCATCCGGGATGGGTAAAGGATGTAGTAAACCAGGCAATGGTACATTCTCATTTTTTATCCGCTGGCATATATCACATTCTTGGACCCATCGTTTGACATCCCTTCTCCACCCAGGCCAATAAAATGAATTGGACACACGCCTAGCAGTTTTATGAAACCCAGAATGTCCTGCAGTAGGGGAACAATGTACTTCATTGAAAATTGTCATTTTCAAGGAAGAGTTGTTGGGTCCCACCATCATTCTGTTTTTGTGCCGGAAAATTCCATCCTTTGCAACATACTTGTTTGAATCAAGTAGTCCTTTTGCTAGGCAATCATGTAGATTGTGAAAATATGGATCCTGCTGAATTGATTCTCGGATTTTATCAACCCAGGATGGTACAATTGTGGAGATTGCATCCATTTCAGCTACATGAGTGATACGAGAGAAAGCATCTACAGCAGAATTTTCTTGTCCCTGTTTATACCCTATTGTATAATCATTGCCCATGAGCTTGGATAACCACTTTTGCTGTAATGGAGTCCCAATCTTTTGTTCCAACAAGAATTTTAAACTTCTATGATCAGTTTTAATCACAAAACTCCTTCCCAACAGATATGTACGCCATTTTTGAACGGCCATGATTAAAGCTAAGAGTTCTTTTTCATATGTGGATAATTGCAAATTCCGACCATGCAGAGCCTTACTAAGATAAGCAATTGGGCAGCCAAATTGCATGAGGACTGCCCCCACCCCTGTCCCACAGGCATCACACTCAATAACGAATGGTTGTGAGAAATCGGGTAGAGCCAGGACTGGGGCCTTTATCGTAGCATTTTTGAGTGTGTGAAATGCCTTGTCAGCTTCGTCATTCCAGCCCCAGGCATTTTTTTTTTAGCAAAGTTGTAAGGGGACCTGCAATTTTGCCATAATCCTTTATGAATTTCCTATAATACCCGGTTAAGCCCAAAAAACCTCGAAGGGCCTTGATTGAAGTAGGAGTGGGCCAGCTGAGTACCCCTTGGATCTTTTCTTGATCAACGGACACCCAGTTCTTAGAGATCACATGGCCAAGATATTGCACCTCACTGGCACCAAATTTGCATTTTTGCCGTTTGGCAAACAATTTATGGTGTCGTAAAGCTTCTAGGACGATCCTCAGGTGGTGCATGTGGTCCAAAAGATTTTTTTAATATACTAAGATGTCATCAAAAAACACTAATACAAATTTCCGCAGGTAAGGTTTGAACACATAATTCATGAGGGCCTGAAAAGTTGATGGAGCATTTGTTAGCCCAAAGGGCATAGCCAAAAACTCGTAATGGCCTTCATGGGTCCGAAAAGTAGTTTTATGCACATCATCTGTCTTCACCCTGATTTGATGGTATCCTGACCTCAAATCCAATTTTGAGAAAATGGTAGATCCATTTAATTCATCGAGTAACTCGTCTACAACTGGAATTGGGAATTTATCCATCATTGTGACCTTGTTCAATGCACGGTAATCGATACACATTCGCCATGTCCCATCTTTCTTTTTTACCAAGAGCACAGGTGAGGAGAAAGGTGATGTTGTGGGCCTTATAATCCCATCCTTTAACATCTCTGAAATAATTTTTTCTATTTCTGATTTTTGAAAGAAAGGATACCTGTATGGCTTCACAGTGACTGGTGGAGTCCCTTCAATGAGTGGTATTGCATGATCATGGGTTCTATTTGGCGGTAGGCCTTGCTGTTCCAAGAAAATATCATCAAAGTCCTCAAGAAGAAGCTGCATTTGTGGGTCCAGCAGTGGTGCAATAGGAGAACCCATGCTTAGCAATTGGATTGCAAAAGCATGTGCAGATTTGGGTAGCTATTTGGCCAGCTTGTCAGGATCGACCAGCTTGGAATTAGAGGCTGGAATTCCTTTCAATTGATACTCTTTCCCCTTTTGTTTAAAGGACATAGACAAGGCAGCAAAATCCCACACAACTGGGCCCAAAGTTCTTAACCAATGGGCGCCTAATACAGCATCAACTCCTCCCAAAGAAAGAAGGTAGAAGTCAGCCTGGATAGGGACACCCTGCGAGTGGATAACAACTCCCATGGAAATCCCATTCCCTTTTAGCTGATCCCCACTTGGAACCATAACTTCAAATTCTAGATCAGATTGGGTCGGAACATCTGCCTTGCGAATGATAAGTGGATCGATGAAATTATGTGTGGACCCACTATCAATCAAGACTGTCAAGGGGCATTGTTTTAATGTACCTATGATGCGCATGGTTTGAGGGGCCCTTGTTCCAGCTATGGCGTGGAAAGAGATCTGGGGTGATGATCCTTCGTCCACTTCATCAATTGGTGCCGATCTTTCGTCCACTTCATCAGTTTGCGCCGAGCAGTAAATAGTATCCAAGGAAAGATTTTCCTCTTGTACATCTTTTGAACTCATGCTTCCTTGCAATAAACCCTCAACCCAAAATAGCTTTTGTGTTTTACATCTGTGAGTGGGGGTGTATTTCTCATCACAATGGAAGCATAAGCCTTTCAATCTTCTTTCCCGTGCCTCAGCCTTCGTAAGTCTTTTTATAACCGGAATGGAAGGCTTGAGTTCGATTGGATTGGATACCACTATTGGTCGTCCTCCTTCTGTCCGGAACATTCTCCGCCGCAGGTTAGCCTCCTCCTCTTGTAACCGCGCCAAACTGAACACATCGAGGAGATTTGTGGGTTCTAATTTTTGTACCCCAATCCTTTTGTCATCTCGTAAGCCACTTGGATATAGACTAACGAGATAGGATTCAGAGAGTCCCTTGACTCTATTGGATAGCCGCTGAAACTCACGCTGGTACTCAAGCACAGTAGAATTCTGTCGAAGTTTGGATAGCTTACCAGCGAAATCTTCGCTTTTTGATGGCCCGAACCGAGCATCCATGGCAAGCGCAAACTGCTCCCATGTCACTCCTGGCACGTAATCATTGTACCACTGGAACAATTCGATAGCTTCACCTTCCATGTTTAGGGCAGCGATGGTCAACCATTGTTGCTCAGGTACTTGATGATAATTGAAATATTGTTTTGCTTTGAAAAGCTAGCTGTTTGGATTTGTCTCGTCAAAACGAGGAAACTGTAGTTTCATGGTTCGTGTTTGTGTGCTGCCATTAGTGCCAAATGAACTGGCTTGGGAGTTCCAAGCTTTGCTTGAGGATGAATCAGAATTTTTGGAGCTTTCCTTCAAGTCCTCTAGCCGTTGTAGTATTTCAGCCAAAAGAGTGCCATGCTGCTCGGTAGTGCCTTTGAGTGTTTCTTGCGACAATTGAAGGTTACGCATCCTTTCCTCCGTCTGTTCTGTCTGTGTACCTTCTGCCATGTCAGAATTAGTGGGCTCTGATACCAAATTGATATGATGGTTTTTGCGACCCCGAGCTATGGTGACAGTTTAAGAGTCACTGCTCAAAGAGTGAAAACAATGGAAGGATAATCTCTAAGGGAGATTGCACCTTTTTTTGCAGAGAAAAGGAAAAATCTTCATCTTATTGATAAGTTTTCTTAACATATATATAAATATACCAACAAGGCCAATGGCACTGTTACAACGTCTAAAAAATAACAAACCACCCTAAAATGAAGGCCACATACTCCTAAGTAGTTTCAACAGAAACCCACGTGAGACACTTTATTTCATTGGGACCCGGTCATGCCTTACCCACTAGCAGCCAGGCCACTAATCTAATCAGCACCATGTAAAGCTATGCAATTAAGATGTAAAAGAGCTGTATCATTTGACTTCTTGATATAGAAACAGATGCAGATATTATCACCCAGGGATATGGTTTTACTAATGGGTCTACACTCTACAGGTCTTTGCCTGGGTTAAAAAAAATGTTTAGAATGCATTACTGAATCCCGAAAAATTGAAAGAGATTAAAAAAAAAAAAAAAAAAACAAAAAGCCCGGAACACTAAGGACTAAATCAAGAAAGATGTTGGAAATGGGTACCTGAAATCAATCGATTCCATTACAAAATGGTCTGAGGGAACAATTAGAAGAAGAGAGAGATGAGGAGAAAAAATGAAAGTTGTTTGAGAGCATATAAATATCAAAGAAGAGCTTACTTACATGAAGTTGTTCATTAGGAGCGCCATCGTTTAATGGAAAGGTGTTGACAAAGAAAGGAAGAGAAAAGTCGTTTGAACAAGAAAAAAAATGGTTTGATGGAGTGGAAATGTATAGCCAACGTGAGATCCAAAGAAGAAATGAGTTTTCGACCGTTGCAGGTTCTTCACTTTTCTTTAGAGTGGGTTTTTCATCAGTTCTGTAGATGTTGATGTGGGGCCCATGCGGATGGACGTTGATCTAAAAAATAAGGAAGAGATCATGGATACTCTCCTTCAATTTATTTTGCCAGGATGACCAATTGATGGGCCCCACTCATTTGTTACGCCCTCGAGACTTCTAATAGCTACAGGTAGCATAAGGTAAGTCTGTCTATTGTCACCTAGCTTCCTTCCTCATCAGGAGTGACTATTCTCTGTTGCATTATGATTTTTTTTCTTTTTCTGATCTTTTACCCTATAGTTTATAGGCATTTATCTAGGAACTTATTCACCAACATATTCAGTTTTTTCCTCATCTAGAATGTGATAAATACTGTGTATTTAATTTTCATCATGATTAATACGAAATGATCATCAATGAGGTACATGTTCCCATATTCTTCATATTTGGGCTGTGATTCATTTTCTTCCATGTAACGTGATTCTCATTTCAATAGTAACGTTGCATATTGGTCTTATTTTGGAAGTCCCTTCCAAATGTATAAATCTTTTAAACATGATTCTCATTTTTTGTTGAGCTTTTGATTTGATTTTGGTTGTTCAATAAGTTATTTGATTTTCATAATTCTTTGGTTGATTTGAAATCTTTTATTATTTTATTAAAAATAGATTTATATGAAAGAAATTTTAATTTTAGTATATTTAAGAACGACTAGCATCGCACAGGGGGCTTCATGCTAGTCATTCTAAAAGCGGAGTTGGGCTTTGATTAGATGATTGCTATTTCAATTGTTTTTGTGTATGACATTTTACATTTTATGAAGAGATAATTTATACATATAGAGGAGCGCTAGAAAGATCTAAAGGATTTTTTTTATTTTTTTTCAAAAACCCTCCTCCTGATGAGGCCCACATGGAATACAGTTGGATGGAAATATATGGATAAAATTAATCTATATTTAAAAACTTAATTCGATTAAATCATTAAAAACACCTTGATCTATGGCCATAAAGTTTAATGATTTAAGGCATCATTTTCTTAAGACTTCAATCCAATTGTGAGCAAAAGTTAGATGAGTGTCAAATTTAGACTTGTGACAATCCATGATGGGTACTTTGTCTGAATATATTGGATTGGCTCAAGAGGGGCTTCGTGCCCTAACAAAGTATAGGGCAAAAATGGGATTTTTTTAAAATGAGGATTTTTTGAGAATTTCTCATACATGCACACAGAAATTATCCAGTGCACATCTCGCGCATGGTGCACACCCTAGTGGGGCCTACCCGATGGTTCATCCGACTAGACCATACACATATGCTTCCTGAATTTCGCATGTCCCCTAAGTTTGCACCCATTCGAATGGAATGGATCGTTGGATCGACTGTACACCGAATTGAATGGACAAAAATTGTGGGCCACGGATGATCGGATTGGGCTAATCTTTTGTAGAGAGGAGGGCCCTGCCTTGATCTTCAAAACCCCATCCCATCCCTAAGTGGTGTGATAGTAGCCCCAACCGTAAGGCCGCAATTGCAGTAATAACCAGTGAAACCGGGTCGATCCAAGGAGAGTAATTTATCACACGAACCTGTAATATTAAAAAACTAGTTCTACCTAACAAAAACTATAGAAATTAAATGTCCTACTTTAATTAAAAATTAATTACAAGTTTGAAAAAATTAATTAAAACAAAAAAAAATCCTAATCTAGAAACCTAAACTAATTACTGCATCCACCATAAGACTTATCAGTCCAACCAATTGCAATAATTGATAAGAGCATAAAAAGAAATAAAATAAAATAAATAAAACTAAGAGAATAAAAAATGGATTTTAGTTCTAAAATCTTGCAACAGTTACTTTGCTAGGTGCCATCAAGAAAAATCAAGACCACCGTATTAAAGTGCGTACTATCACAACGCACAAAAATTCGATGTTGACCCAGTGGCGAAGACCAAGAACCCATAAACTTGATTTATTAATGAAAGTCCCATTATAAGAAAATAACTATTACAAAATTATTTGAAACAAAATAAACTGCATTCAACCTTACCCTAGCCACATGAAACACTAAACGGAGGAGAGGGACTTGCGGGCTCGAAAGGCGATCAAACCGGCTCTTGTTTCGTGATATGAATCTAAGCAGAGGAAGATGATGAAAGGCTGGCCCAATGGTGGAGCGACGAGAGCAACGGTGGCGACGAAATTAATGGAAAAGGGGCTGGTTGTTGCTGGTCATCCAAGGGAATGTGAGAGAATGGGATGCACGTGCAGCTAGCCCCTTTATGGGTCTTTATATATATATATATATATATTGTTAAATAGCTTGGGTTGCAAGGTTTTGGTTGGGTAAGGATTAGTAGTGTCGCGTCCAAATTGGATTAGGAGGGTCTTTAGAGAGTCTCTAGGGATTGGCCCACAATCCTAGTAAAAATAAGATTCTTCTTATCTCATGGAACTTCCTCTCTTGGGCTCACTTTTCTTCCGAATTTATTTTAAATCTAAAAATCAGATTTGTTGAGCAATTTTTTTTAAATGCATGTGGACCCCACTTGGAGTGTATGATCTTGAATCTTCATGGCCTTGGACGTGTCAAATCATGTGATAGAGGTGGTTCAACGTGTGATGTATTGTTTGGATAAATCTTGCATTGAAAAAAAAAATTCAAATCTTGAATCCTATCTTTTTGGAGTTAACTTCAACAACTTAGTGCTAAAATCTTGGACTCTTTGATTTCATTTTGAACTTGAATTGCTTAGCAAGATCTTCCGTTTTTGTAGAACACTTCATGGCTGGAAAAATCACTTAGCATGGTCCAATTTCTCTCTTAAAAAGAACTCCTCAAATCTGAATTTAGTTTCATTCCAAACATGACATAGGAGTGGCCACACTTGGGTGTAGACAACTTGGAACGTCCCATGCATTGGACGTCCATGCTCTTTGGCACTTTTTTTTTTTTTCTTTCCTTTCTCTTCTTTCTAATTGTCTTGTTTTGAATGTTGGCCATCCATCTTGACATGTAAGAATTATTTGTTGGAAAGTAGATAGGACACCTCATCACATGGCCCACAAATATGAAAATTATCTTCAAGAGATTAAATCCAAAAGCGGACCCTACCATGGCCACCCCAACATTAGAATCCACGCCCAAGAGAGGTGGTACCATGGTGCATCTGCTTCATCAATTCTCTTCCGCGGGCCCCAATTTCTGAAATTCCTTACAAAAAAATAAAATCATTGATCAAAGAATAATCTATTCGTGTAGGAAAGGAATGATGCAAGATACGGGCCCAATTTACACTAAATAGATGCATAAAATGTCACAATTTTATCAAATTTTCTTTAATTAAATCATTGGTGAAGAGAAAGTTCATCATTTTATGTGTGAATAAAAAGTTTTGATAAATTTGTGACTTTCTATGCCAAGAAATAGAGAATATCATTATTTTATGTGAAAATGCTATTTCTCCATGAATTTTGACTCGAATTCCAACTTTGATGCTCACAAACATAAAATCATGATTTTTTTACTAAAATGGTGCGTGATTTGATGGTTTGAAGAAATTCATGTATTTTTGTGTGAGAGTGCTCGTGTTCAGGTCCCCATTCTAGCGGAAAAAACTCTCATTTCAGGCAGGCATAGCTTCGGGCTCTCTATCACCGAATTCAAGACTGGCTCTTATGTTAAATGGGCTGAGATTTTAGGTCCAAGCCCACACCCTAGTACCAAAACCTCAAGCTCAAGCCCAGGCCAAAGTGGGATGAGCCCAGGTCGGGCTCGGCCTGGCCTAGTCCATGAACACCCCTAACCCAACTGTAATTCAAACTTTCTTTGCAATACATATATATATATATATATATATGTATATTTCGTACTTGAACAAGTGCACCCATTTTATTTTATTTTTTTACATATGTAAGATATACTTCCACTATATACATGCCATTAATGGTTTTATGCTTTCATGAAAATGAAAAAAAAAAAAACAGAGAAACAGAAAAAGTATATCAATACTGATATATTCATTTGTTTTTGCTATTTTATTAAATAAAAAAATCTAAAAAAATGAGAACACGGAAATTCAATCATCATTTATTAATTTCTGTTGGTTTTTCAGATTTAAATTTTTTTTAAAAAAAGCAGACTGTATTATTTTAGATCTTTTTATTGTTTTTGGAAATTATACTAACTGAAAGCTTGGCATTTAATTTAATTCCTTCTCCCTTACTTGTTGAAATCCCTCTATTATAACCATTGATATCACTTATTGAAACATCAGCCTGTTGGAATAATGGTTTTAGAATCTTAATTTTGAGTTATGTTTTTACTGGAGGAAATACAAGTTGATCAAAATTTATGTCAATCAGACATTTTCAGCAAGTTTTTGGAGAAGGAAAGGATCGACATTCAAAGCATGCACAAGCCTAGATGCAAAAGGCCTTTTGAGCTTATATGAAGCATCACATACCATGATACATGGTGAGGAAATGTTGGAAGACGGCAAAGGATTCAGTGTTAAGCATCTTAAATACTTGACGGGGAACTTACAGAGCAATCTACTTGTATTGGAGGATGCCAAGGCTAGAAGCAAAGCATTATATAGATGTAAATGGGAGGTCATGAGAGGAATATGGTTTTACTAGAGCTGGCAAGGTTGAATTTCAATTTTGTGCAATCCAAGCACCAAGAAGAGCCAAAGGAGGTGTCAAGGTAAAATTATGTTACACCCCGTCCCTTGTTAATCAAGATTAACTCTAATTGAATTGAGATTGATGCTAATTAAGCATGGTTAATTGAGTTAATGATGGTTAATGACCAAAATGATTGAATTAAACTTAATGAAGTGAATTTGAATGGAACTAAGTTTATTAAGTTGAGTTTAGACTCAAGCAAGGAAGAACGAGGACTTTTTCGTAAATACGGATTTTTACGTATTTTGTCGAATATGGTAACTCTTAATACCATCACGTGTATCTCAAAGAGTACGTTAACTTTTATAATATGCTTAATTACATTTGACTTGAAATGGGTCAAATGAGCTTTCATTTGACTCAAAATGTAAATAGGCTTAATGAAGGAGGGCTTGTATGCAAAAGGGGAGTTGATAAGGATGAGATGAATTCAAATGAGTTCATTCACTCATTCCGGCGCAAGTTTTTGAGAGCAAACCCTATACTTCTTCTTCTCTCTTCCTTCCATTTTCTCTATCAATTGTTGAGGTTTGAAGTGATTCAAGTGATCTTGGAGAGGAGATTGAGCTACTTCATCTTCTTCCTCAAGTTGTCTTCGATTCTTGGAGTTAAAGTTGAAGAAAACAACAACTTCTCCTTTCCTTTAAGCTACAAGTAAGTAGATAGTTACTTTTACAACACTTTGAAGTTCTATTGAGTTTTTAGAGTTGGTTTCTAGCTTAAATAGCCGATAAAAATCTATTTTACATGTTTTCATGGAATTAGGGTTTGAAGTTGAGAATTTCTCATCTCAAATTGAGCTATCAAAGAGGGATTTTGGTTAATTACCTTCAATCAAAGTCAAGTATATATATTTCTACTGATTTAGGATGCTAAAAGTGGCGTTTGAACTCTTGGAGTTCAAATCAGAAAAATTCGTTTCAGCATTTTTCTGTGAAGCCGGACACTGTTCGACCAGCCAAAAGATGGTCGAATGCTTCTGGATTGATTTTCTCAAGAAATGAGAGCTATTGGAAAGCTGATCGAATTGTGTTCGACTAGCCAAATTCGTGAATTTGGCCAGCTGAACAGGTGACCGAATGTGACTGTGTTCGTTTATGATAGAAATTGAGCCGCGGATAACCTGATCGAATGGTGGCCGAATACTGTTTGGCTAGCCAAATGCCACAGTTCGGCCAGCCAAAAGGTAGCCAAATGCAGAGAAAATTTATGTGTTGGAAATTCTGAATTTCCCGTTTTTAAGCCTATTGAATTAGAGAGTTCTTGAGACTATTAAAAGGATAGTTTTAAGACTAATTGTGCGAACTTAGTTGTCAAAATTGAATTGAAGTTCGTGACGAGTTTGAGTCTCGAATGTGATTGAAATGAATGATAGAATGTTGTGATATGTAAACCTTCATAGGTGTTAACTAAGGGAATCCTAATGTACAAATCATAAATAATGTGATGTTTATAAAAAATAACATGAGCATTAGCTAACCGAACATTTCACCTAAATAATTGGTTTAAAATAATAGAAATGAATAGAAATGTGAATTGTTAGATTGCATCCATATTGTTAATCTCAAGTCTAATGTAAATTTTATCATTGCTATTCCTTTCAATTGTTGAATGGAATTTATGGAGTTGAATTGAAAACCCAAAGGGGTTGAACCCTGACTTGAGATGTCTATTGCATTGAATTGATTCCTGAGTCTGGCACTATATAGTTATTGAATGAATTAATTAATCGGCATTCCTACTGCAGTCGATGGACTAGGGGTGTTACGGAGATCTGTGGTGATGCCAGTTGTCTCTAGCTCAGGAACTGGTAGATCCCACAGTATTGAATGAATGACAATGACTAAATGACATCAATGATCAATAAATGATTAATAAATAATTCCTTCCTTTTGGAAGATGGTAAAATGAATGGTTCCTTCCTTTCGGAAGATGGTAAATGAAATCAAATCAAATGGAATGGAATGAATGCTATTGTAGTTGCCAATTCGTAAATGTTCATTACTTGACTCTAAATGCATATGTTATTGTCATTGTACGAATTGTCTAGAATTGGATATTGATTATAGAATTGTTAATTGATAGATTGCACAGATATAGCTTGTATTAGCATGTGCTATCATAGATCAGTAAATACATTGCTGAACCGTCATGTTCACTAGTGCTATTGATGGCCTTACAAGTCCGATTGCCAATACTGGTCCTACAGCGGCCCCAGCGGCAGCGGAGGAAACTGTTTCGGTTCCTCCAGAAGGATTGATAGAATGGAATGGGCGGGATATCATTTAAGGTTGATATTCGAGTGTGAGGATTGTAATAGAACTTTTTGAAAGGAATTATTTTTGAAATGTCTGTAGATGTCAACTTGCATTGTATTTTGAATATGCAAGGGTATGACAAGAATATAGACAGGTTATACTTGTATCATTGAACTAACTTTACTTTTGTATAGAACTTGTACATTTACAATTTGATATCATTGAATTTATTTTCCGCAAAATTGTGTATTTGACAGAGGAGAAAGAATGTTATCCCTTGTGGATTTTGCTTTAACTTCGGTTAATTCGGAGTTTACGGGAGTCAATATCGTCACGACTCGGGATTAGTTCGAGTGTAATCAGATCTTGGGCCCGAGTCGTGACAGATTAATAAATTACAATGGCAGGTTAATTTTAGTTGGATATTGGTGGAGCCTCTGTTTGGGGTAATTACCAAGAAGAACCACCCATGCCTCTTATTATGATGGCCCTGGATCCATAGTTCGGGTTTCATGTGGGATCTAAATTCAGATTTGGGCTTTGAAATCTGGCAGTACTTTTCATTTTGATTGTCTACCTTACAAATTCTACTTGAATATTCACAAGGTCAAGAAGCTAACTTTTTGATAAATGTGTAATTCAAAATTCTTTTATCTTTGAGCAACATGCACCAACACAGCCCATTCACACTTCTTTCAATATGTGGTAGCTTATGATGCACGGGTACTTCAAAATGGACAATGTATCGTGTCGTATCGTTATCTAATACTTCACTATTTATGTGTAAAATTCATGTCTCGGCCTTGTCTATTGTATTCCTGTCATATCTGTTGGAAATTTATACTAAAAGTATACTTTATGTATTTGTCTATGATTGATTCATTTTTAGTATATTTTATTTTCTCATCTAACTGAGATTTTATATGGGTACATGGTTGCATTATTAATTATTATGCATGTGAGTGTCCTTTATTCTATAAAGTAGACAAGTTGGTGTGTAGAGTTTTACTTCTACATAGAAGACTTATTTGTCAGTTCTTATGGAATATAAGTTGTTGTTCACAATCTAGATGGATCTGGGCATACTATCGATACAATTATAGCATAATGTTTCAGCAGGCTTGTCTTAGCTGCGTATAGTTTCGACTCATTATGCTAGTACACTATGTGTGTATTGAACATGACCATGTTTTTGAGTTTATTGTCTTTATACTGACTATATAAGATGATGAACACTCAAATGGTTATTATGAGTGCTTGTACTCTTAATCCTGACATAAATAATAGACACATATATTTAGTATTTGACATTTTAATTTACGAAGGAGTGAGATCTTTTATGGGTCAATAATCTCAGTAAATTGGATGACTACACAATGTGTATGGTGGATATTAGTTTGTTGATGGAATCCACGTCCCATAATAGGGATTGATGATATCTCCTTGATGAAGCTTTTAAGTTTTGATTATGTCAAACCCTGTAGGTGGACTTTGTGTCCGACATATCAAATAAGTTAAGTGTAAGGTCTCAAGGAATTATAAAGATATCGATTGAATATAATGTCAGTAATTATTTAATCGATGGATATCTGAAATCTTAACGTAGGGAGATTGATAAGCATTTAATAACAAGAAGCTCGAAATATTATTTTGTGGATAAGGACAGGAGTACAATTACAATTCTTTAGTAGACTGAATTATAATTTATGGAACTATGATTCTAATTTGAGTCGAATTAGGGTTTTCTATTTCCATAAGGAGCCTATCTTTATTTCTTTCTTAAGGTCCCTATTGTAGCTATAAATATGCGCTATTATTCTCTAGGTAAATTAATATACAATAATAACAAGAGAGAAATCTCGGTTTTAGAGAGTAGAAGAGAATTTGCAGAAGAGGCCCACTCCCTTATGCGAGTTCAAGCATATAGGAATACAGTAGAAGATCTTGAGCTTTTCGAGTTGCAGTAAGATCGAGATCCAATCAGAGAGATCTCGCAGGTATGATCTAATCATATTAGTTGAAAGTTATTTCTGCAGTAATCTGTACGCAATGTCTAGAGATCCTCATTTCTACTCGTTTCTAACAATATCAATGTCCTATTTGGGCATCATAGGTAGTAACCTATCTTCCTATTCTTTTCAAATCTCATTGGATGGTGGAGAGACCTGGGTCTTGTAAAGAAGCTGGAATTTTCTAGAAATCGGTTGGTCGAAAAGTACTTATGGGCCGTGGGAATCACTCCCGAGCCTAAGTTCTCCAACTGCAGGAAAGGGCTTACCAAACTCATCTCCATTTTAACAGTGATTGATGACATCTACGATGTATATGGATCACTTGATGAACTTGAACTCTTCACAGAAGCTATAAAGAGGTGAGACTCATAGGCCGTTTACGAAGAAATATAACATAATATCCATGCACCAAAACTCAATGTACAACCTCTACCCCATCCATATAGGGTCTGGTGTATACATAGCTTTGTTGTATAATTAATCTATTCTAAGGGTCATTCGTTCTTACTTCTTAATGTTCATAAGATATATTTAAGTGCACATTTCATGACTTAAAAGATTTTTCTTCTTGTGCAATCAGATGGGACATTGAGGCTTTGGAGACTCTACCAGAGTACATGAAGATATGTTACTAGCTAGGCACTATTTAACTTTGTTCATGAAGTTTCCTATGACACACTCAAGGATTATGGGTGGAACATCTTACCCTTCATTAGGGAAGAGGTATTTTTTTTTTTTTTTTTGCATTGTTATGAAAACTGAAATTTTTTTTCATTAATGATTTGAGTAGTTCTTCTATTTTGAGAAACTGTTTGTCTAACTGTTTCACAAGCAGTGGGAAAGGCTATATATGTCATATTTGGTAGAAGAAAAAAGGTTTGGCAATGGCAATAAGCCAGCCCTTGATGAGTATTTGAGAAATGGTTGGATCTCAGTGGGTGGCCTAGTGGTGATGGTTCATGCCTATTTTCTCCAAGGGCAACCAATCGGGAAGGATTCGATCAAATTTTTATACAATGGATCGAGCTCATTTATTGGTCAGCGGTTGCTGCTCGACTCACTAATGACTTAGGCACTTCTAAGGTATGTATAGCCCTTTTTTTTTTCCTTTTTTTGTTAGGACACGACTTAAGATTTGGTTATTTAGAACTTTCATTTGATGAGTTCTATTATGTGTTGCACACTTTCAAATTCTCTTACTTGCAAATTGCCCTTGGTAACCATCTGACTAAGGTCCAGCCCAATCCAGCCGAACCAACACAAAGTTTTCTTGCTTAGGTGACTTGGCTCAGATGAAACCATTAGACCCATCATATCAACCGTTTGACTAATCATAACATAGGGCCATGAATCAAATAGATATGTATGTCCCCTCCCTAAATCTCTCATACTGCTTGCCTTAATGAAAGTTACCACAAAAAAAGGGTATGTCCCCTCCATGGGAAGTTAGAAATGGTTTGAGTATCATGCATGGATAGTTAATATTTCATATATGAATCATCAATAAGACCCCACCTAATCATATTTAACTTTCATATGTCTTGACATTGAAGGCTGAGATGAAGCGAGGAGATGTATCGAAAGAAGTCGAGTGCCACATGATCCAGACAGGTGCGTCCCATGAATATGCAAGAGAGCACATAAAGGCTCCAGTAACAAAATTGTTGGAAGAAAATGAATGAGGAATGCTTGAAATGTAATCTTCCTAGCAGTTATGTAGAAACAATTTTGAACATGGTTCGTACAGCCCAATGCATCTACCAATATGGAGATGGTATTGGAATTTCGACTGGAGTGACCCAAGATAGAGTCATCTCACTGATCTGTGAGCCCGTTCCAAGGCAGTGGCCTTGATTTGTAGTTTCCAACCCTTAATTGGTCTTCCCATAAAAGTTGAAATGAAAGTCCATCCTCCACACATTTGCTTTCCTTCTTCTTTTTAGAAATTTTCATGAAGAAACCCAAATCCAATACACCAGGCTAAAAAAATAAAACAACATCTCAAAAGAAACAGCCACTTACCCATCCCCTCTTAGGTCCCTATCCCGATCCAAAATAAAGTTTTTATTCAAACAGAAATTCAGTTTAGCCAACATTTGAGCACCTTTATTCTTAGATCAAAGTTCAAAGGTAAATCTGACATGATCAAAAGATGAGAACTAAGCATTTAATATCGAAGATTATTGAATTGAGGTTCGCTCGAGCGACCTCTGTAAACTTCAAACTCCGGAATTTTCTGACTTTTGTTTTATTCTTTGCAAATCTTGAGCATTCATTTTCTAAATAAAATTTACAACTTTAAGAGTCCCGATTTTGTCCATAATCCTATGAATTAGCCAACTAAAACTCTTACACAAACATATTGGAAGGCATCAAGGAGAAGGGGAATCAAGGGCACAGACCCAAATTTCTAGCACTAGTGGTAGTAGTTTAAGACTTTTTTCTTATAATATTGTTAATGCGAGACAATTTCTTGTTAAAATGATTGTACTAGCTAAATTACCATTTGATTTTGCTAAAAATGATTTTTTTGAAAAATTTGTCCAAAATGTCCTTTGCCCACATTTTAGAAAGATTTATAGAAATACTACTATAAATTATGCTATTAGGCTTTGGGAATGAGAAGGAAAATATAAAAAACTACTTTGCAAATAGTCCTGGTAGAATAGTCATAACTACGGATTTATGGAAATCTAGAAGTGATAATAGTTTTCTTTGTATTATTTTCTATAACATAGATGCAAGATGTGTTATTAATAAACTAATTATAACATTTTCTAAACTTGAATGGCAAAACACTGGCCATAAAATAGGGTCCCTTATTTTGGAAAAACTCCAAGAATATTAAGTGACTATTGATCTAATGAAAACTATGACGCCACTTGCAAATTTGATAGAGGGTTCTATTTTTCGAAATAGATGTGTATTTCACAACTTAAATATCATTGTCCAAGTTGGTTCAAAACATATTTCAATTGTAACAAGAAAAGTTGAAAATATCGCTAAATATATTTCCTCCTCCCCACAAAAAAGACAATTATATTCCGCAATATGATCGAGGCATAGTGTATTAGGCATCAAAATAAATCCATATGTTGAACATAGATGGAGTTCTATGTATGATTTGTTAAATAAGGCTATTTCTAGAAAAGAAGTTCTAAATGAATATTGTGTTTTTAATGCACAAGAATACTTGATGACTGATGCACATTGGGAGTTTTTTCTTATAAACCAACATTATTTTTCTCTAAGATGTATTTTCCCACTTCTAATCAATTTCTAAACTTTATTTTTTAAACTAGTTTACAATTTAAGAAATTTAGAGATCATGTTCTACTCAAGGACATTTGTAAAAAATTGAAAGAGAAATTTAATACATATCAAAAAGATGCTCCAATGACATTTTGTTTGGTTGTTGCACTAGATCATGGGTTAAACTTAAGTGTTATACAAATTTCTCTTGAAGAAATAAATAATAATATGAAAAACACAGAGTTAAATACTTTTGAAGATTTAAAGTCAAAATTACAACCACTTTTTGAATCTTATTGTGAACAAATGGGTACATCAAGGCCTAATATGGCCCCCCTCATAACAAATCCAACAATTAGGTGGAGTTTCTTGGGATGTCTTTTATCACAAAATGGGTAGATCCTCCACCTCAAGTCATGTTGTGATGGAGTTATCCTCATATCCTGACTTGGGTGTATTGGACATGCGGGATGCATCTTGTTTTGACATTTTAGCTTGGTGAAAAGCATATGAAAGTAGATTGTTGGTGTTATCCGCTATGGCTCGTAATCTACTAACTATTCTAATGTCTTATGTAGCATCAGAATAGGCTTCTAGTGCAGGTGGACATGTGGTGGATGACAAGAGGACATTTAGCTTAAGAAACAGTGGAGTGTTGTGTTTACCTACAAGACTGGTATTTGGCTAACAAGAGAAAGCAGGAGATGACACAAGTTGAAGATTATGATCTAGCAGATTACATTAGCGGAATACAAATAATTTTTTTTTCCTTTTCTTCTTTGTAAATATAAAAATATAGTCTTTTATTTTTTTTATTTCTTTATCTAAGAAAATTGTAAAGGTCTCTTGAAGGTGATCCTACTGAAAAGCCTTTAAGAAGAAAAGATCCAAATGGTTCTTTTCAAAATAGAGTAAGTCCAGTTTGACCGAACCACTTAAATCTATATGTCATTGATATTGGTGTGTATTGATGGATATAACAGAGAAAAATATGGTTTGGTGTGCAAATCCACTTAAGTGAGGATTTTCAAATCTTATGGGAGGTGGTCGGATTTTAAAATCCTATAAAATGAAGATTTTCATTTGTCCAAATCCTCAGGAATTTACAATTGCCAAAAATGGATTTACTATAACTTTAGATAAACTGAAAATGTTTTCCTTAAAGATTTGGTTGCCAATCGTGCCCTAAGAGAAACTCAAATTACACAAAATCAATTCTCAAATACTTATGACAATGATTTAGTCATTATGATAGGTATAGAAATGAAGTTTTTGCGAAAAAATGAAAAAAAGGGGAAGTGATGGTTACATGAAATGGAGGAAATGAGTGTTAAACATGTTGGACGTGGAGAGTGGTTACATATTAGAAGTGAGTAGTTATATCTCCTAGTCAAAATGACTAGTCACGATCAAAATTACCTAAAAAACCCCTTAGCCCAGTACAATACTAGCCTAATAACCCGCCCTCAGCACGGTATCTCCCTGTATTGCAAAACAAATAAACAGATATTAAAAAAAATTACCTCTTTCCATAGTGCATGTTGCATAAAATAGAAATAGAGAAATTAGACCAGAAAAGGAATAGTTATATAGAGAAAAAACTGAAACATGAGTGATTTCATATTAAAAGTAGTGGGTAATTGCATGAGTAGTGGAGATATATAGAACATTTGAGAAAAAAGCATAACAGTTGGTCAAAATTATAACCACCGGTCAAAATTAAAGCCAAATCCTTTTGCTATTATATATATTAAAGCAAATGGGGAGGAGGGCTGTGAGGGGTGCCACGTCAGCACTCATAATTTCTCCATTCAGAAAAATCACTTAGAAAACAGTAAGGTAGCCTTTGCCTTTCAAGTGCCTTGCTTGGTGCCTTTCTAAAGCTCCTAAAATCTCTCCCCTCATCAAAGCCTAAAATCTCTCTCTTCATTAAGAGATAAGAGATCCATTCCACACGGTTTACATATCTGCCTCCTTCATCAAAGCCTAAAATCTCTCTCTCTCTCTCTCTCTCTCTCTCTCTCTCTCTTCATTAAGAGATAAGAAAACCTTCCACACGATTTGCATCCCCTAAAATCTCTCTCCCTATACTAATACTTCCTAAAATCTCTCATTCTAATGTGGTAAGGTTCCTATAACCTATCTTCTTATTAATGCTACAAAAAAATATCATCATCCACAAGGTATCTATATATATACTTATGCATGCACTTCCAATTATATTATATTCTCTCTCTCTCTCTCTCTCTCTCTCTCTCTCTCTATTCATCATCTCTTTGATGCTGGTCTTTCATTTCATCTATTTTGTAATTGAATTCTAGGGTTTATGATAATTTCTTTTGTTTTTGCCGATCTTATCTGATTGGTTTTGGATGCTCATGCTCTGATCTAATAATTTCTTTTGATATTACATTGTTGCTGCCTAATGTTGATCTGATAATTTCTGATGTTGCCTGATATTACATTTGCTCGATTCAGGCTTGGTCCGAGGTTGGATATATGTTTTAGAAATTAGGCCGGGCTAGGATATATCTCACCCGGCCCAACCCTGCCCATGAACACCCCTTCACTTGACCCCATAATAGAACAATAATATGTACGGGTCAATCATGGGTAAAGAGAACCTGACCCCCAATAAAAACGGATCAGTTAAGGTTAGCCCACACAACCACCCAACCTATTTAAATGGTTTGGTTTAGGGTCCACCTGCATACTTAAACCCATTTAAACAATTTGGTGGTTTAACAGTTTGGTACTTTTCCATTCATTTTCTATTTATTTTGTTTTATAAATTCTATTTTCTGGGCACATGCACATATTTCTTTCTCCTTAAAGTGGGCTCATGAATTGTTGAGTCCTTCCTGCTACTCAATTTACAGATCAACTTGAGTTGAGATAAAATGCGTTAAGACATAATCTAAATCGGATCAAGTTCCGATCGACATAGGGTGTGCACAGGGGCGGGCTCAACTGGAGCCTGACATGAGCCCAGTCCAAATTGTGATTGTGGTTGTAGAGTAAACCAAACCTTATCCTCTTGCCCTACCACTATAACAGGCCGGGCTTCGTTATATGTATGCTTAAAATGGTCAGCCCGGCCTGACATAGTTGGCACAAAAGCCCTTGTACGCTTGTAGATTTTGTAAATTGGTTGGATCTTGACTGGATCTGCTTTATATTTTGGCATAATAGCTAAATGGGCCAGACTGCAGTGACCCATGATCCCCACAAAATTTACCAACATAAAATAGAGGTGGAACTTGGATGGATCCAATACTAACCCTCTCGAAGTTGCACCTTTGTGTCATCTGTCAACCAGGGATCTCCATATTGTCGGAACCAATTCGTAATAATACATTGTCTGAAGAATGGGATGAAGCTAAGATGATGAATTGATGATGATGATGATGATGCATTGTTTAGTTAGAGATGGTTTTGGGAAAGGATTGGTAAAATGTACACCGGTAATGTATAAGATAAATGAATAAATGATACAGTAGTACATTGTCCAACAAAACTCCCATACAATATACCTTAGCAGGAGGGAACTTGAATAGCACATATAGAAACATGCAATTTTTCACACAAATTTTGTTTGGACTTAAGAGTGGGAATTTGTTGTTTTGAGTTTTGCAAAGTCACATGAGAACAGTATTTCAGACAATGTTATATATGTAGATAAGGAGGAGCTCACTTTCCAATGTAATTACCTATTTCTTTTTCGTTTTTTTTTTTGTTTTATGCTTTTTCAGAATTTTTTTTTTTTTGGGTTTGATGTTGAATTTATTTTTTGAAATGTTTTTGTGGTTTAGTGGGAATTTATCTCTCAGATGAGCATCTCCCATTATTTATTATTTACCTTTATATTTGAAGTAGAATTCATTATTTATTATTTTGCATAAACATACTTGTTTCATAAATTTTTAGTTTATAAATTCTTTCATATTACATTATCATGGTATGACAATTACGTGCGACTATACTTATACACCAGTGTCTATACGATACTCCATATTTCAATTAAATACTATATCTTCTCTTACTTCAAGTCTAAATATATTCTTACTTTTAGCCCGGGCATTTATTGCTAGCTATATATTATAGTAGTAAAACACTATAACTAGGAGAAAAACATGTATCTTAGAAACGTCTGTTAGGAAAGAAGGAAGGTGGGAGACATTAGTGGTATAGCACTGTAACCCGCGCTTCTCTCTCCTCCAAACGCCCAAAAACTCCAAGCTTGGCAATCTCCACTTCTTCACCTCCCAACATGCCCTATGCTGCTCTCGTCTTCGCCCAAACTCCTTCATCTACAACTCCATCATCCGAGGCCAAGCCGCGCTTCGGGCCCTGCCCCTTTCCAGGCGCTTGTCTTCTACCGTAGGATAAGGAGGGATGCGTCCCCAGGCGGTTACAACACCTACCCATTTGTTCTTGGATTGGCGTGGGGTTTGGAAGAGGGGATAGGAGTGCATAGAGAGGTGGTTAAGAGAGCGTCTTATGAGAATCTGTTTGTGGAGAATGAGTTGATTAGCATGTATTGTTGGTGTGGGGAAGTGGGTTCCGAGAGGAAGCTGTTTGATGAAATTCCTGAGAGGGATTTGGTTTCTTGGGCTATTTGATGAATTGCTGGTGAGAGATGTTTTCACTTGGGCCATCATGATTGATGGGTATGGCAAGGTAAGTGAGCTAGTAGTTCCTTGACATTTACTGTGACTATTACATAATTGGCTATTCTTGTTGTGGTGTAAAATTTGCATGTCATGAACATTTTACAGGCAATCCACAATGAAGGAGAAACCTGTGATTTGGTTGTTTTTATAGCTATTATTAATGCTCATGTAGAAATCTGGGATTTTCTTATTATTGCTCTTGTATTCCTCAAAACAAAGAAGAGGAAAGATGTAAAAGGAAAAACGCTAATTTGTGAATACACATTTGAAGATTTATGGGCCAGCCAACACCTTTACATCTGCTACTAGAGTCTGTACTGTACTCTCCACCCACCCCTGTTTGCTTGCTGCTTGGAATCTGGTTAGAGCAAAATCTTATGTTGTGATGAGGATTCCATGATGTCGATTGTTGAGGAGACGGATCCAAAAAATGCCCACCTATCACACAGTGCTACACATGTGCAGCTATCTTTTAAATGGTCCATGTCCCACTTGATGCAATCTGGATAATGACGAGTAAAATCTTATGCAGTATTCGCAGTAGTTCTTAAGATATTCTCCACGAAAAGCTGCAACAATTCATAGAAAGTTCATATAAGAAAATGCTCCTTGAAAATAATTGGGTTCTGACAACGTAAAATAAGATTGGGTTACCAGAACATCAATATGAGGTACCCCAACATGGATTTAATTTGCCTAGACAACCCCTTAGTTCTAATAATCCCAGTGCTCACTCACTGGCCATTAAACCGGTAATTGAGAAAGAAAACACAACAACTATATTTGCCTGGATAGTAGGATCACAATTCAGGGTTCATGGTAGTTGGTCATAGTTCGCCTCATGTTATTGACCTTGATTTGCTAGGCATAAGATGAGTTATTAGTTTCCTTTATTACTTGTATCCATTTAAGTATTCTTTTGAGTTCATACTGGATCCAGGTTTTAGATATATGATTTTCACCAATTCCAAGGATTTGGATGTAAGGTTGAAAATTTTTTCTGATTCAAGAGAATCAAGATTCCAACTCCTGATGAGCTGACTCTTGAGATTTCATATTGCAAGTCATGGCATAGACCCACGATTTGGATCTTTGCATAACTGATCATGGATATAAACATTCTTTTGGGAGTCGACTACATGGATTTGGATTGGATGTAATCCACTAAAGGATATAGATGAGCTCATCAGATCTAGTCCAGATCAAGAATTTAAATAAAAAGATCTATTTAGGTGAATGGGATGGATTTATAGCATAGTAGATCCATGCAATAACCCTACAACTTGCACAACAACACAAGTACAAATCTATCAAATTAAGAAGTAAAATTGAATAATCTATTGAAACTGATCTACAACATCACTGTATATAATGATAAAGGACTCTTATAAGGGCTCAACAACAACTTATTTGGGAGTCGAGGAGAGATGCCATAATCCCAAAGATCAACGGGGTCTTATAAATGCCTCTCTAAATATGATCTACATATTCTCCAATGTGGCTTTTAAGAAGTCTTATAGAAATTCTTCTTTTGGTTGTATCTTATTTGCTAAAGGAAAACTTTGTGGTGTAATGGCTGCTAAAGGCCCTACACTGAACTCATCCAATTCTTATATATGAAAGCCACTGTTTCAATTGAGAAATCAGTGGGATTTGCTCAATTAATTTTGACCCTTCCCAATTTCTTTTGACCCCTATGTCTCCCGGTTCTCTCCACATGCCCTATTCTCTTTGCATTAAATTTCTAATGCATGATTCTCTCCCCCATTAAATTTCTAATGCATTTTATTCATTCTTCCTCTTCTTCTTCCGTCTCCCTCACAAAGTAATGCCTCTAATGCTCTCCAATCAATGCCTCTTTCTCAACTCGTCTCATCCTCTTCATCTCTCTCCCTCCCAAACAAATGCCCTCCAAGAAAACGCCCCAAGGGTGGGGTCGTGGCCATCCCCATTTGACGACATATTCTCTGCTCTATCAAGGAAAGGGGAAAGAGTTCCAGAACCTACCTCTTAGCTGCTACCAATGGCATCCAACCGTATCTTGAAAAGCACTCAAGGACTTGCAGAAGAGTCACCAACCTCGTGCAACGCAGGTCCCATTGCTGAAGATCTATTCCATTGGCAAGCAATTATCATGGGGTCTCCTGATAGTCCTTATGCAGAGGTCTATTTCTTGTCACTATTCATGTTCCTCATCATCATCCCTTTAAACCTCCCAAGGTCGCTTTTAGGACTAAGGTTTTCCATCCAAACATTAATAGCAACGGAAGCATTTGTTTGGATATCCTTAAAGAAAAATGGAGTCCTGGACCATTTACATGAGACCACTGCTTGGAGCTGGACTCAGAAATATGCCAATGCCATGGGATAGGAAAGCTCCACAGGTCCTTTATTGGTAAGAAATAATGCTTATGAAAGAAATGTATAAACTGCATTTCACTCTTAAGGGTAAAGGATACTTTATTGGTAAGAAAATAAAAAAGAGCCCCAAGGAAACATGACCGTTGTCTCATCAACTCCTCTTTCTCAACCCACTTCAAAATTTTAAATTCAAAATTCTCATCCACAATGACTCACTCTCTCTATCTCAATCTTACATGTCCACTCCCCCATCTTTGTCCACTAATGGCTCTCTCTCATATATTTTTTAGAAACCTCTCTCAAATTCCTCTCGCTTTCTTTGCATATGATCTTCTCCGCATTTTTTTCATATACAGTTGTAATGGTGCATGGAACGTGTTTTCTAAATTGCCTGAATTAAAAACTTTATAACCACAATGACTCACTCTCTATCTAAATCTCACATGTCCACTACCCCATCTTTGTCCACAAATGGCTCTCTCTCAAATGTTTTTTTTTTTTTAATCCTCTCTCAAATTTCTCTTGCTTTCTTTGCGTATGTTCTTATCCGCATTTTTTCCATTTATTTTTTTACAACTATTCAATTTCGTGATGCGTACCCATCGGTTAGAATGATCAAATCAAATTGGGGCTCTGTCACGATGGTATCAGTATTTTAATTTATTTGGTTTTTTTTCCTCTTGGGTTTCAATTGTTTGGAAGCTATAGTTTTGATTTTCTCTTTTAAAGTATTTGCTTTTGATAACTTTTTAGAAAAATATTTACATATCTTTCTTTGATTTCCATTGTAAATTTTTTGTTATATATGCATAATTAGATCCTTAAATTGGAAATGTGTTTCACGTTTTGTTAATTCATTTATGTTCTTGATTTTTTAAATTTATTTTCTATCAATAATATTTCAAAGAAACTGATAAAAAATAATATTTCAAAGAAAACTCTAATCTTGAAATTGCCATATATAGATTGTATAAGTTTAACTTATTTTCTCTTATTGAAGTAATATAATTATTTTTCTTTTAGATTTGTTTTCTCCCCAATAATATGCAACAAGTTTTAAATATATTTTTTCTTTTAAGCCCAGGGCCCTCGTTGCTAGTTATACTATATAAAGCCAACTGAATCAATTGAAAGCAGCCGATTGATTTTGACTACCAATTGATTTTGATCCCTTTTTAAATCCTCTCTCAATGCTCTTAAATCCTCCAAAACGTTTTATTCTGATCCCATTAACTCCTCTTTCAACCGTTTGCTTTTCTCTACACGTTTTTTCATTTTCAAATCCCCTTCTCCACGTCTTCCCCATGACTCCTCAGAAACCTCTCTGTGCATCTCTTCATTTTCTCCATGCCTCCCGCTCACTCTCGGTTACTCCAATGATCGACTCTCTGATACCTATGGGTTATCTGCCAGGTCTGTTGATGAAGAACAACTTGAGGCTGCTGGTTTCCATCGTAGCTCTCGTAGGATGCACCTCTTGGACTCTCTCGATGCCCATCAGCTCAGGTTTGTTGTTTTTTAAGTTATACAACACTATTCGATTTCTGTTTCTTTGCTTTCTTCTTCGTCTTTGTTTTTCCCCTCATTTTTCAACTATTTTGTCTGATTTCCTTTTTTGGTTTTCAATGTTGGGATGCTCTTCTAAAATACATCAATCTCTGATAGATTTTGACTACACAGTTGATCTTGACCATTTGGCCCTTCTAGTTCTACTAACTATTTAAACTGTTTTTTGCTAACACTAGCTGTTCATATTCCACGCTGATCCTCTCCTGTCACGTCTAACAGTGGGCAATCCAAGGTAGGTTAGAGTGGCAGTTTCCTGGGTAGTGGATGTGGATGAGAAGAAAGGGAAGAGTCTCTTTTACTATGTTGCTGAAGTAGATGGGCATCCTGGAAAGAAGCCCCTTACTCGTTGGTTCGATGGAGGTTTGTTCTTTTGCTTCCTTTTTGGGGGATGAGACTTTGTTCCATTTTTTTCGTTAATTTTGGGTCATGGGATGCTAGAGTTTCACCTTTTGTTCTTTTTTCTCTCCAGCCATAATGTTTAGTTAGTTCTATCTCTGTTGCAAAATGGTTGTTTTCTTTCTTCCTTTTAGGGTTCTTACCGATGGTAGTTATTTTCATAGTTTTTTTTTTTTTTTTTCTAACTAATTGGATTTGGTTAGATTAACTCAGCTCAGCTTTTGCATTCCTAGAAGATGTTGCTTCTGTGCCTCTTTGACAGCATAGTTCCTGTTGGCTTTTGCTCCGATCTGTCCGCTTTAACCTGTTATCCTCTGTTTTGAATGAATGTGCAACATCTCAATATTAGGACAAGTAGTTCAACTGAAATTTGGGACTGCGCTGGAAGTAATAGGAATAATAGGGATTATGAGCTCATTCTCAATTTTTATATTTTTTCCTTAAATCTAAACAACCTGTTGTAAAAAAAAAAAGAAGAAGAAGAAGAAGAAGTGCGCATCGATCTCTCCTTGAGCCACATCAGCTGCCCATTTTCCATATCAGCAATTGAGCCCTCTCCTTTTGATCTCTTAAAAAAAATAAAAATCTTTTAAACCCTCTTTTTCAGCTCCCTCTCATTATCTTAGACAAACAGAACTCCTTAACTTCTCACTTCTCAATGCCACAATGCATACAATTTAAAAGAAGAAGAAGATGATGATGATGATGATTATCATTATGATTCATAATTTCATATTCACCGATTATGAAACTAGAGAGTGCTGATTATGGAACTATAGAGTGCTGGTCGTGTATCAAAATCTGTAGCTTTCTTTGTTGCTTTGTGTTCTTATTTGTTGACTGCATTTTTTTTTTGTTCTGAGTTGCAGATTTTAGAGAGAAGAAGACAACATTCAAGCTTGGGTGAATCTTCAAAGTGAAAAAGCAGAAGCTCAATCAAGAAAGATTGGTGTATCTCCACTGAAAGCTGCATATGTCATTTTTGTTAGTGGGTTTGCTTCTTTTTATTTTATTTTATTACATTCACACCACCTGTTCACCTAACAAATGGAGGAAATACACATTGTTAGGTTGACCCCCATTGATTAGAACTAACTCACATGTAAGTCTGGTCCTTTCTTTCAGTGACCCAAAACTTTCACATGACATCTTCATTGTTGGCTGATGGCACCACTGGTGCCATAGACAGGTCGTTGTCCCCTGAGGGGACAGGTTCATTGCCTTAACTGATATTTTATAATTCATGTTGCCAAAAAAAAAAATGAACCAAATGGAAATAAAAGATATTTTCATACAGAATTACAGATAGTCTTAAGTGCCTAACCACCGATTTCTCCGTTGTAAAATGTGGGCAAATATGGCCATTGTGGTCCATTAAGCTAACAGGAACTTCCTCCACCTATACATAATTGATTTAAGAAATCAGGATTCCAGCCTACTCTGGAGTACTGTCTGGTGGGTAGGTAGGTTTCCTTTTTTTTTTTTTTTTTTAATGAATAAAATGTTTAAACCTTTACAACTGAGTTAGGAGTTCTTCACATTCAGTAATTTAGTTGAATTTTTGAAAGGATTGCCCTTTTTTTTTTCTTTTCTTTTTTACTTTAATATGGGTTGGAGATTCTGCACTATATTAGCTGCATTTACATTGAATCAGTTGCCTTAGACATTGACACACCAATAAGCAATGGTTCATCAAGTATCATGACATTGATGCTGGCGTTCTCTTTTTCTACAACCTTCATGGTTTTGATCAATGCATTTTCCCCCTTTTTTACAGTTGAAGTAGTCTATTGGATTATAAAAATATAAAAATTTCAATCAAAAGTTTGTATGTTTGATTTATTAAATAAAAACATGGCGTCAGGTTCAATTTTGACATTGGAGCTCGATTTCGCAATCAATTGCAATTTCATTGCCAATTTAGAAATTGATTTTGACCCAAGAAGCAATTGGTTTTAACCTTTTCAATTTGGATACAAATCACATTCAAAGTTTAAACCCAACTGGACTCTTTATTTACATATTATCTTAGTTAAACTGAACCAGACTCTTTTACAAAGTTTCTCTTTGTGGAGATCTAACAACATCACTGTCATAAATCTTTGTAGATAATTTATAAAGAAGAAACTGCAAGGAGAGAAATAAAGAGAGAACTTTAACACAAAGTCTGGATAGCATTTGTAGAAACTTTTTGGGAGAATCTTTTTAAGATTTAAGATACAAGGACCCATAATTTATAGAATGAAAATCCATGATAACTTATCCCTCCTCTTTACAAGAGAACTTAGCCTCTTTTAACCTATTTCTTTACTTTCCTAAGTTACCTCACCTAACTTATCATGCATTAAAGTAGCACCATTACTCAGAAGAGGACATTAAGTTAAATCAATTCATGGCTATCGGGATGTTTAGCAACTTATTCTCTATGTTTATTTATTTATTTTCTTTTTTTATGTTATCCAGCTATTGGCCATCATTTGTTTACCTGTGCAGATCAACTCTAAAGAGTGTTACAATACCCTATAGCAACAACTCTCTATCCTCTTTCTGAACAAAAGAAGAGGAAACTAATAATCATATATCCCATACTCAATAGCAAAGCTGCAGTTTGTGGTGTATTTGTTATAATGAATCCTCTCCTTCTATAGCCTTCTCTTCCTCTCCTTCCTCTTTGCTCACTTGGCCTTCAACTTCCCTCTCTGAGTTGATGAATGGAAGAGAACATGGCCAGTGGCAACTCTATCATCACAAAGTGGAGCCCATTTCTTAGAATTCATTAAAAGGCCACAACCATTGTCTTCGATCTCTCACTCTATAATAAGATAGGTGTTTGTTTTGAGACCCTTTCCTTTCTTTAGATTTCTTTACTGTTGTCTAATTTCCTAATTTCTTTAGAAATATTCTGATTGACAAATGACAATTGATATTATGTAAAATTTTGTTCGGCATATGGCAATTGCTTTAGTTAATTACAGGTCTAAGAATTCTATACGTTTTTTATTTCAACTATATCGTTTGAGATTGTCTTAGTTCAAATATGTTGTCAAGCCTATTATAGTACGCTTTTCAATTAACTTTAATGTTTTATTTTTATATTTCATTTGGCATGTGTTCTGTATTTTATGATGTTTCCCTTATTTGGTGCAAAATAAATGCATCTGTTCTCTAGATGTTTAGATTTTCTTTTTACTTATCGTTTTATTTATTTCACTTGTCAAGAACTGGTAAATTCTCTGTTTGAGATTATTTAAAGGGAAAAAATCACCTTAGATGCTAACTGGACCAAAAAGGCCCTCTTAGTTTCCTTCTCACCAAAGTGGTCCCCCGGGACTACTGATCTGAGTGCAGATGTCTCACATAATCCGTCTGATGTGAGATCTGAGTGCAGAGATTGGGAATGATCTGAATGATGGTTGGAATGATTTCCATGATAGATAGATCAGCAAAGAGAGGGAAGAAGAATTATGTTCTCTACAAGGAGCAGGTAAGAAATGGGGAAGAAAAAGACTTGGGTTCTGATGACAACTTGGGTATCTTCCTTGAAACAAAATGACAAAAACGACGACCACGCCATCAAATAAAGATTTCTGACTTACTGATTGCCATCGCCCATTGGGTAACTTGCTTTCTACAATGCAAGAAAAAGGAGTATGAACTATGGAAATTCTTCCTTGATCTAGAAAGAATCGGATCTAGATCCAGTAGGTTGAAGCAATGTGGCACCCATTTCCACCAGCCAATTTTTTACGCCAACAATCCAGAAAATTATATTCTTGAATATTTAAGATATTCTGAAAAGGCATCCAAGAGATTTGCAAGGAAACCACATTCATTTTAGGGACATTACATTGGGTGAAAGACATTCACAATGGAACCTACATAATCAAACCAAGTGAGAGAGACTCATTATTGAGACTCAACAACATAAATTATGTATCATTCACTGATGAAAACTTCAAGTTCAGAGAGGACTACAGTTACAATCTTCTTCAATGTTTAGAAATTCAAATTAAAAAAATAAAAATAAAAAAACAGCCCACCTATCACACACTGCTACTGACAAAGATTACTAGTCCTACACATGAGCAGGCGGTGCAGCTCTCTTTTATATGGTCAATGTCGCACTTGATGCAGTCTGGATGATGGAGTTAAATCCTATGCAGCATTCTCAGAAGTTCTTTTTCTCCACAAAATTCATAAAAAGTTCAAATAAGAAAATGCCCCATGAAAATAATTGGGTTCTCGCAATGTAAAATAAGATTGGGTTTTCAGAAAATTGATCTGAGATACCCCAACATGGATTTAATTTGCCTAGACATTTGGAGAAATGTATGAAGTTTGGGAGAAGGTAATTTCTGTCGATAATATATTGATGGACAGAATATAACAACCTGTAAGCAAGCGAATTTCTTGGTCTCTCTTCTCACTTGTTCACTAATAGAGAGTTGTTTATATATACATTCTGTATGACTACTGTTATAACAGTCCTTGATATTTGAAATCATTAGAACTGCCTGAAAGATCAAATGAGTGCACACGAGTCTAGGAAGACTGTTGCAACAGCTCCGTTGACTTTAGCTGCAACAGATACTTGACCTTGTAATACTTTATCAGATGGTGACCTCCCCCAGTTCCAATAATCCCAACGCTCGCTCACTACTCACCAGCCATAAATGGGTAATTAAGAAAGAAAACATAACTATAGTTACCTGCGTAATTCTTTATCACAATTGGGAAAAACATAACTATAGTTACCTGCGTAGTTCTATATCAAAACTGGGGGTTCGTGGTAGTTCTTCATAGTTCGCTTCGATTCATGTGGTTGATCGAATTGGTTTGCTAGTTATGAAATGATATATATATTTTTTTGGAAATTGAACTTCATCAAAATCAGAAGGTAAAAACAACAAAACCAACAGATCGGGAATTAAGGGGAGGAAATCACAGTCCATACCTAATCTGGAATACAAACATACCAACAAATACTCTTGCAAATGGAAGAACAATACTTGGCCTAAACATAAGCAACCTCTTTAACAGTCCTTGGAATATGTAAAAACTTGATAGAAGAAAGCAAAGGATTCAAAATTTTATAATCCAAAACAATAGGGTTGATCACCAAGTCAGCTTTCCCGTTAATGCATACAACTTCTTTCACATCTGAAAGAAGCACGATCTCAGGAAAACCGCTGCTTCGTACTTCCTTTAATGCTAGAAGAATAGCCCACTCCTGTACTTCTTTAGAGGAAGGATCCATGGTCCAAATTGAGCACCTGCAACCAAAGGTTTGTTATACCTCATCATGAAAAAGCTAAAGCTAGATTTTCCATCTTTAATATTAAAAGCAGCATCCATGAATACAAAAATCCTAACCACTACGGGGGAAGGGGATAAAACTTTACCGTGCTCCCTATATTGGAACAACCTTTGCATATATTCTGAACCAAACTAATAATCTTGCCAGGGTTAATGCATTTGCCCTGTGCTCACCTTGTGAAAACAAACGAGATAAGATTGGTCTCTCCTTTTAAACAAGTCATATTCTTTAAATCCATTAACTTCTTCCACCATTCCACATTACTAGAATTTCTATCAAAATGAGATAGATAGCCAATGTTGGAACCAACCAAATTGCCCTAGCATGACCACAAAAGAAAATGTTCTATTGTTTCTTCTTCAAAATCACAAATAGGGCAATAGTAGAACATAAAGTTGTCCTAGGAGTAAGCCTTTTCCTAATAAGAATAGCCTTATGGAAACATTTCCAACCAAAGAGAAGGATTCTTTACGGCAAAGAATATTTCCAAATCTGCTTTCAATTTATCTTATCATTATTCATATTATTGTTAGATTGTGAGGGGATTTTATAGGTTGAAGTAGTAGAGAGATTTCCATCTTTCGAAAAGGGCCACACTCTCTTATCTTTCAGCTGTGAATTCGGAATATAGATTTTAAGAATTTCTTCTGCATCCTTTGGATTATTGAATATATAGGAGATCATAAAAATATTCTGAATTTTATTATTACTCTGTAGGTCTTTAGTTTTTAAGTTTAGATTAGAAATTTGAGAAAGAGCTTTTCTAAGGCCTTGCTCACCAGGAATCCAATGTTGCAATTTTGGAGTACAACCTTGGTTGATTCACTTGTATGAATTGTTTGGGTTGTCAAATGGAGCCTCGATATGGGGATCAGAGGTGTGCACTACTTCAGAGAAAATGATGGGGAAATGCAACATATGATTTAATATCTTCATCATTCGGACAAATGCTACCCATGATCCCAATATATGCTCACCAGGAGTTTTGTTTACCGTCTTTCGAGTGCGTTCTACATGTTTCAGGTCCTTGGGAGCACCTCTACTCACTGAATAACTATTCTCACCCCACAAATGTGCATAGATAAAATGATGCAATTTTCAAAAGTAAGCAAAGTGTTAGAAATATGTAGTTCTCATCCCGCACTTCAATACCAGTGGTCAATTTGGGAGTTCTAGGCACGTAAACACCATACTTGGGGTATGAAAGTGTGCAGAGGTGTGAAAGCAATATGCATCTTGAATCTCAGATCTCTGGTTTTTGCGAACTTGAGGCAATACTGCAATTCACATTTTCACAATAAAATCATTTTCTCACTATTGCCTGCCATCTGTTGCATGTATTGTTTAATCTTCTCAAGTGCACAATTCATTGTGATAATGTGATGTGTGACATTTGTCTCAGTTGCTTTCTCTATTTTTTGTGTTTTATGGTTGTGTAACTAGCCAATGATAACAAGTGTATTGACAACATAATTGGTTATTGTGCACCATGCTAAAATACGACTACTAGGACAATCTAAGGTCGTGCTGAATCATAGAGTTACAATTAGCACACAAAGGCAAGTTGTAGCTGTACGCATCCTAATTAAGGAGTCTTACAATTCCTCTATTATCTTTAACTGTTTTCTTCTTCTTATTTGCTCTCTGCTACATGTACAGTTTAATCTTCTCACATGCAATCTATCTATAATAATACGGAGAGGTTTTGTTGGATTGTGGTGATTACTGTAGTCTTAACGAGTGGTGAATAAAGTAGATCGCAAAAAGCTAAAGGCTGATTCAATTGTATTATATCTTATTGAATTCCAAGTTTTTTCTACAACATGGAATTTACTATTTAAAGGACTAAGGCCAAAAGTGGTTAAAGGCAGGAAGATCAGCAAATGTTCATTATAGGTATAATTTTTTAATTTGATTTGTAGTTTAAAACAATTTGTAGCATACAGGTCTTTTTGTTTGCCTTGCTTTCCCCCAAAAAAAAAACAAAAATTTAAATGTTGGCTTTAGACCTAAAATTATTGCAACAATGGTAAGAGTCTGGTATTTGTATAGTTTTTATGGTAACAGTGACTTTAAGAGCATTTTTTTTTAGTTTTGATTTGTTTTCTATCACGTAAAGCCCCAAATTTAACTTTACAAATACTAATAAAATCCCAACATGCCAAATTATTTTCAGAAATTCTAATAAAGTAATAGGCCCTAAAACTTGCACAAAAACTTAAGTAAAAATCTAACAAATTAAGAAGTAGAATTGATTAATCTATTGAAAATGACCTAAAACTTCACTATATATAAGAATATAATGATAAATGACACTTTTATGGGCTCAACGAGATCTTATAAACACCTCTCTAAATATGATCTACGTATTCTCTGATGTGGCTTTTAAGAAGTCTATAGTAGAAATTCTTCTTTTAAGAAGTCCATCGGAGTGCGGCTGGCGTCTTTCTGCTACCCCTGCTGCAACCATCAAGAGACAGTCTACAGCATGTTCTTTCTTTGCCCTTTTGCAGCAACTTTTTGGGACTGGTTTGAGCATCAAGGCAACATCATTGTCCATTCTTCATGTTCTGCCTCGACCAAATGGACTTTCCTTTCAGCTAATTCTTGCTACAAAGCAAAAAAGGTTCTTGGAGCTCTATTCATTGTGGCCCTCTTCAGCTTATGGAAGGTCAGAAATCTTGCAGTGTTCAATAATAGGAAGCCATCTTAAGAGGCTGCATTTAACTTATTTATGGCTGATGCCTCCCTCTCTCTTGGTAAAATGACTTCTTCGTTTCATAGCTCTACTCTTGATTCTTTCTTTTCATTATGTAATCAGCACTATCCTAGCCTGAGATAGAGCTCTGGCTTTTTTTGTTTTAACTTTGTGGTGTAAAGGCTCCTAAAGGCCATATACGTACTCAACTCATCCAGTGAAGCTCAAGCAAATGTGTTCCTCTTCACGTTGAAGATAACCGTTGAACCTTAACAAATAAAAAAAAAAAGGAAAGTAAAGAAGAAAAAGTTTTGACATATTTGGGAAAAATGCCTACGAAGCTTAAGCACAGTGTCAACTTCTTTAATTGGTAATTCCATTAAAAATAGTGAAGATCACTTATTGAACTCTAAACCACAGAAGTAATATTTCTACATAATCCAAGTAACATGTGAACTATAATTCGCTTTAAAAAATAAGAAAAGTAATCCATATAACATGTGAACTATAATTCTTTTAAAAGAAATTCATGCCTAGCTCTGAAATACTAAAAGAAAAAAAATTAATGCATGGCTCTGGAAATAGTAAGTGACGAAGATTTGAAATCTTACCCAAGAAAAAGGAGAAAATTTTGCAATGTCGAAATGCCTCAAATGATATGAATCTGACAATCGGATTGGACGTTACTCCTGTTGGAAGATAATTTGACGTCTTGGGCTGATCAATTCGACTTGTTTTTATCATGACTCTCCCTAATATCATTCTTCATCTGGGCAACATCCATACAAGCAAAGAATCTAAGATTCAAGGCCATTAAAGCGGTATGTATGAAAACTTTTATATGAATGAATTCTGATTGAGAACATTGAAGGATATCACATGATGGATTTCATATACAATGCGCGGCAAAGAAAATAATCTTTGCATTACAGCACTAATGATTAATATAAAAAATTCAGCTGCACAACAAATAGTGTAATCTAAAATTTTACAAATTAGATAATATTATTTTATTGATTTATTTTGGTTAAATTATCAACAGTTGAGCGTATCACAATAATTGTATCACAAAATTTATTAGTAGCTTTTCTACAAGCTTAGAAGTTAGTAAGTAGAGCTTTAGATGTTGTATTCTATATATTTCCATTTTTCTCTACTAGCTTGAATTAACTGTGATGTGCCAACTTAGGTTGAAAATGGATTTTGGTTGGGTTTCGGTTGGCCCCTCTAAAACTTGGATGTAATTAGCTTGAGCTGGCCTATGACCTAAATGAATTGTCATTTTTGCAGTAATACATAAGTGTTACTTAAGACTTTTGAACAAAAATGAATTCAGAATAGACTTGTATATTGAAATTTTTTTACTGAAATATCTATCATTTTTTGTCATTTTTTAAGACGACACAGAAAATTTAAGTTTTTAATTCATATTATCAATATTCATGTCATCCATATATATACAGGTAAAAATATACATATTTTTATTTCAGTATGAATTCTTTGCACATTGTATCATTGTATTACAGGAACCTGCATGTGGAGCCCACATGGGGCCATACCAATCACAGGGGAGGTGAGGATGGAAAGATCAAAATGAGACTTCGGAGTGTGAAAAATATTAATCTGATCAAATCACCCTAACCTCCTGATTTGTGGCCCTTAGCTTTAATCATTTTTAGAATGCATTGAATTTTCATATAAGGCTACTTTCCTGCAAGTCCCTTATCCTGTGACCTCCATGCTGTCCCCTTAGTGGAGCCCATGGTTGGCCACATAAATCATGTGGAAGGATGGGAATGATAACACCTTAATGGACCCACTTGTGTGAAAAACTTCAGGTCCATTGGATCATCTTAACCCCTTGACATTTGAATTGAGTATTTAAGAGGAAGAACGTTAAAAATAAAAAAAAAAAAAGATAAAAAATTGGGGAAAAAAAAAAAAAACACGGAAGATGGGCTTTACCGTTGCATATGTTCTGACTGCTGTGGATTAGCTTGCCACCTTGCCTTTCCCTGCGGTGTGATACTTGGCCAATTTGCTGTGTCAGGACGCTTAGGAAGCCTCAAATCTGGACATCCATCTATTTTGAGCTCCATCAATGAAGGCAAGGCCAATGTGTCACGACGAATTATACTTTTCAGTTTGGGTAATTCCTCTAGTGTGAAATTGCGTAATTGTGGGAATGGATTCTCAGGTAGGGAATTGTCATGACCTTCTATGATCTCCTCTAATTCCTCACAAAACATCACATCGAGGGACTGTAACTGATCCAAGTTTTGCAGCATTTCAGAAGAGAAGAGACTTTTTATATCGGGACAAGCCAACAGATAAATTTTATTCAGCTTCCGTAGGCATCTCTGTGGCACTTCTCCTTTAAATAGCTTCTGTAAGCTTGGCACGTGCACGAGATGTAGTTCCTCAATATTTTGTAGTGCATTTTCTCCAACATCACTCCAATCTAAAATGTATTCCATTTTCTTACACTGTTCGATAGTAAGCCCTCTTAAGCCATTTGCGTCACCCACTAACTGAGAAACATCTTTTACATCAGCATCACACAATTCTAAACCTTCTGTATGTGCCACCATCACCTTAACTCCACGAGAATAATTGTTGCCACCATATATATGCACATTCTTCATACAATCAAACCTATTGACAGGATTATTTAGGTTTGGGCCAATTATAACTTGGAATATTTTCAATTTTGGGAATTGCTGAAGAAACACATCGTTTTCTACGCAATCAAAGTCTTGGATGTTGATCTTGAGAATAGTTAACCGTTTCAATTTCCCCACCTCACTAAGTGTGAGGTCATTTTCAACTGCAAGCTCACTTCCTTGTGACCAATTTACATTTGTCCCGAGCATGTGCAGATCCTCCAGGCTAGACAGCCCAGACATTACATTGGATGGAATTGTTAATGAATCAAACATTTCTGACATGTCTAGCCTCTTAAGTTTAACCAAGTTTTGCATTTCTTCGGGCAAACTTCTGATGCTAGATGATTTTATATCTAGAAATTGAAGCTCCTTTAGTTGCCCCAAGAATGGCACCTCCGTTAATGCGAGACATCTTCTCAAGATGAGTGCTCGTAAATTCAATAAAGAAGATGAGGATACCGACAATGACGTGATGGAAGTGTAAGATAGATCAAGAACTTGTAAAGCCGGCATGAGTTCAAAGAAGCTACAAGGGACAGCAATTATGCCGCGATTTTCTGACAAAAACAGTGAAATAAGACTTAGACATTCAGGCCTAATGGGAAGTTCAGTGATCTCATTCATCATCAACGAAATTCTTTCAAACTCTCTCCAAGTTTCCTCGTGGGGTGGCTCATTTAGTCCCACGTTAGCATTAACCAAGAATTTCGGGCCTTCATTACAAGAAGATGATGCGATATATAGTGCCAAGTCGCGAATTACATCATGCATCTTAACACAATCATCTCGAATTCCTTCCTCCAAAAGGCATCTACGCTTGAGTTCTTCAATGATTCGGTGCCCCTTATTTGACGCATCAACCAAGTTATTGACATTATCAATAAATCCCTCCATTATCCACCGCCGAATTAGTTGTTTAACAGAAATTTCATAATCTTCTGGAAATAGTGAACAGTATAAGAAACACATCTTTACCTTTTCATCTCTGATATCGTCGTAGCTCAGCTTCAAAGGTAGAAACACTTGAGGTTCCATGTCTTGAATCTCAGGTGCCGACGCTCTCAATGCCCTCAAAGCGTCCTGCCACACCTCTTTCTTATTCTGCCCTTGCATTGCCTTTGCAACTGCCACGATTGCCAATGGCAGACCACCGCACTCCGTCGCGACCTCCTTAGCATAATCGTTAATGCGCGGCTGATGAACTACCTCCTTCCCAACATTGGCAGCAAACAGATCCCAAGCTTCATCTTCAGCGAGAGTTTCAACTCTTATCATTTCAGCCTTCATATCACTACAAAGTTGGACCGCCGACATGTTTGCAATTCGTGTAGTTACGGCAATTTTGGATCTATTTTCCATGTCGGTTGGAATTCCAACTTCACTCAAGTTGAATGAATTCCAGAGATCATCTAAGATGAGCAGGTACCTTTTATTGCTCAGCCATTCACGTAATTGTATGGATCGGTCTTGGTAAGAATCTTTTTCATCAAATTTCAGATCCAGCCTGCTCATAATTTCCTTTTGAATCTTTTGCAAGTTGAGTTGCTTGGACACTGTCACCCAAATCACATAATCAAATTCTCTGGGAGCCCGAAGCTCTTCTTTTTTTTCTTTTTTCTCGTAAAAAGCATGAAGTTCATTGTTGATGGCTTTCATGAGAGTGCTCTTGCCTACTCCACCCATCCCATAAATGCATATGACGCTGCTGTGCTCGTCGTGCAAGAGATTCCAAATCTTCTGCTTGGTTCGTTGAGCTGAGCTCTGACTAACGTTGGGCACATCCATCTTGATCACCCCTAGTGGTGGAGACCTGGCGACCAGTTCGATAACGTTTCTTTCTTCGATGAATAGTGGGATGCCTTTGAGCTTCTCAAACGCTCTTATACCCAGTTTGTAGTCAGACCGAAGGTCGGGGAAGCATCCATTGCAAAAGGTCCGCCTTTGATCGAATTGTAATTTGATGGAGTCGATTTCGGCTAGGATTGTTCGGGCCTGATCAAGCCAGGTCCGGGCTTGGCTCGTGAGCATCTTTTTTTCTCTTGAGGCTTCCCGTTCTTTGCTCTCTGTGTCCTCGCACCGGGCCTTCAGCTTGCCAGCTTCTACCATTAGAGCGTCTACATTCTTTCTGAGATGTCTCACATATTCCGTCTGATGGGAGATCTGAGAGCAAAGATTTGGGATGATCTGAATGATACTTGCAATGATTTCCACCATGATAGATAGTTGGAGAGATGAGCGAAAGAGAGGGAAGAATCGAGCTCTCTGCAAGGAGCAGGTTATAAGAAAGGGGAAAGAAAAAGACTGGCTTTTGATGACAAAAACTTGGGTTTGTGCATTTCATCAGTTTGTTGGGCATTATTTTTGCTTGCTTGCTCTGTGAGCCAGATCGGGCTTAGAGTTTCTACAATTAAACTATGTAAAACGGGCCCATTTTGAAGGAACAAGTTCAACCGTACTACTAAAGCCTAAACCTCTGTTTGGGAGAGGGGAGGGGAGGGGAGGGGAGGGAAAATTTGAGGCAGAAGGAAAATGAAGGGGAAGGGAGGAGAGGGAAAATTAATTTTACTTTCTCTTGTTTGGGAAGTGAAAAAGTAGGGGGAATAAAAGTGAAAAAGTAAGGTTTTGTTTGTTTGTGAGATAGAAAGAAAATTACCGTTTTGTCCTTATTTTTATAAAAACTTTAAAAATTTTCTTTACACATAAAGGGCAATTTAGTCATTTCTCTCATTTTCCCCTCCTCTCCCCCCATTTCCCCCCCAAATTTTGGGGGGAAAATTTTTTCACCCTTTTTCCCCTCCCCCTCCCCTCCATTTTCCCTCCCCACCAAACACCCTCCAAAAAAATTTTTCCCCCACTTTACCTCCTTCCCCCCCCCCCCAAACAGAGGGTAAGGCTCAAGCCCGAAGAAAAAATGGGCTAGCCCGAGCCCAATCCATGAGCACCCCTATAGACCACTGCTATTCCATATTTTTTTTATTTTTTATCTAATAGAAATTGCATATTT
>QPKB01000007.1:9872049-9981067 GCA_003546025.1 Camphora micrantha
TAGTGTTGTATAACTTAAAAAACAAACAAACCTGAGATGATAGGCATCGAAAGTGTCCAAGAGGTGCATCCTACTAGAGCTACGATGGAAACCAGCAGCCTCAACTTGTTCTTCATCAACAGACCCGGCAGATAACCCATAGGTATGTGAGACTGAGAGTCGATCATTGGAGTAACCGAGAGTGAGAGGGAGGCATATAGAAAATGAAGAGATGCAGAGAGAGGTTTCTGAGGAGTCATGGGGAAGATGTGGAGAATGGGATTTGAAAATGAAAAAGCGTGTAGAGAACAGGAAACAGCTGCAAGCAGGGGAAATTCTACATGACCCTCGTTATCTCATTATGTGGCGTGCACACCCACATCCCCTTATTTGAACGCATGACATCAGGGGATGTGGGTGTGTGCATAACATGACAAGAGGTGCATATAGAATCTCCCTATAAGAGGAGTTAATGGGATAAGGATAAAACGTTTAGGAGGATTTAAGAGCATTGGGGGAGGATTTAAAAAGGGATCAAAATCAATTGGTAGTCAAAATCAGTCGGCTGGTTTCAATTGATTCAGGTGGCTTTATATATAACTAGTGAAAGCCCCCATGCTGCTGAGCACGTACAATGTAATTAGTGGTAGTCATAATGTAAAGGTCTAAAATAAAAAATCAATAGAAATAGTTTAAAGTACAATCCTAATAAAAAAATCAATGGGTTATTTATTAGAGAGGATGGAGAGAGGAAAAAACTTGTAGCGTTTAAAAGTGGGAAATGTAGAGACGTGAATAGAAACACAAAGAGAAGATGAAGAGTTTCTGTAACATTAGATTAGTAAAATTAACGTTATTAATAGGGCTAATATTAGTCGGAGGATTAATGAGTGATATTAGTAAGTGGTCAATATGAGAAGAGTCAAAATCAAATTTGAAATTGACAGTGAAATTGGAAATTAAATCCACCTCGCTTCATATATAAGAACTAGCAAATGATGCATGTGCTAATCATGGGCAACCAACAAACAAAATTAGCAACATGAAATTTATAAGAGAGAGAGAGAGAGTAAGAGAGAGAGAGAGAGAGAAAATGGGAGATTTAGTGCAATCAATTCTACTATAATACAATTAATAACTTTAATCGATGATATTTTACAGCTAAACAAATGGAACTTTTAGCCCATACCAAAAAATAAGGGTAAATTAGCCAATAGTCCCTGAGCACGGTCTTCTAAAGCATCAAGGACCACAACTTTTTCTCTAATGTCTCTAGTCCAGACAGCTGGAGATATTTTAGTGAGAGTTTCCTAATATGCCATGTCATATATTTTCATGACTAATTTGCCCCTTTCAACAGTTTGAGCATAAAAGTTTGAATTTTAAAAGTTCAAATCGTCCATTCTTAGGCCAAGTTCTCTCTCATTCTCTGTTGTCCTAAAGAACCCCTTCCATCTTCTTCTCTAGGAACGAGGGACTTCACCAGAGAGCTCTGCATATCGAAGTTGGCCATCTCCGACTACACCAGCAACAATGGCGACGACCCAGCAATGGAGATGCGACCAGTCCTAGCCTTCTCATACGACGGGTTCTACATAACACAAAAACCCGTTGCTGTCTTTGCCTTTTCTTTCCTTTTTCCGTTTCGTGTAAGTCTAGCTCTTGCAATCATAGCAACAAAAAATGGGGACTCTTTCTTGTAAAAAAAACTGTTACTATTCATCTGAGTTTATTTGAGTTCCAGAACAAATTTGTTTGAGTTTTGGATAGATTTAGCCGAGTTTTTATCAAATTTATCTAAGTTTTGAGTTTTTGTCAAATTTATTTGTGTTTTATACGAATTTATCTGAGTTCTAGACAGATTTATTTGAGTTTTAGAACAAATTTATCTGAATTCTGGACAAATTTAGCTGAGTTTTTATCAAATTTATCTAAGTTTTGAGTTTTTATCAAATTTATTTGTGTCTTATACGAATTTATCTTAGTTTTGGACAGATTTATTTGAATTTCAGAACAAATTTATCAGAGTTTTGAACAAATCTAGCTCAGTTTTTATCAAATTTATCTAAGTTTTAAGTTTTTATCAAATTTATTTGTGTTTTATATGAATTTATCTGAGTTCTAGACATATTTATTTGAATTTCAGAACAAATTTATTTGAGTTATGGACAAATCTAGCTCAGTTTTTTATCAAATTTACCTAATTTTTGAGTTTTTGTCAAATTTAGTTGTGTTTTATACGAATTTATCTGAGTTTTGGACAAATTTATTTGAGTTCTAGAACAAATTTATCTAAGTTATGGATAAATCTAGCTAAGTTTTTATCAAATTTATCTAAGTTTTGAGTTTTTGTCAAATTTATTTGTATTTTATATGAATTTATCTGAGTTTTGGACAGATTTATTTGAATTCCATAACAAATTTATCTGAGTTCTGGACAAATCTAGCTCAGTTGTTATCAAATTTTTCTAAGTTTTGAGTTTTTGTCAAATTTATTTGTGTTTTATACGAATTTATCTGAGTTTTGGACAGATTTATTTGAATTCTAGAACAAATTTATCTAAGTTCTGAACAAATCTAGCTCAGTTTTTATCAAATTTACCTAAGTTTTGATTTTTTGTCAAATTTAGTTGTGTTTTATACGAATTTATCTGAGTTGTGGACAGATTTATTTGAGTTTTAGAACAAATTCATCTAAGTTCTGGACAAATCTAGTTCAGTTTTTATCGAATTTACTTAAGTTTTAAGTTTTTGTCAAATTTATTTGTGTTTTTTACGAATTTATCTGAATTCTGGACGGATTTGTTTGAATTCCAGAACAAATTTATCTAAGTTCTGGACAAATCTAGCTGAGTTTTTTTATCAAATTTATCTGAGTTTTGAGGCTTTGTCAAATTTAGTTGTGTTTTATACGAATTTATCTAAGTTCTGGACGGATTTATTTGAGTTCTAGAACAAACTCATCTGAGTTCTGGACAAATCTAACTCAGTTTTTATCAAATTTATCTAAATTTTGAGTTTTTGTCAAATTTAGTTGTGTTTTATACGAATTTATTTGAGTTTGGACAGATTTATTTGAGTTCTAGAACAAATTTATCTAAGTTTTGGACAAATCTAACTCAGTTTTTATCAAATTTACCTAAGTTTTGAGTTTTTTTCAAATTTAGTTGTATTTTATACGAATTTAACTGAGTTTTGGACAGATTTATTTGAGTTCTAAACAAATTTAACTGAGTTTTTGACAAATTTAGCTGATTTTTTATCAAATTTATCTCAGTTTTGAGTTTTTGTCAAATTTATTTGCGTTTTATACGAATTTATCTAAGTTCTTGACAGATTTATTCAAAATTTTGAATTCTTGAAATTTATTTTTGTTTTTGAATTTTATTTGTCTTTTGAAATAGTAGTTAACCATTATTAATGACATATCCCACAAATTATGAGATATGATTTATATTTAAAGAGAGGGTAACTTAGACATTTTAAGTCTTCAAATTGGAAAAAAGGACCTACCACATTATGAAAAGAGATGGTAGATCTAAGGCCATAAAATCAAATGTTGAGGGACCTGTCTTCAAATCCCCCAAAAAATAAATAAATAATTGAGATGTCCAAATTAATTATCACCATATAGAAATATATTTATGCATATTTATATGGAAAGAGGAAAAAAAAGATGTAACTATTAATAATCATATCTTCAATCATAAATATAATAGTCAACATCAAGAGTCAACTAATTCACTAACACTAACATAAAAATAATTAATATACCCTATATATAAAAGAATTTTTTGTTTATACAGGTCAACATGTCTTAATACACATTGATATAATTTCAATTCCCAATAAGAAAGAATGTACTCTTTGATTTTTTTAAGAAATTTTCAAGCTAAATCTCAAAAGAAATGAACGTTTAAAATAATATTAAAAGAAAAGGATAAGAAAAGTATAAACTAAATTAATTGATATTCTCAGCACGCATAAAAATGAGAAGCTTTTGGTTTTGGTCTATTTTGTCATTAACCATTGGAGTAATTGTGTCATAAAAGAAAAAAAGTAAACAAAAGAACAAATACAAATAAAATTGCTACATTATATATAGAGCAAGGTTCTCCTAAGCTCAAGCTTAAGATAAGATCTTGTAAGCTAATGCTTATGGGGCCCACCTTTGGACCATCCAAATGAACCAAACATATGACCCCTCTAAATTGCACATGTCCACCAACTTTAGGTCAAACCCGAATTTACTGGACCGTTGGATCGACTATGCATCGATTCGAATGGACTTTTGACCATTAAACTTTTGGGCCCGTATGGAGATGATAAAAATCACGGTTATAGCTGATTTTTTTCAGAGAGGAAGATCCCAAGGAGTCCTTGAAATCCCCCCGTCCCCATCCCTATGTGGGTCCCCAGGTAGGCCCCACTACACACTTGAACTTGCCTTATCCTAAACTTGAACTTAGGAGAGCTAGCCATATATATATATATATATATGAAGCGAAATGGATTTGATTGCCAATTTCAATTTTGATTCCGATCGTCTTATCATTTTTGACTTCTTGCTAATATTAGGCCTTACTAACTAATGACCCATTAATCCTAACTAATGACCCATTTAAAACGTTGCTCTTATTGCTAATATTAGGCCGTACTAACTCCTTCCGTCTTCGTTTCCTTCTATGACGTTACTCTTCTCTGTTATAAACAATACACCAAGATCTTTGATCTAGGAAACCCTAATAAACCAAGATCCTCCATGTCAAATCATTGAGAGAAGTAAAGCGGAAACATACCTGGATCCATTGAATGAAGCTGTTCTCAGGTTGTTGATCTTCCAATCCAATATGGCTACCCAGAGAAAACTCTCTTGATTCTTCTGATGATGGGATGTCAGAGAGAATAGGAATACCATATGAATTGGGGACCATAACCCTAATATATAAGATATCATAAGTTTGTTATTTCTAATTTGGCCCCTCATCAAATTAGAAATAACATTCTGGTATCTACACATTAATTCCATGACAAGTATATACCCTTAAGTCTTACAACTTTAAGTCTTAATTAGATCACTTTAATGTAGGCTTAACAAAAGATAGCATGACACATTTAATAATTACATGTGTGGCTCCACATGATGGAATTTTTCCAACAATCTCCCATTGGGCCATATATGTAACTTAACAAATGTGTATGACTGTATGAGCTCCAAAAGTTTTGCTATCATAATTTAGGATATATCCGAACAATCTTATCCATTGATTATGCCGGTATAGGATTAAAGCGGTCTTCGTCACATTTAACATGACTAAACCCATCAATAGTCACAAACACCAATATAACCGAATGACATAGATCAATCATGGATGCGTAGCATGGAAAGTACATGCAATGTGATCTATACATGTCTATTTCCAACTGGTCCTACTGTATTTCTTAGTGAGATCAATATTTAACACAACGTAACAGAATGAAATGAACCGAATACTGTATTTCTGATCAGAAAAATATCCAAAAACATAAATGCATAAAGTATAGTCCAAAAACAAACATAAAGCAATAAAATATAAAATCATACAAACTCCCACTAGAATGTGATATCTTCACACAAAATAACACCCATATGAGCAGTGTGCTCATGAAAGACCTTGGGTGGTAATCCCTTTGTAAGCGGATCCGCTATCATGGAGTTTGTCCCAATGTGCTTTATGGATAATTGTTCATCCTGTATTCTCTCTTTCACAACTAGGAACTTAATGGCAATATGTTTTGACCGAATTGAGCTCCTGTTGTTGTTGGAATATAGCACTGCTGACTTTTTGTCACAATATAGTGTGAGTGGTCTTTCAATACCCTCTAGAACTCGCAGCCCAGTGACAAAATTCCGCAGCCATATTCCATGGTTGGATGCCTCATAGCATGCTACAAACTCTGCTGCCATTGTGGAATCAGTCACGAGTGTCTGTTTGGCACTCCTCCAAGATATTGCTCCACCAGCTAACAGGTAGATGTAGCCTGATGTGGATTTCATACTGTCTTGGCATCCAGCAAAATCAGAGTCGGAATACCCTATGATCTCCAACTGATCCGATCTCCTATAGGTGAGCATATGATCTTTTGTTCTCTGTAAATACCTCATAACCCGCTTGGCTGCTTTTCAATGATCCATCCCTGGATTGCTTAAATATCTGCCTAACATACCAACAATGTATGCAATATCCGGACGCGTACACACTATAGCATACATTAGACTCCCTACAGTGGATGCATAAGGAATCTTCTGCATTTCCTGAACTTCAAGGTTAGTTTTAGGGCATTGATTGAGACTGAACTTGTCTCCCTTAGAGACAGGGGTGTCACCTGGTTTGCAGTCCTGCATGCCAATCCTTTTGAGCACTTTATCAATATAGCTTCTTTGATATAATCCAAGAATACCCCGAGAGCGATCTCGTTGTATCTAGATTCCTAATACAAAAGAGGCGTCACCAAGATCTTTCATCTCAAAATTCTTTGATAGAAATCGCTTGGTTTCATGCAACATGCCTATATCATTTGTGGCAAGCAATATGTCATCGACATACAGGACCAGGAATATGTGCTTACTCCCACTGAATTTATGATATACACAATTATCAACAGCGTTTGTCTCAAAACCAAACGAGATAATCACTTGATGAAACTTGTGATACCACTGACGAGAAGCTTGCTTGAGTCCATAGATGGACTTTGTCAATTTACAGACCATATTCTTTGGGTCTCCCGACTCAAAGTTTTCTGGTTGCACCATATAAATTGTTTCATCAATGTCACCATTGAGAAATGCTGTTTTGACATCCATTTGACGAAGCTCAAGATCAAAATGTGCAACTAGTGCCATGATTGTCCGAAAAGAGTCTTTCGATGAAACCGGAGAGAAAGTCTCTTTAAAGTCAATCCCTTCCTTTTGGGTAAAGCCTTTAGCTACAAGACGAGCCTTATACCTCTCCACATTACCATTTGAATCCCTTTTGGTTTTAAAAATCCATTTGCAACCAATGGGTTTCGCACCTTCTGGTAATGGGACAAGTTCCCAAACCTTATTGTCTTGCATAGACTTATACTCCTCATTCATGGCATCAATCCACTTTTGAGAGTAAGAGTCTTGCATGGCTTGATGGAAGTTGATTGGAGCATTTTCCACCATTCCAATTTCATCCTCATGTTCTTGGAGAAATACGAAAAAATCGTCCGGAATAGCATGTCTCCTCTCTCTAGTGGATCGCCTTAATGGCACTGGTTCTTGAGGTTGTTGAGTTTGTTCCTCATCTTGATTGTGGGGTTGATCAACATTGTCTTGTTGAGGATCCGGATTCGCTTCTTGATCAATGACAGGTATAGAAACCTGCACATTGTCAAAAGCAATAGGCAGAATCGTAACCGATTCTTCCTCAAAGACAATGTCTCTAACCTTATTTCTCCCCCCAAACTTAATATCCTCAAAAAATGTTGCAGTTCCCGTCTCAAAAATTGATCTAAGTGTGAAATCATAAAACTTATAGCCCCTTGATCGTTCAGAGTAGCCAATGAAGTAGCTGCTCACAGTTTTGGAATCCAATTTCTTTTCATGTGGCCTGTAAGGCCTTGCCTCAGCTGGACATCCCCAAATGTGAAAATGTTTTAGACTAGGCTTTCTGCCTGTCCAAAGCTCATAAGGTGTTTTTGCAGCTGCTTTAGTTGGCACTCTATTCAGAATATAAGCTGCTGTTTTGAGTGCTTCTCCCCAGAGTGACTCTGGTAGAGTGGAATGACTAATCATACTCCTCACCATATCCTTAAGAGTCAGGTTTCGCCTTTCAGATACACCATTCATGCTGGGTGACCCTGGCATGGTATACTGTGGGACGATTCCACATTCCTCTAGGAATTTAGCAAACGGTCTTGGACGTTGTTCACCTGAACCGCCATATCTGCCGTAGTATTCACCACCACGGTCAGACTTGACACTCTTTATTCTTTTGTTGAGTTGGTTCTCAACTTCAGCTTTAAATGTTTTGAATACGTCCAAAGACTGTGATTTCTCATGAATGAGAAATAGGTATCCATAGCGAGAGTAATCGTCTATGAATGATATGAAGTACTGTTGGCCATTCCATGAAGCCGTAGGGAATGGTCCACAGATATCTGTACGTATCAATTCTAAGACGTCTGTAGTTCTCTTGGCACCTAATTTCTTCATTTTGGTCTGTTTTCCCTTGATGCAAGCAATACAAACATCAAAATCTGTAAAGTCAAGGGAATCTAAAACGCCATCAGACACAAGTCGCTCAACTCTAGGCTTAGAGATGTGACCTAAGCGTTTGTGCCATAATGTAGCCGAGTTTTCTTTACTACGTTTGTGTTTAGTACCTCGTGATTCCACATGCAAGGATTCATTATAAGAAACAATTGTATCAAGCAAATATAAGTTATCATATACACATAAAGAACCAGTTCCAACAATATTTGAATTTATAGATAAACTGAATTGATTGTTTCTAAATGAACAAAAATAACCAAACTTGTCCAATAAAGAAACTGAAACCAAATTCCGTCGAAAAGACGGTACAATAAAAGTCTCTAACAAATCCAAATAATAACCAGTGTTTAATAACAACCTAAAATGCCCTATTGCCTCTACTGCTACCGACTTTCCATCGCCCACAAAGATGTGTCTTTCAGCATCACTTGGCTTTCGGTAGCTCAGGCAACCCTGCATAGAAACACTGATGTGAGTAGTAGCACCAGAATCCAACCACCACGTGTTTCTAGGTACTTAAGCTAAATTTACCTCAGAACAGACCAAAGCAAGACATGTACCTTTCTTTGCACGCCAAGTGTGATATTTGGTACAGTCCTTCTTCACATGTCCAGGTTTGTTGCAAAAGAAACAACCCTCAGTTGCTGGCTGTTGTTTCTTTGCTGCTAGACCCTTAGCAGCTTCATTTTTCTTCCTCTTTTTGCCCTTATCTTTAGAGGTACTAGCCAAATGAGCACTTTCGGTTCTGTCTTGCTTCAATCTCTCTTCCTCTTGCACACAGTAAGAGATGAGCTCATTAAGAGTCCATTTCTCCTTTTGACAGTTATAACTGACCTTAAATTGACTGTATAGTGCAGGAAGTGATATTAATACCAAATGCACGAGCAGGTCGTCAGACAGCTCGAGATTCAGTGCCTTAAGCTTAGAAGCAACATGAGACATTCCCATAATGTACTCCCGTATGTTCCCCTTGCCATTGTACTTCATAGAAATCAAGCTTTGTAAAAGCGTGCTTGTTTCTGCCTTATTGTTTTTCAGAAAACGCTTTTCAATTTCGGCTAGGAATTCTTTGGCTGACCGCACCCCTAAATGCCTCCGGAATGCCGCGCTTGATGATCATAAGACTCATGCGATTTGAGCGATCCCACTTCTCAAAGTTCTTCTTGTCATCAGGAGAACTTGCATCCGTAAGATAAGCGGGTTGTTCAATCCGTAATGCAAGGTCTAGATCCATGCAGCCGAGAACAATTTCTATGTTCTCTTTCCAATTCTTAAAGTTGGTTCCATTAAGTACAGGTATTGAGTTGATATTAGCAGATATGGTAGAAACACTAACTGTAAAGAGAACAAAAACAAACAGATAAACATGCTCATATTATTAACCAAATACATAAGCAACAAATTTAAATAATGGTAAGTCTTATGGTAAGTCATATTATTCTCTGTTTCTTTTCTAATACAATTTTCATCTTACAGCACTACAGGGGAGTATCAACTACAAAGCTCCTCCCTCCCTGCACTAACAAGACTCTGCGAAGCCAAACCCAACCCTGCACTGCAACTGGGCAGGCCTAGGCACAGCAGCAGAAGAGAACCAAAGCTACTCAACACTCCACTACAGCTTTGAAACTCTGCACTAACAGCACTACCAAACCACTCTGCACTAACACTCCACTACTGCCAGAAAGAATAAATACCAAATCAACCTGCCATGACTACAAGCGCTCAAGACACCCACATAAACAACACCATCAGGTCTTAGCGCTTCCTCAAGCATACATGAAAAGACCCATATCGCCTTTTCACCTTCTCCATGCATTGCAAGCCCTGAGATTATGACACTATAGGTGACAATGTTCTTCTCCGGCATGTTTTTTGAAACACTTAGCCTCTTCTCCAGATACCCACATTTCATATACATGTCAATTAGAGATGTCTGTATTTTAACATTGAGGCCACACATGTTCCTGATCAAATAGCCATGGGTGCACCTTGCCAAATCAAGTGCCCCCAAATGTGAACATGAAGACAAAACACTAACCAATGTACTCTCATCAGCTTTCCAACCCTCATTACTCATTTCTCCAAACAGCTTACGACACTCATCCCACAGGCCCAAACTAGTATAGGCTGCAATAAGGGCACTCCAAGAGGCAATAATCCTTTGCTCCATCTGATGAATCTGCATTCCTTCTCCAAGAGTTGAAAGAAGGGCACAGCCCTTTAAGAGAGATGGGTACGTGTAGTTGTCTGGTACCACCTCTCTCTCAATCATCTCTTGAAACATAAACTTATTCCACACACTAGCATGTCTCTCATGGCAAGTGTAATCATGCCCACAACAGAATATTACAATCCATGTTAAAAGCTCACCAATACCTGTATATAATCCAACATCCACGTGTGTAAAATCTCACAAAACCACAAAAAAAAGTATATCATTTTCAAGACATATAAATATTCTTAACATCCTGTCATTCTACAGTCCATGAAAACACATCCAACATAAAACCATTGGCAAATACATATATTGTTCCATACTCACAAACTCAGCTATAATACCAGAAAAAGTGCATAAGCTTCATGAAAAAAGAAAAAAAACTGAATAAAGATCAATAATCATCCCACATTTGTTGAGCAATTGCATATCGAAGTGCACATGCAAATCGGGTGTTCGCATCACTTGGCACGGATCCAACTTCCGTATCTTCCTCGACATTTATGTTTTCATCAACGTCCATCTCTAGCACCGAACCTTCTTCCAACTCATCATTATAATTCCACTGTTTGATATAGTTGTGCATGATTTCGCTTGTGTGTTGAGAGGATATCGTGGTGGTGTTTTTAAGATTGGAAAGCGTTGCTTCAATACGGCAAAAGTGCGCTCACTACAGTGCATGCTTTCGAATGTCGTAGATTGAAAAGTTCCTAGGGTGTTTGTAGTGCTTGTGTCGTTGACCACTCTTTCAGATGATAGCGAATGCCCCGATAGGGTGCAACAAATCCACGGGTGTTCGCATAATCCCCATCCACCAAGTAGAATTTGACTATAAAAATGCATTTTCAAATTTAAATGGAAATTTGAGAATATTAATTAAATATAATATATAAGTTTTCACATTTACCTGTTGGAACTTGAAGCCTATTATATGGTATTGACAACGCATCTTGCAAGACTTTTGAGTTAGACGCTGAGCTTTCCCAGCCAGCGAATACATATTGAAATTTCATGTCAAAGGAGACAACAGCCATTACATTTTGTGATAGGAACCCCTTCCTGTTTCGGTAACGCACTTGGTCTTCTAAACAAACCCATGCCGGTATATGTGTGCTGTCAATTGCTCCGATACAATCCTAATGGTAAACAAGTTATATATATTTAAATTTATTATAACATCTCTAACAAAGTTTAATGAACAAAGTTATATAAATGATAATAAAGTTTACCTTTAAGTAAGGGTAGAATGTAGGATTCGTAGTAATTTTCAGTGGAATATCACTTCCTGCGGACTTAATATAATGAGGAGAAAGATGCAAAATTGCACTCAAAACTCTGTTGAAGTACCTGCTAATAGTCTCAACGAAGTGTTGGAATCTATTCTGCATCACTCGATTGCGCTCATTATAAGCTATGGTGAACAAAAATATCGCAACTTATTTCCTCCACCATAACATTTCGTGAGTCTGCTAGTAAACCTCTTTCTCTTAACTCATTGGATAGATTTATATAACATCCTTTGCTTACCCGTATCAAATCAAAGCAACTACGTTCATGTCCAATTAGTAATTCATTAACAAAAGAATCACCACTTAGGATAGAGTCGTGGACCCTATCCCTATAACCATATGAATAGTAGTATCCAAAGATGCAAATAAGAGCTATAGATTGGGCACAGAAATAAAAGAATTCCATATCCTCATCCATTTTGAAACAAAGTAAGAATCTGCAACACCATAATTAAGTGAAATGATATAAAATTATGCTCATGAAGAAAATATAAGCAACGACAACATCTCAAATGGAAAAGATTGCCAAATAATTAAAACAACTATGACGTATCAAAGTTAAACATTGTCATAATCATATAGCAACAATTACATTTCAATTTCAAAACATTTTTTAAAGTCCATAAGTCAACTATGATAATTTCAAGAGTAAAGCTATTGTCAATTCTATATGTCAACTATAACTATTCAAAATTAGAGCTATTGACAATTTCAAAAGTCAAGCTATTGACAATTCTATATGTCAACTATGACAGTTAAAGCTTGTGTCAAAATAATTCAGACTATTCTGAATTCCAAAATATCTTCAAACCATTAGAGGTGTCCTTCAATACTCAAATCCAAGCTGATCCATTACCCAACATTCACGATCCATTGGAGGCAATGCCACAAAAAATTCAGCCTTTCTTTCGTTCTCCAAAAGATGGAGTGCTTTGTAGTATAAACCACTTGGGAGTCCAAGCTCAGCTAGGTTGCTGATGCACTTATCGACAGATGGACGTTCTTTAGAACGGTTATTAGCATATTCAGAAAATCCATTTGCGATAGTCTCAACTGCCCCAGTTATAACCTGACCCGTATTGGCTCGATTTTTTGCAGTTTGACGAGAGGTTGATACAGAACTAAACTATCATTTCCTTGCATTGCCTACCAATACATCATTATCTTCTAGTCCATTTTCAAATACATTATCCATTTCATCAGCTTGTGTCAACCCTATGTCATCATCCGCTTCTACTTCCACTAGCTCAGGATCATTGCTTGCAAACCCATCCCTACCATCTGCCACACTATCCCCAAAGATGATGGCCAAGGATGCCCAGTCCGGCAAGCTCTTGCCCTTATATTGAATGGCTTTAGGGTGTGCCTGCAAATAATTATAAATCATTCATATTTTCAAAAAGTTTTTGTATCACTATATTAATAAATAAGCTTTTATTAGACTTATGGGATTTGACTCACTGCCAAATATTGTTTCCAGACTTCAGGTTCAGCAGTGAACATTTTTCTAGTATCATCCCAACCAAATCCGCTAAGATCCAACATGGCTTTCATGCATGCATATGTTTTCTTCAAAGTCTTAAATCTATTCTTAAGCTTATCCTTAGTAAACGATTCACCAAATTCAGATTTCATGTTCCGTGTCAATAGGTTCCATCCTTCGCATGTGAAACCTCTCTTAATACCACGACCCTCCCTGCATTGATCTACCATGACTTCGATGAGCTTCTTATCATGGGGCGGGGTCCATTTCAAATTCTTTGCTAAGACACCAGAATTATCATTTAAGTTTTGATCTCCCATTCCTACAAATTAGTCGGACGATACGTATTAGAATATATCCGTTAAATGGATATAGAGTTGCATTCATTGAATAACATTAAAAAAGGATTCGACATGATCCACACATGATAATGGATTCAATTCCCATAAACTGCAATTCAATTGGACTCATGGATTAACATCATCCCATTTGAAACCCATAAAAAAATTAATTAACATCATCCCATCCATAAAAAAATTAATTAACATCATCCCATTTGAAACCCAAAAAAAAAATAATTCACTCAAATTAGGTTCCAAATCAATATAGAACATCATATCTAATGGCTCCAAAATAAAGTAACACGAGTCATTTTACTAGTATGAGACATTGTGGTCCAGATTTGTGATAATGCGCAGCAAACATCATTATCTTTTTTGAGACAGTTCATTGGTGAGACACTTCTCTTCGGTCCATTCCCAAAATTCTTGTAGCTTACCTTAATATATTTGGAGCAATGTGATGATGATAATGATGATGATCACCAAACTAAAAATCCATTTGCCAAAACCCATCCAAATATTAAGACATAGAAATTATATGAGAAATGAAGCAACTAGGATTAACACAGCCCCATTAAAAACCCATCAAAAAATTAATTCACTCCAATAGGGTTCCAAATCAACATAGAACATGAGATCCAATGAATACAAAATATAGCAACATGGTTCATGCTTCATTGACATTCAAATTGTGGAAAGCATATTTTAATTGAAGCTAACTTAATCATATGTAAGAGCATCACCAAACAAAAACCATGTTCCAAAACTCATCCAAGCAAAAAATTTAAATCATGGAGAATAAACCTGAACTAATTTTACAAGCCCTCTATCCTAGTGTTTTATGAGTAGCAATAGTAATCTCTAATCAATAATTGAAATTAAATCAACCACCCCTGAATTGCGCCCCTGTTTTGGTGAAAGTCCAAAAAACGATCTTGGCATGGGCAAAGACACCAAAGTTAGCAAATTCATCATAAATGGGAGATGGGCATTGCCAAGTACAACATCCAGCCATTTGATTGATATTTTTCTACTCATTTCCAATTCTCCTCAACCTGAAGTGGCTTTTAGGGATGAAATGATATGGAAGAGCTTTGAAGATGGGACTTCTAGTATGAAGTCCTCCATTCAATCTATTTTCTAGAGTGTCCCCAAGGTGAACTGGAGAAACATGATTTGGTTCAAAGAGAACATCAAGAAGCATATTGTTTGTTCATGGATTGCAATTCAAAATAGCATCAAGACAAAAATGTCCAATGTAATAACGTTTGTGTCCTTTGCAACAGTAGTCATGAGGACTGTACTCGCTTGTTCTTAGAATGTCCATTCAGCATGGCCATTTGGACCCTCATCGCTCAAAAGTTTGGTGTCAATTCTCAGCCTAGCAATTCGGTGACTAACTTCATGTGCAGTTTCGTCAGCATGTGTGGCCAAGGTAAAGATGAGATTAGTACTCTATCCAGGTTATGTTTCTCTGCTTATGTATAGAACATTTGAAAGGAGCGCAATCATAGAATCTTTCACAATTCTGTAAAGCCTCACAATGTGATTTTGAGGGACATTCTCTATCAAGTGAGAACTTGGGCTTTGTTCTTGAACATCAATGTGCCATCTATAATTGCTGCTAAATGGGATCTGCCTTTGAATAGCAAAATGCCAATTGAGGTGCATACTTTCCTGAGAAAAGGGAATTAGAACTACCTTATCTCTTCACAGAATGGTTTTGCTATTGGAATATATAGAGATCATCAAGGTGGAATTATTTGGTTTGGATCAACAGAGCAAGACAACATTTTTGATGCAGCTCACATTCTAATCATGGAAATTACTAAGGAATGAACTCAAATACACATTTCAACAAACAGTAAGGACCTCAGAAACTCCCTCAATGACCCTTCTCTCTCTCCTTGGCGTAATCACTTTAAGGCAAGAAGGCTGAATGACCTGGTTTATGTCCTCAATGCTACGCATTGCTGTATTTCTTCCCAGGAGGTTATTCGATGGTCTGGAGTAGCCAAAGGGCTGTGACTTGTTAACCCAGTAACCGTTGACAATTAGTTTGTTGCTAGTTCATAGCGTAGGTGGTCGGAGATTGTTGCTAGTAGCTTGGTGATTGCTTGCCATTAATCTTTTGGGCATCTGCTTCTCTAATGTCATTTGTTTGAAGTTGGATATTTTGATGTTGTGTCCTCTATCCTAGGATATGGGATGTTCTTCTTCTTGTATCTCTTTTGCTTCTTTTGTTGCTTGTTTTGCTATGTTGTGGCAGTCTATGTTCACAGCGGTTGGAAACAAGTTGCACCTTCTTTTTCTGATATATCTTTGATATATTTATTAATATATCAAACCTTACCTTGCAAAAAAAAAAAAAATAATAACCAGGTGTGAAATTACCTAGAAGGACTTCACTCAAAGTCTCTCCCTCCCTTAACTTCTTTCTACATTCACAGACCCCCACGCCACACTGCCCCCTCACTTTATTTCTGGCAATGTATAATCGGGACTAGCAAAAATGCTACAATAACAATCTCAGTGTTTTTCAGGCAGGACAAAGTCATAAATCATGAATTTCGGGAGTGCATAACAAAATTCGAAAACAATGGAATACAATTGAACTTTCAAAATTTCAGGACAAGTATCGGGATTCAAGATTAGTTCAAGGTGAATAGGGGTCCCGTATGTCTATATCAGGATAGACTTGGTACTCCTTAATTTTTGGGGACATTTCGAGCTCCTTATACACCTTGATAAATTCAAAAGCTTCGATGAATCTTTGTGGTGGGATTTATTTCTTAAGTAAATCTCTCCAATACAATAGGGCCTCCAACAAACCTCTCCCAAACAATTAAACATTTCATTCTTTCTCCTAACATAGCCCCAGGTGAACAGTATACGTCGCTCAAGCGGATGATAAAGTTCGCTCGAGCGAAGTGGTCTCTAGGTTTCGCTCGAACGGACCTGTCCAGTTAAGGTTGGCTTGAGCGAAGTATCAGTTCGCTTAAACTAACTACTCTGGCTCGCTCGAGCGAACTGTCCTCTGGATGGGTTCGCTCGAGCGACTTGTCCAAGAACTGATTCCGGGGACAGTTCAACTCCTTCCTTTTTCTCTTCTTACAAACCTGTTTTGAGCCTCATTTCTTCATCAAATTGAGAGGCTCAAAACCTCCTTCAAACCTCCATTCAAAACACCATCAAATCTTCCACAAACAACCATCAATTCACCTCCTTCTCAACCATATCCAACCACAAAAGAGGAGAGAATCCATCAATCATAAAGATTCGTTTGTACTATAAATAGGTACTAAATAAAAGACTATGAATGCCAATATTTCCAAAAGTTAAACAAACCAACAAGACCCATTCATGAGCATTTATTTTAAAACCAATGTAAGACAAGAATAATTTGAAAAGTCATTCACATATCTCATAAAAACCATTTCATGCTCAAAATATCTATTCATCCACTTGCCTTACGTCCAAGCTTAGCAAATCAAGCTCTAATCACTCTTCCAAGCCAAAGGTCCCAAAGCTACTACAAAAGCCCCAAAAACAAACCCTAAATGGTCAAAGTCAAGAATGGGGAAGAGAAAACTTGTAATAATGGAGATGGAGTTTCTCCAAGGCTATAAGAACACAAATCTAAGAGATTGAAGGAGAAGCTTACTTGTAGGGTCTTCAAATGGACAAGGATAGCTCAAAGAAGATCTTGAAGTAGGTGGTTTCCTCCACAATTGGTATAAAGAGAGAGCTTTCAAGATGATGAAGAAGATGATAACTTCCATTTTGCTATTGGTGCAAGTTTGATAGAGGATTGGAGATGGAAGAGCAAAAAGGAGAAGAGGGAAAAGAAAAACCCTAGCTTAGGTTGGATTTGAGCTGGAAGAAAAAGAAAAGAAAGAGGGTTTCCCTTTTATACAAGTGGAGATGGACTCCACCACTAACAAATCTTATCGGGCTGAGATTATGGCTTTTGAGACTTTGGACGAGTTCGACAAAGAAGGAAAAATTATTCGTCGAAATTTCTAGTTTTCAAAAAGTATATATTTTGCGGGTTTTGGTGACATTGAAAATTGTGTCTAGATTTTGGGGTAAAAGACCATTTTTGTCCTCGAATTAAGAAAAGTAAGGTTTAGGGATTTTGAAAGGGCACGGGACCAACATGATAGTTGTCGGGATCAACGAGATGAGTCAAACGGGATTAACATATGAATTTATGAAAATCTCGAATAATCCCCCAAGCTCACGCAAAGTCGCTAAAGGAACCCCCAAATGGTCCCACTAATCAAGAAGGCTCTCAAAATTTTCCAAAGCTATTTTTAAAGCTATTCTAACCCAAAACATAATCAAAATCCGCTAAACACACTTAGAGTTAATACACAACTTAATTAGTACTAATCAAGGTCACTCAGGTCGGGGTCTTACATGGTGGCTAAGGCTTGGAGTATCCCATTCTATGGCAACCCTCAGTTTATTCTCTGGAAGAAGCTTAAATCTCTGAAAATTACCCTCAGGTCTTGAAATAGGAAAGTCTTTGGAAACCTTAAAGCTAACATCTCTGTAGCTGAATCTCTCATTCTTACTTTGCAATCAAGTATGGATGCAGCTCCTCTTGACTCAACAACGGCGGCTCTCAGGATAGCCAGAAGCTCTCTTCAAAATCTGTTACAGGCAGAAGAAACTCATTGAAAGCAAAAATCTAGGATTAATTGGCTGAAGGACGGTGATAAGAATACTAGTTTTTTCCATTTATCTGCTAAAGTGAGAGGCTCTAGAAACCGAATTGAAGAGGTCGAGTTCAAGGGCAACACTCTGGAGGATCACCTTCTTATCAAAGATGTTGCTGTTGAATTCTTCTCTGATGTTTACAAGCCTTCCTTTGGGCAGCTGGATCCCCTGCCATTTCAGGTCAACAGTGGGCGGGTTTCAAATGTTCAAAATGCTCTACTTACTTCCATCCACTCTAATGAAGAAATCATAGCTACTGTCATCAGCCTCAAAAGGTCTAGTTCTCCTTATCCTGATGGGTTCTACGGGATCTTTTTCTGTTCCTGTTGGGACGTTGTGGGTGCTTTGGTTGTAGCTGCGGTTCAGGATTTTTTCATCTCAAAGAAGATTTGGAAGGCATCAAACTCTTTCTTTCTCTCCCTTATTCCTAAGGTGCCTGTTCCTACCTCTTTTGGTGATTATCACCCTATAAGCTTGCTTTATTTCATCTACAAAGTTTCCTCTAAGATCCTTGCTTCTAGGCTGGCTTCCATCCTTCCAGATCTCATTTCCCATCATCAAGTGGCCTTCCTTAAGAAGAGAAAGATGCAGGATCACATAGCCTTGGCGCATGAGCTAAGGGAAAAGGCATTTGTCTAAAGCTGGACATTTCCAAAGCTTTTGACAAGTTAAACTAGGCCTATCTGTTTAAAGTGCTGGAATTCTTTGGATTTAGCAATGCTTGGATTTATCTCATTAAAGAATGTGTGACTACTCCAAGATGTTTGGTGCTGGTTAATAGAGAGCCCACTGGCTACTTTGCATTGGAGTGTGGTCTTAGGCAGGGTGATCCGCTTTCTCCTTATCTATTCATCCTTGCTGAAGAAGTCCTCAGTCTAAATATTGAGAAACTGATTAGCCTAAAGAAGATCAAGCCAATAAATAGAGCTCCCTTTTCTCCTTCTATCTGTCACTGTTTGCTGACGATATTCTTCTCTTCTTCCAAGCTACTCCAAGTAGCATAAAGGCTATTAAGGGTGTCTTGAACTCCTATCAATTAGCTGCTGGTCAACACTTCAATATGAGGAAGAGTAAGGTTCTTTTTGGGAATAGCAGACAGTCGTTCAAAATTAGGACCTCAAGGAGTCTCGGTATTTCTTAAGCCTCTTTCTAGTGTTATATCTGGGTGTCCCTCTCTTCATTGGTAGTCTTAAAGCTATCTATTTTGAAGTCTAAAGGCCTCCTTCATGGTGAGGCTGGCTGGTTGGAAATGCAAGATGCTTTCTTTTGCTGGTAGGGTGATCCTGGTTAAGCACGTCCTTCAAAGCCTTCCTATGCATATGCTCCTTGTTCTTCCCATCTCGAAATCGATTTGCAATTTCTTAGAGAAATGGATGAGGAATTTCCTATGGTTTGGAGGATCTTTACAAGCTAAAGAAGTCTCATAAGTTGGTGTTCCGTTTGTCTCCCCAAGTTAGAAGGTGGCCTGGGTTTTCATAGAATTCAGGACCTAATCAAAGCCAGTATGGTTAATTTAGGCTGGGCTGCCCTTTCTTCCTCCTCTCTATGCCCTTTCTTCCTCCTCTCTATGGGCTTCATGGTTCAAAGCAAAATACTTTAAAAGGTTTTCACCTTGACACCCTAGCTCTTTACTCACAAGCTCTTGTATTTGGAAGCTTATTAAGAGGTTTTCTCACCATCCTTTTTAAAACAGCCACTTGCAACTGGGAGATGGGAGAAATACTAGTTTTTGGCACGATAAATGGCATGGTCCTCTCTCGATAGCTCACCATTTTTCAGGCATTTCCCTCCCCTGTATTGATTCAGTGAATAGCATCTTTTCAAACCCATAGCTGATTACTTCTTCAAATCTCCTTCAGCAGGTCGTATCCTTCTCCTCCTCTCTTCTGATAGACTTCTCTCTCTCTCTAATGTTCCTGATAAGTTGGTTAGGTCGAGCACCAACTCTAGCCATCTCTCTTTCTATGTTGCTTGGGATTCAACTAGATCCAGGGGTCTTTCAAGATGTTGGTCTAAGTTTGCTTGGAATAGTCTCCTCAAGCCTTCCATTGCTTGCTTTGCTTGGAAGTTGTTCCATAACAAACTCCCTACCAACGATTGGGTGTAATCTATTCGGGTGCAGCTGGCGTCTTCTTGTTACCTCTGTGGTAAGCACCAAGAATCAGTCTATAGCCTCTTCTTCCTCTGTCCCTTTACCTTGAGCTTCTGGGACTGGTTTAAGCTTAAAGGTAATTTCAGAGCTACAGCGGCAGTCACTGCTTCTTCTCTATAGTGCTCTATTTCTGGTGGCGCTATTTAGCTTGTGGAAAGTTAGGAATCTCTCTCTGTTCAGTGGTATGAAGCCTTCTCAAGAAATGGTTTCTAATTTCTTCTTGGCAGATGCTTCCCAAGCTCTTGGTAAAATATCTTCATTTTTCTCGAGCTCTTCTTTAGATTCTTTCTTAGCCTTATGTATTCAACACTATCCTAGTTTGCCTAGTTTGTGATAGTGGGTTGTCCCTTGTTGTGGGTGATTTTTTCTATTGGGTTTTCCTTTTGGCTGTATTTCCTTTTCTTTCTTTTCAATTCATTTTTACAACCTAGCAAAAAAAAAAATCATATATTTTATTTATTCTTTGTAGGACAAAGATTAGATGGATCTTCGATAAATTTGTCTAATTTCTAGTGTATTTTACATTCACACTTAGGCCCATCACATCAGTGGTCTTTTAACCATTGTCACAAATACTGGTGGTATTTTGGAAGTACCATGACATCATTTCATCTTCTTAAGGTAAAGAAAACACAAACATAGAGTTTGGAATTGAAAATACTAGTAGTTTCCGGTAAAAAAAAATAGTAGTTTCTAAATTCCACAGACATGGTGAAAAGCGGTTGTATGACACTTTTATAATAAAAAGGGCATTTAAGTGTTAAATAATAAAAAGACGATATTTTTGCCCTATAATGTCTCTTCATCTCTGCCTCTCATTTTCTTACTCACAGTACTGCCAGAAGGCTCTGAAAATCCTCATTCATGTTCAAATGGTGGTCGATTTATCAAAACATGTGTGGTGTGAAGAGATCTAACATGAGCACAGCATTAACCTCCTTTATTCTTTCTTTGCATCCAGTTTTCATATATGTATATGTATATCTATATCTATATGCAGACACACACAAATGGATATCTATCCATCAACTAATGGATCATATGGGAAGAGATTTAACATGAGTATAGTGGGAAACCTCCTTTTATACATGGCGCAACATTCTGGGGAGAAATCCTAATAACAAACCAACAGAGATCCTTCAACTCCCTTTATATTGGTGCTGGCTCTTCCCCGTATTCGAAGAAGATTTATCAGCTTTCTTTTGTACTTTTTTGATGTGCATGCTAGTTTTGCCGATAGGAGTCTTTTATTGCCAATGCATAGTGGTTTAGAGGATGATTTTCGTAGTTGATATTTGGACCTTCCTTTTCTTGCATGCAGCAGTCATATATTGATATTATCCATATAATCCTTAAAGTCTGAATTCTGGCTGTACAAGGCCTTATCTTGGAAGAGCCAGAGCAGAGGGTAAAAAAGAAAAGAAAAGAAAAGAAAGAAGAGATAATTATATGACTTAAAGTTGTACTTTGAACTCTTATCCTTATTTTAAACATTTCCCCCATTTTTTAACAAGGTGGGTAAAACCAAAAAAATTGGAAAATCTCCACTGTCAATAACCAGTTAATGTTATTTGTAACAATGCTTAAAACATCTGCCCAACTTCTAAAGACTGGGTGCATCAGGACACTAGATAAACTATAGATATGAATGGTTCCGACTTAAATGTTTTTATCTTTTGTAAGGAATTGAGAACACGTATGATTTTCTAATACTTGGAAGCTGGATGTTATATTCTAATAATTGATCATGAATCAGGTATGGTTCCTACCCTTTAAAAGGAAAATATTGTCATGAAATGGCTTTGAGAATCCTCCTAGCCAGCATTGAGGTAATGTATTATCCTTAGAAAGGCGTCTCATCTTTGATATCATTGCTTATGAGATTCATCAAGGTTATATGGATATGGTATTTGATGCTTTCTTTTAAGGAGTCAAGGTTATATGGATATGGATATGGATATGGTACACTGGGAAGTCAGCAGAGATGATGACAGGTTTTTCTCAAGGAGTCATGCGCTGCTTATTAGAATATTTAGGTCCTATTTATTTGCAGAAAAAAAAAAAAAAACATAAGTAATTTTTTGTCAAAGGAGCTAACAAAACACGGTTATTTAAAAAGTTAGGAGTGAAGAATTTAAGATACATAAAGATCTAGATGAGATATTCACTTCTCTTGGATTATTTAAGATTTTAATTACAAAGGATATGGATACCAAGAAAAATTACAAAGAATATAAGATAGAGATGTAGTTGGGATCTTGAAACTTTCCGATGGCATCTTGAAACTTTCCTAGGATTAAAATTACTAGGGTGATAGCGGGTATTCATTTTCAGTTTCCGTTTATTCAAATCTTAATTCAAGTAAAAAACTATGTGATGGCCACTTTTGAATATTAAGCCTTTTTTCTTTCATTTTTAATTATTTTTAGGATTAAAACTCTGAGAATTTTTAGGAATTCAATTACATAAAGTTATATTTAGTTCCTATCATTATTTTCATCAATATATGCCTTAAGCCCAAAAGTACTGTTTCTCTCATAAGCTGTCAGAAAATTGGTTATGTGAGTCATCTGATAGGACTCCAACAAGAAGAAGAAAAGAAAACAAAGAGTCATCTGATAGGACGCCCATTTTGGAACCTCGATCTGCTTTTAAACACCAGTTGAAGAATAATGGACTGAAAGTGACATCAGGGGTCTCTTGCTCATAACTAACCCATTTCATAACCTGGATCTCTGCAAATCGTGGAAGGCTGAAAATGGTTTTTATTTGAGTCGCGTCCTCTGTACTCAGACCAAGACCAGAATGACAGAAAAAGCGCTGGTATTAGACTCCAACCAGGGCCCAACATATGTTACCATACCCAAGTTTCTGTTTTTGGCATCATTCTGAGAATGTTTTGATTTGAGAATGAATGAAGAAAGACTTATTTGGTAGGTATTTTATCTCCCTCCTTACACATCTATAAATCTCTCGTTCTATGTAGCCCTCGTCTCTGTATCTCTTTAGATTCTCTCTCATAAAATGCAAGCCAAAGATGTTTTTCTTCATTCGAACATTCCTGGAGTGATGCTAAACAGGTTTTGAAGATTTGGAGCCTGTTTACTATGGCAAGAACAAAGACCCTGACTCAAATTAAGACCCAAATTATTTGTGTCCTCAGGTATAAACTCTGTGGCTCACTTCAGAATTTGATTATTATAAGGGAAAACTTTAAATAAGTCGTTAATTTTTTGCTTTATTTCAAAAAAAGACATAAGTTTTAAAACTTTTCAAATTAGTCCCTAAGTTTACCATGAAGTTTTCAATTTAGGACATTCATCCATTTAAAGCTATTTTTCGGCAATTTTTTTCTTCAATTTTTTTAAACCACCAAAATTATCTTCCAATGAAATAAAACCCTCTTTCACTTCCTATATATCTTCTTCATTTTTTTCACTGATAACCTTATAGTGATCAAGAAAACCTAGCATTTCCACGTAGATAGACTAAATGTAGTGGCTGCAAGGACCATGTCTTGGCTTTAAATGAAGGTACTCTGGGTATTTTTTAAAAATTGAGAGAAAATGCCATAAAAATGCTTTTAAATGACCAGATGGCCTTAATTGAAGTTTTATTGAAAAACTTAAGAACTAATTTAAAAAGTTTTAAAACTTGTGTCCTTTTTTTAAATAAGGCAAAACTCCAAGGCCTTATTTGAAAACTTCCCTTATTATAATCATGTTTTACCTAGAATGAGGTACATGCAACAAAATATACTAGTTAAATATATTACAAGTCTTTCCTTTAGTTCTGACTTTTAGTGGAACCCACATCCTCCTTGAGGCCCACACTTAAAATCTTATAATAATAAAAAATTATATACATTCTAAAGTTTTATTGTTCATAAAAATAAAAATAAAAACATTCTAGAATTTCAGGCTCACAACCCTTCACTTTTCATACTCACTCTACCATTAAATCACATAAGATTTTATTTTAAAATTTGTTACAAAATATCTAATTTCTATTAAACTTATATAAAAGAGAAGAACGACGTAAAAACTAGAATCTATCCTAAATTCAAGTCGGATCACAGTATGTAAATCTATATCCTTATCCAAAACTTGAAGAAACCACTATAAGGTCTAAGGGAAGACCCAAGTGTTAGCAAGTGGGTGCGGTCACACCTACGTGATTCAAGAAACCACTTAGATAATTTCTTAAAAGATTTATTTTTATTATTTAATTTCTCAATTGATTATATACCACACCACCCAAACGAAACTCCTATATCCACCATTGAAAAGGTTATATGAGGGTTGCAAACGGGTCGGGTCCGTAGCTCCAAATCAGGTTCTTGCAGAGGACATGTGATCCAGTTCCAATTTGTACTTGGGGTGGGATATCTAGAGAGAGATGAGCTAGGGTTTGGCTTTTACATATCAAACATGGAAAATATATACCATGAATGAATAGTTGAGAACGGGGATGGGTTATGGTCAAGAACAGAGCTGCTAAATCCACACCCAAAGTTTCTTTTTACGCCCTGCTTTATTTTGACACCAATATACCCATGTGTCAAATTACCAAAAAAGGACATCATTCATAGTTTCCTACATCCACCAATTTTCCTCTACACTCACCCACCCCCACCCCAGCCACGACCGCCGAGGGGCAGGAGCGAGAGAGAGATAGGGAGAGACGGGGGAGAGGGGGCAACAGTGGCAGCTGGAGGTGGGCAGGGAGAGGGAGGGCGGCGGCGGCGGGCTGCGGGCAGATGTGTGCAAGGAAAGGGAGGGAGAGGGAGAGAGAAAAAAGGATAGGGAGAGCGGGCGGCAGGCGAGGAGCAGGAGAGAGGGAAGATGAGAGTGAGGGGGAAAAGGGGGAGTGTAGAGGGATGGTGAGGAGAGAGGATAGGGTAGTTTGGAAAAATCAGGGTGTGTAATGAGAAATTTTGATGATCTTTTATTTTCAAAGTGTGTGGAAAAAGAAATTTGGTGAGGAGAGAGGATTTAGCAGCTTTCGGTCAAGAAAAAGTAGACCATGGTCAAATGACTAAAATATCCTTGGGTTTTGCTGATAAGACCTTCTCATCCTATGTTCCTACCCACGTGCAAGAACGTTGGCTCTTAGGTCCACGAGTCAGAACACATGTGGATCCAAAGTCAGACCCGATTTCTTATCGAGTCCGAAAATAAGGTCAGAACACGTATGGATCCAAAGTCGGACCCGATTTCTTACCGGGTCCGAGAATAAAGTCAAAACAGGTGTGGATCCAGAGTCGGCCCTCCCCGGGTCCGAGAATAAGGTCAAAATCCATACCCATATTTATCATCATACCCAAATTTTTGTTAAGAAAATGGATTTTACACATAAATATATAAATATAAGTAGAATGTCCCGGGTGCAAATGTCACAAATGTGAACACATTGCTATCTTTGTGAGAATCAGAATTTTCTCACGAGTAAAAAAGCTAACGATTAGCTGCTCGCCTGCTCATGTCATGCATAGAGCTTCCGCTACACAACCGATGGGAGGTCGTTTGATTTAATCCAACGGGCTAAAATGGGTTTTCGCCATGAACAACTAAGGGGGTTGTTTAGTTGCTGTGATTTATGCATAACAAGTGCGCAAAATAGAAGATGCATATTGATAGAATTATTAGTCTTTTGGACATGTTATAGGAAAATGTTTCACACGTGCATCATCATTTTCATATCCATATACAATTGAGCCACATGGAAACAATTTCCATTATTTGCCATTTCCACATGTGAATCTAAGGTAGCGTTTGGTTCGCTGTAATGAAGGTCAGAATGGAATGGTCATTCCAACGGAATGACCATTACAGCGTTTGGTTCGCCAAAAAGTAGCGGAATGACCATTACCTCCGGAATCTCATTCCTTTATATAAGGGAATCGTCATTCCATTGTGGAGGGGAAGGAATGGCCATTCCATTCCTTCCCCACTTTTTCATGAGACCAAAATACCCTTACTTGATATCTATCTATCTTTTTATTATAAAAGAGGCAATGTTGCATGGTTTTTCACCACACCACTGTGGGGCCCACCCAAAATATTATAATAAAATATAATCATATATTATATAATAATAATAATAATAATAATAATATAATATTTAAATATTATGATCTATCTATCTCATTCAAACTTTTTCACGACACCATTGTGGGGCCCACCCCCAAATATTATAATATAATATAATAATATATTATTTTGAGAAATTGAAAAAATTTCACTACACCTTTGTGGGGCCCACCCCAAAATATTATAATAAAATATAATCATGTATTATTATAAAATTATAATAATAATAACATAATATTAAAATATTATGATCTATCTATCTCATACAAATTTTTTCACAACACCATTGTGGGGCCCACCCCCAAATATTATAATATAATATAATAATATATTATTTTGAGAAATTAAAAAAATTTTCACTACACCTTTGTGGGGCCCACCCCAAAATATTATAATAAAATATAATCATATATTATTATTATTATTATTATTATTATATAATATAATATTAAAATATTATGATCTATATATCTCATATAAACTTTTTTACTACACCATTGTGGGGCCCACCCCAAATATTATAATGAAATATAATAATATATTATTTTGAGAATGTAATGTGACAGGAGAATCTAACAAGGGTATTTTGGTCAATCTTATGTAAATTTGATTCCATTCTAGGCATCATTCCAGCGTACCAAACGCAAGAATATGAATCAGAATTCTAGTACTGGGTTGATTCCTTAGCGTACCAAACACTGGAATGAAAATGACTATTCCAACCTCATTCCATTCCAGACTCATTCCGATCTCCATTCTATTCCTGCCTACAACTATTCCAGCGAACCAAACGCTACCTAAGTGAAGCCAATGATTTACTATTTTTCTCAATTTCCTCAAAAGTTATGGTGAATCAAAACAAGAAATTTTACTTTCCAAGCTATTTTTGGCCCTCCAAAGAGGATGAACGGTTTGGATTGTGATTTGGGGGCCCACAAAATTAATAGCAAATCCAATTTACTATTCCAGAGTCTATCATAATTTTATGAGAATCTATGATCAACTACTCAAATTTGACTCCCATTCATTTTTAGTCTTTTAAAGATGAATGGTTTGAGTCAAGAAATAAGATCCAACAATCATAAAAAAAAGAAAAACGGAATACCTCGAAAATATATTGGAAGGAGGGCATTTTCTTCCAACATTTCGCTATATTTTTTAAGTTTCTCAAAATTATGATGAGTCAAAATCTGAAGGCTGACCTTCCTACCTTTTCTTTTGGCCTTCCAAAGAGGATTGACTGACTGCTCGTGATCACACACATTTTTGCTGATGAAACGATGAGTCATTTCATAATGGACATGATGACTAACTTGAGCTTTCCCATCTAATTTGGTTCAAGTCTCTTATTATCATGACCGGATAAAAATGTGAAGCAAATCTTGTGAAACCATTTGGAAGAATTCTGGAAGTATTTCTACACTCATTTTGACACCATTTTTAAAAATGTATCACTATCCCCAAAACATGGGAAAATAGAACCCTCATTAACAAATGGTGCAACCATATTGTAGGGAACGTGGTTTTTTTTTTTTTTTAAGGGATCATTTTTTGAAAGGTCGTGTGTTGCACTCTAGCATTTGGAATGCTATAATTCAAAGAATTCATGAGGCTAAAAGTGCCTTTCAAATTAACCCCACTCTCATGTGGAATGCTTTCAAAGAATTCCTGAGTGCCTTTTTCATGTAGTTTAAAATCCTGAATTATTGCATCAAACAGAGTATTTAGAATGCCCATAGAATAAGATTTTTCATCATTATGTCTTCAATTCCCAACAAGCCCAATTCCTTCTTAGAAATGCCTATAACCAAATTCTATTTACCAAAAGAAGAAAAAAAAATACCATACAGGAAGTGGGGCCAATCTAGTAAAAAGTCCCCAACCATTACTTCTGACATCTATCTAAGTTGAGGGTTGACAAACCTAAATATTGGAAGTCAGAATCAGTGGCCAACCTTTGATCACTGGATTTTATAGATGATAAACTCCACTATATTTCTGAATAAAATATAAAAAAAATTAAAGGACATTGACCACGTATGCAAGATGTGATCGATCCAAAGGGATTCATTCCACTAATTAGATCAATATTTATATGTCCCCCCTTTCATAATGGGTGTTAGAGGTGTATTAACGGTTAGGAATTTTAAAAAGTGGGGCACCAATTGGGCCATTTCATTTATAAGGGTGTTGCACTACAGTTCAATGCAGCTTCTTAGTTCTGTCCCATTTCAAAATTCCCTTGAGATTAGCATTCAACATGATCATCTATCATGACCATTTACTACATGGTCCCACTCTTATCCAACCAATAACATACATCCATCACTCCAAGACTACCGTAAAATCAAAGCCCAGTCATCAAAACAGAGCACATGCATTTGGAAATTCAGGCAGAAATTTCTCTTTCATAAAATATGAGAGATTGGGCGAAGAGATGAAGGAAGAAAATTGTGAGAAATTGGGGGAGATGGTGGAATTCAAGATTTTTCGCCCACTTAGAAAAAAAAATTATCTTGAAATGTGATAGGTCCACTTAAAACTTAAATGATTTCGAAAACAAAAATTGAATGTAAAATTATTCACAATTCATTTTAAAGGTTTTCTATTCCTTTCTGAACCACTTGGAGACTTTATATTCATATGGACCACTTATTTGTTTTTCTACTAGTGCCCAAGCTTAGCATGGGCTTGCTTTGCTAGTAAGTAATGTTGTTTTGGTTGGACAGAAATTTTTTTTTCTACCCCTTGTTTATAGAACTAGACTGTATTAATAGAAAAGATAAATTTAATCAAAACTTTGACAAGTAATACAATCCTATATTATACAACATTGTGTTATAAATTAAAGGCAATTAGATAATTTAATCATAAATTGATTTAAGAGATTTGTTGTTAAAACATATTCATTTTACAGAGACGCGTGACGTGGTAGTTGTGATTCCTAATGACCTTGTAAAGCTCCACACAACCCGAAAGGCAATTAGATAATTTAATCATAAATTGATTTAAGAGATTTGTTGTTAAAACATATTCATTTTACAGAGATGCCTGACGTGGTAGATGTGATTCCTAATGACCTTGTAAAGCTCCACACAACCCGAAGCTGGGATTACCTTGGCCTATCTTCCCCTCATGCAGCTAGCAATCTCTTGACTGAGAGCAGCATGGGTGACAGGGCTATCATCTCTCTCTCTCTCTCTCTCTCTGAGGCCATACTTCCTATAACTATCTATAGCCCCAATTATATATTTATTAAGTTAACCTCTGGTTGGACTGAGCTAAAAGTATACAAGTTACTATTGGTTGGGTTTGTTTATTGATTGGTATTTGCTTGTGATCTGGTTGGACAAAATTAATGATGACAAAAACTGTTCTAATCAGTTTCTAACCAATCTAACACGAGTCCTGGATCTGAGTCGGGATTCAATAAGATAAAAACCCCATGGTGACAGTGAGTAGATCATTCACGATCCACCATTTTACTGCAGGTAGCCTGCCATGCATCTAGGTAAGGACTGCCCACGGTGACGTGGCGAACCCAGAGTGGTCTACTCACGGTCACCGTACATAAACTCACTAAAAGGATCCCGATGCATCTAACAAAACCCAAATTTAATCCCAATAACATTTGGGTCAGTTGAGGTTAGCAAATAATAACATGCAACTAATTGATCCAAACACAACTCACCGGCCCAATCATTCCCCTTATTTATAGTTGGTCTGCTTGTTTAGTCCACTATTCGTAGTATAAGCCGCGCATGTTACATAAATATTCATTGGAAAGGGAAAAGAAACAGATTACTTCATAATAAATGAAAAAAAGATTACATCCAAAATGCATATATGATTGATTTTAATGAATCTCACTCTTACATATAATCATTATAAAGGTGAGGTTCCATCTTATTTAAGTAAATGATAATCATATACTTGCATGGTTCTATAAGAAGAGGTTCACACTTACTTCAACTTCCTACAATGAGCCTATTTATTACAATCTGAACCATTTGTATCAATCTCATCACTTAACCTCCTTGCCCAAACTATAGGGATTTGGCCAGAATCGAAAAGCTTCGACGACAAAGGAATGGGACCAATCCCTACTAGATGGAAGAGAGCGTGCGAGGGTGGGGATCATATCAAATCAACAAACTGCAATAGAAAACTAATTGGAGCCTGTTGGTTTGTTAAAGGTCTCCTGGAGATAATATATAAAGGAACCGATAAAAACCACAGCAGGCATGGAGTACTGATCCCCTAGAGATGCTGGGGTCATGGCACCCACACTTCCTCCACAGCTGCTGGTTCCTTGGTTCACAATGTGAGCTACAAAGGGCTTGCCCTAGGGACCACTAGAGGGGGTGCACCTTGAGCTCGACTAGCCATGTACGAGGTCTGTTGGAACGCTCGTGGAGGCTGCTCCAGTGCTGATATACTCAAAAGCCTTCGATGAAGTTATACATGATGGTGTAGATGTGTTGTCTGTGTCACTTGGATTGGGTGACCCTTATAATGACGTAATCGCGGTGGGGTCACTTCATGCTGTGCTCAAAGGGATCACAATTGTTTGTTCAGCAGGAAACATACTGTAGAGAATGTTGCACACCGTGGATCATATCAGTTGCCGCAGGCACCATGGATCGTTCCTTCCCCTCACCCATCACACTTGGGAACAATCAAACTATCATGGTAACCCTTTTTCTTTTATGTGAAATGATTTATAGCTCCTATTTTGAAAGTCCATGTGGTGGGTCCAACTATGACAAGTCAACCCTTGTCATTTCACATGCTTCCCTCCACACACACCTCTAGCTGACTGCCCCACGGCTCCTAAGTTGTGAACTACACCTAAGGATGTAAATGGATGCCCGATCCTCCGATTACGTGGCAGTTCTCATCTATTAAAAACCGAGTCTGGGACCTTATTTAGGCCCCACTAAGTAAATGGGTCTAGGTAAGGGTCCCTTTTTAGGACTCATGACCTAAATGGGTCTGAGTCAAGGTCCACCTTGGTTCCGAACCATAGACCCAATACTCGACATATTACCTCAATTTTCGAGAATCTCTCCTTAAAACTAGTTATTATCTACCTACGCCCGAGCTTGGACCCAGACCCCTCCCATATACAGTTCCGGTTCCATCTTCTCATTAACGGTTCCGGTTTTCGGGTCCACCTTATTACGACTAGATGGTCATATCCACTTTAGTTATAATGTATGGAAATATAGATAGATCATATTATATTTGATACAAATTTTATGCTGTAAATATTATTGGTTGTTTGCCCATGCAAATGTTTAATGCTGCTTGTCTATGTTTAGAATAGGCGCCTTTTGCTAGTTAAAATTTAGAGCACAGTTGTGTACATCCGTGGAAATCAATCATGCCGACTATTTTGTCTCTTTTGTGGAAAAAATACTTTCGAACCCCGCTCCGCAAGAAAAGTGACCACACCAAACGTACATTTTACTTTGACGTAGAAAAGCATTTCCACAATTCTCACTTTTTCTATGAAAAACCGGCCACACAAACGTCCCCAACTTCTTCCCGGTGAGATGAAAAAACTATTGTAATCAAGTGAAAAACACAGTGGAAGGGAGCATTTTTAGGATATTATGATGATTCATGAGTTTCTACTTACTAGCAAAAATATTGACACAGGCAGTCACTACCTCCCAATGATAAAATGGTTCCTAACTCCCATGGGTGCATGGGTTGTGAAGAGTATAATAACCGACCATTCTGTGTAAATAGGGTTCATGGTTTGATGATCTTAAAGGTTGATCTGATGGACCATCCATGTGATGAGAAATAAGGCACGTTTCAAAAATCATCAATGTTGAGATATCCTGGCCATCTAACCAGTTCTTTTTTATTTTGCAGGGTCAAGCTATGTTTGCTGGCCACAAGGAAATTGCATTCAAGGGCTTGGTATGCCCTAAGCAAAGCGGTTTTGATAGCACTGGTACCTGGTGAGAGATTATGCTTTCCATCTTGCTTTTATAGACTTTAAATAAGGGAAGGGATGGGAATGTGTGGCCATGACCAATCCATTTCATGTATTTAGCTTAGTTTTGAGTTTGATTGTAGATAAAAGAAAATTAAAGTACAAATGTATTAAACACCAAACCATTTATATCGGTTTAGATATCTGGGTCGACCCTAATCCAACCAATACAATTGGGTTATGTGGGTCATGTAGGTCAAAGCTTGACCCGTTATACAATGGGGGTCAGATTTATCTTACACATGACTGACTCGTATAGAATGTGGGTCAGGTTATGCAAATTAGATACATACTGGGTCAGAATTTGTGAACCCTGCATCAAAACTTCCCCTTGTGTTTGTGCATCTAAATAAAAATATCATTTCAATGAAATGAAGATTATCCTAACTCAACAATAAGTTAGTAAATTGTGATGTGTTTGCAGCACTTGCGATTTTCTACTTTCTGATAACTCAACCATGAGAGGAAAGGTTGTTCTATGTTTTGGATACCCTTTCGGTGCTTCAGAAATTGTCGAGGCAGAGCAGGAGGTGTTGGTCTTATCATTGCCAGGTACCCCACTTATTAGTCCCAGTGACGATTTGCCATGCGTTGAAGTTGATTATGACATTGGAGCACAACTGCTCTTCAAGGCAAGGGACCCCACCCAAGTGAAAACTCTTCTCATTTTGATTGTTGCATTATTTGATTATTGATGAAGCTCAATATTCTTGAGTGTAGGAAACCTATGGTGAAGTTGGGTCCTTCCAAAACCCTAGTAGGTATGCCCTTGTCGGTTAAGATTGCTCGCTTCTCATCTCGAGGGCCTAGCAGTTTGTAACCTGAGATTCTTAAGGTAAATTTTATACATCTTTTATAGTATCTATGGCAAGGGGATTGTATACAATCCATATGTATTCCAATTTCATTCATCTATTATCCCTTTGGTGTTAATTGACATAAGAGATATCATTCAATATAAAATTCACAATTAGCATATAATTAATAAAAAAAAATACACTAATCTATTTGCATGTATGGAATCCGTCGGGGTGAATGACAGTTAAGGCAGATGGCAATTTGGGAATGGATAAATGGTGAGCCAAATGTCACCTGCTATCAAATAGCTCTAGACTTTTGTCATCTAATTTCGATTCTTTTTGGGTTGCGGAGTTTCAAAGGTAGGTGGAGGCATCTTGGATCCTTTGTACGCGCCTGTTGTTTCTTCTTCTTCTTTTCAATGAATTATTTTTTCTACAAAAAGAACTCTAGATTATTAATTTGAAAGTTTAATAGCTTACTGGATTTCTTTTAGAATTCTAAAATCCAACCACCTAAAAATTCACAAATGACCTTTGAACTCTTAAAATCCCAATTGCCTTCGCATTTGCAGGACATTTAATAAGGAATTTCCCCCAAGAGATAGCTTTTGGAGAATTTACAAATTCTTCAAACATGAATTCCTGCTAAAGCAACAAGCCAAACAAGTCAACATTGTATATATACCTTCTTTCAACCTTATATCAGTGGTAGTTAGTAACTTATCTCGTAAATGTGATAGGAAAACTGCTATATATATATATTTAGAGTAGGCTCGAAATAAGTTGTGACCATCTTCTAACAATATAAATGCTAATAAGAGATACTATACTCCTAGTGTTCTCTTTATAAATATAAGAAAGAACAATATGCATACCATCCATGCGAAACCTTTGTAGATCTGGTAACTGGTCAGACTCTCAAACCTAATAATACTATTAATTCAGATTCTTTTACCTTCTAATTTTATATATGTTACAAATAAAGGGGTCCAATGACTAATGTTTTGTTAAATGGATGTGTTATAGCCTGATGTAGCTGCTTCTGGTGTGAATGTCTCAGCTGAAATCAGTCCCAAGAACATAGATGCATATAATGGCTATGCTTTTGAGAGTGGAACTTCCATGGCATGCCCCCATGTTGCTGGAATCGTTGGGCTACTCAAATCACTTCATCCAAGTTGGTCTCCTGTCGCTCAAATCATTTCATCCAAGTCGGTCTCCTACCGCAATCAGATCAGCACTAACCACCACTGGTATGATCACTTGCTCATAAATCAACATCATCAAATGAGCTTTCTCCCATTCTATCTAGATATGTTATGAGAATGATGAATTCTAGTTTAATGTGAGACAACACAATGAGAGCTTTCCCATCACACCTATTAACTCTATGATTGGGCAGACCATGGTGAGGTCTCTCTCTATTGATATTACATAAGTGATTTCTAGAAAACAATATACTTGAACCACTCACATCTTATTCATTTAGAATCACCCCACATTTATCGCTATAAGGAAAGATAACAAAATAACAATCTTAACCTAATCAAATCCTTATAATCTCACAATAATCTCATTCATTATTGTAAGAGATTATTATCATATATCCTAAAACCTTGAATCCTAAAAATATCACCATTAGACATGTCATGCATCCATTTCATAAACATGGGGTTTTGCTTGTGATTAGAGGCTAAATAAAAATTCTCTTAATAAATCATATGAATGTGGCCCCCGAACATATATAGTTTTCGCTGAATTGTGAACATTTCCTCGGTTCACCGACAGTATAGCGGAAGCTTCATTAACAACAAATGATAACGATATTGCACATTTAAGAGCAAGCATAGTTTTCAATTATTAAAGTTAAAGTTTAAAAAAATATACTAAAATTAGCTTAGTTGAATGAACTCTATAAAAAAATGTGAAGGCACTCAGGTGCGGCGTCATGATGACTTAGACAATATCGTTCGCACATCACTCGTGGACTCATCAAGATAACCTGCCTGAAACGCCTTCGTCTCCTCCTCGGGATTGGGCTTAGTACCTAGGCACCAAAAGTAGTATGTTAATTCTGCTCTTTTTTCGGTGGGTTGGATATTAATTGTTGCTATGCTGTTTTGAATTTAATTACCCCTTCTGCAAAACCTTCAATTATGCAGTGGAATATCAAAGTGTTATGACATCAAAGGAAATAAGCAAAGAACAAATTGTACGATTTGCTTCACCTTAAGTTATTTTGTGCACCTTAGATTTTCAATAGGCGGGCCTTATTATTGTAGGACTATTTCAAGAGGATCAAACTCCATTTAGAACCAACGAACAGGTAAATACTTTTGACCGAAGGCAATAGGTTTGTTGAAACTTTTGGAGTTGGGAACACGTGGAGCACACTTAAATACATACGAGTCAACATAGAAATCAGGCCAACATCTAATGGTAGAAATCCGGGATTGACTTGTACTTGAAGGGCTGTTTGTGGTTTTGATGTTTGTGTTTTTGTTTGTTGATCTATGCTTTTCTTGAAGACATTGGAGCTCCCCTAAACATGTGGTTGTGATTTATCTTATCGTCTCCTATGGCATGTGGGCCCCAACCCTAATAAATACTGGGGCACCTTTTCTCTCACCCATTCTCATGGATTGGCATGCTTTCAGGTAGGGCTGTCAATCGTGTCGTGTTAACGAATTCGGGTTACGGGTTAAAAATCACATCACCTCAACCCGTACCCGACCCGTTAACTTAACGGGTCAAAAAACCTAATCCGAACACGACCCGTTAATTTAATGAGTTACCTGACCCAACCCGTTAAGTAATTAAGTCATTTCGAAATTAAAAAAAAAAATTATACAAAAATAGAAGAAGAAAAATATATAAGCCACATGAAACTATAAGTGAGGATTTCAAGTGGATCCCACCTAAAAACCCACTATAAAACAATAAATTTTAATTTCTTTTTTTATGAATATAAATTAATTTATTTACATTTAGGGAGTAAACAAAAATTTAACGGGTCAAGCAGGTTGTTAACGAGTTACTTGTTTAATTCATACCCGACCCGTTAACTTAACGTGTTAACGGGTTTGACCATTAACGACCTGAATCCATTAAGAGACAACCCAAACCCATTAATATCGTGTGGGTTCGTGTCGTGTTAACGGGTCGTGTGACATTTTGACAGCCCTACTTTCAGGTGGGCCTTACATCATACCTAACATTCTTTGATGTTAAACACAATTTTAATGTCAATCTCCAATATATGTCTTTATATGGCCTTCTAATAAGACCGCTAATGATGATCAGAAGGTTGATTTTTACCTGCATGTAAGTTACTGATGGCCCCCTTCTATCACAATTGTCTCGGGAGACTAAAAATAGATGATTATAAATTGGTGAAATTTTATAAGTTTATAAGTATTTGCTCTAATTGTAAATATGTTTGAAATACTTTTTTACAAAAAAAAAAAAAGCCGCGACTCTCCAGAGTGTCAAGTTGAGTCTCTTCGAGTAAAATATTTCAAAGCCCAAGTCGCTAGTTTTCCAACCTTCTTCCATACCCATTGATTCATTTTTCATTAGAGGGGAGATTATTTGTTGTTTCTTGAATTTTAACCACTTTTAGAAATACGAGCATTAGACATCCTAGAAATTTAGGATCAGGGACAGAGCCACATATAGATGAGGAGGGGCAATTGCTCCCCCTTTGTGTTTCCTTACTAGTACGATAAGGAAATATAAAATTCTTCATGGGCATTTTAGTCTCATGCTCTTTGCATATCCTCAACTTTCTTTCTTTGTTATTTGCCCTTGTTAAGTTGCTAATTATACTATATTAAGCTAAGAGGTTTTTAATCTAATTATGACATTCTCTTCTGATTTTGACTGTCAGTTATTCCCTTATCCCTTATCTCTTGTAGCTACCCACTTCTTATCCCATGCAACACTAATCATCTCATATAACTACCAATTTCTCACTACCCATGTATCTTGTAACTTCCCCATTTTTCCTTTTTAGTTTCTGCAAAAGTTCATTTCTACTCACATCTCTTATTCCCATTTCTACATATTTTTCTTTTTTTTTATACTTCATTTCTCCTATTTTCTTTCTATTCTACCTCTCTTAATTGTAGAAACATTCATAGATATTCTTCTTTTATTTTCTTTCAAAAAATTTACTGTCGTGCAATGGTATTTGGTTTGAGTTGTATGGATAGACCCGTGCTAAACACGGGTTCTCTGTGCTAGTTTTATCTTATTTAAAAGTAGAGTTTTCAAAACAAGTTAGGGGTATTTTGTCTTTTGGAGGGCACTTTTGTCTTTTGCTTTGTTCCAAAAGACAACTCATCAGATGACCATTGTTCTTTACCAATGACAAGCCCATCCCCAATGTGTCTTGGTTTGTTTTTTCTTTTCTTCTCCCTTTACTGAGTTAACAATATATATCTTCTCAAATTTGGCACTCATAATTAGTATATTTTAAATGCGGCTTAGTTCTTCCATGAGTGTTGTGCATCACAATTTTCTTTTCGAGCCCGGAAGGGCAGTTTTTGTTGTTATATTTATTGTTCAACGTTCCCCAAGTCTTTCTAGATATTGGTTCAAGAAGCACACCATAAATGGTAATGAAATGAGACCAAATCACATCTCCATTTGGCAAATTTAGCGCCCATTTTATGTTGTGAATGAAGGTGCTTGAGAGACTCATGATCAGAGTAAAGCACAAATTCTTTACCTATCAGATAATGCTTCCAATGGTGAAGTGACTGAATTAGAGCATAAGATCTCCAAGGCATAAGGAGAGTACCTGTGCTTTGAATCTAAGAGTTTTTCATTGTGGAAAGCAATTGGATGTCCCTCTTGGCTAAGGACGCTTCCAATGCCAACATTGGATGCATTGCAAGCAACTTCGAACACCTTGTTAAAATCTGGAAGGCGAAGGACAGGAGCTTCCGTAATTTTTTGTTTGAGCTACTCAAAAGCTTGAGTTGCGACATTGGTCCATTTGAACTTGCCCTTCTTTAAACATTCAGTAATTGGAGAAGTGATACTGCTGAAATTTCTGATGAATCTCCTATAGAAAGTAGCAAGTCCATGAAAACTCCAGACTTCAGTTACTGTGCTGGGGATTGGCCAATCCAGAATTGCTTTGACTTTCTCTGGATCCATTTTGACGCCCTCCGTCGATATGATGAATCCCAAGAATATAACTGAACTTCTCATGAAGATGCACTTCTTGAGATTGATGTGGAAACTTTTTTACGAAGGAGATGGCAAATAGTGTGGAGATGAGTGAGATGCTTCTCCCTGGATTTGCTGTAAATAAGGATGTCGTCGAAATAAACAACAACGAATTTTCCGATATAAGGCTGCAACATATGGGTCATGACCCTCATGAATGTACTAGGAGCATTTGTTAATCCGAATGGCATGACTAACCATTCATAAAAACCATCTCTGGTTTTGAGCGCAGTTTTCCACTCATCACCTAGACGGATACGAATCTGGTGGTAATCACTGCGTAGATCAATCTTTGAGAAGGTGCTTGAACCTGTCATCATATCAAGCATATCATCTAATTGAGGAATACGAAATCTGTATTTTACTGTGATCTTGTTGATAGCTCGATTGTCGATACACATGCACCAACTTCCATCCTTCTTAGGAGTAAGAAGGGCTGGTACCCAGCAGGGACTGAGACTTTCCCAAACGTACCCTTTTTGTAACAGGGCATCCACCTGTTTCTTGAGTTCTGTGTGCTCTGCGGGACTCATTCGATATATAGGTAGATTCGGAAGTGAAGAGCCAGGGACGAGATCAATGGCATGCTGTATGTCCCTCATTGGTGGAACAGTATTTGGCGGGTCATTCGGGATAAGATCGGAGAAGTGTTGCAGGAGTAGTTTGACTTCTTCCTGAATGGACTCATGCGAAGAATCATCTGTCACTTGGCGGAAAACCAAGGCATACATCAGATCCTAATCTTTGCTTTCCTGTTCAAATTTACTCATGGTTAACATCTGAGGAGTGGCTGCCTCTTTTGGGGCCTTAGCAACATGCTGGGCTGGCAGTGGCCATAATCAAGTCTTGTTACCTTTCCACATGTAAGTGTGAGTGTCTGTGTCATTATTTGTGACAACCTTCAACTTCTTTAGCCATGGACGACCAAAGAGTATGTGTTTAACTTTCATTGGTGTAACATTACACTTGATTGTATCTTCATAAGAACCCAGTTTGAAAGGAACTATACACTGTTTGTCAACCAGAATAGTTGAATCATTTACCCATGCTAATTTGTATGGCCTCGGATATTTTGTAGTAGGTAGTTTTAGCTTTTCCACAGCCTCTTTAGCAATAACATTCATAGCACTACCTCCATCAATAATCATATTGCAAGTTTTGCCCATGCAGTGAACTCGAGAGTGAAAAATAGGTGCATGATAAGAATCCTACTCCACCTGTTGATCTTCAGTGATCAGAAGACGGTGCTCAATATATACAAGTGGTACACCATTAGCAGGAAATTCGTCAAGGCAAACGCTTTGAGAGTCTATCGGTTTTTCCATTTCAACGTGCTCGTCAAACTCTTCGGCTTCATCATCTGCATAGAGATTTCTATGAGGACATTCTCTAGCATAATGCCCTTTCTGCGGCAGGTATGGCAGATCACTTCCCTTTTGTTAGCACGTCCTCACGCACGATGATCATTTTGTGTTGCCTATTGCCGGGGGAGGAGGTGGCCATTGATGTACCACTTGGGGCGGTTTTTGCAATGCCTCTGGTGGCCACGGTCGATTAACCAACTGTTGGCCGTTATTGGGAGTTGGAAACTGTGCCCCTCGAGTGGGAAACTCCCTGGCTTGGGATCTTTCCCGCCTCCTTAACTGGATTTCATGCTGTGCTTTGCGGGCTTTACAATAGGTTTCATTGATATCATTGAAATCAAACATAGAAATTCGCTGTCGAATATCAGGATGTAAGCCTTATGTATATTTATTGATAACGAGTCTATCATTCGCCTGCAGATTCCAGCACACAATATAATCTCGAAACAGATTGGTATAATCATCCAACAAATAAGCACCTTGTTGCAGACTAAGGTATCCTTTATGCAGGGAATCAATATAGTCAGAAGGAAGGAAATTTTGCTTTAGTCGCCGCTTCATATCTTCCCATTGGACAATGGGATGCCCAAAGGTGAGCTCAATATTTTCAACACTTTGCCACCAAATGCGTGCAAGCCCTTTGAGCTTAACTTTTGTGAAGGCTATCTTCTGGGCATCATTTTTTTCTCTCCCTTATGTGTGTGTCGAAAGGGGTTTCAGAGGTGGGTGTTAGGGTGTGGGTTTTGGTGGGTGGAGATTGGATCTGGCGGGATTCTAGGGATTTGGGTTTTATTGGAAATTAGGTAAGGCTGCGGAGATCTCAGGTTGGGGTTTGGATTCAATGGAGATGGGTTTTGTGATAGGAAGTGGACGGGAGGTTTTCGGTAGGCTGGGTGTTGATTGTGGTTTGCTGGTGGATGGATGGAAAGGCGGACCCACGTTGTCATTCGCCCCAGGTCAAATTTCTAATTCCTCTTCAAATAGTATTGGGCCTTGGCCCACGCCCCATATCAACAAAATCCATGCCCCAGGTCAAACAGGTAGAACGAAGGAAACAAACTCAAATCCTCTTTTGGCTCTTCCGCTCTTCCCTCTTCCTCTTCCACTCTTCGACTCTTCTGACCTACCCTCTTCCTTCGAGGCTCGACGGTTCAGGTATCTATCTCCCTCTCTCTGTAGCTTCTCTCTCCCTCTCCCTCTGGTTAGGGTTTTGTGCAGTTTCCTCCCTTCTTTTCCTTCCTCTCTTCCTCCTTTGCACATTAGGGTTTATGTTTTAGATTTCCTTTTTCTTTTGAAGTGATGATTTCAGTGCCCTCTATTCTATTAAAAATGAGAAAAGGGTGATTGAGAACTGAGAAGAATATGTTCTCCTCTCTGACTCTCTCTGTTTCTCTTTCTCTGATAAATGGAGGGAATTAGGGAAATCAAAGTGTAGAGATGTCGTTGATTGACTGACTTGATCACATTTATGGAGGGAATTAGGGAAAAGGGCGATTTGATTGTGACTGACTCAATAAAATTCACATTTATGCTTTTGTTTCTTCTTTTAGTTGTGATTTTTTTATTTGATTTGATTTGAATTTATTTGGGTAAATGAGATAAGGAAATGCATGTGAATATGTGAATAATGTGATGTTCTCAGTTCTATAACACTTCTTTTATTTCTTCACTTTGGACTGATGAGAACCTTGCTTTCTTACCAGTTACCATCATCATTAATTCATTATCATCATCACTGTTTGCTGTGACTCTGTGGTCACCTTAGTTTCCTCTGTGGTCACCTGACTTTTTTGTTTTCAGTATACTTCTCTTATACTGTAAATTTTGGAGAAATGAATAGTCATCATTTCAAATAAGAAATATATTAAGTTGATCTAGTTAAATATTTTGTGTCTATTTACATGGAATACATTTTTTCTTTTGTTATTGTTGATGTGAAAAAATTCTAGCAAAAGTTTCGCCCCACCTAAACGAGAAAGTCCTGGGTCCGCCTCTGGAAATAGGGACTAGGGTTTGGAAGCAGGGTGATCGGAATGGCGATCCGAGATGGATCATCGGCTCTGATACCAATTGATGGGAAGATCTACACCTCCGGCGGTGAGATCGAGTCCAGAGACTCAAACCCTAAATTACTTAAAAAAAATACCCAAACTCACGAGAGCAATTTCTTGAATAATATTGAATAAAGTCTACCGATTACAATAAAAGCTTCTCTATATATAGAGTAGCATTCATCCTGAATAGGAAATAGCTCTCACTCTACTCCATGTAGCCAAATCTGTGACTCCTACTCCATTTAGCCCTTTCTGTGACTTGAACCCGTGACATGTCAAGTCTTATAACTATTTAGGACCTTAACAGAATTTCTGGTAAGAGAGAGAGTTCCATTTGTCTTTCCCAGCAACCGGAATTCGGCTCTGATACCGAATTGGCACAGCCCATTCCTCGATAATAGATCATAATTGAGAAAAACTCATATAATCTTTGATTAATTGAAAATAGCATAAGCAATTACAATGGGCCTCAACTATATACAGAGTTAGGACATCAAGATTTGGCTTCAAATGTTGATAAAACCAATAAGAGGATGATTAGACTTTTTTTTTTTTTGAATGGTTACTTTCATTAAAAGGAGCAAACAATACAAGAGAAAAGTACTGAATGCAAAAAAGAGCTAAACAGGAAAAAAAAAAAAAAAAAAACCCTCCTAAAAAACAACCACCTAAGGCCCTATCATAGAGAAGGCCACCTCTTTCCAGTGATACATAATTTGATCTAATGAATATCCCCTAAAAGAAGGAAGATTAGATACCCACAAAGCTACTAAAAACTTCGAATTCTCCACCAAGCTGCTCTCATTACAAGCAATTCCTTCAAAACATCTGATGTTTCTTTCCTTCCAAATCGTCCATATCACCGCTAAAAATGACAACCGCCACATCACTCTGCCTCTAGGATGATTAGACTTTTTAGTAATATTTTTAGATTTTAATGCTTCTTATGAAGGGTTATAACTGCATAGCTATCTGTTTTATTTTTTTCTTCCTGATATGATTTCTTACTTGACCATTTAAGTAGTTCTTGCCAACAAATGGTGCCTTTCCCATATGTGTTCAATGTATATTAATTTGCACACTTTATTCTCATCAACCATGACAGGAGAAATCTCATATTCTGCTTCTTTTAAACATGGGTGATGTTGAAGAGAAGCAACAGAAATTGAGCAAAACACTTTCCACTGATCCCAATGATTACACAATCATCAAAGAAGGAGATGCTGAGATTCTCATGCTTGCCAACAATGAAGTCTTCTACAATAAAACCCAGGTTTTACTTTCACTTGATATTCTCCAGTTTCTCCTCTCTCTCTCTCTCTCTCACACACACACACACACACTTTTTATAGAGGATACATCAAATATTGCAGTTCTCTATTTCTTATATCAATAAAGAATGGCTTTTAAGGTGTTGTCAGGAATTGGATTAAGCACATCATGTGCTTATAGAGTATTTGGATTGTTGTTCTTTTATTTGAAATTATGTTCTGTTTTTGATAAAGGCTAGTTCTCTCAGTTAATGAAACTTTTGCTTATAAAATCCATCCATAGCTACAATTCTCCCTAAAAGCACATGAAACATAACCCATTGAAATTACCCTTTTTTTTTTTTTGAGTCATTGGTACTTCAGACTCTGGAGCATTGTGGTGTTGGATATATTTTGTTATTTGTATTTTTTTTTTCCATTTGTGGTCTTATAAAATCCTGGTTGAACTTCTGCTGGGTTTTTTCTTGTGCTGATAGCAAAAGATGGAAGATTTGCTGAAAGTAGTTTTTGTTGTTTCCTTTCTTCCTTTTTTTTTTTTTGAATAGAGATGCTTAATAAAAATTGTTTCTTTCTAATTTTTGTTATTGGTTTTTCTTCTCTTTCTAATTTCTTGTGTGTTTTCTGCGTGGAATATTTCCAATTTTTTATGCGTAGATAGAAATTTTACTTAAAAATTGCCTTTATTTTTTATTTTTATCTTGTGCACATTTTCAATGATCAATTCTTTTAGTTGCTGGGGGAATTATTGTCTTTTGGGTTTTCTTTTTAGGCCTTATTGGTCATTACCACATGATATTGCTTTGTTGAGCCAAAATATTTTATTAATAGAATACATGATATTTCTGAAGTGCCTCATGTGTCAAATTTAAAAGGTAAATCCTCAAGGAAGGAACAAACATCACTTCAACACGGTTGTGCAGTCCAAATCTCACAAGTAGGGAGATAATCCATCATAAATGCATGAGAAACCTCCTCGTCTACCATCCAAAAAAAAAAAAAGAAAACACCCCATGTTGTCGCGCCCCCAAACCAGGCACTGCGAATTTCTCTGAAATTCTGGGCGCGACTGGTGTAGGGTCCACAAGGGTGGCGATTTTTGCCCCGCACCTGTGGTTCCCACAGGATATCATGTGTGAGGATATTCACAAGTTACCATCACATTTGAATCATATTTCAGCAGAAGCAACAATAATCAATGGTATCAAACAATATAGCATATAAACATCCATGTAAGGTAATAAGATGTTCTGTCTTGCTACCATTATCCATTTTTATGTTGTGAAGTTTCACCTGAGTGAGAAGTCAGATGAATCACATCTCTATATATTGATCTTTGTCAAAGCAAATAGATAGTAGTCTTGCTTGCTCTTTGCTATTTTCCTTCTTCGTTTGAACTGCTCATTTGGCAGGTCCCTATGTGGGCAGGCTACATGCAACAAAATCAACTAATGTGCGAATTTTACGGTCAGTAGTGTCAATACTGAAAGGAGGATGACAAACGAAGGCAAACATTTCAACTCTTATGCATACCTTTTAAAAATAACTCTTATGCATGTGGATTGTAAGGAGGGTTAATAGGTGCGCTTTGTTGCATGTGGCTTATATATGGTACATGTAAGATTAGTGATCTAGATACTAGTGAACAATGAGGGAAAGAAAGGAAGTGCAAGCAAGTAGCCTTTCTTAAAGTAAATATCTCAGTTCATGTTTCTTTAATGCAAATTCTGTTATTAACTTTTCCATGATGTTGTTATGTGACTTCTGCTTGCAACAACTCCTTGGCCAAAACATCCTCTCTGTTTGTTAATTACTCCGATTGTTATTATTGCAAATTCTGATTCATTAGCCATTAATCAGGTTAACAACAGAGATATTTCAATTGCTGTTCTAAGGACCTTTATTTCCAAACGCAAAGAAGAGCATGCTGCACTTCTGAGCAAAAAAGAAAAAGTAGAACACCAGGTATCTGAGGAGGGTTCTTCTGGGCCTATACCGGAGGAAGTCATTAGTGCTCACGATGAAAAACCAAATGGAAAATGTGTAGTACAGATGGATCCAGACGAACCAGTTGACATTTTGAAAGAATCACTCAAAACATTGGGAGGGAAAGTGCGTAGAGAACTGAACCCACCAAGAATTCTTGAGGTTTGACTTTCTTTTTACTTATTAATATCATACTTGATTTAATGAAATATATATTTTTTCCCATCAAATAAAGGATGTCAAGTGGGGTTTACCTTTCAATAGCATTAGTGGAATTGGCCATGCCTTGGCATTATCCTATCATATGATCCTTTCCATTTGTAAATGTTACTAGGGATGTACAGCCAGCTGAGAAAGCTTAGCCAAGCTCAAGCTCGAGTGATGGCGAGGAGCTAAGCTAAAACTCAGCTTGACCTCATGTTACCAAGCTCAAGCTCGGCTTGAATTCATGTTAGATTATACATGAGCTAATCTTAGCTGGGCTTAAATTTGAGCATAATCATGCACATGATAACATGATCAATAAACTCTAAAAAATTATTGATTTCATGAATGAGGTAAATGGGAAAATGTACACATAAATAGATTATGATCTCTTGGGTGAGCTCACTCATGGATTTCATGGGTGAAAGCCTCCTGGGATCTGCTTGTGGGGCTTTGACTATTACCAATGGATTACTTTTTGTTTAAATAGGGGAGTGTGCATTCCAATGGATCTATCATGATTGAGATATGAGCTATGCAAAAGGAAAAAGGTCAAAAACCCGTTGATCCTAAATCTTATGACAGAGTCAGCATGGGGCTCAAAGTAGGCCCCTTGGTCATACAGGGGGAGATCTTATACGGGGCTAGTTTGGCACTTTACTAATACAATAAAAGTCAAGTAAACCCTTCATTTTTCAGACAAGATGTCACATCAAATGCACTTTATTCAAAACTCTCCCCATCTTTTTCTTACAAAAAGTCAAAAAGCAACTACCTTTATCCACTAAAATACAAAAAAAACTCCACTTTTCCATATAAAAAGTCAAAAAGATTCCATAACAAACAACTAAAAATAAAATACCATCATAACCTACTTATATTTTATTCTTTCTTCAAAATCAACTTTACTTCACTTGACTCTATTAGTAGAGTTACCAAACTGGCCCTAAGGGGTGAATGTATCACAAAGGGGGGCCTAGAAATAGCCATGCAAACAAACAGGCCCTAAGCCAACCCCTAATAGATGGGATGAGGAATCAATGACACTGTGGTGGCAATGATGATAAGAGCCATACCATTTGGTGAAAGTGGATTTCTACAACCAAAGTCTCAAATTTAATGACACAGGACTATGCTTGATAAAATTTTATTGGATCATCATGTGGGGTGGAATTTGCATATACCTTTTATACATCACGTGACCCACCATATGTATGATATTATCATGGAAAGATGATACACAAACATTGCATTTCTCTTCATGTTTACAAATATAGGGTTGTTTAAGTAGGAGAATGATCAAGTCCAAATGCATGGTGTGAGTTGGGTCCACTTCGGCCACTTGCTTCTACGGAGGATGGTTGATAGGAAGTGCGTTGCATTGATTATATATGGCCTTACTTCAGTTTGGTTCTACAATCATAATCATTGAATCAAGACCATGCAAAATGAATGGTTGAACTAACTTTTTCCAGACCTGTATTGTGGAGTATTGGGATGGTTGTGAATTGTGATCATCAAATCCAATTGATATTTAGCTATATGCAATCCATTCAACACCCTGCTTATTTGTCTACCCACCATGTATTTTTGTGGGATGAATAGGACTATAGGAGACACAGTGGGCTTGCATTAAAATGATAGTATAGATAGTTGTACCTGACTATTCCTTTAATTAGATTGAAAAAGAAGGTTCCATGCTTGTATGACCAAAAAAATGTATGGTTGATTTAGATAGGTAATGTGAAGGGCACAATCGTCGTGTGATCAGTGATTGTCCCAAAAACCACAAGATTGGAAGATTCTGACACATCCTAGGTGGCCCATATATCAATAATTATAAATATACTGATATGCTAAGGTGAGACAATGAGAACTAGGGTTGCAACTTGGATGAGTTGGGTCAGGATTGGGCCAACCAAAGTCTTTAAATTGAGATTCATAATGAGAGAGCAGGTGGTTCATGGGCCTAGGTATTCCTAAACATTTACTATTTCTCTTGGGCCCGTTTGGCAAAGTCTGATCTGTTTGAAATAGAGTTGATTTAACTAGATCTGTTTGAAAAAGTTACCTTTTTGTTACTTTTTGAAAAAAGAGTTAAAAGATCTTAAAGTTGATTCAATTGGACATTCACGTAAACTTTCCCAAAGTCTCAAGCACTCAAACATATGTTTGAATCAATTTCAAGTCGAACAAACCTAAAAAGTAGACTTGCCAAACGACACCTTTATGGGTATTTAAGTACTCATCTTAAAAAAAATAAAAAAAATTAAGGCTGTAATGGTAAAGTCTCAACTTCAAAAAAGAAAAAACGGGGGGAAAGGAAGAAGAAACAGCAGCTAATGCCATGCAAGCATAATTAAATTACATAAAAACCTAATATTTTTTCAAATGAACAACAAAGTTTGGGTTGGGCCCTATCAAAGTTTAGCCCTAGTTAGATTAGTAGTCGTATCATTGAACGATGGACACCTCATTTATAAAGATGCATCAAGATATATATATATATATATATATTTTGAGTTGTATGATCACATAATTCCTCATATAACAAAAGACTTTCAGGTGGTAATGATAATCTTATGATATGTGGGGCTTTATAAGGAATAACCTAAGAAGCACGGATACGGACACGGGACATGGACACAACACGACATGGATATGCCGACACGGCATTTCTCAAAATAGTAGGACACAGACACATCGTGGAGACATTAATATATAATAATAATATCTAATCATATACAAGGACACGGACACGCCGACACAGCAGATCTTCTTTTCTTCTTCTTTCATTAGGGCTGGATGGACGAATGGGGTTTTTTCTCTTTCGTTTAGGGCTGGATGGATGAATGGGGTTTCTTCTCTTTTGTTTAGGGCTGGATGGACGAATGGAGGAGTTTTTTTTTTTTTCTCTTTCATTTAGTGCTGGAGCTGGATGGACGAATTAAAAGAGCCTCCTTTTCCTCCTAAGTTATAACTTTTTACAAACAGCCCCCTTTTTTTTTTAGTCTAATTTTAATTTTATTTTTTCCAATTAAAAGAGTCCGGCGTGCACCTAACATGTCCCAAGCGTGTCCCCAACGTGTCCGGAATATAAAATATAAAAAAATAAATAGGATACTCTTGTTGGCATGTTCGGCACGTTTTAGAGCGTGTCCGTGCCCGACACGGACACGACTGCCCCGGAAAGGTGTCCGTGCTTCCCAGGTAATAACTCATTTGAGAGGATTATGGTCCCGCCGTTAACTTCATATTGTTTAGCATTTCTTCAATTGCTAATAAACTTTTTTTTTTTTTTATCATCAACAGGCTTTGTCTGCTTCTGGACTAAGAGCTTTACGGTATGCACGTGAAGTAGAAGAGATTGGCCAAGTTATAGCTGTAGACAATGATAAAGGTATCTCCCACCTTTTTTTTTAATCAGTAACAATAACTTTCATTAGAAAGGGAAGAAAAAGATACAACCCTTTTAGGCTTATAACCACAACAACCAACAACAAAGAAAAAAACAACCAAAAACTAGAGAGATACAGCAACAAAAGGAATAGATCTTTCCACCCCTTGCTTTGCCGCGTCAGCAAAGCCATTAGCCAAATGCCCAACATGATGGAGATCGACTTCAATCATAGAGGAAAGCGCTTTAATCTCTTTTAAGAACTGAAACCTCCAAGGATGCAAAGAGTCACTTTCCACCACAAGCTTGGAATGAGAAGAAGAAACGAAAATCTGAAGAGCTTCTAAAATAGCCACCACTTCTGCCTCATTGGACTCCATGCGACCTACATGTTTAGAGAACGAAGCCAACACAATACCATTTCTATTACAACCACGCCAACACCAGCTGGACCCAGTTTACCTTTGGTCGCATCATCAAGATTGAACTTCAACACTATGGATAGGAGGGATCCATCAAACCAACTTCCTCACCTTAGAAACACCACTAGAAAGAGAGGCTTCCCAATTAAACGGGGGCCCCATCCACCCTTAAGCTGTCAACTCTTTCTTGCTAGACACCCACTTGGCTATACGCACAAAAACTAAGTGCACTACATCCTCCACAACCATCGAAACTCCCTTATAAACTATTGTTCCATTCTTTCCACACCAACCAAAGAATAGAAACTCCCCTCCATGCCTCGAATATCCTTTTCTAAGGTACCCCTCCTCCTAATAGTATCCGCAGTAGCCACCTTTCTTGAAATCTCCAGCCAACAAAAGCCTCCACTCTTGGAGGAGCCCGAGCCAAGCCTGCCCAAACTCCAAAACTGGGGTGCTTAACATCCGGCACCCGTCTCTAGACTTCTTAAAAAAGACTTGGTAGAGAAAATACCAGAAAGCCATGGCTTCCAAATTTGAAGATCCGCCTCACCCCTGCAAATGTAAACATTAGAAAGAGGGCTCAATAAAGACTCAAATTGATGTAGACTCTCCTAAAGGACACTTCCCAAGGCACAAAGCCTCCGTCCCCATGAAGCAATCTTAGACCAAAGAGAACTTGGTAACCACTATCTTGGACCAAGCAGATAAGTATCCCCACCCAACCAATCATCCAACCAAAAAACGGACACAACTCCCCTCCCCAACTTTGAAAACCGGCCTGAAGGAAGACCCCCCTGGGCCCCCTCTCACCCTCAGAATGTTCCCAACCCCACTCACCCCTCCATTTTTGCCACAATGACCCTACTCCATTGAAGCCTCCCTTTCTTCCCGAAATCTCCACCACCACTTAACCAGCAATGCCCAATTATTGAACAATAGATTACCAATCCCTAAACCTTCCACTACTTTTGGTTTGATTACATTATCCCATTTCATAAGATGTAATGTCCTCTCCTCACTCCGCTCTTCCCATTAGAAATCCCTTCGAATCCGATCCAATTTCTTCTGGACCACTGCTAGCATCAACAAAAGCGACGTAATAAATCGGAAAATTAGATAAAGAAGCCTTAATCAAAGCAATTCTCCATCCTAAAGAGAGATAATTCCTATTCTAACTGGACAACTTACACTCAAAATTGTCAACCACGGGGTTCCAAACTAATATGGATTTTGATTGAGCCCCAATTGGAAAACTTATGTGTAAAAGTGGCGACTTACCAACCTTGCAATTGAACTCCGAATCTAGAGGCCTCATTACCATCTCAGGGAAACCCACACCTACTAACAGGTTTTGGAAAGATTTATCCTTAACCCTGAAGAGAGCTCGAAGCACCTAAGAATCCTCTTCAAAGAAACAACCTCCTCAAACTTTGACAAGCTAAACAAAATTGTGCCATTGGCAAATTGAAGATGGGTGATCGCCAAATTCTCACTTCCAACCTTAGAAACCCAAACCCAACCCACCCCCCCACATAATAAGGCTACACTCGAGATCCGCCCATGTCACTACCCTTGCCCATGAATTGGCAAACCCACTTTGTTACTACTCCAACCTAGACTCATCTTTGGATTGATTTGAAAAGAAAAAAAAAACTTAAAACTTAGGTAACTGTTTAAACTCAATTCCCCTAATAATCAAGGATTGTGATCATTTGGCCGAGCTATGTTTTGTTGAAAATCAAACCCACAGTGAGTCCTTTCATCATCATCATCATCCTCTTAAGCGTTTTTCCAGCTATGATGGGTCGGCTACATGAAGAATTCTGTTTCTCCATTCCCATCTATCTTGAGCCAAATCCACAGATAAGTTGAACTTCTTCAGATCTACACGCCTCTTTAGCTTACCCCTCCCCTTGGTGGGCTATTAACCTGCATAGCCAAATGTTTTCGTACCGATGCGGTTTTTGGCTTGTGTTGGACATGTCCAAACCATCTCAAACAAGTTTCTCTAATCTCAAAAGCACTCATTTCTTAGTATTATCCTTCCTAGTTTTACTACACGTCCACCTCAACAGTCTCATCTCTGCTACATCCATTTGTGTGTATGTTGCTTCTTGATTGGCCAACATTTTGCTTCATAGGTCATATCTGGTCTACTTGCTATCCCGTAAAATTTTCCCTTCATTCTTGTAGGCATTCGTCGGTGACAAAACTAGCCGAGTTACAGTGATTCCTTTCCTTTTTTTTTTTTTAATTTTTAATTTTATTTAATGCGAACGGTGAGTACTTTCTATTACCTATCCTTCATCATATGGCTGGGCTATTTGAGTCCTTCAAGTTACTTATAAATTATTTGCTTATTCAATATTGGAGAAATGCATGTAGGGTGAGCCACAATACTTTTGAATTTTTTCAGTGTCAGTTGAAGCCTGCAAGAGGAACATCAAGTTAAATGGCTCTGTGGCCTGTTCGAAGGTGGAATCTCATCTTGCTGATGCTCGAGTATACATGCTTACACACCAAAAAGAATTTGATGTGGTATGGACTTTTCAATTATGAATGCTTTACCTTTTCTTCTCCAGGAATTGGTTATAGATTATTTTGAAAATATAGTTTTAAGTTTTTAACAAAAAGAAAAAAAATGGTTCCATCATGAATTTGATCCATGCATTACAAAATGACCATATTGATTAGGAAAAGAGCTCCAATAATTGATTTGACCAATAAAATAGTGTTTCCTCTTAAATTTACCATTTCAATAATTTGATTGGGTAATCTTAACCATCCATTTGTGGTTAGGAAAATGGGTGGCCTAGACTGACTGCTGATATGTGGCCTGAAAAACAAGGCCGTTTTCTAATTGCCCAAATGGTAACTACCACACCCTCCCTTCAGTTACCAAAATACCAAACCCTCCTCCACTAATGGGTTCACACTGTTTTCTGATCTCCCTAGTGACATTGTGGTTTATCATCAGTATTGTTCTGCAAAAGATCACACTGGATCTTTTCTATTCTCTTAACTACAGTTGGGCAGTGAAACATTGATAGGAAGTAAAGTGGAAGCTTGCCAAGGCTGCTGTAACATAATCCTACTGCCTAATGATAAATTCCATCCACATATAAATTTTTCTTTCAAACTGCTCAGTAATTGGTTCCCTTGATGACTTGGCAAGTATTCCAATACAAACAGGAAGGCATAGAAGTAGTGGGAACACTTCATACCTTAAAACCAAAATTGTCAGAAAGCATCTCCGCAAATTTTTTTTCACTATGGACACCCAAAAGTTCATACTTAGAATAATTGAATTCTCAAGCTTGAGATTCTTTCAAATCATTGAAAAATAATTTTCAAGTTCATTATCTGATTGTGGTTGGCCTCCAAAAAAAAAAATAAAAAAATGATTGTGTCATCTGCCTGTTGTGAATGTGGGTTATCAGCTATATCAATCTTCGAATGTTTAGTGTTGAAACTGGTAAAGCTAAACCAGCTATTCTTCTTTGGCCTTCATTGTCATCCTGCTAAGAGCTTCAACAACAATGATGAAAAAAAAAAGAAGCAAGGGAGAAAGTGGAGCATTTACTTATTACAAGAGTTTTCCAGGCCTTTGCATGCACATTCGTGTTTTTACATGATTCCACTATAGATACTTCTAACTTGTAAGAAACTACTAGAGACAATTTATTTTTCTCTATGTTCCTAAAAAAAATTGTTGAAATTTTCTCATCGGAAAAGACAAACTATCCTTACTTAAGAGAATATTACAAGGAATTCATCTACAAGTCAGTAAATTATTTTCATCGGTGTTGTGTAATGTCAAGTACACTTAGTTTAGAAGGTCAGTTTGAATAGTTGTCAGTTAAACCTGCATAGTTAACTTGGAGCTGATGAATGTACGCTTATAAAAAAGGAGTTGAATAATGGGCTACTCGGAAACAACTGATGTGTGGAGTAACAGAACATGAGAGTTTTAAATAATTATACAAGGGCTGGCTCCAATTGAAAGAAAACTAATAAATGAATGCTATTTGAGATGGTTTGGGATGTGCCCAGATGACTGTTAGCAATCATTTTATAAATAATCATGGTTTGAATTATCAGCCGATATGTACCATATTGGCCAGTAATGATGGACAAGGATGAAAATAGCAGTGGCGGAAGCGGGCGCTACGTAGCGGTGTGATTTGAAATACTTGCCAAAAAAATCTCAAAAAATTCCAGAAAATCCAGAAAATTGTAAAATGAAAGAAAATGTGGTTCTTTTGCAAAAGTAAGTAAGAAAAGGAGGTGTAGTGGTGCCCTTAATATATGAGGTCTTGTATCGCTATATAAATAGAAAATAATAGTAATGATTAGTTTTTTCACCTGTATTCATATTTCTTAGTTATCTAAACTTAGAAAGTAATGAAAAGCTCATAAAAATAAAAAATAAAAAAAACTAGACATGAGATAAAGGCATAAGACTTAAGAGTTAGGTCGTTAGTGAACATTGAACAATCAAATGATCAATACTTCAAGGCTTCAAGCTTCAAGCTTCAAGTTCAAGGTTCAAACTTCAAATTCAATCAAGTGAATGAAGTGATTAACAATTCAACACTCAACAGTTCAACACCAATTTAGAAATGACAAATAGTAGAGAGTTGGTGAAGGAAATAGGAATACCTTGGTCACCACCAAAAGGAATGTCTACCAAGATTCGAGGCATGATTATCTTCATCATCCCCATTAGTGTTATCATTTCTATTTGTATATTGCATTTGATATTGATGAGCATTGGGATCCACATATCCAAAGAAGGCAGCCGCATCATCGTAACTTGGGGGAGGAGGAGGTGGATATCTATTAAATTGCGTTCCACCATAGTCACCATATGAGTAGGACCCTGAAACAGAAGACTGTTTCTTCTCCTTGTTACATTTGACCATATGGAAAATAGTCAAAATAGTGTGAGGGTCCTTGTCCACTGTAACTAGGGTTTTACGAATCAGCCCATGATGCCGCTTGTTGTCCTCCAACACCTCCACCCATATTTCCTTGTTCATTACTACCTCCAGGAGCAGGTGGAGCAGGTGGTGAGACTCTCTGACACCGTTGATAACCACGGTTTCCTTCCATTCTTTTCGGAAAGTCCTGTACCTCCTTTACAGGAATGGCATATTCCTGATCATGTTGGTAGTATTCACTAGTAGCACCTGTCCCACTAGTGTCTCCTGCTCCATCTCCCCCATCTCCTCCACCATGGCTACTCGAAGAGATGGTGGTACTCGTCCTCTCAGAAGATTACACAACATGAGCAGGTTCTTTCCCTTTTGTGGGTGTGGCTTTGCACTTAAGCCTTTTCCTCCAAGTGGGGCACCCTCTGCCTCGTCCATATCTTCATCAAACAAATCTCTAACCTCCTCCTGAAAGCCCGGATATGAATCTAGTAATGGATCCTCTATCTCGGCTATCCATGGGAGCAAGGGATCGTCCTCTTTGAATATGTGATCCAAACTAATAGGACAATAGCTCGGATCATCTATTGCCTTCCTTTTTCTTGTTCTGTTTCTCAACTTCAAATTGTAATGGCAATATACAAGCTTGTTGAGTTTTTTCATGGTAAGCCGATTCCTGGACTTTGTGTGGATTAAGTAGAAAGTGCTCCAATTCCTTTCACAGTTTGATGAAGTTGTAACTTGATTAAGGATGCGAACAACCGCTCTCCTTAGATTTAGAGCATCCTCTCCAAAATTCATCCACCAATCAGCTGAAATTCAATGTAAACAAATAAAATTAGATATTCCTTAAGTCATTCCAAGTTCCAATCAATTGAGAGATAAATAACAAAATCCTAATAGGTTGGGTGATTGGGTCTTTTATTCATACCAGGTGGCATTTTTCCAATCGCCCTTATTGCAAGAGGTTCAACAAAGCCTCCTTTCCTTTGTGTATATATAGATATCTACAGTGTGAAAATTAGGAATAAATCAATAAACCATACATGTTTAACGGACCTATCTCAAGCATATACATATGTCATCTCAAATGTCAATCACTAACTCACCTCTTGGATGGCTTGGATTTGATCATCAACTTCCAACAATTTATTCAACACATGCCTTAATCCTACCCTCAACTCCGTTTCTATTGCATCGTTGTGGTGTTGGCCATTGGGGTAGTAGAATTCGGGATTAAGGAAATAACCTACATCGAAAACAAGTTGAAATGCAAAATGATTAAACATCAATCAAAGAGAGCTAACTTTCTTTAAAAGCATCAAATAGTGATATTGTCATTGAGTACCTGCAGCATGCGATGAATAGTGCAGCTGGTCGTTCCACCGGGCATCAATAATCTTTATACATTCATCATGATATCTAACATTTTCCATGATAGCTTGCTTAGCCCGATCCATTGCTTTATATATATATCCCATCCCAGACCACTTGTTGCATTACCCCATTTCGAACGAAGTCATTCTTCTGATGTAAACATCTGATTCAGCGAAGCCATTCTTCTGATGCAAACATCTGATTCAGTTTAGTTCTAAACCTTACAAGGCTCTCCATCGCAATGAAATTGGTAGCAAACCTAGTTGATCTCGGATGTATCAAGGCATGGTTATTTGTGAATCTTTTCATCAAGCTCAAAAGCCATGAATGATCATAAATAAATTTGGTAATGCCTCTACATGCCTTGATAACTTCAGCAATTTTCTTCTTCTTTCCAATCTCTTCCATAATGAGATCTATACAGTGTGCTGCACATAGAGTCCAAAATAGATGGGACCTCTTATTCTCCAACATCTTACTGGCTGCCTTGAAATTGGCGCCATTATCTGTAACAATCTGTACAATATGCTCCTCTCCCACACTCTCTACAACCTTATCCATAAGAGTGTATATATATTTAGCTGTCCGTCTATGTTCAGATGCATTCACGGACTTCACAAAGACACACCTAGTGACTAGTTGTAATAAAAAGTTTATTAATTGTGCTTGTGTACCGCTGGTCCACCCATCATACATAATGGTGACCCCATTCTGTTGCCACATGGGCCTAAAGGTCTCCACCCATGCCTTTATTTCTTTATATTCTTCTTCGAGATATTTAGTGCCCACATCATAAACAGAGGGCGATCGTATACCTCGCCTAGCTTCGGCGGCAACATCAAGAATTGTTTGAAAATATGGGAAATCTATTGCTATAGGTGGTATGTTCTTGTGAATTAGCTATTTTGATGTAGTTTTGGCTAACCTATCTCTTGCACCCTTCATCACCCCTTTCATAACACTTTGATATATTTGGTTGTTTAGCCCCCCCTCTTTTCTATGTGCCAGAGAGGATCAATAGGGGAGGAACTGCTCTTCTAATAGAAATAACATCAACATCAACATCCCGTTCCCGGGTGCTAAATGCCCTACGCATGGCCCCCGCAATGCCCTTGCCCTCGGCTTGGCACAGCAGATGAGCCCCCTGCATCATAATATTTGCTGCTTCCAGCAAATGCACGACATTCATATTCTTCTTGGTGGCTCATGATGGACTCTCGGCGTGCAGTCTCCATCTGTGCATCTTCATCATCAAAACCTTTATCCCCAAATACATCATAACGGGCAGCATCATCATCTTGCTGCCTCTTTTCTTTTATCTCTACTTCTCTAGCTTTGTTTTGGCCAACCAAAGCTTTCATTGGTTACTTGACTTCCCTTCTGACTTCCCTTGATACTTCGGTACAACCAGCAACATAGCCAGAAATGTGGCCCAAGTGGTGCTTGAATCTTGTAATGCCCCCATTGGTCACTTTCCCACATAACTTGCATATGATTTTCAACTTGTTATTCTCAACTGCCTCACCAAAGCTCCATGCGGGATCAATATCACGAGGCATTTTAACCTATCAATTGGCAAACACAAATGCACAATAGAAGACTGAATACCTATAAATATGAACAAGTAGTATGAAAAAAAAAAACATGTTAGAGGAAACATATATCTAACACTTATGAATCATTCTTTTGACATTTAATTGGTTTTTCATTACTTAAAGTACAATTTTTTTTCAAAAATTTAAAAAATCCAAAAATAAGAAAATAAAATAAAATTAGGAAAAGACAGATATATGTTGGATTGATCTTTGCCAAACATAGATATAACATTTAGGGGCCTTATTCAAAACAATATAATGGGTAATGTCGGGGGTGTAACGGTAACGGTTCGGTTAACCGGTTATGTTGGGAAAACCGTTAACCGAACCGTAACCGCGGTTTTCTATCTTTTAAAACCGTAACCGTAATTTATCCACAAAAACCGTGGAAAACCGAACCGTGGTTAACCATATTAGACGGTTCGGTTACGATAAATAACCGTGGAAAAAAAGCTAGCAATAAAAACACCAAGATGAACAGCCAAAGAACATAAAACAAGCACCATAACCAACAAGTTGGCAGTGCAATCACTGGTAATCTAGTGAAGCCCAGCTTCTTTGGTTTTAGGAACTAATGTTACAGCACATAATTCTTCTAACAAATGAGTTTCATCTGGTGTCTATGGCCTGATTTTGTTTTGGTTTTAGGTCTCTTCCACTTACAGTGAAGCCCAGCTTCTTTCAGTGACTGATCTCAATCAGCAACCTCTAGCTCAGTTGCAATCATTGGTAATCAAGCAGGGTCATGGAAACAAACTAGAGCAGCAAAAGGCTGCACTGGTGAATAGAAGGTTCCAGTGACAGTTGTGAAGATGAAGCGTGTTTCTTTGCAAACATTCTCTCCTTGTGTTGCCAATGATCAAGCACAACTTGATGAGCCACCCGATGGAGAGAAAGCTGGGTCACATCGGCTTTTGGAAGAGGACCTAAAAGGCACATTTCCTCCAATTGGAAGAGGGAGATGTTCAAATAAATGAACGGCTTGGATCATTTGATGAATGATCCCTTGTAAGCTGCAACAAGTCCAAAATGTGGGAGTAGAATGCAGATATAATGAAAAGTTTTTCAGTAGCAACTACCAAGCAATCAACCCCATCTTGCTTGTGGCCGTGGAATCCGGATGGTAGGATGTAAGCTCACTCTTCCTGCACACGACTCTCTACTGGATCGTTTTATTTTTGGTCCTAAAATCATATTCGAATGGAAGATTTTGGGAGTTGGGAATTGGTAGAAAACTCACCTAAAAACATAAACCTATTTCAATATAGACATTGGTAGAAAATTCAGCAATGACGAGAAGGCTCATCTGAGGGAGAAAATTCAGCCCCAACCATACATAAAGCTAAATTCTGTTCTACAATACATTGTACTAATAAGGGAAAAAAGGGGTCAGTTTTCCATCTTCAGCGCAAACAAAAGAAAATAGTTTCGAATGTCATTCTATATAAGGTACAAGCAAAGAGAAGAAACTCGGCTGCACAAGTGAGAGATACAAGTAAGAGCATGTACAATTAGGTATCCAAAAATACAAAACATCCTGAGAAGGAAACTCTTAAGACAATCCTATGACCATTGAAACCCCGTCAAGAAACCCATTAGAATCCCACCCAAAGCCCCATTGAAACCCATCAAAACCCCAATCAAAATCCCATCTTTTTATTCGACCTCAGTGTGTGATGGAAAAGGGCCAATATGAAAAAAAGACGGGAGTGTACCTGCTACAGGGGAGGCATCGTGTGAGGCGGAGGAGGAAGGTGAATGCGCTGCAGGTGTCCGAGGGCTGCTGCGTGCGTGCGTCCAGCGGAGGAAGATGAAGATGGTGGTGCGTGAGATGGGATACAGGGAGAGGCGAGATGGGTTGCGTAGGATGAAGATCGTTGCGTGATGGAGGAGGGGAGATGGAGATGGAGATGGAGGCGAACGGAGCAAGAGATGGAGAGATCTGATGGAGAGGCTGAAAGGGAGAGATGGGAGATGATGGCGGCCGGCTGGAGTTGAGAGTCTGAATGGGCAAGGGTTTCGATTTGCTTCTTATGAATAAGGTAAAAATATTTCATTCAGCCCCCTTTTTTTTTTTTTTTTTTTTTTTGTAAACGGTATACCGTATACGGTTAACCGAACCGTATTATACAATTCGGTTCGGTTAATAACCGTAAATTATTATGGAAAACCGTAACCGAACTGAACCGTGCGGTTTTTGGATTTCATTAACCGTAACCGTAACTGTTAAATACGGTTATTAACCGCGATTCGGTTCGGTTCGGTTCGGTTAGACGGTTTTCCGGTTTTTTTTTTTTTTACATCCCTAGGTAATGATTTAGTTAAGGCATTTTTTCCTTCAAAAACTAAAGAAATCCGAAAGGAAAAAAGGAAAAAAAGGGAAAGACAAAGAAATGTGGGATTGACCTATGCCAAACATATTTAAAACATTTAGGAGCATTTTTCAATACATTTGATTGGCATTCCATTACTAAAAATATTTTTTTTTTACAAAAATAAAAAAAGGGAAAAAAATTGAAAAACAAGCAATATATGTTGGAATGATCTATGAGAAACATAGATATAACAATGTGAAGCTATTTTCAAGTTGTTTCATGAGTTTTCCATAAGTGATAATGTTTTTGTTTTATTATTATTATTATTATTATTTTAAATAACATGAATCTGAAAATAAAAATAACATTATATAAAAAAAAAAAAAAACAAAAGGTATGCATGCAAGATCAAAAGGAAGCATGGATCCACAATAAAACAAGACAATGATGCCATTATGTTGTGATTCATAGTAGTTAGAGAGTGATAATTTCAAAAGTTGAAAAACAATCACATACCTAGATGAAGAATCTTGTTTAGAATCTTTAGATTCCTTTGAACAGTTGAATGTTGGTGATTTGGTGGCAAGAAATCTTGAAGAAATGGACTTGGGAATCACTTGGGACCACAAGGAGGAAGAAACAGCAAAAAGAGAGGGGAAGAGGGTTAAAAAACCCTAAAGTCGTCAAAAGTGGGGTTTTTATAGCGGAGCGGCCGCTACGGGCCGCCACGGTTGTGACGGCCGATACATTGGCCGTAGCATGGCGGTATCGCCCGCTACGGCTGATATATCGCGTGACGGCCAATATTTACATCCTTAATTATGGATTATCTGTACCCCCGATATTTATGATAAGGTGAACCTTTTGAGGTGCGGCTCTATCTTGTGATCACATTGTGGAATCTCACCCCTACTCCCACCTCATTAATGCGTAGAATTAATGACCTTCGATAATTCCTGCTGCTCAGCTCTTACATGAGCTCCTCCTAACTCCTAGTTTTCCTTCATAAGGCTATGATAAGGTGCACAATAATACTTGGTATCTCATTCTGGATGGTATTGTTTCAGTGTCATTTGTGATGGAGCCCAAGAGGGGTTGCGACAGAATGGGCTTTTAGATAATGGGCCATGACCAACACAAGATGCTTGAGCAAGGCCCAGATCTATTGAGCCCAAACCTAGATCCCACTGTTAGCCTAACATGCCCAACTATGTGCAGAAAGAGGCCCAACTCCCAAGCCTCCCAAATAGGCAATATTATCCAACAATCCTGTGGATTGTTATTTTATTTAGTAATATTCTTATTTTAGTCTCTTTTCCTTGAAGAATATTCCTTGTTTTAGGTTTTTCTATTTTTCTTAGGTTGTTAAGTTCAATGAATGTATGTAAGAATGGTAAGAAAATCCATTTATGAATAGAAACTTTCTTCTTTGGATGTCCAAGAGCCTATTTAAGGTCCTCTCATGTGTATTCTTAAATTACTGTTCAATGATTTTCGGTTTTTCTCCTCAGGTCCTGTAGAAGTTATTGTGCCAAGTTTGGCTTTGTCTATGATTGGGCGGTTCGTTCTCCACCAATCCAGATGCATCAGCTTATTTACTGTTACACCTATTATGCATGAATGTATTCTGATCCTCAATGTATGTGAGTGGATCACATCCCAACAGTTGGTACCTGCAATAACACTATATACATCCTATACAAGTCTTTGAAGTATCATCATCCATATGATAATATTTTGTCTCCTAAAAGAAATCTCAAATTGTTACAAAAAAAGGGGTATGTTTCAAACAGTGCAGATGGCCTCCTTTTAGTGCCTGCACATTTGTGACGTGTGTATTTAAAACTAAACTCAGATTTTTCTATGGGTTAGTGGTAGACAACTCACAGGCTGCACATTCACGTGCCAGTGTGACACATGTGACCACATCCAAGCAATTCCGAGTTTGGATCCCACCGTGTAATTAAAAATAATTGAGGTGATTTGTTAGATGTTTTGCACATGCAAGTACAATTTCAACTGGTGAAGTGATGCAGTGAGATCCAAGATCAGGACCCGCTGGCCCTGATGGACCCGTTTGATTGGGTCCACATATTCCACATGTTTTCTAGATTAGTAGTGTTACTTTATTTACTTATTTCTAGAATAGTAGGTTGCTTAATTGTTTAGGAAGATTTCCTTTCTATGTCATATGCTAAATAGGATTAGCTATTTCCTATTTAGGATTAATGCTACTCTATATATAGAGTAGCTCTTTATTGTTATGTTCATGCTATATTGATAATAAAAAGTTTAGAGAAGTTCTAGTGAGTTCCCCTTTGGGGTATTTTCCTAAGTAATCTTAGGGTTTTGAGTCTTAGGGCTCGATCTCATTGTCGGAGGTGTAGATCTTCACCGTGGCCTTCCGGGTTTCACATCAATTGGTATCAGAGTCGACGATCCATCTCGAATCGCCGTTCCGATCGCCGATTCAACATCCATCCACCATCTACTGTCATTCAGCCATCCTTGCACTCATCCGAATCTCCATTCCAACCATGGTGTCCTGCAATCCAGTCACCCGCTCCATCCCTTTCATCTTCCTTACACTCATCCTTTCCCCCGTCACAACCGAACCCCTACTTCTGTCATCCCCTTTCAAGAACCCTCACCAGAAAAACCAAACCCATCTTCTCCACCATTAATCCATCGTCACCAAGCCACATCCCTCCATTCATCAGCCAACAGCCCCAAATCATCCCTAATCCCCAAATCCCTAGACCCCAGCCAACCCAAACCCCAACATCAGGAAGACTTAATCACATTCAGCCGAAACTCCAACCCCCCTCAATAGCCGCTGCTCAATTCCCTTCTCACACCCATCTCCTCCCCTGCTGAACCACCAATCCATATTCCTGCGAAGCCTCCACTCACCGAAACCCAAATCCCTTACCAACACCTATCCTGAAACCAAAACCCCAGCGAACCGTACCCTTTGTTCATCAGTCCCCAAACCCAGCAGAACCAGAAAATCCCATTTCCCCTTCGCTTCCATTACCCAGACCCAGATAAAAAGAAAAAGGGGCAGCAGAAATCGAGCGAGAGAAGCAGAACAGAGAAAGAAAAAATATAAAGGAGAAGAAGAAAGAGAGGAGCAGCAGAGAAAAGTGGAAAGAGAAGAACCTAACTTAGGCAGTTTGGGCCTGACCTGCAGTCTAGCCTGATCTGAGTCCGACCTGAACCAGCCCACTAGCAGCAGAATTCAAAAATAAATACAAAAAAGTACAGAATTTATGGTCCGAGTCAATGGGCCTAATTCAAATTCGACCCATTCAGAGTGTCATTAGCCCAGCCTATCAAGCAGAACTATATGAATCATTGATTTAAGTCAATATGAAAAATTTTGGGAGCCCCATTACTATTCAAAGAATTCTATATAAGCGCAAATATGGCAATTGGTATTTTGAAAATGAATTCTATTTTGAGGAATTTTTCAACTTGACGCAAGCAAATTGGACGGTTGATGAATACACCCGCCACTTTCGAGAGTTGTATGAGATATGTGAATTAGAGGAATATGTGATGCATGATTTAGCTCGTTATGTCCAAGGCTTGAGACCAGATATCTTGGAAAATATGAATTATTGCAAAACTAGTCAAGAGGCATACTTAGAAGCCATCCGTGTTGAGCGCATGCTTAAAAGGTCTCGCAGACAACAATGTCGACAAAGAGCTCATATTGTGGAAAGACTTTTTGCAGGAGAAGAAAATCCCACTCGTCATTCGCAGACTCCTCAATACCAATGAAGACGAGGAAGAGGAATGGAAACAATTTAAGAAATTTCACACACGGGTGATAGTCATTGCCAAAGCTGTTAATGTGGTTATTGACAATGGTAGTGCGATTAATTTTGTCGCACATGAGGTCATTGACAAGCTTAAATTGCCTACTGAGAAGCTTCCTAAACCATACCAAGTCACATGGTCTAATGGTCATGTCATTCCCATGATTCACATATGTTTGGTATCTTTCAAGATTGGCGGCTATGAAGATCAGATTTGGTGTGATGTGATCCATATGAATATTGCTCATATCCTTCTTGGATGTCCATGGCTTTTTGTTCGGAAAGTGCATCATGATACAGAGGCAAACACATATACCCTTTTCAGGAATGGAAGATGGTGAAGACTCATGCCACTAGCATCACCATCTCTGTCGTCGTCTGCACCTTCCACAGCAGCGCCACAACCAGAGCAAAAACTTGAAAAAGTAGTCATGATTGCACCAAAAGAGCTGACTTCGAACCACAAAGATGACATTGAAGCACAAGTTCACAGCAAAGATGATTTTGTGGGTACTAACAACATTGATCTAGGTAGTGCCACTAGAGAGCTGCAATGGGTTGATGGCGTACGAGGTAAAGAAAATATTGAAGACTCTGAACAGCATCCTGTAAAGCTTATTGTCATACCACTTCTAGAAAATTCAATTGGGTCTTTAGAAATCAATTCGGTTGTTCCAGTCGTTTCATAAGAAGATCAAGTTGTTGCAGTCCTTTACATTGACTTCATCTTCAGGGATCAACAATGGACGCTTGAAAACTGCACTCATATATGGTAGCTTTTATAGTTGCAGTCTCTCATAGGAAAAACGCAAGCTCGCACTACATGCAGACAGCAGAAGAAGTGATATTTCCAAACTACTTTTAGATGGCTGACCACATTGCGTCAAACCCCCACGCCATGCCATGTAGATGCAGATCAAAAGAAGAGGCGAATATTTGTGCGCTTGATTTTCGACCCAGGTAAACATTTTCCAAACTTGTGGTCGGATTCTCTTCTGTGTTATCAGCCTCTCAACTCACCGGAGTCAAGTTTTCCAAGAGGGGGAGAGTTGATGTAGTGAGATCCAAGATCAGGACCCGCAGGCCCTGATGGACCCGTTTGATGGGGTCCGCATATTCCACATGTTTTCTAGATTAGTAGTGTTACTTTATTTACTTATTTCTAGAATAGTAGGTTGCTTAATTGTTTAGGAAGATTTCCTTTCTATTTCATATGCTAATTAGGATTAGCTATTTCCTATTTATGATTAATGGTACTCTATATATAGAGAAGCTCTTTATTGTTATGTTCATGCTATATTGATAATAAAAAGTTTAGAGAAGTTCTAGTGAGTTCCCCTTTGGGTATTTTTCCAAGTACTCTTAAGGTTTTAAGTCTTAGGGCTCGATCTCACCGTCGAAGATGTAGATCTTCACTGTGGCCTACGGGTTTCACATCATGAAGATACATTTCTTGCTGCTGACTTTTTGTACTTTACCCTAGACGGACATACCTGAGTGTTGGCTTGGGTCAGTTACACCGTGGGATGCACCTTTTGTATGGATTAGGTGGCCCATGTTCTGTACTGTCACATCAGATTTGGTTGTGTGCAGGCTCACGTGTGGGTCAACCACAACTCTTTTGCGCCACTAACTACTTGTCCTGCTTTTCGTAAATTATAGATCGGATATATCAAGCCTATGATCCACTCATTAGATGTTTGCATGTAGATCACCTCAGCTCTGTGTGGCCACACTTTCTGGTGTTGCATGTCCTTGTTTCTCATCTATCTATTGTTGTGGGGGTGGTTTTTCTGAGAAGAAGGGGTTCGGAGTTGTTTGAGGTGGTGGGTTCTCCATTCGTTTGAATAATTGGGAGAAATGTTTATGTTTGATGGAGTCCATAGCCAACTTCTTGACTTCACGTTTTCTACTTACAATCTTGTCCAAGGTCCATGTTTTGGCCAGGGCTCATATACAATGGAGCCCACTGTCTTACAAGTGTACAGCTTGGAGCTCTCGTGACACAAGTACAAGTGGCCGGCTGGCCGCTCATAGAATGGTTGGGATCTATGCTTGCATAGGTTTGGCAAAATTCAAATTGTAGATTGCGACCTTTGATCGTTGTATGTCTACAAAGATTCTATAATTTCAATGTGGATGGACTGGCTAGAGGGAAGCCAAGTCTGGCAGATATTAGTGGGGTGCTTCGCAACTTTAATGGAGAGGTGATGATTGGTGTGAAGGATTCTAAGAAAGTGGAGGTGCTGGCAATCCTAGAGGCAATTAGGATTTCGTTAGGTTCTTTGATGATAGATTGATAATTGATTGCCGAGAGTGACTCTTAAATGCTATTTCCTAGGTATCTCATGTGAATGAGTCCCTATAAGTTCTAGTATCTACTTATTGAAATTAAATCCTTGTCACCTACGCCTTAGGTGTTATATTGACACGTGAGTTGATCACTTGATCTGCTAATGAGATAGCAGATTTTCTGGCAATGCAACGTTTGGGTAGGTTTAATTCCTTTATTGGCTCTTTAATGTTGTTTCTTATTCTTGGTTGGGCTTATAGTATAAGGCTCCTATAGTGTCATCTCCTTTTCTTGCTTGTCTTAATTCCTCATCCGTACTTCCATCTATCTTAATATAAGTTTTTGTTATCAATTGGAAAAAAAGAAATAATCTATTTATATATTCTAACGTGTTAATACTAGGTGGCAGATATTCAACTTTTAATGAACTTTTTTTTGTTGAAACTTTTATAATGAACTTTTTGTAATCTTTTAGAAATAGAAAAAAATCATGTATTTGATGCGTGACTTTTCAAACCCTTCATTTGTTTTTGGGGTTTCAGGTTGATCTTGATCCTTATGGGTCACCTTCTGTGTTCTTGGACTCTGCAGTTCAGTCAGTTGCTGATGGAGGCATGCTTATGTGCACAGCTACTGATTTGGCTGTGCTATGTGGGGGCAACGGGGAGGTTTGCTATTCAAAGTGAGTTTTATGGTTGGAAACTATGATGCCCTAATGCATCATATAGTGTAGAGTTTCTGGTTTAGCCACTCCATTCAAGTGGCACCCATGTATTAATTTTCCAGGGATGCTGGCATATCTTCCAGGTTTAGCCTATTCTTGTGATGCATCCATTGTTTTCCTTCTTTGCCCCAAACTGTTGTGTTTTCCTTTTCTTTTCTCAATCATATATTTTATTTATTCTTTGTAGGACAAAGATTAGATGGATCTTTGATAAATTTGTCTAATTTCTAGTGTATTTTACATTCACACCTAGGCCCATCACATCAGTGGCCTTTTAACCATTGTCACAAATACTGGTGGTATTTTGGAAGTACCATGACATCATTTCATCTTCTTAAGGTAAAGAAAACACAAACATAAAGTTTGGAATTGAAAATACTAGTAGTTTCCAGTAAAAAAAAAGAAAAAAAAAGTAGTTTCTAAATTCCACAGACATGGATGAAAAGCGGTTGTATGATACTTTTATAATAAAAAGGGCATTTAAGTGTTAAATAATAAAAAGACAATATTTTAGCCCTATAATGTCTCTTCATCTCTGCCTCTCATTTTCTTACTCACAGTACCGCCAGAAGGCTCTGAAAATCCTCATTCACGTTCAAATGGTGGTCGAATCAAAACATGTGTGGTGTGGAGATCTAACATGAGCAGAGCAGTAACTTCCTTCATGCTTTCTTTGCATCCTGTTTTCATATATGTATATGTATATGTATATCTATATGTAGACACACACAAATGGATATCTATCCATCAACTAATGGATCATATGGGAAGAGATTTAACATGAGTATAGTGGGAAACCTCCTTTTATACATGGCGCAACATTCTGGGGAGAAATCCTAATAACGAACCAACAGAGATCCTTCAACTCCCTTTATATTGGTGCTGCTTTTCCTCTTCCCCATTTTCGAAGAAGATTTATCAGCTTTCTTTTGTACTTTTTTGATGTGCATGCTAGTTTTGCCGTAGGAATCTTTTATCGTCAATGCATAGTGGTTTAGAGGATGAGTTTCTTAATTGATATTTGGACCTTCCTTTTCTTGCATGCAGCAGTCATATATTGATATTATCCATATAATCCTTCAAGTCTGAATTCTGGCTGTACAAAGCCTTATCTTGGAAGAGCCAGAGCAGAGGATAAAAAAGAAAAGAAAGAAGAGATAATTATATGACTTAAAGTTGTACTTTGAACGCTTATCCTTATTTTAAACATTTCCCCCATTTTTTAACAAGGTGGGTAAAACCGAAAAAATATGAAAATCGCCACTGTTAATAACCAGTTAATGTTGTTTGTTACAATGCTTAAAACATCTGCCCAACTTCTAAAGACTCGGTGCATCATGATGGTTCCAACTTAAATGTATTTATTTTTTGTAAGGAATTCAGAGAACGTATGATTTTCTAATACTTGGAAGCTGGATGTTATATTCTAATAATTGATCATGAATCAGGTATGGTTCCTACCCTTTAAAAGGAAAATATTGTCATGAAATGGCTTTGAGAATCCTCCTAGCCAGCATTGAGGTAATGTATTATCCTTAGAAAGGTGTCTCATCTTTGATATCATTGCTTATGAGATTCATCAAGGTTATATGGATATGGTATTTGATGCTTTCTTTTAAGTGCAGAGTCATGCAAATCGCTACAAGAGATATATTGTTCCTGTCCTCTCTGTACAGATGGATTTTTACATTCGTGTGTTCGTGCGCATTTTTACGTGAGTGACGTTTTTCTTTCTGTTTACATTGATATTAATGTATAGGCCAATTTGTTGAATTTAGAACTGATTATTATTGGGTATTATGGCTTACAATAGAATATTCAGTTTGTTGCTGATCTTATCAAATAAATAAATTGGAAGAACAAAAAAATTTGCATGGATAACTTACACAGTCATGAACTCTGCAGTTCTGCAAGTGCAATGAAGAACACTCCTCTTAAGCTCTCATATGTTTATCAGTGTATTGGGTGTGATTCATTCCATCTGCAATGTCTTGGGAGAACTGTCACCAAGGTATGTTCATGTGGTTATATCTGCCTTAGCCTAAGGAACCTTACTGTCATGTAAGTGTTATTCTCCAAGAAACATATATTTTCAGAATGTTGTAGGAATATACTAACCTTTCACTTCTTTTTTCAATATATTTATCTTGCTAGAATAACAGCGTAAGATATGCACCGGGTTTTGGTCCCGTGGTTCCTCAAGAATGCAGTGACTGTGGGAAGAAGTTTAACATGGGTGGGCCCATATGGTCAGCTCCCATCCATGACCAAGAATGGGTTGCTTCCATATTAGAAAATGTTAAATCAATGAAGGATCGGTATCCAGCTTATGGCAGGATCTCTGCTGTATTAGGTACAGTATCAGAGGTAAACATCCTTCAAATAGCAGTCTGACCTTGTGTTTAATTTACATAAGCATTTCTATATTATATTTTTGAGACTAATCTATATGAATTTTCTAGAGTGTTTCATTTTATAATCCGCTGATTTTCACTGTCCTTGTTATTTAGAGTTCTGAGAAGGGAGTTGAAACTTGCACAAAATGATGGTTTCGTGAATGAGATTTTTTGTAGTTAATTGAGGCCAAAGTTCGTTAAAAATCATAAAATAACAATATTTTCACCATCTGAAAATATTATCATGTGTGGTCAAAATAAATTTCTAATCTTACAATATTATTACCGGTACTGTGTTTCAGTGCCATGAAAATGGACAACATTAAAATATAGGGTCTCGACTCTGGTGCAACAACAAATGTTTAGTACGTTAAGGCAGTTAATTCTATGCGTATTTGAGGCTCAAGATTTGGTGGTCAAGATTTTGATATCAATGTCCCATTTATAAGGATGATGAAAAATCCTTGGGTTTTTGATCCTTCAATCTTTGCTCTTCCGTCTGGAGACAGTTACTCATTACATTCTGATGCAGGCCGATCAAAGGCCAAGGCCCGCAAATCTTGATGGCCCACTTGATGGGGTACACATGATCTCTAAAATGAGATCCCTATTATTAGTTTAGATAATTTCTAGATTAGCAGGTTGCTTAATTGTTTAGGAAGATTTCCTTTTTATTTCATATGCTAATTAGGTTTTAGCTATTTCCTATTCAAGATGAATGCTACTCTATATATATAGAAGCTTTTATTGTAATCGGTAGACTTTAATCAATACTATTCAAGAAATTGCTCTTGTGATTTTGGGTATTTTCCTGAGTAATTTAGGATCTGAGTCTCTGGAGTCGATCTCACCGCTGGAGGTGTAGATCTTCCCATCAATTGATATCAGGCCGATCAAAAGCCAAGGCCCACAAATCTTGATAGCCCACTTGATGGGGTCCACATGATCTCTAAAATGAGATCCCTATCATTAGTTTAGATAATTTCTAGATTAGCAGGTTGCTTAATTGTTTAGGAAGATTTCCTTTCTATTTCATATGCTAATTAGGATTAACTATTTCCTAGTCAGGGTGAATGCTACTCTATATAGCTTTTATTGTAATCGGTAGACTTTATTCAATACTATTCAAGAAATTGCTCTCGTGAGTTTAGGTATTTTCCTAAGTATTTTAGGGTTTGAGTCTCTGGACTCGATCTCACCGCTGGAGGTGTAGATCTTCCCATCAAGAGGGCTTCCTGGAGCAGAGTGTTAGCCGTCTCAAGAAGGAAAATGGCTACCTACTGCCAGAGTGAGAGTAGCCGAGGATGTCGGCAGGGGAAGCGTGGTGGACTGTTAGGTCTGTTATGGTCCTAAATAGTTATAAGACTTATTTGACGCGTTCTATCATAATTATGGCTTTTGGCGTATTAGTTAGGTCCATAACAAATTCCAACTCAGCCAAACCCAACTCCGCCATCAAACCCCTCCCACATTATACCAGCTATACAAAACCAAAACCCTACGAATCCCAAATCCCACTTTCGTTTCATAATCGAAAACCCCAAGCCCTACCGCCGAAAATAAAACTCCCCATTCCACGAAGTTCCAACATTCCAAAAAGACCCCAAACCTCATCGAAACCCTAAATGAAAAAAAAAAAAAAAAAAAAAAAGCCTTCATCTAGCGTGATCCAGAAACCCTAATCCATCAAATGTTCACACCCCTCCACCGTCTCACCACACGACCTTAGTCAAGCCCAACCAACCCTACCACCATCTCTCCATCCACAGAACCCCACCTACGTTTCCAACCAATACTCCATCCACCCAATCCCTTTCCCAAAAACCCTAAAACCCAAATGTACCTAACCCCAAATCATCTCAACCTATCCGACTGCCCCACACTCAATGTCCAGAAATCCAAATCCAATCCCCAACCCAAAGAACAAAAAATATATATACGATATGTATAGAGAACAAGATAGAGAGGAAGAGGCAAGGACTGAGTCGAGAAGTGTACCGCTTAGTCTGCTCCTGTCTAGACTACTGACTGCGAGTACCCCAACTCGCCTATGCTTCTTCCCTTTTTCCAGTCGAGTGCAGGAAACAGCAACATCAAGCCCAAGTTGTCTCTGCCCTCTCGTATCAGAGCTCAACCTCTCCCTCCGATCAAACTCTCTCCTTAGTTGAAGTTCAACTTAGCGACCCTTTTTACTTTCCCTCTGCATGGCAGCCCACACAAAATCTGAAAAATAGGGTCTCCTTTCTCACACTCTAACATGCACCAGCCACAGTTTGGGTCTGACCTGAACCCAAAGCCAAACCAGTAAAAAAAAAAATATACTAGAAAAAATAAAAAACAAACAAAATCTCTCTGCCCATAGCTACCCACACTAGTCAAGAATTTTGTGGTAGACTCACCAATATTCAGCGCGACAGCTGTGTATCAGATTTATATGTATGGGTGCGCCTTCGAAACCACAGTTGAGGGCATTAGTAAGGCATCTACCACCCCTAATGATGAATCTTCCCGCGCTTCTGTCCCACAACCTGAAAGACTTTAGTTGGATACTGATTCCTGTGAATCAGTCCAAGAGTTCCTTTAACGTCTCTTTGATGAGAGGGCACTAATGTTATGCCACATGCCACATACCAAGATGACATTTATAAGAAAATCAAATTAGAGGTTGATGGTTTTTCTATGCAACTCGATTCTAGAGACTTCTTGACCTGCTTATCTCGATTGAGGATTATTTCACTTGGTATCATGTAGAAAATCCCCCCTAATGAGTACCTTTCATCAAGATGAAGCTGAAAAGTCCTGCTAGAATTTGGTGAAAAAATATTGATGATCATAATAAAAATATGGGCTGCCCCCGTATCACTCGTTGGCAAGATATGAAAAAAAGATTGGAGGACAAGTACCTATCATTTGACTATCCTGACTCATTCTAAAGATAGCCTATTAATCTTCAACAAGAATCCATGACCATAGATAATATACTCATAAATTCCATGAGCTTTGTATCCGATGCAAAACTAATGGATCGGATCGCTTAATGATCACTCGTTATCGAGAAAGATTATGCCTAGATATAAAACATGAGATCATAATATTTCTCTGGATCCATTTTGATGCCCTCCGTCGAAATGATGAATCCCAAGAATATAACTGAACTTCTCATGAAGGTGCACTTTTTGAAATTGATGTAGAAACTCTCTACGAAGGAGATGGCAAATAGTGTGGAGATGAGTGAGATGCTCCTCCCTAGTTTTGCAATAAATAAGGATGTCGTCGAAATTAAAATGACGAATCTTCCGATATAAGGCTGCAACAGATGGCTCATGACCCGCATGAAGGTACTAGGAGCATTTGTTAATCCGAATGGCGTGAATAACCATTCATAAAGACCATCTCTTGGTTTTGAACGCTGTTTTCCACTCATCACTTGGACGGATACGAATCTGGTGGTAACCACTGCGCAGATCAATCTTTGAGAAGATGGCTGAACCTGTCATCATATCAAGCATATCATCTAATCGAGGAATATGAAATATGTATTTTACCGTGATCTTGTTGATAGCCCGACTGTCGATACACATGCGCCAACTTCTATCCTTCTTGGGAGTAAGAAGGGCTGGTACCATGATTTAAAATCTCGGTCTCGGTATTAGCCGGGCCGAAAAATGATATGATATCGGTATCGGTCGTGGATATTGGTCCGTCGCGGTCGTCGCGGTGTGAATTTTTTTTTTAATCCAAAAAAATCCGCAAAAATACCCAAAAAATCCAGAATATTAGAAAATGCTGGAAAACAATATTTTTTTTTCCATTAGTAACAACAATAAATCAAATTCTCGGTCACCTTAAGTTATGAGTCATGTTTGTGTCGCAGTTCGCTGTCTTCTCTGGTATTTCATATAATGCAGCCATTATTGATGCTCATGATCAATTTATTAGTGTAAAATATAAGAAAACAAATATAACGTATCAATCATCATTTAATACTAACTTAATCATCAAATAAGTTGTGAAATTCAAGACCATGAAGATGACATATTAAAATCAGAAACATGATAGTGAGATCGATAAATCATAAAGCACTTGGGCATCAAAAGATTCATGATTTACCTGAAATTAGAGGGGACTAGTAGTCTAGTTGAGAGTAGAGAGAGATTGGTGAGTATCAGTGTATTACAGATTGACAGCCTAATTCCAAGTGGAGTGTCGCCCTGGCTCGATATCATCATCATCATCATCATTTTTTCGGTATTTGCTAAAAAGATATGCTCCATACTGTTGCGCAGCACTACCATACCCATGACCATATTCAGATTCTTCTTGATAAGATGATGAACTATCTTGATGAAATCCTAAAAAAATGATATGTTACAATTCAAATATTAAAAAATCCGAAAATAAAAAAATTGGAAAAAAAAAGTTCAAAATCATGTGTATGAGTAGATCTAGCATGAAAGCATGTAGTTCTAACTTCTAAATGAAGAACATAACACAAGTGACAAACCCAATGATTTCTATGCTTCATCTAAAAAAAAAAAAAAAAAAAAAAAACACATAATAAAATGCTTTAAGTTGATATTCTCTTACCTTAGATGATATTTTCTTAAAAAAAAATAGATATGGAATTTGAAAATATGAAGAGGGAGTATGGCTGCTGCTATGGGTAGTAAGGAGATGAGAAGAGTGGAGAAGAAGAAGAAGATGGGGAAAAAGTTGCAAAAATTAGGGTTTTTACCATTTTTATAAAATATCGGCCGATATCTCGGTTAGACCGAGATGAATTCCATCTCGGCCGAGATATGCCGAGATTTTGGGGATTTTTAACCGAGACCGATATCTCAACGAGATATCGGCTCGGTATCAGCCGATCTCATAACGGCCGAGATATCGGCCGAGATTTTGATCCATGACTGGTACCCCGCAGGGATTGAGACATTGCCGAATGTACCATTTTTGTAACAGGGCATCCACCTGTTTCTTGAGTTCTACGTGCTCTGTGGGACTCATCCGATATGAAGGTAGATTCGGAAGTGAAGAGCCAGGGAGGAGATCAATGGCATGCTGTATGTCCCTTATGGGTGGAAGAGTATTTGGCAGGTCATCCGGGATAAGATCGGAGAAGTGTTGCAGGAGTAGTTTGACTTCCTCCAGAATGGACTCATGCGAAGAATCATCTGTCACTTGGCGGATAACCAACGCATACATCAGATCTTGATCTTTGCTTTCCTGTTCAAATTTACTCATGATTAACATCTGAGGAGTGGCTGCCTCTTTTGGGGCCTTAGCAACATGCTGGGCTGGCAGTGGCCATAACCGGGTCTTGTTACCTTTCCACATGAAAGTGTGGGTGTTTGTGTCATTATCTGTGACAACTTTCAACTTCTTTAGCCATGGGCGACCAAAGAGTATGTGTGTGACTTTCATTGGTATAACATCACACTTGATTGTATCTTCATAAGAACCCAGTGTGAAAGGAACTATGCACTGTTTGTAAACCGGAATAGTTGAATCATTTACCCATGCTATTTTGTATAGTCTCGGATGTTTTGTAGTAGGTATCTTTAGCTTTTCCACGGCCTCTTTAGCAATAACATTCATAGCACTACCTCCATCAATCATCATATTGCAAGTTTTGCCCTTGCAGTGAACTCGAGAGCAAAAAATAGGTGCATGATTAGAATCATGCTCCTCCTGTTGATCTTCAGTGATCAGAAGAGGGCGCTCAAGATATACAAGTGGTACACCATCAGCAAGAAATTTGTCAAGGCAAACGCTTTGAGAGTCTGTCGGTTTTTCCATTTCAATGTGCTCATCAATTCGCTGTCTTCGGCTTCATCATCTACATAGAGATTTCTATGAGGACATTCTCTAGCATAATGCCCTTTCTGCTGGCAGGTATGGCAGATCACTTCCCTTTTGTCAGCACGTCCTCGTGCATGAGGATCATTTTGTGTTACCTGTTGCTGGGTGAGGAGGTGGCCGTTGTTGTACCCCCTTGGGGCGGCTTTTGCAGTGCTTGTGGTGGCCTCGGTCGATCAACCGACTGTTGGCCGTTATTGGAAGTTGGAAACTGTGCCCCTCGAGTGGGAAACTCCCCAGCTTGGGATCTTTCTCACCTCCTTAACTGGATTTCATGCTGTGCTTTGCGGGCTCTAAGATAGGCTTCATTGATATCATTGAAATCAAACATAGAAATTTGCTGTCGAATATCAGGACGTAAGCCTTCTGTATATTATTGATAACGAGTCCATCATTCGCCCGCAGATTGCAGCGCACAATATAATCTCGAAACAGATTGGTATGCTCATCCAACGAATAAGCACCTTGTTGCAGGCTAAGGTATCCTTTATGCAGGGAATCAACATAATCAGAAGGAAGGAAATTTTGCTTGAGTCGCCACTTCATATCTTCCCATTGGAAAATGGGATGCCCAAAGGCGAGCTCACTGTTTTCAACACTTTGCCACCAAATCCGTGCAGGCCCTTTGAGCTTAACTTTTGTGAAGGCTATCTTCTGGGCATCATTCATATCGTACCATGCAAAATAATCATCAAGATAATTTCGCCAATCCATGAAAGCCTTGGGATGAAGATCTCCTGAAAAATCACTAATTTCCAGTCTCATTCTTTTGGTGATTTCATCTGTATGTGGTGCACCGTGTGGTTCATTATCACCGTGTTCAATGAAAAGGCGTTGTACCATGTCAGATATGGTTTCGCAATGCTGATACTGAGGACCAGGTGTGACTGGATTTACTTGGGTCATTGTTCCGGATGCATGGGGAGCGGGGTTTACAGGATTGACCTGAGGTCCAGTCTCGGATGTTTGTGGATTCCGCTCTATGAGAACAAATTCAGTTATTCTTGTGGTCCGATGTCCTTGAAGTTCATGAAGAGTAGCTTCAACAAGTTCCAGTCACTCAACCACAGCGTCCATGTCAGATCCCAGTTTAGTCAATAGCTCATCCCGCTGGTAATTGGTGAAATACCCATGGTATTGACGTCTTCGGGTAGCCATGAAATTTCAAATGTAGTTTTTTTTTTTTGGTAATTGGTGGGCCGAGCCGGTATAGGCCTGGACTCAGATTGGGCCCAAATGCAGGGGAGGCCCAATCGTCCAACACAGCACGTGAGGGTGAGAGTTTGCCTCGGGTTATGCTCCGAAAGAAAAAAAAAAAAAAAAAAAAATAAGAGAAAGGGGGAGGGATCCTTCTTACCTTTCGACCGGAAGAGGAGAAGGGAGCGACGTTGCTGCGATGCGTGTGCTGGAGAGAGCGACGGTGCAGCGAATGGCTGGCGACGATGAGGGGTGTTGCGAGAGGTATTCTCCGGTGCCAGGTACTCGTCGCAACTCAGATCTCCTTCGACTCTGCTCTCTTTCTTTCTTTGTTTGGTTTTTTTTTTTTTTTTGTTCGCTGCTGTTTCCTCTCTCTTCTTCTGTTCTTTGGGATTTTTTTTTCTTTTTCGTTTGTGCGTTTCGAAAGGGGTTTCAGAGGTGGGTGTCAGTGTGAGGGTTTTGGTGGGTGGAGATTGAATCTGGTAGGGTTCTAGGGATTTGGGGTTTTTTCGGAAATTAGGTAGGCCTGTGGAGATCTCAGGTTGGGGTTCCGATTGAATGGAGATGGGTTTTGTGATCGGAAGTGGATGGGAGGTTTTCGGCAGGTTGGGTGATGATTGTGGTTTGCTGGTGGATGGATGGATTTAGGCACTAGGGTTTGGACGCAGGGTGATGGTGTAGGTAGGGTTGTTGGGACAGGGAAAAAGGCTGGGGTGGGATTTGGACGATTGCAGGGATGGATGAATGACAGTAGATGGTGGATGTGTGTCGAATCGGCAATCGGAACGGCGATCCGAGAGGGATCGTCGGCTCTAATACCAATTGATGGCAAGATCTACACCTCCGGCGTTGAGATCGAGTCCAGAGACTCAAATCCTAAATTACTTAGGAAAATACCCAAACTCACGAGAGCAATTTCTTGAATAGTATTGAATAAAGTCTACTGATTACAATAAAAGGTTCTCTATATATAGAGTAGCATTCATCCTGAATAGGAAATAGCTAATCCTAATTAGCATATGAAATAGAAAGGAAATCTTCCTAAACAATTAAGCAACCTGCTAATCTAGAAATTATCTAAACTAATGATAGGGATCTCATTTTAGAGATCATGTGGACCCCATCAAGTGGACCATCAAGATTTGCGGGCGGCTTGCATCACATTCAAATTGTAGGCTTGTCTTCCAAGGTCATTAAATTTTTTTCTTTTTTCCAAAATATTGGTGATGCTCATGGAATCGTGAAGTTCATGATGTTGAGAATATTGAGGAAGAAATTGGGTTTATTTGTAATTCTAGGTTATTGGGTTTATCTGTAATTTTAGGAGAAAGTTTCCTATATTAAGATTGAGTTATTTTAGGATAGAGTTGTGATGGGATAAGAATTAGGTTTCCTAGTTTGGGTAAGATTGAGTTTCCTAGTTTGAGTAGTTATCTTTGAATGTGCTCTTATAAATAGCCATTGGACTATTCTTAATGAAATAACCTACAAGATTTGAGATCAAATCATTATGGCAAGATGTAGTCCATAATTTCAACTCATGGAACCTCTCTGAGACTCGCCAGGCCAGACCCATAATTGTATACTTGGGACTCTTCTACATTGTACACTTACAAAGGCTTGGAATATTGTATTCCTCCATGACATTGCAACATTAGACTTACCAAAATATACCTAAACTTTTTTTTTAATAGTCATTATATGACTCGCAGTTTTATCTTTAATTTTATATATTTTTTTAATTCTTCGGAATACCATTTCTAATTAACGAAGGACATAATATTTTGCAGGAGTTGGTTGATGTTCCTCTCTTTGTGTCTCTTCACAACTTGTGTGCAACTCTCAAATGTACCTCCCCATCTGCTGTTATGTTTCGTTCTGCTGTGATCAATGCAGGATATCGCATCTCAGGCAGTCATGTGTCTCCATTAGGAATGAAAACAGATGCCCCCATGGCTGCTATTTGGGACATCATGCGGTGTTGGGTAATGAGCCACTTTCCTTTTCCTTCTTTTTTGTTCTGAGATAAATTTACCCTACAAACTGTATGTGGGCAAACGTTTTTGTAACCCAAAACATTCATATCATTGGTTTTATGATTGCTGTTAAAATGATCCCAACCATCTGAGATTGCTCGCTCTACTGAATGTGAACAGCTGCTGTAACTGTCCTAATCACACCACCATTTGGACAGCTCGTTTGCTACTTGCACATGCCCCAACCCGTTGTGTCTCACTGGACCCCCCTTAGACTAATGTGAGCCCCACCTGTTCTGTTGTCTGGTATAGCACATGCCATCATCTCAACCGCACGTCATATTATACCTGCAAATGCACAAAATCGAAGAAAACATGTCTCAGGTCTGTGCTAGGACGTGGTGAGTGTTCTGGATGTGCACGAGTTCGAATCCCATGTCGTACTAAATTGATATTATACGTGCAAATTATTGCCCGACTTCTGTGAACAGACTGCTAATGTTTGAGAATAAATTTGTTGTCACAGATGTCATTACATTGTGTTGTAGTGGGCATGAGCCTATAAGGTGTAGCACTGTTGGAAGGTGCTGCAACCACTAGGTTGAACGTTCAAGTCATGTTCCAACAAAAAAAAAAAAAAAAAAAAAAAAAAAACTTAATAAATAAATATTGTTGCAAGATTATGATATTTCTCTTAATAATTTGTGTTGATTGCTTGTTTACCACAGGTCAAGAACCATCCAGTGAAAGCTCAACCACCAGAGCAATCAGGAAGTGTAATCCTCGCGAAGGAACCTACTCTGCAGGTGCATTTCAATCACTCTCTTTATGTAATTCTGCTCATCCAATTCTTACCATTATATTTCACTTCTCTAATCTCTTTTTGTCGTTGGTACAAAGCTGGCACAGCAAAAAACTATTAGGCTATACAGAAATGATAAAATAACGTAGAGGAGGAAGAATTTGCAGATTTGAGTCTTGATACCTCAAGAAATAATAATACCAGTTGTGGAGATAGAAATTGTGGTAGCACTTAGTAGCAGCAGTAGTGGTAGACTGGTATTGTCAGTACTCTAGTCCAAACCACCCATCGCAGTTTCAGGTGGGATCAAAAGGTGTCATGCTATAAGGTTTGGGTGAAAGTCCATCCTTGTTGAGTTTTGGATTAAAGGGCCCAACAATGTAATCGTTTTGACTTAGGATGATTCACCAATGCTTAATATCATTTTGGTCATATTTAGGCCAGCTCCATCTCAACGGGTAGATGAATATAGGTGAATGGATTCAACCACAAGTAAGCCTCACTGGAGGCTTGTATGTGTCAGCCGCTTGTACTGCATCATTTCTCATAGTGTTATGTTTAGGGAGTATCAGTTTGAAGTTTGGGTTAGGTTTGATCTGACATTCCTGTCTGAATGCATGGTGGCAAGTGCCCGTTTCCTATTTCCCCTTTGGAAGTGGCCACTTGTTCATCAGCTTGCTACCAATCCTCATCATTATAATGGTGTTCCAAAATCCATATACATAGGCATAAGCAGAGACTAGTTGCTGTTGAAATCTTATGTCAGGTTAGTGAAGACCAAAGCATGACATTTGAGATGAATGTTATTTGTGTACAATCCATTTCCCTTTCATAGAGTCAATTTTACACCGCTTTGTCGCTTCCCAAGCCATGTGTCAGTTGTGTTACATAATCTGGCCTATGTAATCAAGTTCTCACCTGTCTTTCCGAAGTAACCTGGTTGGACAATTCTAACTGCTAAATTCAAGTAAAGACATTGCTACTTTGTTCAGATCTTCTGTTTTCAAGTTTTACTTGGGCCTGTGCTTTTTGTGGCGGGCTGACTGGATGAGTATTTTAATCTTGTGTGTGTTTTTTAGTAATTTCCAGAGGAAGTTGTTTACATTTAGTTGTCTCTGCTTTTAGGAATTGCAAAATTGGAATTATAGCTTATGACTCTGCTGCTGTTTCCATTTTGAGCAGGCTAATTTTGCAAGAGCATTTGCCTCCCTCAGCAAATCACAGGCCAAGAAGGTTGCCCGTTTCCTTCCAAATCCTGAACCACATTGGGGTCCAAAGGTTCGAGCAGGTCGGCAGATCACAAGCAAGCATGTATCTCTTTTGGGTCCACAAAGCATCAATAGATGTAAAAGCCATGAGGAAGGAGATGAGCCTGATGCAAAGCGCCCCAAGATGGACGATTCTACTGCCAATTCATGACAAGGTTCAGTTCTTTCATGAGTGTTGTGCATCACAATTTTCTTTTCGAGCCCTATAGGGCAGTTTTTGTTGTCATATTTATTGTTCAACGTTCCCCAAGTCTTTCTAGATATTTGTTCAAGAAGCACGCCATAAATGGTAATGAAATGAGGCCAAATCACATCTCTTGGAATCTCATGATTTCTGGTGAAATGAGCTTTAGCTTACTGCCCCGGGCTGTGGGCTTGTATCTTGTTAAATTTGCTAGTTTCCTTCTTGTTTTGAAAGGGGTATACCCCATTGAAATCTCTTTCATCTTTTCGATGATAGGATTTCTTTTTGTATTCTATTATTATTTTTGAAAATGAAGAACTCACTCTTCAAAAATAAATAAATAATAAAAATAATAATAATAATAAAAAATCTCTTCCCCTTTTTTCACTTTTTTTGAAAAAACTTCATTTCTATACTAATCAAAATCAACTAAATCATTTTCTTAAGTATTTGAGGATTGATTTTGTGTAATATGAGCTTTTCTTAATGAATCAATGAATATACTTTTCAATTAAGTGCAATGAACGTTCCCGCACGGATTGTTGTACTAGTTTGAAATAAGGTAGGTGGTTTTAGAATTTTATTTTGAAATCGGCATTGACCCCAATATGTGGTAGGGTTTCTTTGGCCCGTTGTCCAAACTTAGATCTATGCTTGTTTAGCTACTTCACTAGTAAGGTGGAGTGAAGTAAAGCATCATTTCACTGGAAAAGAAAAGACTGAGTCATATCAAAAGTACAAAATTTTAAAAAATTTTTTCCTAAATTTTTATAGAAAAAAAATTCAAAAAAACAGCATTATCAGTCAACTAAGAGACGAATCCATTTACTTTTTACCCCAAAAGTCAAAAAGATTATTTATCAAGCCACTAAAAATAAATTTTCATCATACAATAAGTAGACCCCTTAGTATTTTATTTTCTATTCGATACTCACTTCACTTCATTTTACACTACAACTATTTTTACCAAACAGACCATAAGGTTGGAAAACCCGTGAATCGGACTCAACTTGTCCAATATAAAAAATTGACTAGCATAAATTCAATGTGGAGACTCAGAAAAGTCATATTTTTTTAAAACAATTTTAAAAAATCTATAGAGATGAATACATTTCTTATAAAATAAAAAATATATTTGTTTACGTATATTCATGATAATCAATTCAAAATATATATATATATATATATATAGACATACAAGAAAAGTACAATAATAAGAAAATTTAAAAGGAGAAATATTACATATGACATAATTTGTTAGTCCTGATATTGAAAGTCGTGATTTTTAAGATGGATTCACCAAACTCATACATCCAATCATCTCCAACCCTAAACCATCTTCTCATCTATTTTCATTTTTTTTAGGTCATATCCATTTTTTTCATCACTCAAACCCATGCATCTTTCGATTTTCTTATTTCTTTTTATCATCTCCATTCATATCCTTCTTTTCATCAGTTGAACCCACACTTCTTCTCATCTTCCCATCTCTTTTTACTGTCTCCATTCTTATCCATCTTTTCATCTCATGAACCCACTATATTTTCATGTTCTTTATATTGCTAAAAATTTAACTAAAATCAACTTAAAATTTGCCAATATTGACTAATATGGACTGATAGCCAATTTCTAGTTAGTAGTTTAAGATAGAGTATCCTTTGACATCGAAAAAAAAAATTCGTGGAAATCAATATATAATTTTTCGATATCAATGAATATGCACTAATAGCCATTTTTAGTTCACACTGTAAAACACGATATTTGTTGACATCGGCAGAAAATTCGTCGATATTTATAATTTACTGATATCAACAAATATGGACGGATAACCAGTTTTTATTTCACAGAGTAAAACACATTATTTGATGTCGACAAATAGTTCGTCGATATCAACATATGATTAGTTGATATCAATGAATGTGAACTGATGGCCAATATCTAGTTGACACAGTATTCGTCAATATCGACGAATGCATACTAAACAACCTGTTCTGTATTCTGTCGCAAGTTAAGACATAAACACCCGTCCTCATTAAAGTGTTGATAAATCTTCTCTACATACAAAATGTTCCACAGTAACAACCTGTTCTGCATTGACATGAACCACCAACATTTAAAATCTCCTCATCATTCAAAACGTAACATCACCTACAACCTGTTCCAATTATATTAAGGACCTATTTCACTTTCAAAACAATACCAACCACATCCATCATTTACATCCACCATCCACATAAAACATTTACGTAGACAATTTGCAAGGATACCATTAATATGAACAGCCTATTCCACATTAAAAAAAAAAAAAAAAAAAAACATGTTCCATATATTCGCAAGATGATGTTCTTTATTTATATCAATAATCCATCCACATTTAGAACCTTTCCCTCATTGGAAATATAACATAATCTAAATAACATCATCTTCCTCATTCAAATCAACATCCATCCACATTAACAACCTTTTTCTCACTCAAATCAGTATTCATCCACATCGACAATATTTAATGAAATATATGTACCACAAACAATTCATTTACATCCACCTCCACATAAAATATTTACATAAATGATTCATAAGAATATCATTAATAAGAACAACCTATAAATCACATGACCTTTACAAGTTTACAAATTATCCATTTTGATAGTATAATTGACATGCTTAAGTTTATAAAATGACCATTAAAAGGTCACAAAATGAGCTATCTAAAATTACAAAACACACCACTTGCCAGACTAGCCATGTTCATGTGGTTCCCAGCCATCAGTGTCTTTCCTTGTCATCTTTAGAACCTTCATTGCGTTATCAATAGTCTACAAAGTCCGCACTCCCATTTTATCCATCACAGGGCTTGTGATCAACTTCATAAGAAAACCTGACTCATCTTACGTACCCCCACTTCAACTCTAGACACCAATAAAAAAAAAAAAAAAAGTAATCTCTACAAAAAGAAAAAAAGAGGAGAAAATATCACTTGGACATTTCAACAAGTACATGAAGGCAACACACCTTCACTTTCCTGGAAGGCAACACACCACCAATACAATCCGGCCCCTTTTCATCTTTCCTTACTTAAAAGAAAATCTATATAAAAAAAAAAAAAAAACTAACAAAGGGAGAGAGGCTCATACATTAATATAGCAACTAGACGAATGATGAGAAATTTATAAAAATCTACAAAATGGAATCTATAAATGAGATGGAGTTCCAAGTTGCATTGGCTGCATAGGTGGTGAAAATGAAAAATGGAAGAACTGATAATAATTGAGGTAGAAGTGATGAGAACTTAGAGGATTGCAACCGACTGCAATGACGGCTTCAAATGAGAGAAAAAAAAAAAAGGAAAAAAAGAAACAAGTTTTAGAAAAATGGAAGTGTAATGAATAGAAAAGTAGACTTGGTGTAATGACCCGAGCCCGCTGTGATATGATATTGTCCGCTTTGGATCATAGGATTTCATCTCAATCTTACCTCACAGTTTTTAAAAGGCCTCATCCAGAGTTATGGTTAGGTCTCATATTTCTATACCCAAGATCAAGACTAGCCTGTTTTCAATGTGGGACTGATGCACTATTAGATACCCAATCTTTGTCGAACCCAACGCCCTTCTACAGGGGAGCCATAGGCATGACATACTCCCTCACTGGAAAACAAAGTCGTCATCGACTTTAACACCATTTGTAACGACCCAGATCCGATATCCACATGATATTATCCACTTTAGCTCATGGGATTTCAACCCAATGTTGCTTCAAGATTTAAAAAGGCCTTATGCTGAGTTAAGGTCAGGTCTCACATAGTTATACCCAAGATCAGGACTAACATGTTTTCCGATGTGAGACTTATGCATCACTAAATACCTGGTCCTTGTCGGACCCACACCCTTCTACAGGGGAGCCACAAGCATGACACATAGGCAATGACTGCAAACAAAGCAGAGGCATCGTCACATTGCCGAAGATGATGACGGAGTGGGCATGAGGAGGCGACGGAGCAGGGTTGACGAGGCGATGAAGGATTCCTTTGCCGAACGACTCTCTTCTCTATCGTCTTTCCTTTTTTCAATTGATTTGGGTAAATGATTTGAGTTATTAGAATTTCATTGATACCAACAAATTTAGGTGCAAAACGGGAAACAAAGTTGAAATTTGAGTGGGAGGTTCTTCCTTGATATTAGAGTTTTTTGGGGTCCTCACTTGTAGAATATGCTTTTAAGGGGTTTTTTTTTTTTTTTTTTTTGGTAAATCCCCTTTAGATATAAGTTTCAAATTACATCCCAATTATCATTCTTAAATTATTAACTCTAAACCTCATGCATAATTACATATAAATAAACTTTAATTGTTTAAAATTAAATATGCCCGATTAAATTATTTGAAATATACAAACAACTTATTAAAATGAAATGACTTGGCGGGTCTTCCCAATTTTTGACTCGGTCCTTTGTCAAAATGAGATGACTCGAGAGAGTCAAGAGTCAACACAGAGAGTTTTCCAATCATGCTTAAATCTAATCATTTAAAAGTTCCGACCTATTATACCCTTCTGGCTAATTTATCTAAACCAATAAAATGGACAGTAAAAAATGATGATGTAGAAGTCTCATTATAAATGTGGATTAAGGCAACACTCGATCCATTCTTCTTAGCTTATTTTTTAAGAGCTTTATGGTTAATTTAAGAATGTGTTTCTAAAAGTGGTTCAAGTTGAAGAAATAAATATGAAGATACATGAGCGACCATAGGCACAACACGACACGGTGAAATCCTGGCCCGGCTATGCACGACACAGTTTGATCTGTGCCTAAGTCGTGCTAGGTCATGCCGTGCCATCGTGTCATGCGGTTTCGTCTCGTTGGGTACCTTAGGTCTTACACTAAAAAAAAAATAAATACAAAGAAGAGCATGGCACGCATATTTAAGAGTTCGGTCAAATTCAACCTACTCTGCTGAGAAGATAGCCATTTGGATCTTTTTTACTTGAAGGTTTTTCAATAGGATTACCTTAAAAACCTTTACAATTTTCTTGGATAAAAATAATTATAAGGACTATATTTTTATATTTACAATGAAGAAAAGGAAAAAATTAGAGTTGTATTCCGCTAATGTATTCGTCTTGATCATAATCTTCAATTTGTGCCATCTTCCTGCTTTTTCTTATTAGCCAAATACTAGTCTCGTAGGCAAACACAACACTCCACTGTTTCTTCAGCTAAATTCATCATCCTGTTATCCACCACACACCCACCTGCACTAAAAGTTTGTTTTGATGTTACATAAGACATTGGAATATATAGTTAGTAGATTACGAGTGATGGCGGATAACACTGAGAATCTGGTTTCATATGCTTTTCACCATGCTAAAATGTCAAAACTAGATGCATCCTAGGTCTCCAATACACCCGAGTCATGATATGAGGATAACTTTGTCACAACATGAATTGAGGTGGAGGATCTGCCCATTTTACGATGAAGGACATCCTAAGAAACTCCACCTGATTGTTGGACTTGTTGAGGGGCCATATTAGGCCTTGATGTACTCATTTGCTCAAAATAAGATTCAAAAAGTAATTGTAATTTTGACCTTAAATCATTAAAAACTATTTAACTCTGTGTTTTCCATATTATTATTTATTTCTTTAAGAGAAATTTGTATACCACTTAATCTTAACCTATGATCTAATGTAGAAGCCAAACAAAATGTCATTGGAGCATCTTTCTAATATTTATTAAAATTTTCATTTATGTTGTTTTTACAAATGTCCTTAAGTAGATCATGATCTCTAAAGTTCTTAAATAGTAAACTAGTTTAGAAAATAAAGTTTAGAAATTGATTAGAAGTGGGACAATACATCCTAGAGAAAAATAACGTTGCTTCATAAAAAAAAATTTAAAATAAATCTCTTATTTGGCCACACGACTCCCAATGTGCATTAGTCATCAAGTATTCTTGTGCATTAAAAGCACAATATTAGTTCAAAACTTATTTTTCTAGAAATAACCTTATTTAGCAAATCATATTATATAGAATTTCATCTATGTTCAACATTTGAATTTATTTTTATACCAACTTGGGTAATGATATTTAAGATGTGACATACACATCTATTTTGAAAAATAAATTCCTCTATCAAATTTGTAAGTGGCATCATAGTTTTCATTTAATCAATAGTCACTTTATTATTTAATGCATTACCTAAAGTTATAGCTATAACTTTTTCCAAAATATCATATTCTTGGAGTTTTTCCAAAATAAGAGACTATTTTATGGCCAGTGTTTTGCCATTCAAGTTTAGAAAAAAGTTGTAATTCGTTTATTAATAACCCATCTTGCATCTATGTTATGGAAAATAATACAAAGAAAGCTATCATCATTTCTAGATTTCCGTAAATTTGTAGTTATAACTATTCTACCAAGATTATTTGCAAAGTAGTTTTTTATACTTTCCTTCTCATTTCCCCAAAGCCTAATAGCATCATTTGTAGTAGTATTTCTAGAAATCTTTCTAAAATGTGGGCATAGGGCATTTTAGAAAAATTCTTCAAAAAATTCATTTTTAGCAAAAATAAATGGTAATTTAGCTAGTACAATCATTTTAACAAGTAATTGTCTCGCATTAATAACATTATAAGAAAGAATTCTTAAACTACTACCACTAGTGCTAGAAATTTGGGTCTGTGCCCCTGATTCCCCTTCCCCTTGAGGCCTCTCAATATACTTGGGTTCACATTTATTCTTATGCCTCATCAAATAACCGGTACTCTCCACCTGAACTAGCAATATATATCTTACTATAATATTTACATTTTTTCTTATCAATCTCCTTTCCGTGTTTTTCTTTTAACCTTGAAAGTAGTATACGCTTCTCAAACTTTGGAAGTTATAGGTCTCTTAGATGTTCTACGGGAACTAGTAGCTTCTACTTGGGCATTTTCCCGTACTTCTTCTTCTCCCAATTCGACATAGTCATCTTCTTCCCCTAAATTAATAGAAGAAAATCTTGGGGAAGATTTCTAGAAGATCGTCCAACCATACTCAATAAATTAAATTTGAAAAAAAAAGATATCTAATAATAGTAATAAATATTTTTGTGATAATTAATATAAGAAAGGGGAGAAGGTGAGAGTTAATATAATATGTTATAGACAATATAGAAATATGAAATCTTAAATTTAAATGTACTAAGTACCTCAAAAATTTTAAAGGCCCCTTTATCTTGTCTCTTGATGACTTGATCTTTGAGCCCCCTAAAAACTTCTTAGAAATATGATTATAGAGAGATTTGGATGCTTTGAGCTGGGAGTTGGATGAGTGAGAGAGAGTTTGGTGAGAAATGAGTACTTTATACATCATGATAAGCCTAGAGAATCAAATCCTAGGAACGATAGAACCCAATTTTATCTCCACGCGGCTTGACCTCTTGTTTGTTTCTTGACCATTGGTTATAATGCATTTTACAATGAATTCTTAAGCAAGATCTTGGTTTCATGCATGGTGGCTGTTAAAAATAGTATTACATATAATTTTTATAGAAAGACTAAAAAAATTTGAAAGATAATTGTCAACGATTATAATGACTAAAGGCACCAAATGCTTGTAGAATTTGCATAGTTGAACAATAAACCGACCAACTTCAAATTGAGGTTTTAATTTGGTTTCAGAAAGGCAATTAGAAAAAATTGCAATTTATTTCTACCAGTAGTTCTTTTTAATATTTGGATGTTGACCAAACTGCCATCATCGACGTCATTGCCATTGTCGAATCCTCATCACATTTGGGTTCTATCGATTATTGTTTGCCTGGGCTAAGCTCTTAACCCTTCGAAACATGAGCTCCATCACCCTTGGAAACATGTTACATATGAAATCTTACTATTGATCGATACTGAATTGCTTCATGTAACCATGTGTATGTTATTTTATATATACATTAACATGGTTTGGAACATTGCATCTGCCAATGCCAATGCCTTTATATTTCCAATGGTATATCTGGCTTAGACTCATATATTGATTACTCTGGACCTCTTTTATCAAGACAACAATTTTAAGAAATACTTCTTTTTGTAAATATGTAGTTTTAATTGCTCTTAGATTATTCTACATATAAAGAAATAACAAATTATAATGCAAATGCTCTTTAAAGTCATTCCTCTTAATCCTATCTACATTGTACACTCAATTAATGAAATGATAGATGGAAGAATATCTTCCCGCAAGGGGGAAAGTAACACGATGAAATATTATGGACATGTGTATAGAGAGATCTTAGAAGAGGAGGACGTGTTAGTCTTCTTTGATGCAGCTTTTAGGGCTGTAGATGGAAAATTTTCGTATGGTTTTCTTGTGAAATAAAAAGGATTTATTTTGTTTGTAGCTGCATGCCAAGGTCCAAAGATCTTCTCCTCCAATGACGCTGAAGTAGGGGTGGTATTCTTTGCCCTTATGATCACTAAAGACAAGGGCTTCTCCAAAATATGTGTTTTGATGGATGCTAAGGAGGTGGTGGATGTTCTAGCATTAGATCAAATTCAGGCAACTTCATGGTCTCAACAGGACCAGGCAATGTTCAATTTTAAGGTTCGCTGGACTTGAATCCAAAGTTAGGCCTCCGAGGATTATTAGACGTCACTTCTTACTCTGACATCATCACTTGGCCCAGCCCAAGTCCAAGCCCATGGAAACTCCATCCAGTGCCTAGTAGGTGAAGGATTTCGTATTTAGGCAAAAAAAAGGCTAAAGATAAGTTTGAGCGAATTATGTTCAAATGCTATTTCAAGTATCATGTCAATATCTCCAAAGTAAGCGCCAATCAACTCAACTTTGACAGGTCCCCAAGTGGGTGTTGTTTTGTATTTAACAGTACTAGGTTGCAAGTTACAAGCATCACTTAATTGTAGATAAAACAGGTCCCCAAGTGGATGTCATTTTTTAATTAACACCTAGGTTGGCAAGCATCACTTAATTTTAGGTTACAGGTCCCCAAGTGCGTGTTATTTTTTTAATTAAACCAAGGTTGCAAGCATCACTTAATTGTCACCTACACTCTTGTACTCACCTAGAGTAACACCATAACCATGTCGTCGAAGAAGCCGGAACTGTAATGCTGCAGCGTAAAGATCATCACCGGCATTGGCGCCAACCCCATAAACACCATCAAGGCCTTCTTTGATCTCATCCTGAAAGTGGTATGCCACCCCTAGCTGTTGGATCGAGTCGACGAGCTCTAGCCAAGACGATGGCTCTACCGTAGCTTTGAGCAGCCGTTTGGCTTCGAGTTTCAACTCCTCAAGCCGAGTCCAGAAGCACTCATCCTACAAGGGTCCATTGGGTTAGAATTTTAAGAAAGCGACTTTGGGTGAATGAAGCAGCACAAGAACAACGTTAAACTAAGCTTACTCCATATGGACTTGTTAGTGACTCAATTAATTGGGGGTCCCAAATGCTTGGGTGATAATTTTCTGACCAACGGGCGATTTGGAGCGCGTTGCATTGCTGGCCTGCCTGAATTAGAGGTTTGGGCCTGGATGAGTTCTGAAATTGAGAGAGCTGAGGAGGTCTAAGTGGGATTCTAGACCAGTGAGGAAGATACTGAATGATCAAACTTATGTTCTTCAATTAAAATTGAGCCCTGCTATCTGTCCCGATTTTCGGGACAGAATGGTGGACAGACAGCCCCTAGGGGCCGTTGGATCCAAGGGCTGTTGGGATCCAACGGCCCCAGGGGCTGTCTGTCCACCATTCTGTCCCGAAAATCGGGACAGATAGACTTTTTGATTAAAATTGGTAGAAGGCTAGAAGATATGCATGGTGGGGAGAGAGAGAGAGATAAGAATTAGCGTAGTTAAATAGCATTCACTGAAGTTCCGCCTGTGGACGTGTAAAAATGGAACAACAATGTCAGGTGCAAGTGTGCCCACAAGGACCTGAACCACTGCGATCGCTTTAATTGTGTGATCGAGACACCTTCTTTTCTGACACTTATCTTGTCAGTATTGATTTGGAGCCCTTAAATTACCGAGCAAAATCGATAGTCGGTGGACCGTCAGAAATAATGTTTAGGGGATCTTTTCCGAGCATAGGAATAAAAAGACATATAATTGTAGTCCAATAATTCATACTAGCAAAATACACCCGCTCTTATCGCAGGTAATATAATTTATGATATAAAAAAATAATTAATAATTTTAAATGAGAAATTTAAAATTAATCATTTAACTATAGATCTATACATGAATTTATAATTTATGACCATATATCTATGCAACGTGTATCCTTATAGGTTAGAAAGAATATTTTTAGATTACATGAGAAATCATTTTTATCTAAAAGTCTAATGTTGGTAGATATGTTGAATTTGTTGGACTCTATATTTAAATGAATAACTGTAATCGAAATTGAGCTCCAATTCTTTAATCAATTGAAGAATTAGAGCTCAATTTTGAAATTGAATCCTACCTCTATTATAATATAATATATTATAAACGTAAGCATCGATTTCAAAATTGAAGGCCAATTTGCTAATCGATTGCTAAGTTGGACTCAATCTCAAATCAATTTGGGAAATTGGATCTCAAATCATTTCAAGAGATAAGTTCGATCAATCAATTCAGACTCCATTTTTGTTAAGCTTTTTTTATGTAAATTCAAATTTTAATATATATCTATTATAGATAGGTGATTTAAAAGTCCAGATGAAAAAATTCACCTTGCTCAATAATCGATTGCAAAATTCGATTCTAATAACAAATCAATTTGAGAAATTGGATCTCAAATAATTTCAAGAGATAAGCTCTATCAATCAATTCAGAGTCCATTTTTGTTAAGCTTCTTTATGTAAATTCAAATTTTAATAAATATCTATTATGGATATGTGATTAAAGAGTCCAGATGAAAAAATCCACCTTGTTCAATAACTATATCCAACCAAGTTAAAATGAGTCTTTTTTAGGTGGATTTAGAATTTTAATATATCTATTATGTTTAGAAAACCTTTAATGTTTGTGATTTTTAAACGTGTATCATTCCACGTGCAATTTTGCAATTGATTGTTTGATTTTGATTTTAATATTGACTTTATTTTACTTCTTTTTAAAAAATAGAGATATATCTTATCTATTAGGATTTTTCTTATAAAGAGATTCATTTAAATAAAATTCATAATATATATCATATCTTTTGGATTGGCTTGCAATTGATTAAGAAAGTTGCATATGGTAACTAAAAGATTCTGTTTCGAGTGATATGTAATATACATAGAATTTCACAACAAGTTATATTGGAACTTCACAGGGCACCTAAGTTCCCAGTTCGGAAAGAAATAAATGTTAAATCTTGATCGAGGTCATTTTCTTTCTACCTTTTTTATGCATCCCTGATGTATACCCGTGAAATCCAAACTACTCAAGTCCAAATTATCATATGTATTGGCGCCCGGCTTCCAAATGTGATTTTGGCTCATTCTGCAAAAAGTGAATTAATGTTTCAAAGTTATTTTTAAGAAAATATAAAAATAAAAGAGATTCTTATAAGAATATATAAAGACATCCAATAATTCTTAAACAAATATAAGACTTTAACTTTTGTCAAAAAAGAATGACCCACTTTCAGATCAGCCCAGCCGTGCCGTGCCGTACCCCAGTTAGGCTAGGCAGTGCCAACTACGAGCTGGCCCACATGCCCATCTTAATCTTTTATTTTTAAATTTACTTATATAAATTAAAAGAGATTTTATGGGCTTTTAGGGTTTTCAACTTGAAATAAAGTTGAAATTATAAAAATAAATACATAAACACTGATGTTAATTTACATAAGACTTGAAGTTTCATACTCATTTAAATAAAAAATAATATTTACTTTGTATAAATGTCGGGCTTAGTCATACTTCAAACCGTAATAAATGGTACATTTGTTTGGTTTATACTTATTTTCTCATTAAAAAATAATATTTACTTTGTATAAATGTCGGATGGGTAGGTTTTATTAACTATAATCCAAAAGTGGGGGCTGCGAAAGGGTTGGATTCTAGGCGGATCTGTTTAGTCCAATGTTGCGACCCGATTAGTTTCATGGTGCGAATCCAAGGTTGATTATAACATGGACCACATGGGCCATGGGTCTAAACCCGAATCGACAACGGCAAACTTAACAGAGGCTTCAATTTGCCAAATAGTTAATCGAGACCAATACGGGCCATCCTATAAAAGCAGGGTCCAATGAGGGTTAACCATGACCAGCCCAATAAAGTTTTCGGACCATAAACTCGAGGATGGGTCTACCCCATCGGACAATCTAAATTGAATGGTATCTAATTATGTTTTGGGCATGCAGACCAAGCTAAACTTAGGTACCAACCCAAATGGCCTAATCTGAGTTTCTGATCTCCAACTAGGGTTATGGACGTAAGTTTATTAAATTTGGACAACACTTCACAATAAAAGAACTCTGCAAGTTGCTCCACTCTCCATCCATTGTCCCCAGTCAAAATTGGCTGCACCTGCCCCCTCATATAACCAAACTTAAAATATTAGATCCATCAAAAACTTTTTGGATTGGGTCAAACTCTAAGGACTACTTCAAATGTTCAAAAGCAATAATTTCATATAAAAAAACTATAGGATAACCGGGAGCACAATACAAGACAACCAACACAAAAAACACGTGACAAAACTAACTTAAATGAATGAATTATTCAAAAGCTAGAGGGACAATTACCGTACGGGCGGTCATAAAATGCTTTTTTAACCTTCTTTTAATTAATTAAGAAGTTTCATTTACCCTTTAAAAAAAAAAAAAGAATTCTTAAGCAGGATCTTGGTTTCAAGGCGGCTGTTAAAATAGTATTACATATAAATTTTTTTGAAAGATAAAAAAAATAAAAATTGAAAGATAGTTGTCAACAATCATAATGACTATAGGCACCAAATGCTTGTAGAATTTGCACAGTTGAACAATAAACCGACCAACTTCAAATTAAGGTTTTAATTTGGTTTCAGAAAGGCTATATTAAAAAATTGCAATTGATTTCAACTAGTAGTTCTTATTTAATATTTGGATGTTGACCAACTACCATATCATCGTCGTCATTGCCATCGTTGAATGCTTATCACATTTGGGTTCTATTGATTATTGTTTGCCTGGGCTAAGCTCTTAACCCTTCGAAACATGAGCTCCATCACCCTTCAAAACATGTTACATATGAAATCTTACTATTGACACTGAACTGCTTCATGTAACCTTTTGTATGTTATTTTATATATTACATTAACATGGTTTGGAATATTGCATCTGCCAATGCCAATGCCTTTATATTTCGAATGATATATCAGGCTTAGACTCCAACCTTGATTATTCTGGGCCCCTTTTACCAAAGCAACAATTTTAAGACATATATATTTTTTTTGTAAATATGTAGTTTTAATTGCTGTTAGATTATTCTACAAATAATGAAGGAACAAATTAGAATGCTAAGGCTCTTTAAAGGCATTCCTCTTAATCCTATCAACACTGTACACTCAATTAAGAAAATGATAGATGGAAGCATATCTTCCCGCGAGGGGGAAAGAAACACGATGAAATATTATGGACATGTGTGTATAGAGGGCTTCTAGAAGAGGAGGAAGTGTTAGTCTTCTTTGATGCAGCTTTTGGGGCTGCTGATGGAAAAAACTCTTATGGCTTTCTTGTGAAATCGAAATGATTTATTTTGTATGTAGGTGGATGCCAAGGTCCAAAGATCTTCTTCTCCAAGGAGGCTGAAGCAAGGGTGGTATTCTCTGCTATTATGATCAATAAAGACAAGGTTTTGTCCAAAGTTTATATTTTGATGGATGCTAAGGAGCTGGTGGATGTTCTCAATAGTTGTTATGATTGGGTTATCAATCCAATAACTTTGGATATCAAATGCTTAGTTCCCAACTTTTGATCATGTCCAATTACCATTCAACTTAGATCAAAGAATAGCAGTGATCATATGTTGGCTAAACTGAATTACTGTTTGAATCAAAACTTTATTTTAGATTAGGGTAGGACCTAAGAGGAGATGGGTTAGTGGATGTTTCTTTTGAGATGTTGTTTTATTTTTTTAGCCTGTTGTATTGCATTTGAGTTTCTTAATGAAATTTTTTTATTTAAAAAATAAATAATTAAATAATTAAATAGGAATAAAAAGGTGTGGAGAATGGACTTTCATTTCAACTTTTCTGGGAAGACCAATTAAGGGCTGAAGACTACAAATCAAGGCCACTGGCTTGGAACGGGCTCACAGATCAATGAGATGACTCTATCTTGGGTCACTCCAGTCGAAGTTCCAATACCATCTCCATGTTGGTAGATGCATTGGGCTGTACGAACCATGTTCAAAACTGTTTCTACATAACTTTTAGGAAGACAACATTTCAAGCATTCCTCATTCAATTTCTTCCAACAATCCCTTACTAGACCTTGTATGTGCTCTCTTGCACCTTCATGGGACCCACCTGTCTGGATCATGTGGCACTCGATTGCTTTCGGTACATCTCCTCGCTTCATCTCAGCCTTCAATGTCAAGACATATGAAAGTTAAATATGATTAGGTGGGGTCTTATTGATGATTTATAAATGAAATATTAACTATCCAATATCCATGCATGATACTCAAACCAATTCTAACTTCCCATGGAGGGGACATACCCTTTTTTTATGGTATGTACTAGAGATTTAGGGAGGGGACATACATATCTATTTGATTCACAGCCCAATGTTTTGATCAGTCAAATGGTTGATATGATGGGTCTAATGGTTAGATCTGAGACAAGTCACCTACGCAGGCAAACTTTGTGTTGGTTTGGCTGGATTGAGCTGGACCTTAGTCAAATGATTACCAAGGCCAATTTGCAAGTAAGGGAATTTGAAAGTGTGCAATACATAATAGAACTCATCATACAAAAGTTCTAAATAACCAAATCTTAAGTCGTGTCTTAACAAGAAAAGAAAAAAAAAAAAAAAGGGCTATACATACCTTAGAAGTGCCCAAGTCATCATTGAGTCGAGTAGTAACCGATGACCAATAAATGAGCTGTGATCCATGATCTAAGAAGTTGATCGAATCCTTCCCAATTGGTTGCCCTTGGAGAAAATAGGCGTGAACCATCGCTATTGGGCCACCCACTGAGATCCAGCCATTTCTCAAATATTCATCAAGGGCTGGCTTATTGCCATTGCCAAACCATTTTGCTTCTACCAAATATGACATACATAGCCTTTCCCACTGCAAGTAAAACAGTTAGACAAACAGTTTCTCAAAATAGAAGAACTACTCAAATCATTAATGAAAAAAAAATACAGTTTTCATGACATTTCAAAAGTCACAGAAAATACCTCTTCTCTGATGAAGGGTAAGATGTTCCACCCATAATCCTTGAGTGTGTCATAGGAAACTTCATGAACAAAGTTAAATAGTGCCAAGTAACATATCTTCATGTACTCTGGTAGAGTCTCCAAAGCCTCAATGTCCCATCTGATTGAACAAGAAGAAAATCTTTTTAAGTCATGAAATGTGCACTTAAATTTATCTTATGAACAGTAAGGAGTAAGAATGAATGTTCCTTAGAATAGATTATACACCAAAGCTATGTATGCACCAGTCCCTATATGGATGGGGTAGAGGTTACATTGAGTTTTGGTGCATGGATATTATGTTCTATTTATTCTTAAATGGCCTCTGAGTCTCACCTCTTTATAGCTTCTGTGAAGAGTTCAAGTTCATCAAGTGATCCATATACATCGTAGATGTCATCAATCACTGTTAAAATGGAGATGAGTTTGGTGAGTCCTTTCCTGCAGTTGGAGAACTTGGGCTCGGGAGCGATTCCCACAGCCCATAAGTAATTTTCAACCAATCGATCCCTAGAAAAATCCAGCTTCTTTGCAAGACCCAAGTCTTTCCACCATCTAATGACATTTGAAAAGAATAGTTAGATATGTTACTACCTAAGATGCCCAAATAGGACATTGATATGACATGAATACACTATAGACACAGTTGAGACATGAATTTTACTTATAAAAAGTGAAGTATTAGATAACGATACGACACGATACAGTGTCCATTTTGAAATATCCTTGCATCATAAGCTACTGCATATTGAAAGAAGTGAGAATGGGGTGTGTTGTTGGTGTTCAAAGATAAAAGAGTTTTCCAATTACACATTTATCAAAAGTTAGCTTCATTGACCTTGTGAATATTCAGGTATGAATTTGTAAGATAGACAATCAAAATGAAAAGTACTACCAGATTTTAAAGCCCAAATCTAAATCCAGATCCCACATGAAACCTGGACTATGGATCCAGGGCCATCATATATAATAAGAGGCATGGGAGGTCCAATTACTCCAAACAAAGGCTCCACCAAGATCCTATTAAAATTAACCTTTCATTGTAATTTATTAATCTTACCTTGACACCTCCTTCAGTTCTTCTTGGTGCTTGGATTGCACGAAATTGAAATCCAACCTTGCCAGCTCTAGTAAAACCATATTCCTCTCATCTGACCTCCCATTCACATCTATATAATGCTTTGCTTCTAGCCTTGGCATCCTCCAATGCAAGGGCATTTCTAGGGCATGTTGCACTTGCTCTCTTAGATTGCTCTGTAAGTTCCCCATCAAGTAGTTAAGATGCTTAACACTGAATTCTTTGGCGTCTTCCAACACTTCCTCACCATGTATCATAGTATGTGATGCTTCATATAGGCTCAAAAGGCCTTTTGCATCTAGGCTTGTGCATGGCTTGAATGTTCTTTCCTTCTCCAAAAACTTGCTGAATATATCTGATTAGCATATATTTTGATCAATTTGTATTTCCTCCACTAAAGACATTACACAAAATTAAGACTCTTAAACCATTATTTTAACAGGCTGATGTTTCCATAAGTGATATCAATGGTTATAACAGCGGGATTTCAACAAGTTAGGGAGAAGGAAAAAGATTGCAATCTAAATACCAATTTCTAAAAGACCCAAATGGCTATAAAGGCGCTGTTTTTAACACTTCTATCCGATTGGTATTTACTCTTTTTTGAGGCAGTGCAAATTAAATGCCAAGCTTTCAGGTAGTATAGTTTCCAAAAACAAAAAAAGGATGTAAAATAATAAAATCTTTTTTTTTTAAATTTAAATCTGAAAAAACCGACGGTAATTAATAAATGATGACACTCATTTTTTAGGGTTTTGTTTTTTTATTTTTTTTTATTTAGCTACATCCATCCAGTGCCTAGTAGCTAAAGACAAGTTTGAGCTATCACATAGCTCAAATGATAAAATAAGTATTATGTCAGATCTAAAAGATAAACATGAATCAACTCAACTTTGACAGGTCCCCAAGTGGGTGTTATATTGTATTTAACAGTGCTAGGTTGCAAGCATCCCTTAATTGTAGATGAAACAGGTCCCCAAGTGGATGTTATTTTTTAATTAACACTAGGTTCCAAGCATTGCTAAATTTTAGGTTACAGGTCCCCAAGTGGGTGTTATTTTTTTAATTAAACCTAGGTTGCAAGCATCACTTAATTGTCACCTACACTCTTGTACTCACCTGGAGTAACACCATAACCGTGTTGTCGAAGAAGCCGGAACTGTAATGCTGCAGTGTAAAGATCATCGCCGGCGTGGGCGCCAACCCCATAAACACCATCAAGGCCGTTTTTGATCTCATCCTCAAAATGGTATGCCACCCCTAGCCGTTGGATCGAGTCGACGAGCTCCAGACAAGAAAATGGCTCTACAGTAGCTTCGAGCAGTCGTTTGGCTTCGAATTTCAACTCCTCAAGCCAAGTCCCAAAGCACTCTTCCTACAAAGGTCCATTGGGTTAGAATAATAAAAAATCTAACTTTGGGTGAATGAAGCAGCACAAGAACAACGTTAAACTAAGCTTACTCCATATGGAGTTGTTAGCGACTCAATATATTGGGGGTCCCAAATGCTTGGGTGGTAATTTGCTGATCGACGGGCGATTTGAAGCACGTTGCGTTGCACTTGGCCTGCCTGAATTACAGGTTTGGGCCTGGATGAGTTTTGAAATTGAGAGAGCTGAGGAGGTCTCGGTGGGATTCTAGACCAAAGAGGAAGAGATTGAATGATCAAACTCATATTCTTCAAGCAGGACCGTAGAAAGCTAGTACTAGATATAACATGGTGGAGAAAGAGAAGAACTATGGTAGTTATCGATAATAGTTGCTTCCAATTACTGACGTTCCACTTGTGGACGCCATGAAATTCACACAAAACGATACAGAGATGTCACGTGAACGTGCCTAATCTTAACTACACCTTTGACAGACGAAACTACGCGTCAGGATATAAAAAGTAGTTAATATATGTGGGCCCAATTGCTTTGTATTCTTAACTTTGAATGTTCTATTCTGAATTAGTCTCTAATCAATGTCCATTAGATACTCCTCATGTATCTCTCACAGTGCAATCATTCATTCATATGTGAGGTTTTTTTTTTTTCAAATAAGGGCTCCTCTAGTTCAACCATCATCTTATTAGCCCTTGGTTATCTTAATAGAAATAGCACTTGAACTTTATATGCCCTTGATTTAGAACTTAATACCTTATAGCTTTGTTGGTCAAATAAAAATGGTAAAAAAATTAACAAGTCCCTTTTAATCTATTAGCATTTTCTAGTTTTATAATCAAGTGAAAAGATACATATATTCAAACCTTCTTACTATTCATTAAGATATTAAAAAAAGGTACTTCAATTATCTACAAAGTGTTTAAAAAGGGCACTTAGTCCTAGTGACGAGCCAATTTAATAAGAACTACTTTCTTTTATTTAATTAGAACTAGTTTCTTTTATATTATATGTCTTTTCTGCCTTGATGTGAAACCATATGGATAAGATAAATGCCTAAACCTTCATAAAAATATTTCTATCTAATCATTCACTTTTAAGAACCTATGGACTCTATGGATAACTATACATAACATTAATATCAATATAATGATTAACAAATATAAAATAGAAACTTGAAAACTAACTTAAATATTGTTAAAAGAAAGATTTGTTTTGTTTTTGTTTTTTTTTGTTTTTTTTGTCGTTCGTTCCGTAACAGACGATTTCTGCAAGGGTGCGTTTGGTTACAATTAATCGACACAAGATATTCAACCAAGAAAAAAAAAATTTTCGACACAAGATATACGCGGTTCTACTGCAAGATGTTACCTACACCTGTGAAAGAACAATGCAAAATTTTCTTCTCTTTAATGGAGATAGAAGCTAACCAAGTGAAGCCCGAAGAACCCATGTACTAAATTGGGTGTACCATCTTCTTCTTTGAATTCATCCCCAATCCATCTCCAACAAAGAAAGGAATACAAAAAGTTTCCAGATCAGCCAACTTCTTTTACTATGTAAGGATTATAATCATATGGTAATTAGTACCGACAAATTTTTTGGATATTAGATAAAACCTAAGATTTATTTACACTTGTATTTTTAGTGGGATTGCATCAAGAACAATTTCAAAACGTGTGCTGTGAAGTCCATCTCACGGGGACCTTTGTCATGATGACATCACATGAGAGTGCTTTTTGCCATGCTATCACATGTGACTCTTGCCTTCATATGGGAACTTATTTATTTGATGATGACATCACAAGGAAAAGAAAATAGTAAACAAGAACAGAGGAACTTGTGTCCTCACATGTCACCCTAGTCATCACATAGTCATCCTTTGGGCACCATCACATCTCACGAGGAATAAAAGAGTAAACAAGAAAGGAGTCGGGCGGCGTGCAAATCAACCCAAGAGGATGGGCGCTCGAGCGCACGGGAGGCAGTAAACCCATCCGCTCGAGCACCCGCTAATGTGCTCGAGCGGCCAGTGCATAGAACTTCTTTTCTGCTTGGATTTCACTTTCTAAATTACCTCAGCATATTACTTTAAGTCCTACTTGGTTTACAAGTCTGGAGACATAAATAAAAGATTATATATTGTCTTTCTCAATCAACTCTAGGGCAGCTCTCTCCAATCCAACCTCCTAGCTAGAGATTAATTGAGAGATTATTTTCCTCTCAAAAGCTTCAAGTTGTTGCGCTGAAGTTCAAGTCTTTGGAGGTTCTTTCTGCTATTCATCTGAAGTAGATTCTTCTTGAAAAGGCATTCAAGGTGGCTGGCTCAAGCACGGTGAAGGTGTACGGCGAGTAGTTGGTAAGAGCAAAGCAGTCCTTACACTACAAAAAGTTGCACTTTTAGCGACGTTTTTTGCCAACGCTATTATAAATTCGTGAGGAAAGATACACTTTTACCGACGAATAAAATATCGTCGGTAAAAGTGAGACTTTTACCAACGTTTACTGTAAAACGTTGGCCAAAGCATGGATTTTACCGATGTTTAGCAGAAAACGTCGGTAAAAGTCTTACTTTTACCGATGTTTTTATATAAAACGTCGGCAAAGTTAAATTTAAAATTGGAGATTATTACCGACGAATCATAAAACGTCGGTAAAAGTATTATTTTTTTTTATTTTTCTTTTTTCTTTTACCGACGAAAAAAAAAGTCGGTAAAATTGTATTTATATTCTTTTTATTTTTATTTATTCGTTTGCCGACGGAAAAAAACGTTGGTGAAAGTATATCATATTTTTTATTTATTTTTCTTTTACCAACGAAAACAAACGTCGGTAACAGTATTTTTATATTTTTTATATTATTTATTAGTTTACCGACGAAAACAAACGTCGGTAAAAGTATTTTTTTTATTATTTATTAATTTGCTGACGAAAAAAAACTTCGGTAAAAGTATTTTATATTTTACATTAATATTTATTTTACCAATGAAAAACATCGTCGGTAAAAGTATTTTTATATTTTTATTTATATTTATTTTTTTTATTGACGAAAAAAAACGTCGGTAAAAGTATTTTATGCTTTTTATTTTTATTTCTGATTTTTCCGATGAAAAAAACTTCGGTAAAAGTATTTTTATTTTTATTTTAAATGATATATTTGTTTTTTCAAAATAGTTTTCCTGTTAACCTATTTATACACCTTTATCAAAAAATAAACCTATTCGTGTACCTATATTCAATATAAAATATGCATGCAAACAAAAGTTTATAAAGAAACAAAACAACCATCGCCATTTTCCATCAAATCATTTATCTCATTAAACAAATATTACAATCAATAATGATACAATCACATAAAAATGTCCAATATACATATACAAATAAACTAAAAAGAATAAAACACCCCCATAAAATTGCGACCGACCCCAAAGCGTCCATCAATATGCAACGACAAAAACAACATTAGAATCATTTCAATGAATGAAATTATAAATGAAAGATAAACATGTATACATATAAATCTTTTCTTAAGTTTTTCGGCGGCCTGTTTTTCAAGCTTAAGTGTTAAGAATCAGGCGGTTTTTTTGTGTTTAATTCGTTTACCTGAAGTCCGATTTACTAACCGTCAATTCCTACAAGTTACTTTGGCCTTAAACAAGGTACCCGTGTCGGTTTCCGATTTTTTTTCGGCGGCCGTTTCCTGTTCTGGACCCCCGACAGGCCGTTTTCGAGCCCAAGTGTTGTAAAATTCGATGTTTTTTGTTTCTAGTTCTTTAATTAGGAGTCCTATTTGCGAACCGTCAGTTCCTACAAGTCACACTAGCCTCGAGCGAAAGTGCTCGTGCCGGTTTCTAATTTTCTCGGGGGCCATTTCCCGTTTTGAACCCCCGGCGGGCCGTTTTCGAGCTTAAGTGTTGGAAAATCCGATGTTTTCGCTTCTAAATCTCTAACCGGGAGTCCTATTTGCTAACCGTCAGTTCCCACAAGTTACTCTAGCCTCGAGCAAAGTGCTCGTGCCGGTTTTCGATTTTTTCAAGTGCTGTTTCCCGTTCCGGACCCCCTGCGGGCCATTTTCGAGCCTAAGTGTTGGAAAATCCGATGTTTTCGCTCCTAAATCTCTAACAGGGTGTTCTATTTGCGAACCGTCAGTTCCCATAGGTTACTCTAGCCTCGAGCGAAGTACTCGTGCCGGTTTCCAATTTTTTCAGGGGCTGCTTCCCTTTCCGCACCCCCGGCGGGCCGTTTTCGAGCCCAAATGTGTTGGAAAATCCGATATTTTCGCTCCTAAATCTCTAACTGGGAGTCCTATTTGCGAACTGTCAGTTCATACAAGTTACTCTAGCCTCGAGCAAAGTGATCGTATTGGTTTCCAATTTTTCCGGGGGCCGTTTCCCATTCCGGTCCCCCGGAGGGCCGTTTTCGAGCCTAAGTGTTGGAAAGTCCGATGTTTTCGCTTCTAAATGTCTAACCAGGAGTCCTATTTGCAAACCGTCAGTTCCTACAAGTTACTATACCCTCGAGCGAACTGTAAGTCCATGAATCCGAACCCTAGATGGGGGGTGAATAGGGTGAGCTTCTATTAAGTGACCAATTATGCCAAATTCTAACTTCTTCAAAATCAATTAGTCACAAGTGATGATATAGAACTAAAGTGCGGAAGATAACAAAACAATCATCACAAAGCATTCACCAAACACAAGGATTTATAGTCGTTTGGCCTCAATGCCTACATCCACTACGGCTTGTGATCCAACACCCCATCGGATTTCCACTATATTTATGCTTTTCAATAGGCTAAGCAATAACCTTTACAATATGCTTTCCAAGGCTAAACAATAACCTCTTACACTATGCTTTTCTTAGGCTAAGCAATAACCTCTTCAACCAAAAGGTTGGTTATCTCTCTAAGTAGTGTCTAAATACACTTGATGGAGATACAATTTAAGCTCAATACAATTGTCTCTTAAATAGGCGGATATGAAAGTGAAAAACTAATTCACACACACACACACACACACTATGAATGCAAAGATGAATGCACAATGTATATATATGATGTCCTCAATCAATTTGAAAATTAAAGCTCATAAATGTATGCCAAAGGCTTTTAAAAATTTTAGCTCATAAAAACATTTATGATTGAGGTAAGAATGCTAATCACATGTTTAAAAACAACTTGTAAAAGATTTACCTATCTAGTTCAAGCAAGTTGTGAAAGTTTAAGAACAAAACATGTGATGCATAAGGATTTCAATCAAATTAACAATGTAGCTTAATATATGTATGCTTAAAGCATTTGAAAGTGTAAAGCACAAAAATAGATTTTGATTGAAATCAAGGGACAAATTATATTACTTAAAAAATACAACTTGAAAATGATATACCTATCAAAGCCTAGCAAGTTGTGAAACTTTAAAACAAAAGTACATATGATTGTGAAGTTGTTGAATCCAAAACATAAGATAGATTTGAAAGTGATTTTCTTATGATGAAAAACAATAGCCAAAGATTCAACCAAGTATAGGAACGCTCTCTCCAATTTGTCTAATTTTAAGAAAAGTAAAAATCAGATATTATTACCGACGAATTAGAAAACGTCGGTAAAATCAAATTTTAGCGACGTTTCCTTGAAAATCGTCGGCAAAATTCAATTTTATTATTAACTCCATTTTAGGGAAAATAAATTTTCGTAAAAAAAATTTAAACGTTATCGACGAATTTTATGACGTCTATAAAATGAAAATTAAAAATCGGGGTTCTTTACCGACTAAATTTTCTTCTCGACGAAAATTAGCATTGGAAATTTTATTATAGACGTTTAATATAAAACGTCGATAAAGGTTGATAGGCTTTTTTACTTGTTTTTAATTAATAAAAATAAAATAATTTTTACAGACGAAAATTCATTTTTTGCGACGAAATATAAACGTCGGTAAACTTCCCACTTCTTTTTTCCCTCTCCTACCCCCCAAAGCCCTGTTTTCGCTCCCATTGACTCTCTCCCTCCAAAAGCCCTCTTTCCTCTTTTCTCTTCTCTCATTCTCGCTCTCTCTGCCCCTCTCACTCTCACTCTCGCTCTATCTTTTCTCTCTTCTCTCTCGCTCTCTCTGCTCTTCTCTCACTCTCGCTCTCTCTGCTCTCTCTCTCTCGATCTTTGTGCTCTCTCTGTCTCTCTCGCTCGATCTCTATGCTCTCTCTGTGCTCTCTCGCTCACTCTCTCTCTCTCTCTCTCTCTCTCTCTCTCTCTCTCTCTCTCTCTCTGCGCTCTTTCTCGCTCGATCTCTCTGCTCTCTCTGTCTCTCTCGCTCACTCTCGCACTCTTGCTCGATCTCTCTACTCTCTCTCTCGCTCTCTCGATATGCTCTCTCTCTCTCTCGCTCTCTTTGCTCTCTCTCTCACTACGCCAAAAACGTTAAACCCACCCCCTTTCTCTTTTCTCTCACTCGGTGCTCTCTTTTCCTCTCCTGCCGTCGTCCCCTTCTCTCTGGTATGCTCTCTCCTCTATTTCTCTTTTTGTTTTTTTAGTTTGGGCAAAAAATAAAAAAATAAAAAGGTACGCCCCAAGGATTCCTCATCTTTATTCTTTCTTCTCTTTTCATTTTTCTTTTTTTTTTCTCTCCCTCAGGTTTGCAATCCTCTCTCTGCTCGGTCTTTGCAACACATTTGCTCACGATTTCTGCAACCATCTAAGGTATGATCTTTTTTAAATTTATGTAAATGTAGATTGTAAATGTGTTTTAATGGTTGCAGATTTTTTAGCTTTTATTTTCTGTGTGTGTTATGTCTGTTATGATGGTGGTGGTGTGACAGTAGCAATGGACAAATGGAGGTCTTTTTTTTTTTTTTAAAGGTTTTAGCTTTTTTTTTTTTTTTTTGGAAGATCTAATGGTCTGCATTAAATGATTGACTTGAATATTCTGACAAGGCTATTAGACCTAACACCCTTTCTCTCTGTTTGTTCAATTTTGGATTATCTTCTTAGTCCTTTATGTTCTTGTGCCTAGCATGACAAAACTGGCCTAAACACTCAGATTACTCTCCAACCCAAAAACTAATAAAGTGTTCATTGCCAAGGAAATACTTTCATGAATAATGCTGGCTGGATCTAGCCCTAAAATTAGATCCAACATCTAAAATTAGGTCGATCGGATCCTTTTTCCTTCAATGAAATGGGCAAGACATGTGACAGATGTATGTCAATCTTAGCCACAGAAAGCCTTTGTAGCATGTGCATGAAAGAACATGGTGAAAGAAACACAACATTAACACGTCTCTCATTGTCTTAGGCAGCCCTGGCATTGAGGCTAACCAATGTAAGAAAGAGGGCACTTGGAGAATAGTGTGGGTGTTTGTGTTGTCCTTTGTAAGTTGGTACTAGGGCACAAGAAGCAGCGTTTGGAAAATTAATACAACTGTTCATTTGTTTTCCAACTTCTCCAAGAAAATAGAGGCTACACCAGACACAAGACTCTCTCTATCTATTTGTACAACATGTCTTTAATAAGCTCTCAAGGAGTGCTATTAGCCACGGCCAAGGGAGATTGGGTGAAAAGATTATGGGTCAAAAATCAAAATCCAAATGTCTTCTTCACTACTATTCTCATTACTTCATTCAATCTCTTTAATGTTCTCCCTCTCTTTCATAACTCCACAATTCAAAACATTTAACACATTTGAGATCAACATGAAATAGTAAATTGAAAACAAGACACCACTTTTATCGGGTCGGCCAGTGAAGCACTAGGATATCATCCATTAAGTGATTTTCAAAACTGAAAGTTCTTTTCAAAATAGAGAACATCAAAAGAATAAAATAACAATGAAAGATTTAAGTCCAAGTCTCACATATTGAAATAATTAAAAGAGATGCGAATAACTAGGTTACAAAATTACAGTGTTACCAATGTACGGGTGGAGTTTGTTATAATTGAAGAGAAGAACTAGCACGACAAACTGAATTTCCTTTACTTATTATACATTTTGTTTTTTGAAAGAAAGAAAATACGTTTTATCAAATAGTCCTCATTAAACATATGATCCCATCGTCTCAGGCTATTGCTAAATTAGTTAGGGACATGTGTAGTCTAAATAGGGACACGAGTTGAAATCACTTGTAGAAATGAGAAAGAAACAAGAAAAAAGTGTGGCCCCATTGCATGTTCATATGATTTTGGTTGAATAACTTCGCCAATGGATTGAGATCTAATCCAGGATGTCATTGAAGTTTCAAGTCCTTGGCATTTACATTTGCAAAATATTCTCGTAGGATTGTCAAGGGAGTGATGTTCTTTATTGTCTATAACAAAAAATTAGGACACAACGAGTGTTTTCTGTTTGACACATACATATATGATCCTTTTACAAATTATTGACTGTTGACTGTTGGAAGAAGATAGAGTGATTGTGCTCTTATCTATTGTGTTGATATTTATATTTGCATCTTATTAATTTTTTATTTGTTTCTCCCCTTTTATTCAAAAGGACTAAGTCTTTTTAGGAATATTTTGGATTTATTAAGGTCACGTGTGTAGAACATCAAATATTTCATAACTTGAAGATGTTATAATTTTTTTTTATAAACATTTTTATAGTTTGGTACAACAGTGTGTTTTTTGTGTTAAAAGAGAAAAGGCTGGAAGTTGGAATCAATCTGAGAATTTCCAAAACTGATTTTCAATGCTCATGTGAAAATAAGGTTTTATTAAGCATAGAATTATACAAACTTATAATGTTGAGTAGCTTTTCAGATATGGACAAGAGCTGGATACTACATTATCAGAACCAATTTAGTGCGGAGTACATAGATGGGGTGAACTCATTTATTGATTTTGCAAAGGCGAATTCGGGCGGGGCAGTGTTGATTAATTGCCCGTGTAACGATTGCTGTAACCATCGGAAGCATGATAAACGTTATAGTTCTATTCTTGCATTGCTTGAACTGTCTTTATAATCTTTCTAAATGTGAATGTTTGGATCTGCTTTGTGCCTTTGCACAAATTTTGTTTTTGCATTATACTTCAACTAATTGGACTTTATCTGCATGTTTTTAAAACCTGTTTAGGTAAGGCTGCTCAGAACTCCACCAACGCAGTGGCCCAAAGAATGTGAAATTTTTCCGCACTTTCAGCCTGGCTTGCTTTTCAATGTTGTTTGAAAATGCAATCCCAAAAAACAGCATATCTCCTCTCAGGTAAGGAAATTAAATTGGATGTCCACTATAGATGCTTTCATGCCGATAATTGCTTTGAGAAATAATAACCAGTGTTGCAAGTCACTCTTTATAGGCTCTAAATGTTACCTCAACAAAAAAGAAAGCATTTTTACCATCCTTTTTTTTCAGTGGTAAAAAATAGCTAGGGAACAGTTTAATTCACGAAGTTTTTGAGACCAGTATTGCCTGGAGAATGAAACTTGTTGAGAATCTACACTAAGGCTATTCAAGGCAATGTAAGATTGACTTCAACAAACATTCTTAAGTTAAAGTCTGAGCTTGGTGTTTATTCTTTGAACTTCAACAAACAATTCCAATGCACCATTCTATTATATCTTTTTTACTCCTTTTCTTTTTTTTCGCTTTAGGTTTTTCTTATTAGTGTACACAGAAACCCCCCATTGATTTGGTTTTAGGGTTGTCAGTACCTGGGCTTTTGGAATGAGATCCTGAACTTTTTATGGGCTCTTAGCCCAAAAATCCAGCCTGTTTTTTCTTGAAAAGTTCAACAGACCTGAACCAGTCTATTCGGTGATCCATGTGTGAACAAATATATATTGTTTAACCACTGTGGAGGGTGCCAATATTATAGATTGGAACATAATTCTGTTGCATTTTACTTCTGATGCATTTTTGATAGATGAGTGCCCATTTTAATTTGCCATCTTTCCTCCTTCAATACTATGTATCCTGTTTCAGATTTTAGCTGATGGGGTAATTATGAATACATATTTCAGTAGTCTGATATTTCTATCCTTCATTCAAATTAAATATTTTTTCCATATTTCTGGCATTCACATTATCCTTCTTTACTTCTTTGCATGTGGAGTGTTTTGTGTGAAAAAGATCAGGTACGAGTAACTCATTCTTTCCTTCCTAAATATTTCAGGTTTTACTTGCAATTCACTACATACTTAGTACCAATATGTAGCAAATCCTTGGGGAAGATATGCTGTAAGAGAAAAATTTCTTTTTCCTCTTCTCTTAGAAAATTTTGTGAAGTTTTTGTTATTTCACTTATCTTATTGGAATGATTTATTAAATCAACAACTATGATGTCCATGAATCTCAACAAGGTCACAGTTTTTCTGAGGCCAACTAATTCCATAACATTTTGGTGATCCAGGACATTTAAATCAAGTCGTCATATATAAAGGAGCTTTATTGGTTTGAATAAGTGCAATTAAACCGGAATTAATTATTTACATGATAATAAAAACTCAAAAGCATCAACCAGATAATTTCTCCAAAATGACAAGTGGTAGTATAGAGAACACATAATTTGGAAATGTTCATATCACTGGACCATGTTGTTACTTCAAAAACACTTGAAACATTGTAAAATTGATAACTCTTCTTTTTTCCCAATAAAAGAGTTATCCATTATGTCTTAATATGAAGCGAAAAAAACGACGATTTTCCAACATTTAGGTCGAAAACCGCCCGCTCGGAGGTCCCGGCATGGGAAATGACCCTTGGAGAAAATCGGAAACGCGTGTGAAGCACCTCGGCTCGAGGGTAGAAAAGTCACTTGTAGGAAACTGACGGTTCACAAAAAGGACTCCCCGGTTAGACGAATATTAGATGCGAAAATCGACGATTTAACAACGCTTAGGCTCGAAAACGTCCCGTCGGGGGTCCGAGTAACGGGAAAACGGCCCTCCGAAAAAATAAAGAAACTGGGCACAAAGCACTATTGATCGCTCGCAACTGAAGTAAACTGTGTGGGAAACTGACGGTTCGCAAATAGGACTCTTCGGTTTAGAGAATATGAAGCGGAAATCGACGATTTTCGAACACTTAGTAGGCACTCGAAAACGACCCGCCCGGGGGTCCGGTACGGGGAACGGCCCGCGGTAAATTGAAACCGGCACGATCACCTCGCATGAGGGTTGAGTAACTTGTAGGAACTGAAGT
>QPKB01000007.1:9982067-10029142 GCA_003546025.1 Camphora micrantha
CCTAAGCATGGTATTGTTTGTCAGTCGCTCCTTACTGAACCTGGTAATCCATCTTCCCTCTCTCTTTTAGAGATATTACGGTCTTCTCTTTCCTTACCTCTCTCTTCTCTCTCTCTCTCTCTCTCTCTCATATTTATCTCTTTTTGTGGGTTTAGAAAACCATAAATGGCTCTTGAACCCTTTTCTGGGAAAAAATAAATAAAGAAGAAGAAGAAACTCAGAACATCAGAATTATGCATCTCTATTTTTAGTGAATTAGAGTCACCCTGTAGCTTTTCTCTTTCATCACGGTGAACTAATTGTTATAGCCCTTTCAAGGCAATTGGGCCATTATTGAACTTCCTTGCATATTATGTTCATGTTTTGGAACAGCACGTTCCCCAAAACACTCCTCTCTCCCTCTCTCTCTCCCCACCAACAATGAATGCAAAACTCTATCTTATAAATTACACTAACAATGCATAATAACATCTATAAGAAATCATTTCTTCATAAATTTTCGAGTCAAGATATGAGGATAACTTCATCACAACATGAATTGAGGTGGAGGATCTGCCCATTTTACGATAAAGGACATCCTAAGAAACTCCACCTGATTGTTGGACTTGTTGAGGGGCCATATTAGGCCTGGATGTACTCATTTGCTCACAATAAGATTCAAAAAGTAATTGTAATTTTGACCTTAAATCATTAAAAACTATTTAACTCTGTGTTTTCCATATTATTATTTATTTCTTCAAGAGAAATTTGTATACCACTTAATCTTAACCTATGATCTAATGTAGAAGCCAAACAAAATGTCATTGGAGCATCTTTCTAATATTTATTAAATTTTTCGTTTATGTTGTTTTTACAAATGTCCTTAAATAGATCATGATCTCTAAAGTTCTTAAATAGTAAAGTAGTTTAGAAAATAAAGTTTAGAAATTGATTAGAAGTGGGACAATACATCCTAGAGAAAAATAACGTTGCTTCATAAAAAAAAAAATTAAAATAAATCTCTTATTTGGCCACACGACTCCCAATGTGCATTAGTCATCAAGTATTCTTGTGCATTAAAAGCACAATATAGTTCAAAACTTATTTTTCTAGAAATAACCTTATTTAGCAAATCATATTATATAGAATTTCATCTATTTTCAACATTTGAATTTATTTTTATACCAACTTGGGTAATGATATTTAAGATGTGACATACACATCTATTTTGAAAAATAGATTCCTTTATCAAATCTGTAAGTGGCATCATAGTTTTCATTTAATCAATAGTCACTTTATTATTTAATGCATTATCTAAAGTTATAGCTATAACTTTTTCCAAAATATCATATTCTTGGAGTTTTTCCAAAATAAGAGACTCTATTTTATGGCCAGTGTTTTGCCATTCAAGTTTATAAAAAAGTTGTAATTCGTTTATTAATAACCTATCTTGCATCTATATTATGGAAAATAATACAAAGAAATCTATCATCACTTCTAGATTTCCGTAAATTTGTAGTCATAACTATTCTACCAAGATTATTTGCAAAGTAGTTTTTTATACTTTCCTTCTCATTTCCCAAAGCCTAATAGCATCATTTGTAGTAGTATTTCTAGAAATCTTTCTAAAATGTGGGCATAGGGCATTTTAGAAAAATTCTTCAAAAAACTCACTTTTAGCAAAAATAAATGGTAATTTAGCCAGTACAATCATTTTAACAAGTAATTGTCTCGCATTAATAACATTATAAGAAAAAATTCTTAAACTACTACCACTAGTGCTAGAAATTTGGGTCTGTGCCCCTAATTCCCCTTCCCCTTGAGGCCTCTCAATATACTTGGGTTCACATTTATTCTTATGCCTCATCAAATGGCCGGTACCCTCCACCTGAACTAGCAACATATATCTTACCATAATATTTACATTTTTCCTTATCAATCTCCTTTCCGTGTTTTTCTTTTAACCTTAAAAGTAGTATACACTTCTCAAACTTTGGAAGTTATAGGTCTCTTAGATGTTCTACGGGAACTAGTAGCTTCTACTTGGGCGTTTTCCCGTACTTCTTCTTCTCCCAATTCGACATAGTCATCTTCTTCCCCTAAATTAATAGAAGAAAATCTTGGGGAAGATTTCTAGAAGATCGTCCAACCATACTCAATAAATTAAATTTGAAAAAAAAAGATATCTAATAATAGTAATAAATATTTTTGTGATAATTAATATAAGAAAGGGGAGAAGGTGAGAGTTAATATAGTATATTATAGACAATATAGAAATATGAAATCTTAAATTTAAATGTACTAAGTACCTCAAAAATTTTAAAGGCCCCTTTATCTTGTCTCTTGATGACTTGATCTTTGAGCCCCCTAAAAACTTCTTAGGAATATGATTATAGAGAGATTTGGATGCTTTGAGGGAGTTGGATGAGTGAGAGAGAGAGTTTGGTGAGAAATGAGTACCTTATACGTCATGATAAGCCTAGAGAATCAAATCCTAGGAATGATAGAACCCAATTTTATCTCCACGCGGCTTGACCTCTTGTCTGTTTCTTGACCATTGGTTATAATGCATTTTACAATGAATTCTTAAGCAAGATCTTGGTTTCAAGGTGGCTGTTAAAAATAGTATTACATATAATTTTTTTGGAAAGACTAAAAAAATTGAAAGATAATTGTCAACGATTATAATGACTAAAGGCACCAAATGCTTGTAGAATTTGCACAGTTGAATAATAAACCGACTAACTTCAAATTGAGGTTTTAATTTGGTTTCAGAAAGGCAATTAGAAAAAATTGCAATTTATTTCTACCAGTAGTTCTTTTTAATATTTGGATGTTGACCAAACTGCCATCATCGACGTCATTGCCATCGTTGAATCCTCATCACATTTGGGTTCTATCGGTTATTGTTTGCCTGGGCAAAGCTCTTAACCCTTCGAAACATGAGCTCCATCACCCTTGGAAACATGTTACATATGAAATCTTACTATTGATCGATATTGAATTGCTTCATGTAACCATGTGTATGTTATTTTATATATACATTAACATGGTTTGGAACATTACATCTGCCAATGCCAATGCCTTTATATTTCCAATGGTATATCTGGCTTAGACTCATATATTGATTACTCTGGACCTCTTTTATCAAAACAACAATTTTAAGAAATACTTCTTTTTGTAAATATGTAGTTTTAATTGCTCTTAGACTATTCTACATATAAAGAAATAACAAATTATAATGCAAATGCTCTTTAAAGGCATTCCTCTTAATCCTATCTACATTGTACACTCAATTAATAAAATGATAGATGGAAGCATATCTTCCCGCAAGGGGGAAAGTAACACGATGAAATATTATGGACATGTGTATAGAGAGATCCTAGAAGAGGAGGACGTGTAAGTCTTCTTTGATGCAGCTTTTAGGGCTGTAGATGGAAATTTTTCGTATGGTTTTCTTGTGAAATAAAAAGGATTTATTTTGTATGTAGCTGCATGCCAAGGTCCAAAGATCTTCTCCTCCAAGGACGCTGAAGTAGGGGTGGTATTCTTTGCCCTTCTGATCACTAAAGACAAGGGCTTCTCCAAAGTATGTGTTTTGATGGATGTGGAGGTGGTGGATGTTCCCAACAGTTGTTATGATTGGGTTATCAATCCAATAACTTTGGATATCAAATGCTTAGTTCCCATCTTTTGATCATGTCAAATTTACCTTTCAACTCAGATCAAAGAATAGCAGTGCTCATATGTTGGCTAAACTGAATTACTATTTGAATCAAAACTTTATTTTAGATTGGGGTAGGACCTAAGAGGAGATGCGTTAGTGGATGTTTCTTTTGAGATGCTGTTTTATTTTTTTAGCCTGTTGTATTGCATTTGGGTTTCTTAATGAAAATTTCTTTACAAAAAAATAAATAAATAAATAAATAAAAAAGAATGCAAAGGTGTGGAGAATGAACTTTTATTTCAACTATTCTGGGAAGACCAATTAAGGACTGGAAACTACAAATCAAGGCCACTGGCTTGGAACGGGCTCACAGATCAATGAGACGACTCTATCTTGGGTCACTCCAGTCGAAGTTCCAATACCATCTCCATGCTGGTAGATGCATTGGGCTGTACGAACCATGTTCAAAACTGTTTCTACGTAACTGTTAGGAAGACTACATTTCAAGCATTCCTCATTCATTTTCTTCCAACAATCTCTTGCGAGACCCTTTATGTGCTCTCTTGCATCTTCATGGGACCCACCTGTCTGGATCATGTGGCACTCGATTGCTTTCGGTACGTCTCCTCGCTTCATCTCAGCCTTCAATGTCAAGACATATGAAAGTTAAATATGAATAGGTGGGGTCTCATTGATGATTTATATGCGAAATATTAACTATTTATGCATGATACTCAATCTTAGTGCTCTGTACTCAAACCACTTCTAACTTCCCATGGAGGGGACATAGCTTTTTTTATGGTAACTTTCATTAAAGCAAGCAGTACGAGAGATTTATGGCGTGGACATACAAATCTATTGGATTCATGGCCTTATGTTGTGATTAGTCAAATGGTTGATCATATGATGGGTGTACTGGTTAGATCTGAGCCAAGTCACCTAAGCAAGCAAACTTTGTGTTGGTTCGGTTGGATTGGGCTGGACCTTAGTTAGATGGTTACCAAGGCCAATTTGCAAGTACGGGAATTTAAAAGTGTGTAATACATAATAGAGCTCATCACAAGAAAGTTCTAAATAACCAAATCTTAAGTCGTGTCTTAACAAAAAATAAAAAAATAAAAAATAAAAAAAGGGTTATACATACCTTAGAAGTGCCCAAGTCATCATTGAGTCGAGTAGCAACCGATGACCAATAAATGAGCTCTGATCCATTGTCTAAAAAGTTGATCGAATCCTTCCCGATGGGTTGCCCTTGGAGAAAGTAAGCGTGAACCATCGCCACTGGGCCACCCACTGAGATCCAACCATTTCTCAAATACTCATCAAGGACTGGCTTATTGTCATTGCCAAACCATTTTGCTTCTACCAAATATGACATGCATAGCCTTTCCCACTGCAAGTAAAACAGTTAGGCAAACAGTTTCTCAAAATAGAAGAACTACTCAAGTCATTAATGAAAAAAAAATGCAGTTTTCATTACAATGCAAAAAACACTGAAAATACCTCTTTCCTGATGAAGGGTAAGATGTTCCACCCATAATCCTTGAGTGTGTCATAGGATACTTCATGAACAAAGTTAAATAGTGCCAAGTAACATATCTTCATGTACTCTGGTAGAGTCTCCAAAGCCTCAATGTCCCATCTGATTGCACAAGAAGAAAAATCTTTTAAGTCATGAAATGTGCACTTAAATATATCTGATGAACACTAAGAAGTAAGAATGAATGACCCTTTGAATAGGTTAATTATACACCAATGCTTTGTATACACCAGACCCTATATGGATGAGTTAGAGGTTGTACATTGAGTTTTGGTGTATGGATATTATGTTAAATTTCTTCTTAAACAGCTTCTGAGTCTGACCTCTTTATAGCTTCTGTGAACAGTTCAAGTTCATCAAGTGATCCATATACATCGTAGATGTCATCAATCACTGTTAAAATGGAGATGAGTTTGGTGAGCCCTTTCCTGCAATTGGAGAACTTGGGCTCGGGAGCGATTCCCACGGCCCATAAGTAATTTTCAACCAACCGATCCCTAGAAAAATCCAGCTTCTTTGCAAGACCCAAGTCTTTCCACCATCTAATGACATTTGAAAAGAATAGTTAGATATGTTACTACCTATGATGCCAAATAGGATATTGATATGACATGAATACACTATAGACACAGTTGAGACATGAATTTTACTCATAAAAAGTGATGTATTAGATAACGATACGACACGATCCATTGTCCATTTTGAAATATCCTTGCGTCATAAGCTACTGCATATTGAAAGAAGTGAGAATGGGGTGTGTTGTTGGTGTTCAAAGATAAAAGAGTTTTCCAATTACACATTTATCAAAAGTTAGCTTCATTGACCTTGTGAATATTCAGGTATGAATTTGTAAGATAGACAATCAAAATGAAAAGTACTACCAGATTTTAAAGCCCGAATCTAAATCCAAATCCCACATGAAACCTGGACTATGGATCCAGGGCCATCATATATAATAAGAGGCATGGGAGGTCCAATTACGCGAAACAAAGGCTCCACCAAGATCCTTTTAAAATTAACCTTTCATTGTAATTTATTAATCTTACCTTGACACCTCCTTCAGTTCTTCTTGGTGCTTGGATTGCACGAAATTGAAATCCAACCTTGCCAGCTCTAGTAAAACCATATTCCTCTCATCTGACCTCCCATTCACATCTATATAATGCTTTGCTTCTAGCCTTGGCATCCTCCAATGCAAGGGCATTTCTAGGGCATGTTGCACTTGCTCTCTTAGATTGCTCTGTAAGTTCCCCATCAAGTAGTTAAGATGCTTAACACTGAATTCTTTGGCGTCTTCCAACAATTCCTCACCATGTATCATAGTATGTGATGCTTCATATAGGCTCAAAAGGCCTTTTGCATCTAGGCTTGTGCATGCCTTGAATGTTCTTTCCTTCTCCAAAAACTTGCTGAATATATCTGATTAGCATAGAATTTGATCAATTTGTATTTCCTCCACTAAACACATTACTCAAAATTAAGATTCTTGAACCATTATTTTAACAGGCTGATGTTTCCATAAGTGATATCAATGGTTATAACAGCGGGATTTCAACAAGTTATGGAGTAGGAAAAATATTGCAATCTAAATACCAATTTCTAAAACACCCAAATGCTTATAGAGGCGCTGTTTTTAACAATTCTATCCGATTGGTAATTACTCTTTTTGAGGTAGTGCAAATTAAATGCCAAGCTTTCAGGTAGTATAGTTTCCAAAACCAACAAAGTATATAAAATAATAAAATCTGTTTTTTTTTAATTTAAATCTGAAAAACCAACGGTAATTAATGAGTGATGACACTCATTTTTTAGAGTTTTTTTTATTTAACTACAACTTGTGTGAAAATCAATGAAATCCGTTTTTTTATTTTAAACTGTCATTCACCCGGGCTCAGGCTTGACATTTTCCATGTAGGCCGGGCTTGGGCTCAGGCCTGGATATTGCTTAGCATGGCCCAACCCAGGCCATGAACATCCCCATGTTTGGTGCATGTACAATTCTTTTCGTGTGTATCAACTTGTGAACTCTCTCTCTCTCTCTCTCTCTCTCTCTCTCATATATCATTTCTTATTTGGAAATCTCTCTCTCTCTCTCTCTCTCTCTCTCTCTCTCTCTCTCTCTCTCTCTCATTTCATTTCTTTTTTGGATCTCTCTCTCTCTCTCTCTCTCTCTCTCATACATGGTTTAAATCGCAGTATCACTCGCGGTATCTGCCGGGATAAAAAACCGATATCATATTGGTATCAGTCGTGGTTATCAGTCCGTCGGAGTCGTCGCTGTGTGAATTTATTTTTTTAATCCAAAAAATTTTGAAAAAATATTCAAAAAATCTATAATATTATAAAATGTTGGAAAACAATATCTTTTTCCATTAGTAAGAATTATAAGTCCAAATATCAGTCCCCACAAGTCATAAGATCCTGTATCGCTCACTAATCATTAATTATTAAATATGTTAAGTATTAATGTATAATATATGTGTCCATTCTTATAATTTACAAACCCATTAATGCATCCATATTTAAAATCCCAATGATTAAAAATAACTATCACATCTTGTGATAGCTTTGTAAAATTTTACTTGAATCATAGCTTGGCAACAATTGAATTCGCCGTGCTATATGATTTGAATAATTACTCTAGATGTCTTATAAATGGTACTAAGCCCGACTCCTATTTGAGTTAGAAAAATTAAAGGACCACACAAGAAGGGACATTTATCTTTGAGTAGTTCAGATTTAAGATAATTAGGCCCTTTTAGTCAGGTGTAATTAAAAATTAATGAGGGTAGTTTGGAAATCTTGTAGTCTTTATAATAGACCCACCTACAAAAATCTAAACCACTCAAAATAGTTGCCCTTCTCTTGCATGGGCCCTCATCCAAATCTCATTTTATTAGGAGATTTTTTCTTATTAGATTGATTTTTTTTTTTTTTTTTGTAAATTGGTTGATTGATTAATCTAATGGTAAGAAGATTTCCAATTAGAGTGAAACTTTCTCACGACATGATAGAGGGAAGGAGAGTTATTTTGAACTGTTTGGATTTTACGTAGGTGGCCTCCATTGTGGGACCCATAAGGTGTCATTTATTTTATTGTTACATACTCAATTGATGGTTTGAAAAGGAAAGAAACCCTAAAAGGACATTTACCCTTTTCCCATTTCACACGTCCTTTCATTTTGTCAATTGCCTGAAACAAAGGAGAGAAACTGGGAGGGAAATGAAGGAGGGAAACGGAGGAGGGAAAGGGAAAGGGGAAAGGGGGAAAAAGGGAAAGAGAGGAGAGGAGGAGAAGAAGAGGAAGAGGAAGCGAGGAGAGGAGGGGAAGAAGGCGGACTGGCGGAGCGATGGTCGGCTGGTGCGGTGGTGCGGCCGGCCGGCCGGTAGTAGTCGAGGAGCCAAAGGGCAGGATGAAATCCAGGTGCTTTCTCTCCTCCTCATCCCCTCCTTTAATCTCTGTTTTATTTTACTGCAACATGTAGTTTTTTGTTTTTTTTTCCATTTTATCTTGCATGAGGAAGGCTCAGGGATTATCAGCTTACGAAGAAGGCTCAGGGATTAAGGAAGAAAAGTAGAAAATTGAGATCGAGTGAGAGACTGATTGATCGATATTTTAAAAATATCGGCCGATATATCGGTCTGAAAATATCGGCCAATACCATTTGATATATTGGCGATATTTTTAGGTGCGGTACCAATACGGATATCTTAAGCCAATATCAAATCGGTTCCGGCCGGTATGGGTTTGTATCGGCTGATTTTTTTAACCATGCCCTCATATCATTTCTTATTTGGAAATCATCTAAATTGGTAGCCAACAAGATGTCCACATCAACTATTAAGGGACGTAGGGCTGAATCTATTATTATCAAATTTTGGCTACTTTGCGGGCTGAACGCCAGGCAATGATTCAATTTTGGGCTGGACTCGAATCAGTTCGGACTCCGAGGATTATTAGACTTCACTTCTTACTCTGACATCAACACGTCGCACAACCCAAGCCCATGGAAATTCCATCCAGTGCCTAGTAGCTAAAGATAAGTTTGAGCTACCACATAGCAATAATGGTGGTACTTAAAGCATACTCAAATGATAAAGTATTATGTCAGATCTAAAAGATAAACATGAATCAACTCAACTTTGACAGGTCCCCAAGTGGGTGTTATATTGTATTTAACAGTACTAGGTTGCAAGCATCACTTAATTGTAGGTAAAACAGGTCCCCAAGTGGATGTTATTTTTTAATTAACAGTAAGATCTAAGCATTGCTTAAGAGCCCTGCTACTTGGACCGAACTTTGGGACCGGTCCAAGGATCGGTCTCAAAGTTCGGTCCAAGTAGACTTTTTCATTGCTTAATTGTAGGTTACAGGTCCCCAAGTGGGTGTTATTTTTTTAATTAAACCTAGGTTGCAAGCATCACTTAACTGTCATGTACACTCTTGTACTCACCTGGAGTAACACCATAACCGTGTTGTCGAAGAAGCCGGAAGTGTAATGCTGCAGTGTAAAGATCATCGCCGACGCGGGCGCCAACCCCATAAACACCATCAAGGCCGTTTTTGATCTCATCCTCAAAGTGGTATGCCACCCCTAGCCGTTGGATCAAGTCGACAAGCTCCAGAAAAGACAATGGCTCTACGGTAGCTTCGAGCAGCCGTTTGGCTTCGAATTTCAACTCCTCAAGCCGAGTCCCAAAGCACTCATCCTACAAAGGTCCATTGGGTTAGGATTTTAACAAAGCTAACTTTGAGTGAATGAAGCAGCACAAGAACAACGTTAAACTAAGCTTACTCTATGTGGACTTGTTAGCGACTCAATATATTGGGGGTCCCAAATGCTTGGGTGATAATTTGCTGATCGACGGGCGATATGGAGCGCGTTGAGTTGCACTTGGCCTGTCTGAATTAGAGGTTTGGGCCTGGATGAGTTTTGAAATTGAAAGAGCTGAGGAGGTCTACGTGGAATTCTAGACCAATGAGGAAGAGATTGAATGATCAAACTCATGTTCTTCAAGTAAGATTATAGAAAGCTAGAACAAGATATAACATGGTGGAGAAAGAGAAGAATTATGGTAGCTATATATAGCAGTCGCTTCCGGTTGCTGACTTTCGGCTTGTGGACGCCATGAAACTCACATGCTACAAGATGAAACATAGATGTCACGTGCACATGAAACTCACATGCTACAAGATGAAACATAGATGTCACGTGCACGTGCCTATTGTCTGAAGGGGTACGTTTGGTTACAATCAATAGACACAAGATATCCAACCCAAAAAATAAAATTCAACACAACATATACGAGGTTCTACTGCAAGATATGACCTCCACTTATGAGAGAACAATGCAAATTTTTCTTCTCGTTAATGGAGATAGAAGCCAACCATGTGAAGTCGAGAGAACCCATGTGCTACATGGGGTGTACCATCTTCTTCTTGGAATCCATCCCCAACAGAGAAAGGAACACAAGAACTTTCTAGATCAGCCAACTTCTTGTACCCTCAATGTATGTTCCAAAAGCTACCAGCCTGGATGAGCGTTAGTGGACCCTGGATTTTCACATGGGTCTTGGGGGCGGACCCAGAAATTTCATGTGATTTTGGAACCCAACCCAAAAGCTGCACATGGGTTTTGGAAGTGGAGCCATGCCCAACTTAGGGGATTGCCCCTAAATGCATGCAATGTAGGTCCACCACTGTCAATGAGGAAGAGCTTTGAAAACGTCAATCTGAACCCAACTTGAATGTCTATATTGTCAACCTAAGACTTCAATAACCAAGTCAAGTTCTAATTAGTTTGGCAAATCAGAGAGCAAGATTGTGTTTAAAATTTAGTTGAGTTGGCAGGTCAAACACTAGTATGGTTCTAGCTCGAATCAAACTCATTTAACAAGAGTGTGAAATAAGAAACTAAAACTAAATCCCAAAGTGAAAAAGGGCCAACCCAGGCCGCGAATTACTGGGCTGGGTGTGGGTTGAGTCATCAATCATCGAAAGAGATGGGAAATAGCAGTGTGGCCTCATAAATTGATTACATTTATCTAATGTTGGAACGTCACAATCACTCAGTAACCATTATTAATTCTAGTGATGATCACTTTATTGGGTACCTTTCTATTTAAGTCTTTAATATAATTTACCATTACCGATAAAATTTTTTTTTATTAGAAACGTCCCTCAAATTGATCATGGAGGCAAGCAATCCTTAAGTGGGACCCACATAAACAGATGATCTTTCTTTATTCTCCAACCTATGATGTGACAAATTAAGGTGATTCTTTTTTATATTTAAGTTGCCAATCACGATGATTAACAACATACAAACCAATATTTCAAGCTCACACTAAGCTTGGCCCATAATTGTCCATCTAAGATGGAACTATCAACAACTTGGGTAGGTATTAGAGCTAAATAGCAAAAAATAAAAAAACAAACAACAAATTATAAAGGAGCAAGCAAAGCTACATCTCTTTCTACCTCCAACTTAGCCAAAAGCATCCGTTATGCCATTCCCCAACTGAAGCACATGATGAAACTCAACATTTAAAGATGAGGACCAAGCCTTGATTTCATTGAAAAGAAATTGGAATTTCCATGGACCATTCTCCAAACAAGACATCCAAGAAATTGCATTTAAGGAATTGCTTTCCACCACTATGCTATGAGAGTTATTTAAGACATATATCCTTAGAGCTTCCAATATAGCTTATAATACTTCCGCCTCTAATTTGGACGTCCAAGGTTAGCAAAATGAACAGTCCAAATCATTTGAGATAAAAGGTGTGGCACGGAGCCTCAATATGGAACGTCCATCAAGTGGATACCACATGTTGATTTAGATGAGACTATCCTAACACTCCAATCCCTCCCATAGCTCCCACCGAACGTGTGGGAGCCATTGACTTCCTATGTCTTGGCCACTGGGCCGACCAAGCAAAAAAATAAAAAGAAAGTAAAATCGTAAATCTAAGCTAGCATTGGGTGGGTAGGTTTTATTTACCATAATCGAAAAGAGGGGGCTGCAAAAGGGTTGGATTCAAGGTGGACCTGTTTAGTCCAATGCTTACACCCGATTAGTTTCATGGTCCGAATCCAAGCTTGATTATAACATTAGCCACATGGGCCATGGGTCTAAACCCAAATCGACATCGGTAAAGTTAATAGAGGCTTGAATTTGCCAAATAGTTAAGCGAGACCAATACGGGTGGTCCTATAAAAGCAGGGTCCAATAAGGGTTAAACCATGTCTAGCCCAATAAAGTTTTCGGACCATAAACTCAAAGATGGGTCTACCCCATCGGACAAAGGTATTTTGGTTTTGGGCATGCAGACCAAAGGCTAAACTTAGGTACTAACCCAAATGGCCTAATCTGAGTTTCTTTCCAACTAGGGTTATGGACCTAATTAGTTTATTAATTTTGGACAACATTTCACAATTAAAGAACTCCGCAAGTTGCTCCACTCCAGTGTCCCCAGTAAAAATTGGCTGCACTTGCCCTAACATATATCCAAACTCATCAAAAACTTTTTGGATTGGGTCAAACTCTAAGGACTATTTTAAATGTTCAAAAGCAATGATTTCATAAAAAACCTACAGGACAATCGGGAGCACAATACAAGACAACCAACACCAAAAACACGTGACAAAACAAACTTAAAATCAACTATAAAATGAAATCTATTCTACTGGCTTATGATTAGACCAAACTTTAAGGACTACTATTTTGAATGGGAAACGGATCCCCTGGGGGAGCCACGGCGGAAGAGGATGCCAAATCATTTATATCACATCTCCTCCGATGAATAAAAAATAATAATTCTTCTTCCAGTGTGGCATCTCCTAATTGGTCTAATAGAGGATTGAGGATCTGGTTCCTTTTGAATGTTTAAAAGCATATGATTTCATCAACGACTGAAGAGGAATACAATACAAGAAATCTTTTGGGTTTATATCTTGTATTTAGGTTTGACCGGAGTGGTCTATTGGGTTAGCCATGATCAGATTTAGAATCAAAGATATTTTGATTATTGCACCAGGACTTTCTTGAGGGCTAATAAAGCAAATATTATATTTATGATGTAATCTGTAACTCTATACTTTGAAGAGAGTCAAGATATGAATGTTGCTCTTTTGCCGTGGGTGTAGGTTGCTTTGTTGGACCATGTAATTTTCCATCTCTCTTTTGTGTGGCATAATTGATTGATCACAAGTTACGTTCTTCTGCACGTGCGCGCAACAAGCAATATCGGAGGGAAAGGCATAAACTCAAAAATCTCCACCTTGATTTGGATTCCGTAGAACTTGAGCCACCATAAAATATAACCGACAATGTCTTCCTCCACATTGTTGAATGTTTCAACACTCTTACATATTGAACCAGCAATTCAAAACATAACCCAAAAAAATCAACCATAACAACACATGACAAAAGCAGAGTTAAAAAGTGATAGCTCCTTACAACCATTTATACCTAGTTTATTTCTAATTTACAACTATTACCATAATGTTTTGGAAGAATGTTTTTATCTGTGGATGCACTTGAAGTCGTCAAAGCTTTCAGAGGTCACTGACAAATTCTTTGTTAGCAGAATTGTTTTTGATTCAGTTAAGGCATTTTACATTCCTAGAAAGATGAATTTGGTGGCTCGTTTACTTGCGAAGCAGGGTCAGGCTGGGCATCACTGGGGGAGTCTGTTTTGTTTTGCTGCTCTGGACTATGATGTTTTCCCTGTTATCTTGTTTTTAATGAATTACTTGTTACTCATTGAGAAACTAGTACATTGTGGTTGTTAAAAGGGATCCACCAAAGAGACTCAACAGACTTTTTGAAAAGAAATGGAGCCCTGCTACTTGTCCTGACTTTTGGGACCGATCCGTGGACCGGTCCCAAAGTCAGGACACAAATATCATCTGATATTTGTGTCCTGACTTTGGGACCGGTCCACGGATCGGTCCCAAAAGTCAGGACAAGTAGCATTTTTCAAAGAAATGTGTCGGCAATCATAGAAGAGTTTATAGATTCTCGGCTAGTTAATTCTTGAAAGGTGAGATTTTTTTTACAAGTCTTTACATTGGATGAAACGAAAGGATATAGGCATGTGCAATAAATATGGTGGGCCCACCACTCCAACTTCAACACACACATTCTCATGGCACGCCCTCCCATTGCCTTAATATTTAGGGAATTTTTCTATACGGTAATCAGGAGCCATTGATTACTCCCTCTTGTTATTAACGTTTGAAAATTTTATTCATACGTTCTCCGTATCGTTCATACGCTTGCATTAGCCAAAAAGAAGTTTTTTTTTTTTTTTATCATTTGTGATATCACAACAAATGTCATGATATCATAATTTATATTGCTATACCGCAAGTTATTAAGTTGCGATACTGCAATTTATGTTGTGATGTTGCAATTTATATTGCAATGGCGCAACTAGAAAAACCCTTTTCATCATTTTATTCTTCCCTGTTTCGACTATTCCTCATTTTCACCTGCTATAACTCTCTCCCCGAGCCGATTTCATCCTACTCCTCCCTCGCCAACCTATTTGCAAATATGCAAGGCCCCCACCGTCCATTCGACGTCAACGAATCATCATTGTCTCCATTGCCTCCATCGACTATGGATTTTGGCCTCCATAGTAATCTAGGCGTTCCTAAGCATGGTATTGTTTCAGTCGCTCCTACTGAACCTGGTAATCCATCTTCCCTCTCTCTTTTAGAGATATTACGGTCTTCTCTTTCCTTTACCCCCCCCTCTCTCTCTCTCTCTCTCTCTCTCTCTCTATTTATCTTTTTTTGTGGGTTTAGAAAACCATAAATGCTCTTGAACCCTTTCTGGGAAAAATAAATAAAGAAGAAGAACTCTAGAATATTAGAATTATGCATCTCTATTTTCAGGGAATTAGAGTCACCCTGTAGCTTTTCTCTTTCGTCACCGTGAACTAATTGTTATAGCCTTTCAAGGCATTGGGCCATTATGAAACTTCCTTGCATATTATGTTCATGTTTGGAATAGCACGTCCCCAAAACTCTCTCTCTCTCTCCCCACAACAATGAATGCAAAACTATATCTTATAAATTACACTAACAATGCATAATAACATCTATAAGAAATCCTTTCTTCATAATTTCTTCCAAGGATATCTTCAATTATAGGTTCTCTAAACACAACATTATCTTAACTGTAAAGATTTAACAATCTAATTCAGCTCTATGCATTTTAAATAACAGATTTAAAACTGAATATTTCGGGATAAAAAGGTTCTAGAATACATACAAAATAGGTTTTAAAAATTTAAATATTAATATAATTTAACTGCACGGAACAAAATATTCCATGGCTGTGCAAATTGTTATGTTTGACTACTTTCATGAAATTTAGCAAATTACAAGTGGTCCTCCTGTCATCAACAACACGTCCACCTGCAATAGAAGCCTGTTTTGATACTACATAAGACTTTGGAATAGTTAGTAAATTACGAGTCAAAGCGGATAACACCGATAATCTACTTTCATATGCTTTTCCTCAGCTAAATTGTCAAAACTAGATCATCCCACATCTCCAATACACCTGAATCAAGATATGAGGATATCTCCGTCACAAGATGACTTGAGGTGGAGGATCTGCCCGCAATAAAGGACATCCCAAGAAACTCCACCTGATTGTTGGACTTGTTAAGGGGGCATTTTATTCCCTGATGTACCCATTTGTTCATAATAAGATTCAAAAAGTGATTGTAATTTTGACTTTAAATCTTGAAAAGTATTTAACTCTGTGTTTTCCATATTATTATTTATTTCTTCAAGAGAAATTTGTATACCACTTAATTTTAACCTATGATCTAATGTAGCAATTAAACAAAATGTCATTGGAGCATCTTTCTAATATTTATTAAATTTCTCCTTCATTTTTTTACATATGTCCTTGAGTAGAACATGATCTCTAAATTTCTTAAATTGTAAACTAGTTTAAAAAATAAAGTATAGAAATTGATTAGAAGTGGGATAATACATCTTAGAGAAAAATAATGTTGCTTTATAAAATAAAAAATAAAATAAATCTCTTATTTGGCCACACAACTCCCAATGTACGTCAATCATCAAGTATTCTTATGCATTGAAAGCACAATATTCATTCAAAATTAAACTTATTTTTCTAGAAATAGCGTTATTTAATAAATCATACATAGAATTCCATCTATGTTTAACATTTGGATTTATTTTTATGCCTGATACACTATGCCTTGATCATATTGCGGAGTATAATTGTCTTCTTTGTGGGGAGGAGAAAATATATTTAGCGATATTTTTAATTTTTCCTGTTACAATTGAAATATGTTTTAAACCAACTTCGGCAATGATATTTAAGATGTGACATACACATCTATTTCGAAAAATATAACCCTCCATCAAATTTGCAAGTGGTGTTATAATTTTCATTAGATCAATAGTTACTCTATTATTTATTGCATTACCTAAAGTTACAGGTATAACTTTTTACAAAATATTTTATTCTTAGAGTTTTTCCAAACTAAGGTACCCTATTTTATGGCCAATGTTTTGCCATTCAAGTTTAGAAAAAGTTATAATTCGTTTATTAATAACCCATCTTGCATCTATGTTATGAAAAATAATAAAAAGAAAGTATTATCACTTCTAGATTTCCTTCTCACTTTCCTAAAGCCTAATAGCATCATTTGTAGTAGTATTTCTAGAAATCTGTCTAAAATTTGGTCGAAACATGCAATATGACCGTGTGAGGGTAAGACTGTCATTTTACCCCTGCTATGCCGTGCGTTCCGGCACAGCTGAGGAGGGTTGTGCCGTGCCACTGGTGGGCCACGTGCCTGGAACATAGGCCCAGTACGACCCTCATCTCCTAGTCGTGCCACGGCACGTTGACTACCATGCTGGGCCGTGTCGTGCTAGGCTGGCCCGACCCATTTGATATCTCTAAGAAACCATCAAATAATCTCCTTTTAGATGGAAAAAATGAGTACCTTATACATCATGATAAGCGTAGAGAATCAAATCCTAGGAATGACATAACCCAATTTTATCTCCACGCGGCTTGACCTCTTGTCTGTTTCTTGACCACTGGTTATAATGCATTTTACAATGAATTCTTGAGCAAGATCTTGGTTTCAAGGCGGCTGTTAAAGATAGTATTACATATAATTTTTTTCGGAAAGACTACATATAGTTTTTTTGGAAAGACTAAAAAAAATTGAAAGATAATTTTCAACAATCTTAATGACTAAAGGCACCAAATGCTTGTCGAATTTGCACAGTTGAGCAATAAACTGACCAACCTCAAAGGTTTTAATTTGGTTTCAGAGAGGCTATTAGAAATAATTGCAATTGATTTCTACCAGTAGTTCTCATTTAATATTTAGTTGTTGACCAACTGCCATCATTGTCGTCATTGCCATCGTTGAATCCTCATCACAATTGGGTTCTGTCGGTTATTGTTTGCATGGGCTAAGCTCTTAACCCTTCGAAACATGAGCTCTATCACCCTTGGAAACATGTTACATATGAAATCTTACTATTGTTACCGAACTGCTTCATGTAACCTTGTGTATGTTATTTTATATATACATTAACATGGTTTGGAACATTGCATCAGCCAATGCCAATGCCTTTATATTTTGAATGGTATATCAGGCTTAGACTCATATCTTGATTACTCTGGATCCCTTTTATCAAAAAAACAATTTTAAGAAATACTTCTTTTTGTAAATATTTAGTTTTAATTGCTCTTAGATTATTCTATATATAAAGAAATAAGAAATTATAATGCAAAGGCACTTTAAAGGCATTCCTCTTAATCCTATCTACATGGTACACTCAATTAATAAAATGATAGATGGAAGCATATCTTTCCACAAGGGGGAAAGTAACACTATGAAATATTATATATGGACATGTGTAAAGAGAGATCCTAGAAGAGGACATGTTAGTCTCCTTTGATGCAGCTTTTAGGGTTGTAGATGGAAGATTTTCTTATGGTTTTCTTGTGAAATCAAAAGGATTTATTTTGTATGTAGGTGCATGCCAAGGTCCAAAGGTCTTCTCCTCCAAAGAGGCTGAAGTTGGGGTAGCATTCTTTGCTCTTATGATCACTAAAGACAAGGGCTCCTCCAAAGTTTGTGTTTTGATTGATGCTAAGGAGCTGGTGGAAGTTCTTAATAGTTGTTATGATTGGGTTATCAATCCATTAATTTTGGATATCAAATGCTTAGTTCTCATCTTTTGATCATGTCATATTTACCTTTGAACTTAGATCTAGGAATAGGAGTACTCAAATGCTGGTCAAACTGAATTACTGTTTGAATAAAAACTTTATTTTGGATTGGGATCGATAGGGACCTAAGAGGGGATGGGTAAGTGGTTGTTTCTTTTGAGATGTTGTTTTATTTTATTTTATTTTTAGCCTGGTGTATTGTATTTGGGTTTCTTCACGAAAATTTCTAAAAAAAGGAAAAAGAAAACAAATGTGTGGAGGATGGACTTTTATTTCAAGTTTTCTGGAAAGACCAATTAAGGACTGGAAACTACAAATCAAGGCCACTGGCTTGGAACGGGCTCACAGATCAATGAGATGACTCTATCTTGGGTCACTCCAGTCGAAGTTCCAATACCATCTCCATGCTGGTAGATGCATTGGGCTGTACGAACCATGTTCAAAACTGTTTCTACGTAATTGTTAGGAAGACTACATTTCAAGCATTCCTCATTCATTTTCTTCCAACAATCTCTTGCTAGACCCTTTATGTGCTCTCTTTTATCTTCATGGGACCCACCTGTCTGGATCATGTGGCACTCGACTGCTTTCGGTACATCTCCTCGCTTCATCTCAGCCTTCAATGTCAAGACATATGAAAGTTAAATATGAATAGGTGGGGTCTCATTGATGATTTATATGTGAAATATTAACTATTTATGCATGATACTCAATCTTGGTGCTCTGCACTCAAACCACTTCTAACTTCCCATGGAGGGGACATAGCTTTTTTTATGGTAACTTTCATTAAAGCAAGCAGTACGAGAGATTTATGGAGTGGACATACAAATCTATTGGATTCATGGCCCTACGTTGTGATTAGTCAAATGGTTGATCATATGATGGGTGTAATGGTTAGATCTGAGCCAAGTCACCTAAGCAAGCAAACTTTGTGTTGGTTCGGTTGGATTGGGCTGGACCTTAGTCAGATGGTTACCAAGGCCAATTTGCAATTAGGGGAATTTAAAAGTGTGCAATACATAATAGAGCTCATCACATGAAAGTTCTAAATAACCAAATCTTAAGTCGTGTCTTAACAAAAAAAAAAAGAAGAAAAAAAGGGGTTATACATACCTTAGAAGTGCCCACGTCATCATTGAGTCGAGTAGCAACCGATGACCAATAAATGAGCTCTGATCCATTGTCTAAAAAGTTGATCGAATCCTTCCCGATTGGTTGCCCTTGGAGAAAATAAGCGTGAACCATCGCCACTGGGCCACCCACTGAGATCCAACCATTTCTCAAATACTCATCAAGGACTGGCTTATTGTCATTGCCAAACCATTTTGCTTCTACCAAATATGACATGCATAGCCTTTCCCACTGTAAGTAAAACAGTTAGGCAAACAGTTTCTCAAAATAGAAGAACTACTCAAGTCATTAATGAAAAAAAATGCAGTTTTCATTACAATGCAAAAAACACTGAAAATACCTCTTTCCTTATGAAGGGTAAGATGTTCCACCCATAATCCTGGAGTGTGTCATAGGATACTTCATGAACAAAGTTAAATAGTGCCAAGTAACATATCTTCATGTACTCTGGTAGAGTCTCCAAAGCCTCAATGTCCCATCTGATTGCACAAGAAGAAAAATCTTTTAAGTCATGAAATGTGCACTTAAATATATCTGATGAACAGTAAGAAGTAAGAATGAATGACCCTTCGAATAGATTAATTATACACCAATGCTTTGTATACACCAGACCCTATATGGATGAGGTAGAGGTTGTACATTGAGTTTTGGTGTATGGATATTATGTTATATTTCTTCTTAAACGGCCTCTGAGTCTGACCTCTTTATAGCTTCTGTGAAGAGTTCAAGTTCATCAAGTGATCCATATACATCGTAGATGTCATCAATCACTGTTAAAATGGAGATGAGTTTGGTGAGCCCTTTCCTGCAATTGGAGAACTTGGGCTCGGGAGCGATTCCCACGGCCCATAAGTAATTTTCAACCAACCGATCCCTAGAAAAATCCAGCTTCTTTGCAAGACCCAAGTCTTTCCACCATCAAATGACATTTGAAAAGAATAGTTAGATATGTTACTACCTATGATGCCCAAATAGGATATTGATACGACATGAATACACTATAAACACAGTTGAGACATGAATTTTACTCATAAAAAGTGATGTATTAGATAACGATACAACACGATACATTGTCCATTTTGAAATATCCTTGCGTCATAAGCTACTGCATATTGAAAGAAGTGAGAATGGGGTGTGTTGTTGGTGTTCAAAGATAAAAGAGTTTTGCAATTACACATTTATCAAAAGTTAGCTTCATTGACCTTGTGAATATTCAGGTATGAATTTGTAAGATAGACAATCAAAATGAAAAGTACTACTAGATTTGAAAGCCCGAATCTAAATCCAGATCCCACATGAAACCTGGACTTTGGATCCAGGGCCATCATATATAATAAGAGGCATGGGAGTTCCAATTACTCCAAACAGAGGCTCCACCAAGATCCTATTAAAATTAACCATTCATTGTAATTTATTAATCTTACCTTGACACCTCCTTCAGTTCTTCTTGGTGATTGGATTGCACGAAATTGAAATCCAACCTTGCCAGCTCTAGTAAAACCATATTCCTCTCATCTGACCTCCCATTCACATCTATATAATGCTTTGCTTCTAGCCTTGGCATCCTCCAATGCAAGGGCATTTCTAGGGCATGTTGCACTTGCTCTCTTCGATTGCTCTGTAAGTTCCCCATCAAGTAGTTAAGATGCTTAACACTGAATTCTTTGGCGTCTTCCAACACTTCCTCACCATGTATCATAGTATGTGATGCTTCATATAGGCTCAAAAGGCCTTTTGCATCTAGGCTTGTGCATGGCTTGAATGTTCTTTCCTTCTCCAAAAACTTGCTGAATATATCTGATTAGCATATATTTTGATCAATTTGTATTTCCTCCACTAAAGACATTACACAAAATTAAGATTCTTAAACCATTATTTTAACAGGCTGATGTTTCCATAAGTGATATCAATGGTTATAACAGCGGGATTTCAACAAGTTAGGGAGAAGGAAAAAGATTGCAATCTAAATACCAATTTCTAAAAGACCCAAATGGTTATAAAGGCGCTGTTTTTAACACTTCTATCCGATTGGTATTTACTCTTTTTTGAGGCAGTGCAAATTAAATGCCAAGCTTTCAGGTAGTATAGTTTCCAAAAAACAAAAAAAGGATGTAAAATAATAAAATCTGTTTTTTTAAAATTTAAATCTGAAAAAACCGACGGTAATTAATAAATGATGACACTCATTTTTTAGGGTTTTTTTTTTATTTTTTTTTATTTAACTACATCCATCCAGTGCCTAGTAGCTAAAGACAAGTTTGTGCTATCACATAGCTCAAATGATACAATAAGTATTATGTCAGATCTAAAAGATAAACATGAATCAACTCAACTTTGACAGGTCCCCAAGTGGGTGTTATATTGTATTTAACAGTGCTAGGTTGCAAGCATCCCTTAATTGTAGATGAAACAGGTCCCCAAGTGGATGTTATTTTTTAATTAACACTAGGTTCCAAGCATTGCTAAATTTTAGGTTACAGGTCCCCAAGTGGGTGTTATTTTTTTAATTAAACCTAGGTTGCAAGCATCACTTAATTGTCACCTACACTCTTGTATTCACCTGGAGTAACACCATAACCGTGTTGTCGAAGAAGCCGGAACTGTAATGCTGCAGTGTAAAGATCATCGCCGGCGTGGGCGCCAACCCCATAAACACCATCAAGGCCGTTTTTGATCTCATCCTCAAAATGGTATGCCACCCCTAGCCGTTGGATCGAGTCGACGAGCTCCAGACAAGAAAATGGCTCTACAGTAGCTTCGAGCAGTCGTTTGGCTTCGAATTTCAACTCCTCAAGCCGAGTCCCAAAGCACTCTTCCTACAAAGGTCCATTGGGTTAGAATAATAAAAAATCTAACTTTGGGTGAATGAAGCAGCACAAGAACAACGTTAAACTAAGCTTACTCCATATGGAGTTGTTAGCGACTCAATATATTGGGGGTCCCAAATGCTTGGGTGGTAATTTGCTGATCGACGGGCGATTTGAAGCACGTTGCGTTGCACTTGGCCTGCCTGAATTACAGGTTTGGGCCTGGATGAGTTTTGAAATTGAGAGAGCTGAGGAGGTCTTGGTGGGATTCTAGACCAAAGAGGAAGAGATTGAATGATCAAACTCATATTCTTCAAGCAGGACCGTAGAAAGCTAGTACTAGATATAACATGGTGGAGAAAGAGAAGAACTATGGTAGTTATCGATAATAGTTGCTTCCAATTACTGACGTTCCACTTGTGGACGCCATGAAATTCACACAAAACGATACAGAGATGTCACGTGAACGTGCCTAATCTTAACTACACCTTTGACAGATGAAACTACGCGTCAGGATATAAAAAGTAGTTAATATATGTGGGCCCCAATTGCTTTGTATTCTTAACTTTGAATGTTCTATTCTGAATTAGTCTCTAATCAATGTCCATTAGATACTCCTCATGTATCTCTCACAGTGCAATCATTCATTCATATGTGAGGTTTTTTTTTTTTCAAATAAGGGCTCCTCTAGTTCAACCATCATCTTATTAGCCCTTGGTTATCTTAATAGAAATAGCACTTGAACTTTATATGCCCTTGATTTAGAACTTAATACCTTATAGCTTTGTTGGTCAAATAAAAATGGTAAAAAAATTAACAAGTCCCTTTTAATCTATTAGCATTTTCTAGTTTTATAATCAAGTGAAAAGATACATATATTCAAACCTTCTTACTATTCATTAAGATATTAAAAAAAGGTACTTCAATTATCTACAAAGTGTTTAAAAAGGGCACTTAGTCCTAGTGACGAGCCAATTTAATAAGAACTACTTTCTTTTATTTAATTAGAACTAGTTTCTTTTATATTATATGTCTTTTCTGCCTTGATTGTGAAACCATATGGATAAGATAAATGCCTAAACCTTCATAAAAATATTTCTATCTAATCATTCACTTTTAAGAACCTATGGACTCTATGGATAACTATACATAACATTAATATCAATATAATGATTAACAAATATAAAATAGAAACTTGAAAACTAACTTAAATATTGTTAAAAGAAAGATTTGTTTTGTTTTTTTTTTTTTTTGTTTTTTTTGTCGTTCGTTCCGTAACAGACGATTTCTGCAAGGGTGCGTTTGGTTACAATTAATCGACACAAGATATTCAACCAAGAAAAAAAAAAATTTTCGACACAAGATATACGCGGTTCTACTGCAAGATGTTACCTACACCTGTGAAAGAACAATGCAAAATTTTCTTCTCTTTAATGGAGATAGAAGCTAACCAAGTGAAGCCCGAAGAACCCATGTACTAAATTGGGTGTACCATCTTCTTCTTTGAATTCATCCCCAATCCATCTCCAACAAAGAAAGGAATACAAAAAGTTTCCAGATCAGCCAACTTCTTTTACTATGTAAGGATTATAATCATATGGTAATTAGTACCGACAAATTTTTTGGATATTAGATAAAACCTAAGATTTATTTACACTTGTATTTTTAGTGGGATTGCATCAAGAACAATTTCAAAACGTGTGCTGTGAAGTCCATCTCACGGGGACCTTTGTCATGATGACATCACATGAGAGTGCTTTTTGCCATGCTATCACATGTGACTCTTGCCTTCATATGGGAACTTATTTATTTGATGATGACATCACAAGGAAAAGAAAATAGTAAACAAGAACAGAGGAACTTGTGTCCTCACATGTCACCCTAGTCATCACATAGTCATCCTTTTGGCACCATCACATCTCACGAGGAATAAAAGAGTAAACAAGAAAGGAGTCGGGCGGCGTGCAAAACAACCCAAGAGGATGGGCGCTCGAGCGCACGGGAGGCAGTAAACCCATCCGCTCGAGCACCCACTAATGTGCTCGAGCGGCCAGTGCATAGAACTTCTTTTCTGCTTGGATTTCACTTTCTAAATTACCTCAGCATATTACTTTAAGTCCTACTTGGTTTACAAGTCTGGAGACATAAATAAAAGATTATATATTGTCTTTCTCAATCAACTCTAGGGCAGCTCTCTCCAATCCAACCTCCTAGCTAGAGATTAATTGAGAGATTATTTTCCTCTCAAAAGCTTCAAGTTGTTGCGCTGAAGTTCAAGTCTTTGGAGGTTCTTTCTGCTACTCATCTGAAGTAGATTCTTCTTGAAAAGGCATTCAAGGTGGCTGGCTCAAGCACGGTGAAGGTGTACGGCGAGTAGTTGGTAAGAGCAAAGCAGTCCTTACACTACAAAAAGTTGCACTTTTAGCGACGTTTTTTGCCAACGCTATTATAAATTCGTGAGTAAAGATACACTTTTACCGACGAATAAAATATCGTCGGTAAAAGTGAGACTTTTACCAACGTTTACTGTAAAACGTTGGCCAAAGCATGGATTTTACCGACGTTTAGCAGAAAACGTCGGTAAAAGTCTTACTTTTACCGATGTTTTTATATAAAACGTCGGCAAAGTTAAATTTAAAATTGGAGATTATTACCGACGAATCATAAAACGTCGGTAAAAGTATTATTATTTTTTTTTATTTTTCTTTTTTCTTTTACCGACGAAAAAAAAAGTCGGTAAAATTGTATTTATATTCTTTTTATTTTTATTTATTCGTTTGCCGACAGAAAAAAACGTTGGTGAAAGTATATCATATTTTTTATTTATTTTTCTTTTACCAACGAAAACAAACGTCGGTAACAGTATTTTTATATTTTTTATATTATTTATTAGTTTACCGACGAAAACAAACGTCGGTAAAAGTATTTTTTTTATTATTTATTAATTTTCTGACGAAAAAAAACGTAGGTAAAAGTATTTTATATTTTACATTAATATTTATTTTACCGATGAAAAACATCGTCGGTAAAAGTATTTTTATATTTTTATTTATATTTATTTTTTTTATCGACGAAAAAAAACGTCGGTAAAAGTATTTTATGCTTTTTATTTTTATTTCTGATTTTTCCGATGAAAAAAACTTCGGTAAAAGTATTTTTATTTTTATTTTAAATGATATATTTGTTTTTTCAAAATAGTTTTCCTGTTAACCTATTTATACACCTTTATCAAAAAATAAACCTATTCGTGTACCTATATTCAATATAAAATATGCATGCAAACAAAAGTTTATAAAGAAACAAACAACCATCGCCATTTTCCATCAAATCATTTATCTCATTAAACAAATATTACAATCAATAATGATACAATCACATAAAAATGTCCAATATACATATACAAATAAACTAAAAAGAATAAAACACCCCCATAAATTTGCGACCGACCCCAAAGCGTCCATCAATATGCAACGACAAAAACAACATTAGAATCATTTCAATGAATGAAATTATAAATGAAAGATAAACATGTATACATATAAATCTTTTCTTAAGTTTTTCGGCGGCCTGTTTTCAAGCTTAAGTGTTAAGAATCAGGCGGTTTTTTGTGTTTAATTCGTTTACCTGAAGTCCGATTTACTAACCGTCAATTCCTACAAGTTACTTTGGCCTTAAACAAGGTACCCGTGTCGGTTTCCGATTTTTTCGGCGGCCGTTTCCTGTTCTGGACCCCCGACAGGCCGTTTTCGAGCCCAAGTGTTGTAAAATTCGATGTTTTTGTTTCTAGTTCTTTAATTAGGAGTCCTATTTGCGAACCGTCAGTTCCTACAAGTCACACTAGCCTCGAGCGAAGTGCTCGTGCCGGTTTCTGATTTTCTCGGGGGCCGTTTCCCGTTTTGAACCCCCGGCGGGCCGTTTTCGAGCTTAAGTGTTGGAAAATCCGATGTTTTCGCTTCTAAATCTCTAACCGGGAGTCCTATTTGCTAACCGTCAGTTCCCACAAGTTACTCTAGCCTCGAGCAAAGTGCTCGTGCCAGTTTTCGATTTTTTCAAGTGCCGTTTCCCGTTCCGGACCCCCTGCGGGCCCTTTTCGAGCCTAAGTGTTGGAAAATCCGATGTTTTTGCTCCTAAATCTCTAACAGGGTGTTCTATTTGCGAACCGTCAGTTCCCACAGGTTACTCTAGCCTCGAGCGAAGTACTCGTGCCGGTTTCCAATTTTTTCAGGGGCTGTTTCCCTTTCCGCACCCCCGGCGGGCCGTTTTCGAGCCCAAATGTGTTGGAAAATCCGATATTTTCGCTCCTAAATCTCTAACTGGGAGTCCTATTTGCGAACTGTCAGTTCATACAAGTTACTCTAACCTCGAGCAAAGTGATCGTATTGGTTTCCAATTTTTCCGGGGGCCGTTTCCCTTTCCGGACCCTAAGCGGGCCGTTTTCGAGCCTAAGTGTTCGAAAATCCAATGTTTTCGCTCCTAAATCTCTAACCGGGAGTCCTATTTGCAAACTGTCAGTTTTCACAAGTTACTTTAGCCTCGAGCGAAGTGCTCGTGCTGATTTCTTATTTTTTCAAGGGCCATTTTCCGTTCTAGACCCCCGACGGGCCGTTTTCGAGCCTAAGTGTTGGAAAATCCGATATTCTCACTTCTAAATCTCTAACCGGGAGTCCTATTTGCGAGCCGTTAGTTCCCACAAGTTACTTTAGCCTCAAGTGAAGTGCCCGTGCCGGTTTCTTATTTTTTCCGAGCGCTGTTTCCGTTCCGGACCCCCGGTGGGCCGTTTTCGAGCCTAAGTGTTGGAAAATCTGATGTTTTCGCTTCTAAATCTCTAACCGGGAGTCCTATTTGCGAACCGTTAGTTCCTACAACTTACTCTAACCTCGAGCAAAGTTGTCGTGCCGGTTTCCAATTTTTTTCGGGGGCCGTTTCCCATTCCGGTCCCCCGGAGGGCCGTTTTCGAGCCTAAGTGTTGGAAAGTCCGATGTTTTCGCTTCTAAATGTCTAACCAGGAGTCCTATTTGCGAACCGTCAGTTCCTACAAGTTACTATACCCTCGAGCGAACTGTAAGTCCATGAATCCGAACCCTAGATGGGGGGTGAATAGGGTGAGCTTCTATTAAGTGACCAATTATGCCAAATTCTAACTTCTTTAAAATCAATTAGTCACAAGTGATGATATAGAACTAAAGTGCGGAAGATAACAAAACAATCATCACAAAGCATTCACCATAACACAAGGATTTATAGTCGTTTGGCCTCAATGCCTACATCCACTACCGGCTTGTGATCCAACACCCCATCGGATTTCCACTATTTATGCTTTTCAATAGGCTAAGCAATAACCTTTACAATATGCTTTCCAAGGCTAAACAATAACCTCTTACACTATGCTTTTCTTAGGCTAAGCAATAACCTCTTCAACCAAAAGGTTGGTTATCTCTCTAAGTAGTGTCTAAATACACTTGATGGAGATACAATTTAAGCTCAATACAATTGTCTCTTAAATAGGCGGATATGAAAGTGAAAAACTAATTCACACACACACACACACACACACACACACACACACACACACACACACACACACACTATGAATGCAAAGATGAATGCACAATGTATATATATGTTGTCCTCAATCAATTTGAAAATTAAAGCTCATAAATGTATGCCAAAGGCTTTTAAAAATTTTAGCTCATAAAAACATTTATGATTGAGGTAAGAATGCTAATCACATGTTTAAAAACAACTTGTAAAAGATTTACCTATCTAGTTCAAGCAAGTTGTGAAAGTTTAAGAACAAAACATGTGATGCATAAGGATTTCAATCAAATTAACAATGTAGCTTAATATATGTATGCTTAAAGCATTTGAAAGTGTAAAGCACAAAAATAGATTTGATTGAAATCAAGGGACAAATTATATGTACTTAAAAATACAACTTGAAAATGATATACCTATCAAAGCCTAGCAAGTTGTGAAACTTTAAAACAAAAGTACATATGATTTGTGAAGTTGTTGAATCCAAAACATAAGATAGATTTGAAAGTGATTTTCTTATGATGAAAAACAATAGCCAAAGATTCAACCAAGTATAGGAATCATGTTTACATATAATTTCAAAGATGTTTACAAAAACATGATTTACTTAGATATACCAATTTAAGTACTACTTGGTTTGAATCTCAAAGTGTTGCATCCAAAACAATAAATCAATTCAAAACATATACATGTTAAGGATACAACAAATCATAGTTTATCATGCTAGAAAAGATTTACCAATAATTAAAACAAAGCATGAAAACATATGATTAGGAAAGTAAAGATTACTTAGTGATTTAACTCAATGAAACCAAGCTTTAGCATTCCAAATGTCCCTTATCCTTCCTTAGCTCATTCCCCTTTGTTTGGCCTCAAAATATCTCAAGGAGGGTCTCTTTGTTCTTCAAAATTTCTTTAGGAATGAGCTTCTTTTTATACATAAAAATGCCCAACGGCTAGTCCCCGGTCGACCTGCCCCTGTGCTCGGTCGACCTGGCCTTCAACGGTCATAAAACTGACCGTTTGAAGAGAGCTCCAACGGCTCTTTCCCGGTCGACTCGCAGTGGGCTAGGTCGACCGAGTCCATGGGCTCGGTCGACCGGCCACACTGCGGGTCGACTGGGCCTGGGACCTTTTTCCCCAAAAATTGCATATTTCAAAGTATTTTCTTGTGGGGACTTTTGGGCCATTGAATCAAGCATGGAAACATGTTTTAAATCAATCTAAGAGTTTTAAAAACATGAAACCTAATATGCCTAAGATGATTTGAAAGATTTAAAACCAAAGGCTTGCTTGATTCAAAAAGATCTTTTCAAAACTATTTGCATCCAAGTTTAAAATCTAAAACATGCATAAATCATTATTTCTAAAAGACATAAAACAATGCATGAGAAAATCAAGATTTCAAGTTTTCTAAATCAATGCATGTGCGAAAATTCAAATGATGCTAAGATGATAATGCATCCATCAAATTGCAATACACAAAATTCCTAACACGAACTGCTTTTGCCAGTTTTCGATTTTTTCGGGTGCCGTTTCCCGTTTCGAACGAATTTTTTAAAATTAGAGACCTTTACCGACGAATTTTTTTTACCGACGAAAATTATCGTCGGGAAATTTATTACCGACGTTTAATTTTAGACGTCGATAAAGCCCTGTTGTTTTTTTCCTCTCCCAAAAGCCCTATTTCCTCCTCTCTCTGCTATTTCTCTCTCTCTCTCTCTCTCTCTCTCTCTCTCTCTTGCTTGATCTCTCTGCGCTCTCTCTCGCTCTTTCGATCTTCTCTCTCTCACCCTCTCTGCTCTCTCTTTGTCTCTCTCTCAACCTTATTCTCTCTCTCTCTCTATCTCTATCTCGCTCAGCTCTCTCTCTTACCCTCTCTGATCTCTCCGATTTCTTGCTCTCTCCGATCTGTCGGTCTCTCCCTGCTCTCTCTCTCTCGCTCTCGGTCTAATTTTAGGAAAAGTAAAAATCAGAGATTATTACCAACGAATTAGAAAACGTCCGTAAAATCAAATTTTAGCGACGTTTCCTTGAAAACCGTAGGCAAAGTTCAATTTTATTATTAACTCCATTTTAGGGAAAATAAACATTTCTAAAAATAAAATGAAACATTATCGACGAATTTTATGACGTCGGTAAAATGAAAATTAAATATCGGAGTCCTTTACCGATGAATTTTTTTCCCCGACGAAAATTAGTGTTGGAAAATTTATTACAGACGTTTAATATAAAACGTCTATAAAGTTTGATAGACTTTTTTACTTGTTTTTAAATAATAAAAATAACATAATTTTGGGCGATGAAAATTCATTTTTTGCGACGAAATATAAACGTTGCTAAACATCCCACTTCTTTTTTGCCTCTCCCGACTCCAAAAGCCCTGTTTTCGCTCCCACTTACTCTCTCCCTCCAAAAGCTAGCCCTTTTTCCTCTTTCTCTTCTCTCATTCTCGCTCTCTCTGCTCCTCTCATTCTTGCTCTCTCTGCTCCTCTCACCCTCGCTCTCGCTCTATCTTCTCTCTCTGCTTTCTCGCTCTCTCTGCTCTTCTCTCACTCTCGCTCTCTCTGCTCTTCTCTCACTCTCACTCTCTCTGCTCTCTCACTCTCTCTGCTCTTCTCTCACTCTCGCGCGCTCTCTCTCTCTCTCTCTCTCGCTCGATCTCTCTGCTCTCTCTGTCTCTCTCACTCACTCTCGCTCTCTCGCTCTCTACTCTCTCTCTCTCTCTCGATCTCTCGATCTCTCTCTCTCTGCTCTCTCTCTCGCTCTCTCGATCTGCTCTTTCTCTCTCTCTGCTCTCTCTCGCTCTCTCGATCTACTTTGCTCTCTCTCTCTCTCCCCCTTTCTCTTTTCTTTCACCTGGTGCTCTCTTTTTCCTCTTTCGTCGTCGTCCCCTTCTCTCTGGTATGCTCTCTCCTCTACTTCTCTTTTTTTTTTTTTTTAGTTTGGGCAAAAAAAAAAAAAAAAATTAGGTATGCCCCAGCGATTCCTCATCTCTGTTCTTTCTTTTCTTTTCATTTTTCTTTTTTTTTTTCTCCCTCAGGTTTGCAATCCTATATTTGCTCAGGATTTCTGCAACCATCTAAGGTATGATTTTTTTTTTAAAATTTATTTAAATGTAGATTGTAAATGTGTTTTCGTGCTTGCAAATTTTTTAGTTATTATTTTCTGTGTGTGTTATGCCTGTTGTGATGGTGGTGGTGTGACAGTGGCAATGGACAGATGGAGGGGGGGGGGGGGTGTGTTTTCTTTTTAAAGGTTTTAGCTGTTTTCTTCTTTAGGAAGATCTAATGGTCTGCATCAAATGGTCGACTTGAATAATGTGACGAGGCTGTTAGACCTAACACCTTTTCTCTCTGTTTGCTCAATTTTGGATTATTATCTTAGTCCTTTATGTTCTTGTGCCCAGCATGACAAAACTGGCCTAGACACTCAGATTACTCTCCAACCCAAAAACTAATAAAGTGTTCATTGCCAAGGAAATACTTTCATGAATACTGGATCTAGCCCTAAAATTAGGTCAATCGGATCCTTTTTCCTTCAATGAAATGGGCAAGACATGTGACAGATGTATGTCAATCTTAGCCACATAAAGCCTCTGTAGCATGTGCATGAAAGAACATGGTGAAAGAAACACAACATAAAACGTCTCTCATTGTCTTAGGCAGCCCTGGCATTGAGGCTAACCAACGTGAGAAAGAGGGCACTTGGAGAATAGTGCGGGTGTTTGTGTTGTCCTTTGTAAGTTGGTACTGGGGCAAAAGAAGCAGCATTTGAAAAATTAATACAACTGTTCATTTGTTTTCCAACTTCTCCAAGAAAATAGAGGCTACACCAGACACAAGACTCTCTCTATGTATCTGTACAACATGTCTTTAATAAGCTCTCAAGGAGTGCTATTAGCCACGGCCAAGGGAGATTGGGTGAAAAGATCATGGGTCAAAAATCAAAATCCAAATGTCTTCTTCACTACTATTCTCATTACTTCATTCAAGATCTTTAATGTTCTCCCTCTCTTTCATAACTCCACAATTCAAAACATTTAACACATCTGAGATCAACCTGAAATAGTAAATTGAAAACAAAACACCACTTTTATCAGGTCGGCCAGTGAAGCACTAGGATATCATCCATTAAGTGATTTTCATAACTGAAAGTTCTTTTCAAAACAGAGAACACCAAAAGAATAAAATAACAATGAAAGATTTAAGTCCAAGTCTCACATATTGAAATAATAAAAACAGATGCGAATAACTAGGTTACAAAATTACAATGTTACCAATGTACGGGTGGAGTTTGTTATAATTGAAGAGAAGAACTAGCGCGACAAACTGAATTTCCTTTACTTATTATACATTTTGTTTTTTGAAAGAAAGAAAATACGTTTTATCAAATAGTCCTCATTAAACATATGATCCCATCGTCTCAGGCTATTGCTAAATTAGTTAGGGATATGTGTAGTCTAAATAGGGACACGAGTTGAAATCACTTGTAGAAATGAGAAAGAAACAAGAAAAAAGTGTGGCCCCATTGCATGTTCATATGATTTTGGTTGAATAACTTCGCCAATGGATTGAGATCTAATCCAGGATGTCATTGAAGTTTCAAGTCCTTGGTATCTACATATGCAAAATGTTCTCGTAGGATTGTCAAGGGAGTGATCGATGTTCTTTATTGTCTATAACAAAAAATTAGGACACAACAAGTGTTTTTTGTTTGACACATACATATATGATCCTTTTACAAATTGTTGACTGTTGACTGTTGGAAGAAGATAGAGTGATTGTGCTCTTATCTATTGTGTTGATATTTATATTTGCATCTTATTAATTTTTTATCTGTTTCTCCCCTTTTATTCAAATGGACTAAGTCTTTTTAGGAATATTTTGGATTTATTAAGGTCACGTGTGTAGAACATCAAATATTTCACAACTTGAAGATGTAATAATTTTTTTTTTATAAATTTTTTATAGTTTGGTACAACAATGTGTTTTTTGTGTTAAAAGAGAAAAGGCTGGAAGTTGGAACCAATCTGAGAATTTCCAAAACTAATTTTCAATGCTCATGTGAGAAAAGGCTGGAAGTTGGAACCAATCTGAGAATTTCCAAAACTAATTTTCAATGCTCATGTGAAAATAAGGTTTTATTGAGCATAAAATCACAGAATTATACAAACTTATAATGTTGAATATCTTTTCAGATATGGACAGGAGTTGGATTCTACATTATTAGAACCGATTTAGTGCGGAGTACATAGCTGGGGTGAACTCATTTATCGATTTTGCAAAGGCGAATTCGGGCGGGGCGGTGTTGATTAACTGCCCGTGTAACGATTGCTGTAACCATCGGAAGCATGATTATCGTTATAGTTCTATTCTTTGCATTGCTTGAACTGTCTTTATAATCTTTCTATGTGAATGTTTTGGATCTGCTTTGTGCTTCACAAATTTTGTTTCAATTATACTTCACTAAATTGTGACTTTACTCAATTGTTTTTTAAAACCCTGTTTAGGTAAGGGCTGCTCAGAACTCCACACCAGTGCCAACGAATGTGAAATTTCCCACTTCAGCCTGGCTGCCTTTTTCAATGTTGTTTGATGCAATCCAAACAAGCATATCTCCTTCAGGTAAGGAATTATTGGATGTCCACTATAATGCTTTCAACGTATTGCTTGAGAAAAATAACCAGTGTTGCAGTCAACTCTTTATAGGCTCTAAATGTACCTCACAAAAAAAAAGCATTTTTACATCCTTTTTTTTTCAGTGTAAAAAAATAGCTAGGGAACAGTTAATTCAGAAGTTGAGACAGATTGCTGGAGATGACTTGTTGAGATCTACACTAAGGCAATTCCAATGCAATGTAAGATGACTTCAACAAACATTCTAAAGTTAGTCTAGCTTGGTGTTATTCTTGACTTCAACAAACAATTCCAATGCACATTTATTATATCTTTTACCTCCTTTTTTTTTTTTCCTTTAGGGTTCTTATAAGTGTACAAGAAACCCCCCATGATTTGGTGTTTAGGGTTGTCAGTACACTGGGCTTTGGAATGAGAATCCTGAACTTTTATGGGTCTAGCCCAAAAATCCAGCCTGTTTTCTTGAAAAGTTCAACAGACCTGACAGTCTATCGGTGATCCATGTGTGAACAAAATATTTGTTTAACATGTGAGGGTGCCATAATAGATTGGAACATATTCTGTTGGCATTTACTTCTCTGCATTTTTGATAGATGAGTGCTATTTATTTGCATTTTCCCCTTCAAAACAGTATCCTGTTTCAGATTTGAGCTGATGGGTGTAATTATAAATACATATTCAGTAGTTGATATTTCTATCCTTCATTCAAATTAATATTTTTCCATATTCTGGCATTCACATTTCTTCTTTTACTTCTTTGATGTGGAGGTTGTGTGAAAAGATCAGGTACGAGTAACTCATTCTTCCTTCCTAAATATTCAGGTTTACTTGCAATCACTACACTTGTCCAATATGTAGCAAATCCTTGGGAGATATGGCTGTAAGAGAAATTTCTTTTCCTCTTTCTCTTAGAAAATTTTGTGAAGTTTGTTATTCACTTATCTTATTGGAATGATTTATTAAATCAACAACTATGATGTCATGAATCTCAACAAGGTCACAGTTTTCTGAGGCAACTAATTCCATACATTTTTGGTGATCCAGGACATTTTAATCAAGTTCGTCATATAAAAGGAGCTTATTGGTTGATAGTGCAATTAACCGGATTTATTTATTACATGATAATAAAAAACTCAAAAGCATCAACCAGATAATTTCTCCAAAATGACAAGTGGTAGTAAGAGAACACATAATTTGGAAAATGTTAGTATCACTGGACCATGTTGTATTTTCAAAAACTTGAACATTGTAAATTGGATAACTCTTCTTTTTCCCAGATAAAAGAGTTATCCATCATGTCTTAATATGAAGCGAAAAACGACGATTTTCCAACATTTAGGCTCGAAAACCGCCCGCCGGAGGTCCGGCATGGGAAATGACCCTTGGAAAAATCGGAAACCGGTGTGAGCACCTCGCTCGAGGGTAGAGTAACTTGTAGGAACTGACGGTTCACAAAAAGGACTCCCGGTTAGAGAATTAGATGCGAAAATCGACGATTTAACAACGCTTAGGCTCGAAAACAGCCCGTCGGGGGTCCGGAACGGGAAACGGCCCTCGAAAAAATAAGAAACCGGCACAAGCACTTCGCTCGAGGCTAAAGTAACTTGTGGGAACTGACGGTTCGCAAATAGGACTCTCGGTTAGAGAATATGAAGCGGAAATCGACGATTTTCGAACACTTAGGCTCGAAAACGACTCGCCGGGGGTCCGGTACGGGGAACGGCCCCCGGTAAATTGAAAACCGGCACGATCACCTCGCATGAGGGTTGAGTAACTTGTAGGAACTGAAAGTTCGCAAATATAACTCCCGGTTAGAGAATTAGAAATGAAAACATTGGATTTTTCAACACTTAGGCTCGAAAACAGTCCGCCGAGAGTCTGGATCGGGAAACGGCAGCGAGAAAAATCGAAAACCGGTGCGAGCACTTCGCTCGAGGGTAGAGTAACTTGTTGAAACTGACGGTTCACAAATAGAATTCCCAGTTAGAGAATTAGAAGCGAAAACCGACGATTTTCCAACACTTAGGCTCGAAAACAGCCCGCCGAGGGTCCAAAACGGGAAACGACCCTCGGAAAAATCAAAAACCGGCACGAGCATTTCGATTGAGGGTAGAGTAACTTGTAGGAACTGACGGTTCGCAAATAGAACTCCCGGTTAGAGAATATGAAGCGAAAATCGACGATTTTCCAACACTTAGGCACGAAAACGGGCCCGCTGGGGGTGCGGAAAGGGAACGGCCCCCCAAAAAATTGAAAACCGGCACGATCACCTCGCACGAGGGTAGAGTAACTTGTAGGAACTGACGGTTCACAAATAAGACTCCCGGTTAGAGAATTGAAAGCGAAAATCGACGATTTTCCAACACTTAGGCTCGAAAACAGCCCGCCGGGGGTCCGAAACGGGAAACGGCCCTCGAAAAAATCAAAAACCGGCACGGGCATTTTGCTTGAGGGTAGAGTAACTTGTAGGAACTGACGGTTCGCAAATAGAACTCCCAGTTAAAGAAGTAGAAGAGAAAACATTGGATTTTCCAACACTTAGGCTCGAAAACGGTCCGTCGGGAGTCTGGATCGGGAAACGGCCTCCGAAAAAATCGAAAACCGACATCATTACCTCGCATGAGGGTAGAGAAACTTGTAGGAACTGGCGGTTCACAAATAGGACTCCCGGTTAGAGAATTAGAAGCGAAAATCGAAGATTTTCCAACACTTAGGCTCGAAAACGGACCGGCGGGGGTCTGAAACGGGAAACGGCCCTTGGAAAAATTGAAAACCGGCACGAGCACTTCGCTCGAAAGGTAGAGTAACTTGTACGAACTGACGGTTCGTAAATAGGACTCCCGGTTAGAGAATATGAAGTGAAAAACGACGATTTTCCAACACTTAGGCTCGAAAATGGCTCGCCGGGGGTCTGGAACGGGAAATGGCCCCCGAAAAAATTGAAAACCGGCTTGAGCACTTCGCTCGAGGGTAGACTAACTTGTAGGAACTGACGGTTTGCAAATAAAACTCCCGATTAGAGAATTAGAAGCGAAAATCGATGATTTTCCAAGGCTTAGGCTCGAAAACGGCCCACCGGGGGTCTGAAATGGGAAACGTCCCTCGAAAAAATTGAAAACGGGCAGGAGCACCTCGCTCGAGGGTAGAGTAACTTTGTAGGAGCCGACAGTTCGCAAATAGGACTCTCGGTTAGAGAATATGAAGCGAAAAACGAACGATTTTCCAACACCTAGGCTCGAAAATGGCCAACCAGGGATCCGGAATGGGAAACGGCCCCCTGAAAAAATCAAAAAACTGGCACGATCACTTCGAATGAGGGTAGAGTAACTTGTAGGAACTGACGGTTCGCAAATAGAACTTTCGGTTAGAGAATTAGAAGAGTGAAAACGATGATTTTCCAAAGCTTAGGCTCGAAAACGGTCCACCGGGAGTTCGGATCAGGAAACGGCCCCCAAAAAATTGGAAACGGGCACGAGCACCTCACTCGAGGGTAGAGTAACTTTTAGGAACTGACGGTTCGCAAATACGACTCCCGGTTAGAGAATATGAAACGAAAAAATCGACGATTTTTCCAACACTTGGCTGGAAAACACCCGCCGGGGGTCCGGAACGGGAATGGCCCTCAGAAAAATTGGAAACTGGTACAATCACCTCGCACGAGGGTAGAGGAACTTGTAGCAACTGATGGTTCGCAAATAGAACTCCCGGTTAGAGAATTAGAAGAGAAAACATTGAATTTTCCAACACTTAGGGTCGAAAACAGTCCGCTGGGAGTCCGGATCGGGAAACGGCCCCCGCAAAAATCAAAAACCGGCACGAGCACTTCGCTTGAGGGAAGAGTAACTTGTAGGATATGACGGATCCCGAATAGGAGTCCCGGTTAGAGAATATGAATCGAAAAACGAGGATTTCCCAACACTTCGGCTCGAAAATGGCCCGCCGGGGGTCCGGAACTGGAATTTTGCCCCCGGAAAAATTGAAAACCGGCATGAGTACTTCGCTCGAGGGTAGAGTAACTTGTAGGAACTGACGATTTGCAAATAGGACTCCCGGTTAGAAAATTAGAATCGAAAATTGACGATTTTCCAACATTTAGGCTCGAAAACAGCCCGTCGGGGGTCCGGCACTGGAAACGGCCCTTGGAAAAATCAGAAACCGCTGTGAGCACCTCGCTCGAGGGTAGAGTAACTTTAGGAACTGACGGTTCGCAAAAAGGACTCCCGGTTAGAGAATTAGAAGCGAAAATCGACAATTTTCCAACGCTTAGGCTCGAAAACGGCCCGTCGGGGGTTCTGAACGGGAAACGGCTCCCTGAAATATCAAAAAATGGCACGAGCACTTCGCTCGAGGGTAGAGTAACTTGTAGGAATTGACGGTTTGCAAATAGGACTCCCGGTTAGAGAATTAGAAGCGAAAACATAAGATTTTCCATCACTTAGGCTGAAAAACGACTCACCGAGGGTCCATAACGGGGAACGGCCCCCGGAAAAATCGAAAACTGGTACGATCACCTCGCTCGAGGGTAGAGTAACTTGTAGGAACTGATAGTTCGCAAATAGAACTCCCGGTTCGAGAATTAGAAGAGAAAACATTGGATTTTCCAACACTTAGGCTCGAAAACAGTCAGCCGGGAGTCCAACACTTAGGCCCCCGGAAAAATTGAAAACTGGCTCGAGCACTTCGTTCAAGGGTAAAGTAACTTGTAGGAACTGACGGTTCACAAATAGTTCTCCCGGTTAGAGAATTAGAAGAGAAAATCAACGATTTTCCAACACTTAGGCTCGAAAAAGGCCCGCCGGGGGTCCGAAATTTGAAATGGCCCTTGGAAAAATCGAAAACTGGCACGAGCATTTCTCTTGAGGGTGGAGTAACTTTTAGGAATTGACGGTTCGCAAATAGAACTCCCTGTTAGAGAATTAGAAGCGAAAATCGACGATTTTCCAACATTTAGGCTCGAAAACGGCCCGCCGGGGGTCCGGCATGGGAAACGACCCTTGGAAAAATTGAAAATCGGTGCGAGCACCTCGCTCGAGGGTAGAGTAACTTGTAGGAACTGACAGTTCGCAAAAATGACTCCCGGTTAGAGAATTAGAAGCGAAAATCGATGATTTTCCAACGCTAAGGTTCGAAAACGGCCCGCCGGGGGTCCGTAATGGGAGACGGCCCCCAAAAAAATTGGAAACGGGTATGAGCACCTCGCTTGAGGGTAGAGTAACTTGGAGGAACTGATGGTTCGCAAATAGGACTCCCGGTTAGAGAATATGAAGTGAAAATCGACGATTTTCCAATACTTTGGCTCGAAAACGACCCGCCGGGGGTTCGGAACGGGGAACGGCCCTTGGAAAAATTGGGAACTGGCACGATCACCTCGTACGTGGGTAGATTAACTTGTAAGAACTGACGGTTCGCAAATAGAACTCCCGGTTAGAGAATTAGAAGAGAAAATATTGGATTTTCCAACACTTAGGCTCGAAAACGGTCCGCCGGGAGTCTGGATCGGGAAACGGCCCCCGGGAAAATCGAAAACCGGTATGAGCACTTCGTTCAAGGGTATGGTAACTTGTAGGAACTGACGGTTCACAAATAGGACTCGCGGTTAGAGAATTAGAAGCGAAAATCGACGATTTTTCAACACTTAGGCTCGAAAACGGCCCGCTGGGGGTCTGGAATGGGTAACGGCCCTTGGAAAAATCGAAAAAAGGCACGAGCACCTCACTCGAGGCGAAATTAACTTGCACGAACTAGCGGCTCGTAAATCGGACTCTCGGTTAACGAATTAGACCTAAAAACATTGGATTCTTAGCACTTTAGTCTCGAAAATAGGCCGTGGGAGGTCGAAAACAGGAAACGACCATTGGACAGCCCAGAAACCAGCACGAGTATCTTTTTCAAGGCCAAAGTAACTTGTAGGAATTGATGGTTAATGAATCAGATATCCGGTTAACGAATTAAACGAAAAAACCGCCTAAATCTTTAAACTTAAGATGTATATATATACATGTTTATCTTTCATTTATAATTTAATTCATTGAAAAGATTCTAATGTTGTTTTTGTCATTGCAGATTGATGGACGCTTTGGGGTCGGTTGCAGACTAGCTAAATGTGTTTTATTCTTTTTAGTTTATTTGTATATGTATATTGGACATTTATATGGGACTGTACCATTATTGATTATAATATTTGTTTCATGAGATGAATGATTTGATGAAAAATGGCGATGGTTGTTTGCATGCATTTTTTATATTGAATATAGGTGCATTAACAGGTATATAAACAGGTTTATAGGAAAATTATATTGAAATAAATAGGTTTACAGGGAAAATTATATTGAAAAAACGAATATAGTTTTAGAAAACAAAATAAAAGACTTTTACTGACGTGTTTTTTTCGTCGGTAAAAGTATTTTATTTTTAAGTTTTATTTTTGCCGACGAAAATAAAACGTCGGTAAAAGTATTATTGTTTTTATTTTCTTATCTTTTTATTTTGCCGACGAAAATAAAACGTCGGTAAAATAAATTTTATGTTTTATTTATTTTTACTTTTCTTTTACCGACGAATATAAAACGTCGGTAAAATGAATTTTATGTTTTATTTATTTTACGTTTTATTTTACCGACGCAAATATAACGTCGGTAAAAGCTTTTATTTTTTTATTTATCTTTCTTTTTATTGTACCGACGAAAATACAACGTCGGTAAAATGATTTTTATTTTTTATTTATTTTGCGTTTTCTTTTGCCGACGAACAGGTAAGGTCGGTAAAAGTTTTTTATTTTCTATTTATTTTTCTTTTTCTTTTGCTGACGAAAATAAAACGTTGTTAAAAGTTAATTTAAATTTTTACAATAATAAAATGAATTTTCCGACGTTTTAAAAACGTCGGTAAAATTAAAATAATCGTCGGTAAAACTCTAATTTTTGCCGACGGAAAATTATTACGTCGGTAAACTGTTTTGTCCACGACTTTTTACCGATGTATGGCCGACGAAAAGAATTTCATCGGTAAAGTGTTTTACCGACGTTTTCCGGGCTCTTGGCGACGAAAAATTGCGTCGCTAAAACTGCAGTTTGTTGCAGTGAATATTATCAAAAGGAAAAGATCGAGGGAGTAATCTTATATCCAAGTAAATTACCAAGTCACTAATAAAAAAAATAGCCACTAATACTAAAAGAAGCATCAAAAGCACCAAGAAGAAAAGGAGAACCCCAACATCTCTAATAGCACAATTATCATTTCAATGATCCACCAAAGAAACACCATTACAATAATAATAATAATAATAATAATAATAATAATAATAATAATAAAGTACGAAATGACCATTCAACATCTAAAAGAGCTGTCTAAAAGAGAAAAATCAAATGATATGAAACAGAGTAAAATTCAAAAAGGATGGAATGATCACAGTCCCACTCACCCACCGAAAGAGAGAAAATAAGAAAGAAAAGGCTTCTCTTTATCCAAGTTGAAAAGAAGAAAAAGAAATATCTTCTAGAGATTTTCCCCATCTCTACTAGCAGTTAAGAGGCTCTCAAAATTGATTCATGGAGGGTTTTCAATCTCTGGGATTGACCTAACAATGTAACCACAGTTAGATATGGAAACAGAACATATCATATCCTCCTTATGATTGCATAATAGATCATGATGTAAGCCCAAATCTGCTTGATAGCCGATGTCTGAATACAAAGGAAAGTAATGAAAAGAAAAGCAGATGGTGTCCATAAACAAATATCCACAAAACTACAGAAAAAGAAATGCAGGATCAAACACAACCATCGAAACTCATATCGAGAGCTTCAAAACAAATGAAAACAGGCCTACAAACAAATGAATACAAACCCAGAACAAAAATAGGTTCAAATCAAACCCTGTCAAAACCAAAAACCCTAATTGAAGTAAAAAAAAAATGCAGAATCACTCAAACCAGAACAAACCCTTTAAAACCTAGATCCAGATCTTAAAACAAACAAAACAAAGAAGAAGAGAGAGAGAAAGGAAGAGAGACGGAGAAGGAGAGAGGGGGCGAGAGGGAGACAGACCTGTTTGGATTTTGGGGATGGCAGGGGAAGGTGTTGGCTGTTGCCGCTGCGAGGAAAATGGAGAGGGCGATGAAGATGGTGATGCTCTCAGCTGTCTCACACATCAAAACACAATCAACGATTCCAACAAAATCAGAAAAATGCAGATCCAACAGAATCGCTATGCATGAAAAAGAATCCTTCCAACTTACATGATCAGAAGCACAAAAACACCAAATTCTAACGATTCCAAGCATCGAAAGCTCAGAAAATGGAATCCGAACAGCTTCATGTAAATCAATAATAATAACAATAGATAAAAGCCTGAAAATGGAAGACATGAAGACGCGAAGAAGATCGAGACGAGAGATCCAAACCCTAGAAAATCGCACGTAAAAGCAAAAAAGGGGACAGAAGATATCGTACCTTGGAAGATCGATGAGGAAGAGAGGGATCTGTTTTGGCATCGAGCAGAGAGAGCAATGCGTGAGCAGGGAGAGAGCAGAGAGGGATGGGGTGAGTAGGGAGAGAGCGACAGAGGGATCGATGAGGAAGAGAGGGATATGTTTCCACGTCGAGCAAAGAGAGCGATGCGTGAGTAGGGAGAGAGCAGAGAGGGATGGGGTGAGCAGGGAGAGAGCAAGAGAGGGATCGATGAGGAAGGGAGGGATATTAGATGCCAGCGCACTTCATCAGGACTTTCATAATTTTTGGCGGTAATGTCGTCTTATAGCGTCCAATTTAAGTGGCCGCCGGTATAACTTCGACGCCAAAACTACATTTTCTTGTAGTGCATTAAAAATAATATTTACTTTGTATAAATGTCGGGTGGGTATGTTTTATTAACCATAATCCAAAAGAGGGGGCTGCGAAAGGGTTGGATTCTAGGTGGATCTGTTTAGTCCATTGTTTAGACCCGATTAGTTTCATGGTCTGAATCCAAGGTTGATTATAACATGGACCACGGGGCCATGGGTCTAAAACCGAATCGACATCGGTAAATTTAACAGAAGCTTCGATTTGCAAAATAGTTAATCGAGACCAATACGGGCTGTACAATAAAAGCAGGGTCCAATAAGGGTTAAACCATGTCCAGCCCAATAAAGTTTTCGGACCATAAACTCGAGGATGGGTCTGCCCCATCGGACAATCCGAATTGTATGGTATCTAATTTGGTTTTGGGCATGCAGACCAATCTAAACTTAGGTACCAACCCAAATGGCCTAATCTGAGTTTCTTTCCAACTAGGGTTATGGACGTAAGTTTATTAAATTTGGACAACACTTCACAATAAAAGAACTCTGTAAGTTGCTCCACTCTCCATCCATTGTCCCCAGTCAAAATTGGCTGCATTTGCCCCCTCTTATAACCAAACTTAAAATATTAGATCCATCAAAAACTTTTTGGATTGGGTCAAACTCTAAGCACAACTTCAAATGTTCAAAAGCAATAATTTCATATAAAAAAACTATAGGGCAACCGGGAGCACAATACAAGACAACCAACACCAAAAACACGTGACAAAAACTAACTTAAAATGCAATTCAAAAAGTCTATATGGACGGAATGGGAAGACCGAATTTCGGACCGATCCGAGGTGGAGTTCCACGTGGCACTGAGGTGACCAACTAGTGTATTCAACTTTCATGTGAGCGGGAGAATGAAAAAAAGGAGGGGAAATTAGGGTCTCTGCCCGGCAAAAGGGTAAATCGCTGTCTCTGCTCCATTTCAACAAATCTCCTCACCTTCCATTTTCTCTCTAAATCCCAGGAAACCAAATTTCCATTTCCCTGTTCCCGTCTCAAACCAAAACCCTAAAACTACCTTCATCCGCTGCAGAAAACCCAGTACCGAAACACAAAGCGATGTAGATTGCATTGGCATCGGCTTCGACGTCGAGTGCGTAGTAGCGGTCGCCTCTTCCGACGCCGGGTTGTCGGGATCTGATCGGATGTTGCCGCCGCTACGACCATCATCGAAGAGCTCGAGCTTCGAAGTCGAAGAAAATGGGGGGAAATCCGATCTGGGTTTTGCTTATGGAGTATGGGATTCGGCTCTCCTCGTGTCGCCCTTCTTCTTCTGGGGGACGACGATGGTGGCCATGAAGGAGGTGCTGCCGAAGGCGGGGCCGTTCTTCGTGTCGTCCTTCCGGCTAATCCCAGCCAAGGTGATGGTGATCGCGTTTGCTGCGGCGAGAGGGAGGAAGCAGCCCTCTGGAACTGCTGCTTGGGTTTGGATCCTCCTGTTTGGAGTGGTGGATGCTGCGTGTTTTCAGGTGGGGTTTGCTTGAAAGATTCAACAATTGCCACTGTAAACATCTTGGAAGAGATGTAAGCTGTACTAGTAGTTTGATAAACATTGTTGTTTCGTAAATTGGAATTTTTTGGGTCTTCCTCATTCTAAAATTTCAGTGATTGGCTTTGGATTCATGATTATATGTGTGCTTTGTGTTTGGTAATTGGACAGGGATTTCTTGCAAAGGTTTGCAAAGGACTTCAGCTGGAATGGCAGTGTCTATCAAATTTCTGCTCTAATTCAATTTGACTTTAGTTGATTATTAATGATATTTTATTAACAATACTAAAATAATATGGTATTTAACTTTTTGCTATATTGGAGGGTGCACATTGCTGTTCCTGCATTTATCTGCATTCATTGATCTGTCGATGATGGGCTAATTGTTTATTATGGAAATTCCTTTTTTTTTTTTCTTTCTTGACAACCATGACTTCTGTTGATACTTAGGCATCAGCTGAATTGGCTGATTTTTTTTTTTCAGATAGTCACGGGTGTCATTTGTTCTTTACTTATATTTTTTCTATGTGATCCAAACGACTTGGTATGTTTATTTTTTTTAATTAAGGTACTGTTTCAGCTTTAGAAAACTTAGTGAAGCCTTCTAAATGTCACTGTTGTGGATGCACTTTCAGGTAGCTTGACGAGACTAGGCTCCCTTACATTTCTGACACCAATGTTTGCTTCAATTTTTGGGTAAGATGATGGAATTCTTGCTATCATTTTTTTTTCTGTTTCTTTTTATAAATGGTCAAAATTCATTTCCAAGAAATCAGATTTACAAGAGAATGATCTATGAGTACGTACTTGATGTCTGCATAGAAAGAGTAGGTTACATAAAAATGCATCAGATAAGCAAAAACAAAGGATATAAAGAAACCACCCAAGAACATCCCATTCAGGGCCTAAGTAGAAAACAAACAGCTTTTATGGCTAGTTCCTCCTATGCTAAATGTCTGCTTCAGTTTTTGAGGATGGGGATGTGTTGAAGAGCAAATGCATGTCTGCAAGGAGCTTTATCTCAACTGCTCCTATGCTTTTTTGTGTTAATGGATGCTATTTTGTAATGGCTTGAATAGGGCTATGTGTCGATCGGGGTGCGAGACTTTTAGCAGGCCTTTTTTAGCTGGGCAGCATGAGAGGGAAGGGAGATGGTGAAGGAAGATGCCAAGGCCAAAGAGTGTGGACTCCACAAGGGAAAATTGAACAGGAGAGGCTTCCCAACTTAATGGAAATAGAAATGGTCTTGCACAAGCCGCAGCAGATGCCGCTAAGATTTTCAACACGCAGAATGGTTTTCAACACCACTGACATTAGTGTGTAGTGTGTACCCTTATGTTAGAACAGGGCTACAGCGCAGGTGTTTGTTTGCATCTTGGCTAGCCATATGGAGTGGTTGTTTGAACTATGAATGGCTTGCGATCTCTAGCACGAGCATTCAGGTTGTATCTTTAACTATGAATGGTTGTTTTCAATTTCATACATGTTATTATAGATTAGACAAGGGGTAAATGAATGGATTTTCCTTGTTGGTAGAGAAGAGATCTTTGTTGGGTAATGAATGGATTTTTTCTTCAATGTGAATCTTCGATGCTGAGCTTTGTATGGATTTTGGTTTCTTTGGTAATTATGGGAAACATTGCAAATAAGTTGATCTTGTATCTGAACAGGGCTAATGTTGTTGTGGTTTATTGGGGAAAATTTTATTCCTCGAACAGGGCTATCTTGTATCTAACACAGAGCGCCATGAGAACACTGCATGTGGATGGTCAAGGATGATGGCCTGTTCACCTTGCATTGATGTGCTTGTTTCCTAAAGTTGTGTTGGCAAAAGTGAGCGATTTGAAACGCTGGCAACGTGATTGCATCGTGCCGGAAATAGCATTTTTTAAGTTTTATAATATTGACTTTGAAAGCCAAAAATTTCGTCCAAAAAGTCCTCGGGACGTGGGCAAAAAAGTGTGCCAAACGGGGTAACTCAGCTTCTTTTCCTGCAGTTTTTATCAACCGAGTTGCATAAGTGCGTGTTTGAACGCAGGCACGTATTGTACGTGCGGAAAAATAGCAGTTTTTTAGTTCATAATATGGATTTGAAAGCCCCAAATTTTCGTCGAAACATCCATCGGGACGTTGACAAAAAGTGTTCCAAACAGGGGTACTCAGCTTCGCATCCTGCAGATTTATCACCGAGTCGCAAAAGTGCGCGGTTTGAAACGCAGGCAACATTATGGTATCGTGCGGAAAATAGAATTTTTTTAGTTCATAATATGGACTTTGAAAGCCCAAATTTCATAGAAAAATTCCATCGGTGTTGGCAAAAAGTTACAAAACAAGGGTACTCAGCTTCGTTCCTGCGATTTATCAACCGAGTTGCAAAGTGCGCGGTTTGAAATGCAGCGCACGTGATTATATTGTGCCGGAAAATAGCAAGTTTTTATTCATAATATAGACTTTGAAGCACAAATTTCAGTCACAATAAAACCTCGGACGTGGCAAAAGTTGCCAAACAGGGGTACTCAGTTTCGTTCCTGCCAGATTTTCTTCATCCGAGTAGCAAAAGTTGGCGGTTTGAACGCAGGGCAACGTGATTGTATCATCTCTGGCAAATAGCAGTTTTTAAGTTCATAATATGGATTTAAAAACCCAAATTTCGTAAAAAATATCCATCGGACGTTGGCAAAAAGTGTGCCAAACAGGGGTACTCCATTCTTTCCTGCAGTTTTTATCAACATGAGTTGCAAAGTGCGTGGTTTGAAACGCAGGCAAACGTGATTGTATCATGCCGGAAAATAGCAGTTCTTTATTTCATATATGGACTTTGAAAGCCCCAAATTTCGTCGAAACAATCCATCGGGACGTTGAAAAAAAGTGTGCCAAACAGGGGTACTCAGCTTCGTTTCTGCTGATTTTTATCAACCGAGTCGCAAAAGTGCGCGGTTTGAAACGCAGGCAAACATTATTGTATCGGTGCGGAAAATTAGCATTTTTTTAGTTCAAATAATATGGATTTGGAAAGCCCAAATTTCATAAACAATCCCTCGGGACGTGGCAAAAAAAAGTGTGCCCAACAGAGGTACTCAGTTTCTTCCTGCAGTTTTCCTCTCCGAGTAGAAAAAGCTGCGCGTTTGAAACGCATGCAAACGTTCATTGTATCAGCCCGGCAAATAGAATTTTTTAAGTTCATAATATGGACTTTGAAATC
>QPKB01000007.1:10029152-10094134 GCA_003546025.1 Camphora micrantha
CCACATTGGGAAGCAAGAGGTTGAATCACTCCTTCATGAGTTGTCTCTTTCCCTTATTACTGTGGCAGGCTTCCCCCAACCACCAACAGGTCTAACCAAGCTTGACTTATCATGTGTGCGTACTATTTGCTTCCAGGCACTTAGCCATGAAAACTGGGCCGTGCCAAGCAAAGGGCTCAGGCCAAGATGTACCTGACCACTGCCGGTGCTAGGCTGTGCCCACGTAGCTAGGGTTCAGCTTAGCACGGCCCTAGGCACGGATTTATCCGTGTCATGCTAGGCCGTGCCACCCACGGGCGGGCCGGCTCACATGCCTCTTCTATTTTTTTAAAACAAGTTTATGAATTTTTTTATATATAAATTGAGAGAGACTTTATGGACTTTTAAGAGTTTTTAACTTGAAATAAACTTGAAACTATTAAAATAGATGCACAAACATTGAGTTGATTAACAAATGAATAATAATTCTTTAATTATTTTAAAATTTGAATTTTATTTATATAAAAAATTAAAAAAAATATATACAAACGCACATGCCGTGCCATGCCTCTGCCTAGGTTCCCTCGCCTAGCACGACACGGATAATTTTTGTGCCGTGCCGTACCATACTGAGGCCCAAGGACCCCCCTAGCCCAACACGGCCCATGGAAATAGCCTAGCCATGCCGGCACGTTGACTTGGTCAACGACCTAAGCACGGTTTTTCCGTGCCGGGCCTGGCGGTCCACCCAAATTTTCATCTCTATTAATGCACTATAGGCTATAGCTAATAAATCCATAAATCCATGTAGAAGAATGTCTATCAAGGGAAAGAGGGCAAATGGACAAGGGAGAACTAGAAAAATCAACTTCAGCATATTATTTTATCCATTGACTTAACAGTCTTAAAGTTAATTGCATCTTAAATTTATATCTTTTCTTTTTTTAGATTCAATCCAACAACAAGTGAAGGTTCAGTGAGTGTAGAATCAAGCATGGTACTTGATCCTGGGATAACCGGAATATCGAACAGGGTGGATTGATTGAAGGTGAGCTCAGGTGGAAACCATAGAGCTAGGATGCACATGTACATGGACACTCGTAAGGGAATATTTTATCTTCCTCTATTGTACGTTGATCAAATCAGTTCATACCAAATCGACCTATTTCTAGTTTACTTCATTTTAGAAAGGATGATAATACTCATCTCCTTATTAGTATCTGATTAATCAAGTGGTTTGTATCATTTTGAATATATATATATATATATATAGGGAGATAGCATCTTTCACTTTACTATGAGTGATAAGGTAGGGTTTCTCACATTCATATCCAATGCCAACAACTTAAATGTGAGGGCTCCCACCTTATCTCTTATAGTAAGGTGAGTGATACTCTCATAGAAGCATCTCCCATATATATATATATATATATATATATATATATGGCCAGCTTGAGTGGATGAGAGAGGGTTGTCCGCTGCCTACGGTGGGGTCCACTGTTCGGTCCATCAAAAAGGACCACACACATGGCCCCCCTCAATTGCACATGTCCATTGAAATTTGGCCATTCGACCGTTGGATCGAGTAACATCCATCCGAATGGACTGTATACCATTAAAATTTTTTGGCCCAGATGGAGATGATAGAAATCAAAGATAGGGCTGCTTTTTTGTATAGAGGAGGGCCTCTGGGTGTCCTTCAAATCCCCTCATCCCCATTCCCATGTGGGTCCCCAGGTAGGCCCTAGACCATTGAGCGGACAACCTTATCCTTACTCGAGCGGATGATAGGTTTGCAAATATAATTTATACCTAGCTATATCTCTACTTGTGAGAGCAAAGATATTAACCCAGTGTCGTATCCAATGGACAAAAGGGCAATGTTGTGTTTGTTCCCAAATTCCTAAACTAATACTAGTAGAAATCGAAGTGTTGATTTGATGAGTTTGATTCCTAAATTAGCAAAGTAAACACAATCAAAGAAAAGATCTTATGGTACGAATCCACCTTAGCCTCGTGTAATGGCGAATATAGGCCTAGGGTTTCACCATCAACACTAAAAAGGACTCGCTCTTGTTACAAACCTCCACAGAGTTAACAAATAAGAGATGTGGGTTTAGATCGGGGCATAACTTATCTCGATGGCATAGATTATCTTAGATCTAACAACACATTCATTCAAGCATCGTTATATGATTAGTTTTCGAATCTACAAGATTAAAATACTAAAGAAAGATATTGCATGAATTTAGAAAATCCAATCAATGGATAACACTCATGTCATATAACTAAAAGTGTTTAAAGTAAAACCCTAGAACTTATACATCACCAAAATAGAAGGTTAGAGCTTTATCACAACCCTAAAATAGAGATTTAGTTACTCATGGAGAGAGATTAATGAAGAATCCTTGACGAAATTTTCATTAATGCTCCTTCAAAAGCTCCAAAATCAGCCTCCGGATCTTCTCCCAAGATGTGAATGACCTAAAAATGAGTTTGGCTCGCTTTATATAGACTTTTCTCCAAAAATCTCTTCAATTCGTGCTAGGAGGTGGAATCCACCAGGGTTGAAAGTCCGGACGCTAGCCGGACGCTAGGATGCAGTAACCTCGGGGTCAACTTCTGGGTTTGGCGTCCGGACGCCCGGAGACAGTATGCTCCAGTTCGTCTCGCGTTGGCTCTATTTAACTCTAAATTCTGGTTCTTCACCTAAAACACATGCAAACATGAAATTAATGCAAATAGGGTCATGTACTTACCATTCCAAGGTGCAACAAAGTCATCATTGAGGAGTTAAAATGATACATTTAAGCTCTCATCTGTGTCCTAACCTAGCAAATCCATAAAGAGACATATTGTTTAAATTGAATATCTCGAGCCAATCTGCAACAATAGCCTCTCGAATTTAGGCCTTGGCCCTTGGGCTTTCTACCAAGGCATCTTTCTTCCCAATTTCATTCTGTCACAAGGTGCCACTCAACTTATACGGGTATTTTTATTTCTCATTTTGTCTTTACTTTTATAGTTGATTCGAGTAAAGGTTATTTTAAAGAAATAATAAAATATAAGTGAGTTATGATAATATTTTATTTTTAGTTATTTGTGATGGAATCTTTTTGACTTTTTTAATTGAAAAGTGGAGTTTTTTTGTCTTTTATTAATTGGAGAAATGAGGTTGTTTTTTGACTTTTTTGAGAAAAATGTGGGAAATTTAAATTAAAGTGCTTTTGATGGATTTTTTTTTTTTTTTTATTTTTATTTTTTTTTGAGAAATTGGACTTTACCTTACTTAACTCTAATAGTATAATTGCCAAACAATCTTCCTTTTAAATACTGTAAATGTTTTTTGGTTATATGCATTGGCTTTTGACAATCTTCTCTTTAAGTGGACCTGTACATGTTGTGTCCATCATACATGTGGCCATCTAGACTGTCAAAATCACAGAATACGTTCTAGATAAGACTAGATAGCTTATAAAATGACATTGGTGTAAACAGTAAAAGTACTTTCCATTATGATCTCTTTTGCTTGCAAGGTAAAATGGTTAATTTCAATTGAAAAATAATTAAGAAAGAGATTGGGCGCCACAAAGTTTAAGAGAACCATATCTTATGAAGATAATTGAGAGATTATCATATAATAATGTTTACATAGAGTTTCTAGTGGATGACTTCCTGTTGGTCCGCATGCACCTCACCTTTGATTGATACTTGCCATTCTCATCAAACTCCAAATAAATAGGTACTGTGCTTAGTTTTGACAAAATTCAAAGTATAATTTCTACTATTGTACTGATCAATGCATAAAATATTGTGAATGTAACCAATCATGGTACATCAAATAAAAAAAATCACAAAACAAGTGAAAGAAATAAAACAAAAGGAAAAAAAAAAAAAAAAAGTTTTCAGACTTGTGTTACTTGATAGTGTGCCTAAGGCCATGGTGAAAAGAGAACAATCTTTCACTATCTCTGAGTAAATAAGGCCTACAATTTGTGGTTTTGTCCCCTCCTAGCTCGCACCTCTTAGAGATTAAATTGGTTTTTATCAACCATAAAAGCCTCCAACTAAGGGACTGGTGTATAGTATCACCCAGAAGATCAGTCACTATAGAGTAGACGACTTTTTTTCACAAGAAGATAGTGAGAATGACTACTGAACCAAGCTCTTCACACATTGATCAATCAATGATGTATATCACTCCAAATGGAGTGCATATACATAAGAGGGCATGAGATTTGAATGTCTTAGATAAAGCAAAGCTGAGACCCACTTGAGTCATTGGAACTTGCCACTTTAAAAATTGTTTCCATGGTAACTTCATGCAAGCATGATCATAGGATAATTTATCATAATACCATTTAATTAGGAATACTCTAGGATATGAATGGATCGAGTGAGTCTAAATTCTGTGGTCTTCTAAAACTAAATTAGGCTAAGAGTACTTAGATTGTTACCTAAAGTCCTCACCTAATCCCCATCTAAAACATTTATTGATCACAGACCTGAACTTGGGCTTCGACTAAACTTTGTATAAATCATATGAATTTTTATCTTAAATTCAACCCGTTAGTCAATCATTTATTGAGTATAGAGGTTAGTTCAATACCCTTTTACTGGTTTGATTATACAAATATTTTATTTTTTTCATTTCAGAGGAGAGAATTTTATAGGATAGTGATAAGACCAATTATGACCTATGGAGCAGAATGTTAGCCAATCAATGAAGGGCGAAACCATTGAATGGTATCGATGGTACTAGCAGTACTCTCTGGGGGTGACATGAGAGCAGATTGTGCTTTCCATGGATGCTCGTTATGAGCCAATTACAAAGTGCGAAGATTTCCCATGCAAGTTGTCCAAACTTGGACATAACCCTGCCATGCTCAATCACTAGCACTAGTCTCAGCGTCTATCACATAGAGTCAAGGGACTCTCCAAGCCATATCTTCTTAGTTTGTACCCGAGTGGCCTGCAAGATGACATCAGGATTGGGGCATAAAAACTAAATCCAACCAGTCTCCCTGATGGATTTAGTTTGGCGCGATTACAAGAAGAGGAGGCAAACCTGTACAGGAGGATGTTCCAAATGAAAGTAAGGCGTCCATCCATGGTGTCTAATTCCACTGAACCCAAGTTTGCAGTTCGAGATATCAAGAAACTCACACCAGCAGAAGATCGAAAAATGAGGCTGAAGGGTCTTTGGTTTCATTGTGAAGAAAATACACTCCCAACCATAGAAGCAAACCCTAGAAATTATCTAGATTTCTGTCTCTATTAAGCCTTCTACTTTATGTAGGTATTCTTCTAAATTATGGCTTACTTCTAGTTCTCTATTTATAGTAGCTTCATTTGGTTTGACAAGTCTAATGGACTCTAATTATATTCTAGTCGATTTTACGACTTCTTGGATTCTTCCAACTTTCCTCTCATTCCATTTAACAAGATCCTGTCCTAATAAGAAAAGGACTTTGATTAAATTCGTTTAGTAACAATCCTAAACTTAAACCATCTATTTTCAATAATATCAGCACATTCATCTTCCCCTAAGCCACATATTGAGAAAGTTGTTGTCAGGGATAATTAGGGCAAACAACACGCGATCAATCACAACTAAACGCAATCCGCATGACATACAGATTTACATGGTTCAACAAACTTTCTTACATCCATGTTTTCATTATGAAGTATTGGGTAACTCATTATAAGGATTCTAAACTCTCTAACACTTAGCCTACTCTCTCCCTATAAATCTCAATCTTGCTCTCACGGCCTCTCCCCTTATAGAAACTCTGACACCACGGGAGAGAGCTCTCACATCTCTAACTCTCTCACCGTGTCTAGGGTTGTAGACTACACCAATATATAATCTCCCATTTCTTGCCCCAAAAGGCCCAGGTACAATGACTAAAATACCCTTGACCCTGAACCTGGTCATTGGCCAACTCATGAACCAATTCGGTCAAACCGGAATGTAAGACATAAACCCAACACCTAAAGGGCCAATAAATTCTTGGGTACATGGTATTAGTATTGAGAAGGATCGGGGAGTGATCCGAAGCCCCTATAGCTAGGACACTTAAAATAGCTTGAAGAAAGCTTAGTTTGTCATTCTACATTCCCAATCACCTTATTTTATACTTTTTCTTCCCTTGGTCCATGTAAATGCCGGCCTAACCAACCCAAAATGTGTCATTCTCGGTTTACGTAAATACAATAGTGTGCGGATGTCATGCCCCAAGCCCGAGATTGCACACATCTTGAGGCGTGGCAAACGCCCGCATGGGGATTTCAAGTCAAACTCGTTGACCCTTGTCGATCCCCACGAACATAATTCACCTACAGGATTTCACGTGTGAGGTTTAAATTCCCATATACCTGTATAATTTTGTCAAATAGGTATCCAATTGTAACCCAAACAATATCAAATGCATCAAGATATAGAGCATAAGGTTCGTGAGCATAGATTAAAAGTTCAAGAACAAAAGATAGAGAGAGAAAGAAGTACGTTTGTTAAGTTTTACAAGCCATAGTCAAAACAAGTTTAAAAACTATAACAAAAGATGTAGCAATCAAAGCCACGGTCCATGGGTCATTTGCGTCCAATCTCAGCGGGTAGATGTCTAGAAAACATCATCAGAAATCTATTCAGCTACGCGACGGGGAGATTCCTCCTCATGGATCTCCGGGTCGGTGGCATCGAGGTACTCACCTGTAACGCCAAGTGTAGCACTATTACACTAAACTAAGCAAGATAAACAGATATAAATCATTTAACATGTGACAAATGAATTGTTAAATAGATATAAATCACAGGAGGTCAAAGCATAATTACTAGGTAAATCTGAGCATGAATAAGCATGAGACGTACGAATCATAATTTATAGGTATACACAATAACAGAACTAAATGGCACATCCACATTGGCTATATTCTCTCAAATTAACTATGGAAACATGAATGTAAAGTGAGAGTAGAAACATAACAGAACAGAATATGGTGGTACCATTAGGAGACGAGGGCCCAAAACTCCCCATCATGGACCTAGGGTGCCGATCAACCCTCAGAATATAATCCCATCTGCAGAAGGCCAGAAATATACACAACCCACACTTAGTCGGGTCCGACTTAGATAGGGGTCGAAGCCAAGTTGTGCCGACTCGCAAAATAAAAGTATAAATTAACAGATGCTATACAGAACATATCATATCATAATTCTGAACTTATCAAAATTGAGCTGTGCTACTTGTCCCAGGACTTGTCCCGGGACTTGGACCGAACCCCCATGGGGGCCCTTGGATCCCAGGCTGTCCTGGGATCCAACGGCCCCCATGGGGGCCGGTCCATGTCCCGGGACAAAAGTCCCGGGACAAGTAGCTTTTCTCATCAAAATTTAACTGATAAGAAGCATAAACATATATAATATAAACATATACATAAGCAATATATACATAACTAAACAGAAGTATGATCAAATCCTATGAGAGTACTAGAAACGGAATACAATGCATATACATAGATCATATACGTAATCAAGATATAAAACAAGCCAATCCTACAGTCTCGGGAACTCTCGGGGTCTTCACCGTCGAACTAAATGTAGTACTAAGGATTCCGATGTTAGTGGCCTACAAAAGAACCCTTGGCGTTACTTAATTTGGGCACCAAACCCCTTAGTATGACACATTTGGTTCGGACCCGACAGAAGTCATGCGCGATAGAACGGGCAATCACGCGCTCGAGCGGACCCAACCAAAGGTCAAGCGCGCTCAAGCGGGCAATCACGCGCTCGAGCGGGTAGTCCAGAATTATGTACCCGAATTCTGAACTTCCCTGCGCTCTTCCAAAGCCAACCATGGCCTACTCCCAGACTTCAAACCACATTAGATGGATAAATTGAGCCTCCAAACATGCTGACAACATCCCCAATAAACCAACATTAAACATCAATAAAAACCAATCCATTTATTACACAAAATATGAACAAAAATCAAATTTGAGCATAGAAGTGGGTAATCTAACATGAATAGCATATATATGGAATCAAATGAGGATACATGCACACAATTATATGAGTTCAACTTGCCTTGGGTGTTAGCAAATTCAAATCCTACACTTCACACCTCTCCTAGCAAGTCCAAGCCTTCTAAATACAAAACCCCCAAAAATGTACCTCTAGAAACAACCTAAAATGATAAAATGAAATGGGATGAGGTAGAAGAAGATGCATGCACGAATTGTAACATCATTACACTGATTTGAAGCAAAAGCAAGGAAAAGGAAGATGAAAACTTACCAATGTTGAAGATTAAAGAGAAGGAAGCTTGAAGGAGATCATAACTCTTGTAGAAGAAGATGAGTTGAGGATGAAGATGAAGATGGAGTTATCAAATCTCACATGCAAGGTCTCTAACCATCTTATCTTCAGAAGCTCTTGGGAAAGGGATAAAGGAGAAAGGAAGTTTCAGCTTGAAATGCAGGGAGGAAAGAAGAGGATCGGTGGTGTGGTTGTTTTGAATGAAACTTTTCTGGACTTTGCATGCAAGTCCACTAAGTTGCAGAATTTTTAAAATGGGGCTTGGCTTGAAAAATGGGCTGGAAATGGGTCAAGATGGATCCAAATCCATTGGGTCAAAACATAAGAATTAAAGCCCATGCTATGCTCTATGCAATGCACTAAAAACCCATAAAATTCTACATACACACATTAAATCCAAAACACTTCAAAAGTATTAGTCAACCTAGTCCATGGTCAAATCCAACTAATTATACCTAATCAAGCGCAATTACATTCAAAACATCTATTAAGCTACTAATCTAAATTAATTAACTCTAAATCAGGATTAAGATGGGTCAGGGTGTTACAGCGGATCCCCTGTTTTGTTTAAATAAAGAAATATTGTTTCATCCAATCAAGATTTATTGAATGTATAAAATTTTATCCTTTTTTTTTTTTTTTTTGTTCATTCAAAGAAGCAATTGAGCGGGTACATTAGCTAACATGAGATTTTGATTCTAAGAAATAGGAGAGCCAGACTCAAGATATGAACCTCATGGATATCCTCTTACCAATTCAAGAGGTCCTTGCCAAGCATAGTTATTAATTTCATTTCGTTTCGGCCGAAATAACCGAAATTTTTCGTTTCGGTCAAGCGGCCGAAATAAAATTTCGGCTCAAACTTTTCGGTTTGAATTTCGGTCAATATCGGCCGAAATGTGACTTTTCGACTGAAATGAAATTTTACATAATTAATTTTTTTTACACATATTTTGTATTTTTTATATCTTCACAAAATTTAATTCCAAAAAAATTACTATAATGGATTAAATCAATATTTATTACTTCGTCTATTTTTTTTACTTATATGTGTATATATATTATGTTATGTTTTCCCCGAAATGTAATTCCGAAAAGTTTCACTGAAATTCCGAATTGGCCGAGACTTTTCATTTTGTAGGCCAGAGCGAAATGAGGTCCGAAACGATATTAACAACTATGTTACCAAGCCATAAAAAGGTACTAACTGTGTTGACATCCCATGCAAACTGTGTATGATGTGGATACTATGTAATCATCTCGACAAAAAGTAATGCAAATTATATACTCTAACATAATGCTATGGGTTCTCTCTCTCTCTCTCTCTCTCTCTCTCTCTCTCTCTATATATATATATATATACACACTCTATTGTCGGGTTCTATATTTTAGCTATGGGGGTGGGTGTCATATTTTAAAAATTTTATTTACTCTCAAGCAAAAAAGGTAATTCAGCCTGATGGGGGTGGGTCCCATGTTTGGCTATACGCAACAAACTAGCCTAATTAACTTATCCTTGCCATTCACAAAGGCTATGGTCATATATTCTTCAAAATAGATCAACAAAGGCACACTTTAACTTCTCCCACAAAATCTAGAGCAATATAAGTATCTTTCTTTCCACATTAAATAGATTATACAGGTAATACAACTATTTTTTATTTATTTATTTATTTATTTATTTATTTTAAATACAACTAATGTTTCTTTCTCAAACAGGACTCAAACAGGAATACGATTGACAAGGACCATTGAAATGCGTTCTTTGGTCTCATGTGTGGATTCTGTATATCCATCTCTGTTCTGGTATAGAACTTCCATCACACGAGCAAAGTTTACTGGCCTTATAAGGAGAGCCATAGGAAAAGCCATAGGCTTCAAGCACTCCTCATTTATGTCTTTCCAGGCATCTGCAACCAGTTCTCTAAACTTGGTGCAGGTCTCTTCATATGTGCCCCCGTACTGCTTCATGTAGACTTCAATACTGGACACCACATGTCCTCTCTCTTGCTCCATCTACGCACAGACATAAAAAGGAAAAACAAAAGAAATGATGGAGTAAGGATGATTATAATGATGGATTCAAATTCAATAATGTAATTCACAAGATGCATCCCATGACCCAAATGCTTGCTTTTATATATGATCAGATTTCATTTTCTTAGTGTTTTATGATAAGAAGTGAAAGTGCATCAAACACCACTCGACCTAAACTCCTAATTACTATAAAAAAAAAAAATTTTAAAAAAAAAAAAAAAAAAAATGAAGAGATTTTTTGCTGCAGACAAATTCTCTTTTAGGGACAGTTTTTTACCACTTTGTAAAAGTAATTTTATATATACCTTGTTTGATGTGATGTCATCTCGGAGTCGATTAACAATAGAAACAGCTTTAACGAGCTTAGGCATACTTCTTGCCCATTCAAAGGCTTCCGTTGTTGCAATATCTCCCATCCCAACAAACGAAATCAATGTAAGCAACTTGTATCCGCAAGTGATCAAGGCGACATTCATATACTCTTCATATGTTGGCACATAACCCGTGTTAAACCACTGTGCTTCAATAAGGAAATATTTTGATATTTCTTTAAACTGTGAACACATACCAAGAAAAGAAACAAGAAAATCACTTAGTAATACTGACATTGAAATATATACACATGTAAATATTATTACTATGGTTGTTAATGTTTCCTAATTCTCTTCATGAATACATCAATTTTAGTAAAAGAAGGTTTGTGTACTGTACAGCATCTTTTAAGAAGGAGATACGATAGGATTTTTCTTCAAGAGCCAATTCCTCCTCAAATTCGTCAACAGCATCTAAGAGTGCAACAAAGTGCAGCTTCATGAAATCAGGCAGCTGGTCTACCATGCTACGATCCCACCTGTAAATTCAAAGAACCATCATAATTTTTGTTTCATATGAAATAATTAAGAGGGTTTTATTATAGTGCTAAAGAGGTGACTATAGTTGTGGCAAAATGTGATCAGACCTGCTACCCTACCCCATATCCAACATGCATTTGACCTGCATCCTATGCGGGTCAATCAGAGTCAGATAAATCAGACCCGCAACAAATGGGTTGGGGTACGCAGGAATATTGACCTGCATAAACCATTTAAGTGGGCTGGGTTAGGATGGACCCGAACACCTTAACCAATTTAAAGGGTTTGATGATTTAGCATTAGGGTTTAATGATTTAGCATTTTTGTACTTTGGGCGCCTTTTTTGGTCCTAGGAGCTAAAGTCAATTATAACATGTTAATGCTTTAAAATTTAAATGGATTGGCCTTGTGAGACACTTCTACAAGTTGTAACACTTTAAAGTAGGTGTACAAATAACAAACCTTTCGATCACATTGGTATAAAGTTCAAGTTCCTCTAAAGTACCATATACATCATAGATGTCATCCAATATTGATGTCAATGATAAACATTTAGTGGTTATCCTTCTAGCACGAGAATATTGTTGATCGGGATAAACTGCTAATATCCAAAAGTAGCACTCCACCACTCTATCCCTTATAAAGGGTAGCTTTGCACCAAAATCCCAATGCTTCCACCACCTAAATAGGAAAAGTTCATGTTCAAAAGCCTAATTATCTTAAAATGACAATTCCACAATTGTTAAAAGAAATAAATTATTTGTTTATAATGAAACTTACATTGATATTTCTCTTATCTCTACTTTATGCAATGACTGCAATAGATTGAAATCCAACTTCGCAAACTCTAACAGGTTGTCATTTCGCTCATCCTCTTCTTGGTAGATTGCGATATAATACCTTGAAAGTAGCCTCTCAATGCTCTTGCGCAAAGGTAGCTCTAAGGCAAGCTGAACTAGGCTAGAAAGAGGCGAATGAAGATTGGGCAGTGCCAATTTAAGATGCTTTCTAGCAAAAGAATTGGCTTCGTCCAATATGTCTTCTCCATGTATTACAAAATGTGATGCCTCGTATAAACTAACCAAACCTCGAATGTTACCAGCTAAAGTTTCCTTGAAATTGCCTTTTTCATCTTTGAACTTGATGAATACATCTGTTACGTAATATGCCAACAATTAGTCATGACAAGCTTAGAGAATTTACAAAGAAAGAGACTAGTATGTCTTCTCAATGAATCAACTTTTAGTGCTTTTGATTGACTGACTAGAAATGCCAATGGTACTAATTTTTTTTTATAGCTAACTATTCACACTTGCATTTCATATGCCATATAAAAAAATAAGCTTGGATCACCAAATTTTAATAGTCACCATTTTGGTGGTTCCTCAAATCAAAATGCAACCATAAATCTGTTTTGGATGTGAAAAAAATATATAAACATAATATTTGAAAGAAGGAAATGTAAGATTGAGTCATGGCATTTTGATTTAGAAAAATACCAAAATGGTGATTCTAGGACTAGGTGGCCTAGACTCATCAAAATAATGGAAAAAAACAAAACTTACTTGAGGACACGCAATATCCTTCTTGCCTAAGGAGCCTAAATCGGAGAGCAACAGCATGCAAGTCATCATCACTTTCATACTTTCCTTCTTTATCCTCATTGTATATCCGAAGCAATGCATCAGCCATCTCCTTTTCAAAATGATAGGCCACTCCAAGGCGATGGATTGCATCAATCATACTAATTTCTTGCAGAGGGTAGTTTTTGACATTGCCGAGCATTTTCTTCATTTCTTCCTTCAATTCACTAGCCCGTAATTGCATCTGTGGATCGGGTTTCTGCATCAACAACAAACATATGAGTTATATGTTCCTGATATAAGGTAACGACAATGTTTGCTCTTGAGGAGTATAGAAGTTTCTAGTCAATCGAGTTGGTCAATGGTGTATGTTATGGTCTCTAAAGAAAGATATCTGCATATGTAAGTGTATATATATAATTTGCACTTGTCTGCAAAATGTCCCACATGCATGACCATAAAGGAGGAACGAGTGACGGTAACTTTTAGAAGAATCTGAGGAGAATATGAGATATCAACCTGATCAAATGATCCTAACCATTAATTTTATTGATTGGTTATATGAACTTCATTTGAAAGGATTTGGATTTGGCTGAACCATAAAATAATAGTGCTGAAAATGGGATTTTCCAAAAGGGAGCTTTTCTGGAAGATTTTCTAAGTACTCTACAGTTGACAAGATGGCACTTGTCTTTGCAGTAAATCACTATGGAGTGTACTGTGGAGGTACTTTGTGTTGAGTTTTACTCAATAAAAGAACAAGAAATCTATTTATAGTTATACTGTAATTGAATGAACTCGCCCAATGGGTTCACCATGGACGTATACCTCGTCATTAGACTCTCCAAATCTGATCAGGATTAGTGTTCGAACTCTCATGTGAAGAAGAAAAAAAAAAAAAAAAGCCTCTTGAAGTTTAAATAGAAGAATGATAGCATTATAAAGCGTAGAGTCTTTAGTAGCTACATTGATTACGTTGGGAAGTCTCACTTCCCACATCGTACAAGTCTTAAGTTGGACAGGGCTTCATATACTTGTTTGGGCCTTCCACCTATCAGGTAAAGCTTTTAAGGGTTTTTTTTTTTTTTTTTTTTTTTTTTTTTTTTTTTTTTTTGCTAAGAGGCAATTGTATATTAGAAAGAGGGAGAGAAGGCAAAAAGCTCCAAAAAGGAACACAGGCCGGTCGACCTGGGAACGGCCCATTTCACAGAATTTTTTAAGGAAGATGAAAATGAGAGGGCTTCTTCCAAGGGACTTTGAGGCTCATTGAACAAGCTTGGGAAAATGACTTAAAAAGGATGAAAATAGAATTTAAAGCCATGAAACTTTCAAACCAAAATATGGATTTTAAAGAGAAAGTAATTGGAAAGCTTGAAATGATTTTTGAACTTAAGGAAAAACCATATTGAGATTTTAAAAAAACTTGAACTAAAAACTTCATGATCTTTAAGAGAATTAAGATTAGAAAACCATGCATATCATTTAATAAAAACAAAGATTATGAAAGAGTAAAATGCATGAAGATCATAAGATGAAGAACATGAATGAATGAGAGGACAAGCTATGAAAATAAATGCATCCTATCAAATTGCAACAAAATAAAAACTCTAACAATCTCCCCCTTTGCAATTTGATGGCAAATCTAGAAGCTTGAACTCTCTCTCTATCTCCTCCGAACCTTGAAGAACAACTTCTTTGGATATTTAAGGAGCTTTGGATATTAAGGAGCATTTGGATATTAAGGAGCTTTGGATTTTCCTTGCGAGAGCAAAACGAAGGTAAAACTTCTCCCCCTCAACTAGATAAACCTTGAATCGTCTCCCCCTCAATTGGAGACCACATGATATTTCTCTGCAAAGAGAGGCCACTGAACAGAGAGGAAGCCAAGCTTTTGGGGTTGGTTTATGTTATCTTCCATGACATCAGAGCGGGTTCCGATCCCGTTGTTCTTGTGTAGCCTACGTAGCAGGCACATCCATGAAAATCTGTTAAGCCTGCACATGGGCCTGCCACATGTGGGGGAGTGTTAAGAAGTTCCACATCCCACATCGTCCAAATCCTGAGTTGGACCTTTCACCTATCGGTATCTTATAGATTCCATATATACAAGAAATTAAGACTTAGAGAGCGTGCTATATTATATACATTGAGATGAGGTTTGTGGTTACCAAGTCATCAAGAGAGGATGTGATGAAGTGATTGCCCCAAACACAAGGATGAAAGTTTGCATTTTTGCGCACTATCTTGCATTTTTCATCTCCTTGAGAGTTGGATTTGTTTGGACCATCGGAATGGCCAGAGCCTAAAACAAGAGACATGAGTATGTAGTTGTGTTTTGGTTACGATTATGGAAGCAGAAGAGCTAGTTGTGGGTGAATGGAAGGCAACAATGCATGGACGGTGATTTATAGGCTTGTGGGTGAGGACTAATCAGTGTAACTTATTAATTGTTGGCGCGCGTGGTTTCATATGGGTTTCCTTACAACGGTAACAAATAATTTTTTTCTGTGGTTTGGTTTCGTATGCTACTCAAATCAATTACTTCTTATGTATATCTATTCGATGTGAAAACAAATCCATTGGACAATGACTTGCGTGTTCCAATTTCAAGCATACAACAAAATGGCCCATTTAGATAAATCCCTATATATTCCATTAACTCCGTGCAAATAATAGGACCATTTAAGTTAAGTACTTCCTTACATTGGATTTCCATGCAAATAAACAGACTCATTTGGATCAATTACTTCCTATGTACTCTAATTCTTATATTTCTATATTAAATTTATATTTCTACACTATTTCATTGTAATTCCTAATTAGTATTTTCTATTTCACCAGCAGCCAATTGGCTATAAAAATTAATAAATGAAAAAAGAAATGTAACTCCACCATCTTGCTGATTGCATTTTATTGTCGATCGTAAGCCCAAATAAAGGAGAAGAGTTAAAGTCTTCTTGAAAAAATTAAGAGCTTATTTTTTTTCTCCCAAGCCCTAGTTCTCAAGCATATAAGGGAAGGGCTTGAGAACTGCAGGCCCTATGAGGGTTTTGGCCCACCACAAGCTTGGTACGTAGAGCACCTGGCCCATTAAATATTTTAAGGTCTCCTCCAAGACATTAATATAGAGTTTAAAACCTTGAACACAACCTGTTTGGAGTACTGAGCCTACGAAATAGACTCTATGAATATGTTTTTGCACTCACTGTCCATTTAATAGCCTTAGATTAAAAACAGTCAATGAACCTGATTATTTTGTAATTACTACATTCCAAATGCCTCTTATCTACTAGGTCTTTTGTGCCCACAAACTCTTCCATGTATAATAATTTTTGAAGCAACATAAATTTCTAGGTCCAATTCTTTAGGATGTATGCCTTTCAGGGGTACTGGGAGTAGTAGGGGACTGGGGTGGTCATGGCCCCTAAAATTTCATAATGTTGTTAATTTCTGTAGTTATTCATATTGGCACCCCGAGATCGAATTTTTTTTTTTTTTTTATAGTGGTCCCCAGGCAATATATCCCGGTTCCACAAGTGCCCTTACTTTTATCCCTCTCCAATACAAGATAGTAAGTGCATTTCTCGGCCAACCCTTTATCAAATATGGTTATTTATTTTGTACAGTTTAGGTTTTCTCATATTAAAAACTTTACCAACTAGTGATAAATGGCCATACGAGGATTAGCCAGATTTCACTTTAGTAGAAGTTGAGCAAATTGTAGCCCAACTCTAATGGTGTGGACTTAGCCCGGGGGAATACAAGAAGAAAGAATTACTTAAGTAGTTTACAATTTAAAACATTAGCCAAGGCTTGAAGCATCTCAGCTTTAACCATGATTAGTACTATTTGAGGGAGAATCTGTATATATACTCAACAATCATGAGAAATGTGCAAGGAGCAATAGTTTTTACCAGGCTGTGTAGGATTCGAACTCTGGAAACACCGCTACCTCTTCCTCGGCTCTCTTCCCAGGTGAGTGGCCGGGCTGTCTTCCCATGGGTGTTGGCTCTGTCTTGGGTCCCACCTCCCTTGGCAAGGATTTGAGAAAAAAAAGTACAAGAAACTCAATGACAAACATCCTATTCATAATGATTACAAGTTAAGAAAATCAATAAAATATGGGGGCGTGCACATTACTTGCATGGGGTTATATATGCTCCAAAATATTAAGCCAATTATATATACTACCGACAAACGGAAAAGTCTTATATATGCACCCCACATGCTTAAAAAAAAAAAAAAAAAAAAAAAAAAAAAAAAAAACCAAATGCTTCACGGATGACAAAGAATCTTAAACCTATATCCATATGCACATTAGCCCATCAAATGATCTAGCTCGAAGATTTTGGAATCTTAATGACTATATACATAAACCCTGAGGGGTAGCTCAGTTGGCCTAGGACCACGGTTTGAACTCGAAAGTTGTGAGTTCAAAACTACACTACCCTACTAGGGCTACAGGGGAATTTTACCATGCTTTCTCTTTTGTGCCCGTAGGAATTATTCTGGCCCAAAGGGCTGGAACCCTACGTTATCCAAAAGAAAAAAGACAACTATACATATGAAAACTTATTATCATAGGATCAATTGTAATTCATGTTTGGATCAGTATCAAAATAATACCTGAGTAGGTATCTGAGGGGATTTGATTAATCATTGGTACGAGCAAGCTTATGGAGGACTGAACGTACTGGATCTAGATTTCTAGACTCACATTATTTTATTGCAGTTGGTAGATGTCGATAGCTGATCCATGGCGATGGCAACATGAGATCTTTTTTTTTTTTTTTGGGCATGTTTCGCATGACTTCTTTTTATTATCTCCTCACTAGTCACTGATTCCGTGATGCCAATGGGTCAGTTTTAGATTTGGTAAAGGGCAAATGGGTCAAGTTCAGAAGGTGACCTGCACTCCACCCAATTAGAGTTGGATTTGCTTGTGATTTCTCAAACTGTTTGACACATACATATTTTGAGCCAAATGTGGGCAAAGTGTTAGTGATCCATATGCAAAACTTGGCCCAACTTCTAGCTACAGTCATGGGGGGAGGCAATGAGCATAGTTTTATCATGACCCTTTAAAAACCAGTCCTGTTTCCATCATAATTTGGTAAGGGTTTTTCGATGAACTTTACAACCTTTGATCATGGCTTGATTTTAGAATAAAACAGTTTCACAAGGATGTGCAAAATACCAACAAGATTATATCCTGCGTGGAGTGATAAACAACCTATGTGACAACCAAACTGCCCAGGGATCAGCCCGTGGGCCTCCGTATTACAAATCTAAACTGCTGAAACTAAACCGCCTCCTCTTATATGAGCCCTTGGCCAAATTTCACACGTATAGTAGATTAGCAATAAAAGCCCGGGCTTATATAAAAATAAACAGTTGTTAAGATGTATATATTTCTTTAAAATAATAATGGAAAGAAAATAACCCTAAAATAAAAATATATAGTATTTAGCTAAAATAATATATATAGGCACATACAAAGTATCAAATTTGACAGTAATTAATTGCAGTTTAGTCATACGAGGGGATTGCCCCCGTTAGAGCGAAACCTTTAGTTAGGCTAGACATGATCAATTTGATGTTGGGCCCACATGACTAGAACCTAATCTCTCTAAGAATTAAAAGGTGGTAGAGTGCTTTAGAGAGGTTTGAGTTTTTAAGGTAGGGTCCAAATGCTCAATCTTTTTGTGTTTTGCCTCGAAGAGATTCAGACTCGGTATGCAGAGAAGGAAGATATCAGGTCTCTCATTGTTAATGTGCAAAGTGTTTATTTTTTTTCATATATAATTCAATGAGACTATTGCTATTATAATATATTAAGCTAGGAGGTTTTTGCTTCAATTTTGACCATCGGTTATAATTTTGACCAGAAGTTACATCAACTACCTTCTTTATCTTAAGCACTCATAACTAAGGGTACTGTAAATATGGGCGGGCAGCCCAAGCCCGGCACGGGAAAACAGTGCCTAGGCCGTGCCTGGGCCCGTTGACCAACGGCACGTCCCGATACGGCAGTCCACACTGGGCCGTGATAGGCCGTGCTGGGCCGAGCCTGCCAGGCTCAAGGCATGGCCCGGCACGGCACAGTTAACATCCGTGCCGTGCTGGGCCAGTGCCCTAAGCCCCGCGGTCGGCCCGGCCCGGCCCTGCACAAGGCACGGCATGGCCCTGCCCGTGGAAGGCCCCCAACAACCATATTTTTAAAAACCCCAGCTCCCCCCCTTTATCAAAAACGGGTGGATTTTTTTATTTTTTTATTTACCTTTTTAACCCCCCAACAGCTATAAAGGGTTAAATGTGGGGGTATTAGTGTCTTTTTATCATTTTTTACCATTATACCCCCAATTGCTATAAAACGGTCATATAAGGGGGTATTTTATGTCATTTTATCACTTAGAAATTCTAAAAATAGCTCTCATTGCTCTCTTTTCTCTACACTCATCTACTCTCTCATTTCTCACACTCTCTCTAAAGTTCTAAGGCTCTAAGCTCTCTTAAGTTTCTTTATAAAGTCTAGGCTCTCTAAAATGTTTTCTAAGAAGTGAAGAGTGAGAGTGACTTCTTTAAAGTGGTGGATTTAACTAAGAAGGACTTCTCCATTAGCTCTCCCTCTCTCATAAAGGTATTTATTATCTTTAATTTTGAGTTTTATTAAGTAACAATATACATAGTAAATATTTATCACAAAAAACACATTATACATAATTATTTATTTAAGTGTTTTTTATCTTTTATTTAGAAAAATGGTTGGACCATCACAACCTTTCAACCTTGACTTCTCTCTAAATGAGGAAGATCATGGATTTATTCATTTAGAGAGAAGTCAGGGTATATAAGTAGATAGTAATAGTCCCCAAGATCCTGCATGTTCGGTTTCTACAACTAAAAAGAAGAGAAAATCAAGATTGACTTCTCATGTATGGTCTTATTTTGTTAAAGTTATTGTCTCAAGTCCCAAGAGAGGAACAGAGGAAAAAGCACAATGTAAATATTACAAAGATCTCCTCAATGCCAAATCATCAAGCGGCACTGGCCACCTTAATAGACACATGAATAAGTGTGTGTGCAAACACACAAATACCGCTAACGATGGGGAAAGAGGTGGGAAAATTCAAACACAACTTTCTCAAATAGATTCATCTGGTGGTTTCAGAGTTTTCAACTATGACCCTACTAATGCTAGATATCAACTTATTCAGTTTATAATAGTTCACCAATGACCATTTATACTTGCCGAAGACCGATCCTTTGAAAGATTCTTGAGGTCTGTCTTTGTTCCTTCATAGCAGAAAATATCTAGAGTTACTACTAGAAATGATGCAATAAAAACTTTTTTGAAAGAAAAAGAGAATTTAAAATAGATTTTTGAAAATATACCTGGAAAAGTAGCTTTAACTTTAGATTTATGGACCTCTAAACAAAATCTGGGGTACATTGCAATCACAGCACATTACATTGATAGTGATTGGGTGATGCAAAAAAGAATGATGTCGTTTTCTATATTAGAGTTCCCACACACTGGTGCTAGGATAGGGTCCACCATCATTGAAAAACTTAGAAAATTAAAATTGAAAATAAAATAATTACTATAACTTTAGATAATGCAAGCACTAACAATGTCGCAGCAAATTTACTAAAACCTGCGATTTAACTTGATTTAAATGGAGATCTATTTTACAATAGATGTGCATGCCACATCATAAATCTTATCGTACAAGTAGGGGTAAAATCTATTAGAAGTTATTTAGAAATCATTAAATGGATTATAGGATACATTTTTTGTTCTCCCTCGCGAAAACAATGGTGGAGGGACATATGTGTAAATTTGGGTCTAAGACCAAAGAAAATATCACGAGATGTAAAGCATAGATGGAATTTTACCTATAAAATGTTAAAAGAATCATGTGCCTATAAAATGGCACTAAATCAATATTCTCAACTTTATTTAGAGCATGAAAATATTTTTATAAGTGATGATAGACGGACCCTTCTTGAGATAATAAGAGATTTTTTAGAAGTTTTTCATTATGCAACATTAATTTTTTCCGGGGTATATATTATCCCACGTCAAATCAAGCTTTAGCCCATTTTTATGAAATAAGTCTTACTTTTAAAAAGTAAAGAAATTTTCCAATTTTTCAACTTATGTGTGTACAAATGGCGGCAACGTTTTCACAATATCGAAGAATAGCTCCTTTAACATTTTGTGACCCTAGATTGAAATTAAAAGGAGTAGAAACCCTTCTTGATGAAATAAACATTTTGTGACCCTCTTAATTTCTTTATTTTAATGAAATTGGTCCAAGACCAAGAGTCTAAGTCTCTAAGACTTTAAAAAAAAATTTAAAATTTTTAAAAAACAATCAAAAACGGGGAGGGGGATCTGTGGGCTGCCCACGGACTATACGGCCCAGCACGGCACTACCAGAGTCGTGCCTTGGGCCGTGTTGGGCTGACCCCAAAGGGTTGGGCCCGGCGCGGCACGAACAACATATTAATCATGGGCCGTGCCGGCCTGGCCCGGGCACAACTAGGCCACTCTTGCCGTCAGGACCCTGATTTTCATGCTTACATAACTGCTCTCCACTTCTCTTTTCTTTTCTTTTCTTTTATTTCTCAAAGGCTTTGTTTCAATCCAAACTTTATCATTCCCATTCTACTCGATCTAATTCTCTTTTTTTTTTTTTTTTTTTTATGATACCAATTCTTAGATCATATAAAATACATACTCACAATTTTTTTTTTCTTTTGCTTTACTTCTAAAAAAGGCTATGAATTTGTTATACATCTTTATTTAAATTGAAATGTTTGCCATATCCGTACTAATCACGGGTAATTTTGCTAGTAAATTCATTAGTGGGGCCCATTTCTTAAATCTAAACCACTAAAGATCATTGGCCCACCTTGTTTTGCCCCAACGATAATTTCATGCGAGTAGAAGTTAAGCTCACCTGGATATCGAATTAGCCTAAAACATAAGATTAAAATAAGGAAAACAAAAATAAAGAACATGGTTTAATGTGATCAATTGGTGCTGGTCCCACCTCTGATTGGTGCAAGAGTTATGTGATGCTGGCCCACACCTCTGATTGGTACAAAAGTTATATATGATCGCATCGCATGTGGAAATGAAAGGGAGTAATGGATGGTCAAAATAAGTTAAACATGGTAAACATAAATTGGATGCAATCAACTGATTTCTCAACTAGAATCGGTCATTTTCATACTATAAGAAATCGATAAAAACATTTAAATATTTATAAGAAACTTAAAATATTATAATTTATGTATAAATTAAATTAAAATGAAAAAAGAATTACATAAAATATAATATAATATATAACATATATAATAAGATGATGTCATGCAAAATCCCAAGTAGTATTTTCCAAAAGAGGTCGTGATAGGATATTAAATGACTATTATATGATATGAATTGGAGTGTGGGCGGTTAGCATTTTCCACATGAAGTAATGAAAGGATTCAATGGGGGTAATGGCATGAAAGGCAATCTACTACTGAAATGGAGATGGTTACAAAAGAGACATTGAAGAAGGAAAGTCGAGATAAATTGAGGATAAGGTCAAAATCAATTGAGGCAGATTTCAATTGAAATAAGTCTCTTTTATAAATAAAAATAGTGGGAGAGGCCCGTGCCCATCACAGGCCAAAAAAAAAAACCCCATATATTTCACTATAAAAGCAATACCCGTGCATGTCAAAGAAAACATAAAAAATTACTGAAATATGAATATAAGAAATTATAGAGAATGCAAGATGAGGGAAGGAGTATGGGAAATATAAAGATCTGAATTGATTAGGTGGGCCCATAATAATATAGTGTTGGCCTAGTGGCCGGGAATAAAAAAATTAGTTGTGCATATGTGGGAAAGAGGTGGAATTGGTTGTGCATGCTATCATGCTCTGCGATTGTGTGAGAGCAATTTGGTTTGGCTCACAATGGGGCCTACGACTTGATTCAATTCGGCACGTGGACATTACGGATTGGTGGAAAATACAAGTGAGCAAGGGCACCCGACTGCTACTCTTAGAGATATGTGCACTAAGGTATGCGTGTTCTTTCCATGCGGTGGTCTATTTGGAAAGCTAGAAATGATTTCATTCATAGAAGCCTGACTTTGAATGTTCTTTCCATGCGGTGGTCTATTTGTAGACTTTGATTATATTTCCAGGACTTTAAATACACAAGCACATATGCTTTCTAAGATAGATTTGCTACTCTACTAGACAGGATATAGGTTGGGAAAAGGGCTTCTATTCTCCTTATGGCTGGGGATTGAGTTTTCTCTCTCTCACTCTTTGTTCCCTCTTTTTGTGTTTGTTTTGTCTTGTGTTTGTCCTTTTCCTCTCTTTTAATGAATTGCGTTTCTTAAAATAAATGAAAAAAAAAAAAAAACCAATATGCCCAACTCCTATTGGCATGAAACTTGCGGGTAAGGCGGAAATACGAAAGTTACCTTAGGGGAACTGTGAGAACTCGGTCTAGGTGGCACCATTAACTACGGGACATAGCGTGTCAATCACGAACTTCAAATGGAGAGTATCCGCCAGTCCCAAATTGGAAATATCCAAGTCCTGACCCTGGGCTTATAAGCCAAACCCCATATTAACTCAATATAATGCATTTTAAAGTCGTGCGGCCCTGGATCCCATATGAACTCTGGAGTTAAGCGTGCTCGTGCGGGAGCAGTATTCGGATGGGTGACTTTTTGGGAAGTCCCCGCAAGCACGTGGGCCAGAGCAGATAATTTTATGCTGAGATAATTTCATGCTGAGTTGGGTGGGGCTCTGACAGACACCACTATCTTAGTAAAAATCCGTGGGCCAATGTATAGAAAAACTAAATATTTTCATAATATTGGGTGGTTTCCCATAGTTTCTTTGGGGGCCAATATAAAAAACATGAAATTTTCTCAAACAGTAGTGGGGTTTAAGTAATCTCGTGGGGGTGGGGGTGGGGGTGGGGGTGCGGGAATGGTCACCCTCAGCATGTACCTTGTTCCACCTCTGCATGTGGAGTCAATGCAAGATGAGAGCATTACTTCTAGTAGTTTATGATTTCAATCGAAAATAAGGGGTTGCTTAGTTGGTCGACAACCACGCCTCTCACCCAGTGGTAGGCCTCTGATTTTTTTGTCTATGAGTATGAGTGTGAATTATTCTCATTTTAACGGATATTTTATTGTTAACAACAACAACAACAACCAAAAAAAAAAAAAAAAAAGACACTTGATTCTTACCAGATTTATGCTACAGTGGGTGGTTTGCTTTAAGGGTGGTTCTAAATGCACCCACCCCTTTTGCTGAAGGCACCCACCTCCCTTATGAACAGTGATTGAAAAATCACTGTATATAAGGGGAGGTGGGTGCCTTCAGCACTTCATGGGGTTGCATTTAGAATCACCCTTGCTTTAATAACTTATTTCCCGACTTTCCTCACTCGCTGCTAATTTTTAACAAATAAAAATAGTTTACACTCAAAACCTGAATAGGAAGGAGTTGAAGGAGTCCATGTGCCTCAATTATATTCTCCATGCAAATGTGACAACAACAACAACAACAACAACAACCAAAAAAATTCTTACCAGATTTATGCTACGGTGGGTGGTTTGCTTTAATAACTTATTTCCCGACATTCCTAGGAGGAACACTCACTCACTGCTAATTTTTAACAAATAAAAATAGTTTACACTCAAAACTGGAATAGGAAGGAGTTGAAGTTTATATTCTCCATGCAAATGTGACTCACTTCCAGACTGAAAGTTTGGATCGCCTGAGGCCGGCCGAGACTTATCAAATATAAGAGGCATTCCATCCATATGTGAATTTTGCAAATTTTTCTTGCTTTTGATTTTGGTGCCTTAGCCACGGCACTAGGAACATGAGAGTGTGTCCACACGTACGTTGAAAGAGAACCCACACAAATGGAAAGAGAGCCCCCCATCCCGCGCACATCTGAGAAAAGGTCATACACAGAGGGGGAAAGAGTGCAGTATGCCCAAGGATCAAAACCTGAGCAGGTGTGTGAGAGAGATAGGGTTGTTGACCAACTGAGTGTGAGATCCCGATCCCATTTATTATATTTTTATTATATTTTTATTAGAATATTATTATTATCTTAATTAAATGTATGTTAGTTATTTAAGTGGTTATGATTAAGTGGGGTACACGTTAGATTAGATGCTTGGATCAGTGTGTTGGGTTACTAGGTAGATGATATGGACGGCTGATCACTTGTATCCGCTTTGAACTATGGACAGGTTGTCCTGATATTTTGATCGATTTATGACTACCGACGTCATGGACAGGCTTTCCCGATTTATTTAGGGCTGACCACCCATAACGGGGACACTTGTCACCATGTGAATTCTATATCGCTCTCTTGTATCGTTTGGCTATTATATTTTAATTTCGAATTATGATCATGTTCTTGCTATTTACTTTGTAATATTTGGTGCAAAGGTACCGAGCCCTACTTTACTGAGAAGACGAAGGGGGATCAAGTGCTTCAAACGTAGTGTTTAAACTTCTTTTAGAAATTGTTTAACTCATTCTGCAATTTGAACTATTAATGTAATCTGATTTTGTACTGGATCTCATTTATGAACATTGAATACCAATTGAATAAAGCTTCCCCTGCATTTAATGAAATTTATTTCGACACACCACGGGTTGTAATTTTATGTGGGTCCACTTTGGAAGCTTGTGTTGTATTAAACACACAAAATTTAAATTTGATTTATTTTTCATGTTTTTCCCAATTATTATTTTGGTGACGTGACGCTGATTGACCCCTAGTTCTTGATTTTTGCACCTAAAAGTTCAAAATCATGTTCGATCGTGATGATAACAAAAGTGTTGTTCATGGGCCGGGTCAAACCAATTACAAGTTTTACCACAATCACACTGTCTAGTTATTGGGCCTAATATTCAGGCCTGGATCTAAACCAAGGGACGGAAAGTGAACGGCATTCACTAAATATAATGTCTATATGTCAGGCAGATAAATCAGGCCGGAGAATAGGCTTGAGTCCTGCCAACATGCCGATAAATCTAGCAGGTCGTTACAGGATGGGTGTCCAGTTCATTAGAGGGCTCATGTTGGTGGGCCTCATGGAAATGGGCTGGGTTAAATGAGAGACCCACCCCATTCAGCATCAAGTTTTTGTGGTTTTATCAGGTTCCAAGTGTGGGATGGGTTTACAAATTTGGGCCTAAGTTATGTAAACAGCTTTGGGGCTGTTTGTGGCCTATGAACATATTAATTAATTTAAATAATATTAAATAGAAAAATCTTAAAGTGTTTGTTTTTCCTTTTAAATTAAAACGATTATATATAGAATTAAACTGTATTAGTGCCCTTTTGAATTTTAGGGGGAAAAAAGCATGAAAGTCTACTATTTCTAAAAGTTAACTTGAATTTGCCTTCAGTTTAATGTTTGTTTCTCTTTGAAGAAATGAACTAGGTTTTAGGTTACAATTTCTGTATACAACACTTGTTATCAGAGCATACCTGATTCCAATTAATGCAAATATCTGGTTCAGAGCATGTTTTGGTGGGTATGATTTCGTTGGCCTATTGGTGATGGGTGCAGCCAGATGCACCCACTAGCTAAGGCAAATGAGCCCAACCTAGACCTAGTATAATTACACTTACTGTTTGGGCACTTCCTTTAATTTCTATTTATGGATTGATCCCCTAATGCTAACCAAGTTCTGTGTTTGCCAATTAAAAAGATGTAGAACAAGTCATATATAGAACAATTCTTAGAGCATGAATGAATATAAGAAATCAAGCCATAAAGATAGAAGTCGTCTTCAAAGGACCATAGATTCTCATACGGGTATCATCCCACAACAAAACTAAAAAGATGTAGAACAAGTGACAGAACAATTATTAGAGCATGAAGAATCTCATAATGTAAACGTTGTATTTCAAAGGACCATAACTTCTCATCTTTTGTATCACCCGCAACAAACAAGTACGTGTTTTGTGAACTATCAATGTGCTCTAGGTTAACCAAAAGTCGCTTTCGGGCTTTAAATTCATACTAGTGCAATAGGTCTGCGCCATGATAAAACTAAATAAGATTTTAGTTTGTAATACTTATAAATATTAAATAAATTATAAAATATATATTAGAGGAATTTATAGGAAGAATCCCTGTAGGACACCATACGTCCTTTCAGGACCCCATATCATGTTGACACGGGAACGGTCCTCGTGTGGCCCTTTAAATTTTTTATTTATTTATTCTTTTTTTGGGCGATATGGTCGATATCAACCATTCTGTCAATCAAATATATTCTCGCCCTATAACTGTCTTATTTGCTTAACACAGCAGAATGGTGAACATCAACCACTCTGTCAGTCAGATTCTTTCCAACATGTAACTGTTTTATTTGCTGAACACAACAGAATTGTTGATATCGACCATATCACAAAAAGAAAAGAAGACGAATCTGCAGGTCCACTTGCAAATCCTTCGCCCTCACCTCCTCTCACTCCCTTTGGGTCTGCATGTCCTTGGCCCCAATCCCCTCTCTTCCCCACTACCTCTAGGCCCAGTCCTCTTTGTCAACTCCACCTACAACCGCTCCTCCGTCTCCCCTCCCCTCTTCTCCCTCCTTCTCTCCCTCCATGGCGATCTTCCCTCCTCCGATGAAAATGACCCCATTCCATTCCTTCGTATCCTCCGTCTCCCTGCCTCCCCTGGCCCCATCCACCACGTCCCCCTCTCTGGAGCAAAACCAGCAACCAAGAGAGAAAAAAACCTAATTTCTATTCGAGTTATGCAAATCGAGAACAACCACCACTGAATGGTCGATATCGACCATATCGCTAAATGACAAGAGGAGCCCTCCCATCTATACAGTGCTACTGGGACCTCATCAGTGGTATGGGGGTCCTATGGAGCTTTTACCATTAAAATCCTCTATATATTAATATATAATTCATAATACAAACACAATTAGAGTTAAACTTTAAAAATCAAAGTTTTAAAGAAAAAATAAGAAAATAATCTAATTGAATTATCTAATACATGATAATGAAAGAAAGACTCAATTACATAGAGTAATGGGTCAAGAGAAATAGAAAAGTTGAAGAGTAATTATTAATAATATAATATATGATGCAGAAGAAAACATGTAAAAGAATAAGACGTTATTTTGTTAATTGTATGAAGAGTAAATTAATTTATAAAAACTATTCATGTTTGAACGACTATCTATTACCTGGTGGAAAGTCTTGATTTGTTGTATTTTATTTTTGAGGATTTTACCAGTAAAATCCCGAAATACAACCATTTATCCCAAAGGGTCCTGGCCATTTGTACGACATTGATAGTAAATGTAAATGATAATAAAAAATTATGATAAAGTTGCAAACTCGTGAAAGAAGTTTTAGGGGCCTGGGAGATTTTAGGGCAAGATAAAATAAATAGTAGATATTTTAGGACTTTGATTTTATTATATTTGTATTTGTACTTAGGCATAAATTGAGTGTCGATTTCAAAATTGAATATGGATTTTGAAATGAATTGGCTCCGCAATGGACCCCACAGATTAATCTTACTAAATATTAAAAGGAAAATAAGGAGAAAAGAGGTAGCAAAATACAACCTATAAAAGTGGCCCCCGTAAATTGTGAGTTTGGAAAGAAAAAAGGATTTGGCTTTCACAATGGGACCCACATATTTATTTAGTTACATTATTAAATGTAAATAATAATAGAAAAATTGTGATAAAGATGAAAACTCATGAGAAAAATTTTATGGAAGTGGGAGATTTTAGGGGAAGATCAAGTGAATTGTAGATATTTTAGGACCTTGATTAATTTGGTTTATTTGTGCGTGGGCATAGATTGAGTGTCAATTTCAAAATTAAATGTTGATTTTGTAATAAAATGGCTTCCACAATGTGCCCCACAGATTAACTCTACTGAATGTTGAAAGGAAAATTGGGAGAAAAATGCATCAACCTATGAAGGTCCCGCTCGTAAATTGTGAGTTTGGAAAGAAAAAAAAAATTTTGACTTTCACAGTGGAACACTACATTGTTTGAACTTGGAATAAAGAAAAGAAAAGGGGAAAAATTGGCTTTGACAGCGGGCACCAAAAATTGATTAAAAACAACAAAGATCAAGATGATTATGATCTATAAGTGGGCCCCAAATTTTTACAACTTGAATCTGACATGAAAGCCCCACAAATTGATTTTCAACAAAACTTAACACATACATGTTCACCTATCGTAGAAATCATAATCGAGTTTTCCCTCCATGTGGGATTGCTCCATTTGTTAACAACCACTACCCTCTCCCAGATGACCAAGGATTGAAACCCCACTACTCTCTCCCAGATGACCAAGGATTGAAAAGCAGCGCCACCCCCCCCCCCCCCCCCCCCCGGGCGACTTTTTTACATGTACGAGTTCTCACTCAGTGAGGAGGTTATCTCCCCTCGCATGTGCAAGTTCCGCTCCCCGCATGTGTGAGTCTCTTGTGAATTTCTCATCTCAGTTTCAACCAATTACAAATTGGAAAAAGAAAATAATAAGAGAATGTTATAAAGGAGGTTTTTTTAAAGAAAAAAAGAAATTTTCAAAAAAGGCCTTAAGTTTCTGCCTTAGTTAAAAATAAAAAAAATAAAAAAAAGACACAAGTCTCAAAATTGTTCAAATAGTCACTAAGTTTTCTAGGAAGTTTTCAATTAAGGACGTCAATTCATTTAAAGCCATTTCTTGGTAACTTTTTCTCCCATAATTTTTTTTTTTAAACATGCAAATTATCCTTCATTGAAATAAAATTATCCTTCACTTTCTCTATATTCTCCTCATTTCCTTCACCAGTGTCCTCACAGTGATCAAGGACAACTGGTGTTCCCACAGCGATCGGTTGCATGTAGTGGTTGTCGAAACCATGTCATCATGACTTAAAATAAAGGGTGATTTTCGTATTTTCAAAATACTGAGGAAAAAGGCCGGCAGAAGATACCTTTAAATGGCTGGATGTCCTTAATTAAAACTTACTGGAAAACTTAGATACTAATTTAAAAAGTTTCGAAACTTATGTTCTTTTTCGAAATAAGGCAAAAACGTAAGGTCTCATTTGAATTTTTTTGCCTTAAAAAAGTTTAGCTATGAAAGATGGCAGCATACCCAAGGACTAGAACCTTGGGCTACTGAGTCAGAGATGGAGTTGCTATTTGCTAACCAACTAAGCAGCCCCCTAGTTCTCCAATTTTTCACCTAAAAGTCCAAAATCGTGTCCCATCTGGATGACAACAGGGGTGTTGTAAATGGGCCGGGTGAAGCCGATCACAAGTTTTTCCACAATCACACTGTCTAGTTATTAGCCCTAATATTGAGGCCTAGATCTAGACCAAGGGACTAAAAGTGAAGTCCTGATGTAGCCCATTCACTAAATATAATGTCTTTGTGTGTAGATAGTTTGCCAATGCTTATTAACCTATTAGGCCGGAGAATAAGCTTTTGAGTCCTGCCAATAGGCTGATAAATCTAGAGGGCTGATGTTATAGGATGGGTGTCCAGTTCATTAGAGGGCTGATGTTAGTGAACCTAATGAAAATGGGCTGTGTTAAATGAGTGACCCACCCCATTCAGCATCAAGTTTTTGTGGTCTCTTCAGGTTCCAAGTGCGGGATGGGTTTACAAATTTGGGCCGATGTTAGGTCAACAGGTTTGGGACAAGAGGCTTTGGGCCGCCTGACCCAATTCCCAAATTTATGGCCTATGAACATGTTTATTAATTTAATAATATTGAAAAGAAAAATCTTAAAGTATTTGTTTTTCTGTTTAAGTTAAAATGAGTATTCTTCTTCCTTACAGTTAGAAAATGGTTGAGAAGAAATCAGATCAAAACTCACTCCCCTCGATCCATTTTAGCATTATGGGCTAAGTCCTTATTTAAGCCGCTCGCCTCAATTCCTAACTGTCATCTTCCTCCGCGCCCCTTTCTCTCTATCTCAACACCTATCAAGGTATAGTTTATGGTTTTTTTGTTCCTCTTCCTCCATGCTCCTTTCTTTGTTTATGTCTGCGCGTACACCTGCTTTTGATGTCAATAGAAATGTATGTTTGTAATTGATTTTTTTTTGTAGGGCATAGAATTTTCTTCTTTCTTAAAGTTGGAAAACAGTTGGGAAGATATCAGATCAAGACTCACTCCCCTTGATCCACGTTGGCATATGGCCCCCACCTCCTTATTTAAGTTGTTGCATGTAAAAACAAAAGGATTTGTATGTGTAGGGTTGTTCATGGGCTGGGCTAAGGAATATCCAGGCCTGGCCCAAGTTTAGAAACTCTGGCCCAGGCTCAGCCCAAGCCCGACACAGGCCTTGAAGGTTAGGCCCGAGCCCGCCCATTTAATCAATCGGGCCTGGCTAAACCTGGCTTTTCATCACTTTTGTGGGCGTTAGAACATTAATTAAATTAAATCACATGGATTTCTTACACAAGTCAAGCCGGGCCAGGCTATGGGTTTTCCATCACTTAATCCAAGCTCGGCCCAATTATTAATCAGACCCTAATTACATATCCAAGCCCGGATCGGGCTCGGGCTGGCCTGGCCCATGAGCACCCCTATGTATGTGCATCCCCTCTTCCTCAACCACTATGATTCTTCTTCCCTCTTCCGCAACCACTGCGACTCTTCATCGCGGAAATGCCTCATTCCCTAACTCTCCTCTTCCTCCAGCTCCTTTCTCTTTTCATCTCACCACCTACCAAGGTATGGTTTCTATTTCACTCTTCCTCTTCCTCCACACCCCTTTATCTCTTTATGTCACCACCTACCAAAGTATATATGGTTTCTAGTTTCAATGCTCTACTATTTTGCTGCTTTTGATATCAAAAAGAAACGTATGTCTGTAATTGATTTTTTTATCTAGAGCATAGAATATACTTCTTCCTTAAAAAAGTTGAAAAACGGTTGGGAAGGACTCTGATCAAAACTCACTCCCCTTCATCCAAGTCAGAATATGGGCCCACCTCCTTACTTAAGTTGTTTTATCTAAAAACAAAAGGATTTGTATGTGTATCCCGGGTGATTCTAAATGCACCCCCATGAAGTGCTGAAGGCACCCACCTCCCCTTATCAACAGTGATTTTTCAATCACCGTTGATAAGGGGAGAAATCACCGTTGATAAGGAGAGGTGGGTGCCTTCAGCAAAAGGGGTGGGTGCATTTAAAACCACCCATGTATCCCCTCTTCCTCACTGCACTCTTCATCCCTTTTTACCCTCAACCACTATAACTCTTCATCGGTGCAATGCCTCATTCTCTATCTCTCATCTTCCTCTTCCTCTGCACCCCTCTCTCTCTCTCTATCTTTCCTTCTTCCTCTTCCTCCACGCCCCTTTCTCTATCTATGTCAGCACCTATTTAGGTAAGGTTTCTAGTTCCAATGCTCTGTTATTTTGCTACTTTTGATGTCAATAAAAATGTGTGCCTTAAATTGGTTTTTTTCTGGGGCATAGAATACTCTTCTTCCTTAAAGTAGGAAAACAGTTAGGAACAAATCAAATCAAAACTCACTCCCCTTGATCCAGGTCAGCATATGGGTCTCTCACCTCCTTACTTAAGCCATCTCATCTAAAACAAAAGGATTTGCTTGTGTATCCCCTCTTCCTCAATTGCCACTCTTCGCCCTGTTCCTCAACCACTGTGACTCTTTATTGGTGAAATCCATCATTCCCTAACTCTCCTCTTCCTCTTCCTCTACACCTCTCTCTCTCTCTCTCTATCTCACCACCTACCAAGGTATGGTTTTTTGTTCCCTCTTCCTTCGCGCCCATTTCTCTTTATGTCAGCACCTACCAATGTATGGTTTGTGTTCCAGTGCTTTGCTAATTTAATGCTTTTGATGTGAATAGAAATGTGTGTTTGTAACTTTTTTTTTTTAGGGCATAGAATATGGGGATTTGACATTGGGGGCTTTTCTTTAAAAAAATGTCAATAGAAGTATTTGCAATTCCTGAGTCGTGAATAGCAAAGCAAGTGACTAACTCAATAACCAACAAATACAGATTCCCTAATGCCAATTAGGACCAAATTCTGCATCCGCCAATTAAAATGTTGCTGAACAAGTTGCAAAACGGCTATTGGAGTGTGAAGGTTGTAAGAAATCAAGAGACAAAGATAAATGTTGATTTCAAAGGACATAACTTTTCATCCGGGTATCATCTCGCGACGCACAAGTACTCACTTTGAAACTATCGGCGTTCTCTACATCATAGCAAATGCCTTTTGTAAGGTTAAATGAGAATTTCAAACTTCAAAATACAGTGCAAAATTTACTATTTATATTAATTCCCTATCATGCTTGTATTTGAGCTTTTTTAGTCCGTTTGAGTGTAAGTTTTCATGAAAGGTCTTGAAAAGTATTTTAGAGTTTGTTTCAAGGGTTTATTTTAGTCAGCATTGTTTACTATTTTTAGTAACTTTCATTATTTTGAAAAAGTTATGGTTTTGAGATGCGTTATAAGTCATTGTCATGTTCCCAATCTATACCTCTATTGGAATGTGTTTTGCTTTCATTTAACCACAGGCCTCCAAACTACAATTCCTCATTTCATAAAATACATCAGACAGCTCTAAGAATCTCCCTCCACCCTCCACTCCACTCTCTCTCCAGTCTCCTAAATCTCATCTCTCTCTCCAATCTCCTCTATCTAAAAAAACTGAACAAAATAACTTCCTCAAAAAAGAAACGAAATTCTCAATTCATATCTAAACTCCTATCTACTACTTCAAATACATAAACGGAAACCAACGAGAAACGAAAACCAAAAAGGAAAGACTGGGGCATGGCGGAAAACAAAAATGGAAGCGGAAGCTGGAGCACAGCTGACCAGAAAGGGAATATCTAGGTCACAAGGCAAGGGTGGACAGAACCAAACTTCGACTCACCAAGGAGAAGGTAAGTACTGTTAAATCGTCACATCGTTTATTCTGAAATGATATAGATCAATGCTTGGACTGGGGGGGTTTAATGGCTACAATAACTTGTATAATTTACAATCAATCTTGCCATTGATTTAACATGCTCTAGCCTTTACCATGGATGCATTCCTTAAAATCCTCAAACACTGGAAGATTTAACAACTTGATTGGACTAGAAATAGATGGCTAAGAGAGTAACACATTGAAATAATGCAGAAAATATGAATGCAGTCTTCAATTATAAGTATTTATGGGTCCCACCCATCCAAAGTGAGACCCATCATAACAAGCCTCGGGATGAGTACATCATCGGCATGATTGGGCTCCATATATAAAGGAGATTAGGCATGATAAAGTACACAAATATCATTGAACTTCTAAATGATCAAAGATCCAAGAATGGAACCAAATTATAGCTTAGCATGAGAATTCAATGGGTATATTTTGTGATATGCTGACATATTCAGAGATAGATTAATACATAGATACTAAACATAAAAAGAAGAAATCATGGCAAGTCTGATAGATACTAAATATAGAAAGAAGAAATCATCAAACTGATTATCCCTAATCAGTGTTTAACTGCTTGCCAAGCATGGTGGGCCCTGTTTGGTCCACCATCCAACAACCAAAAAAGGAGAAATTCCATTTCTTTTTTTTTTTTTTTGGACTGTGGGGCACATGCGGTGCAATGATTTCAGATAGAGACCATAAATCTTGAAGAAGGGGTTTGGGCGACCTTGATGGTGGGGTATAATACGAGTCTTGATAAGTGGAACCCACGATTTTAGCCACATTAATAACCTAGCTGAGAAGCTCTTTTTTTTTTTTTTTTTTTTTTTTTTTTTTTTTTTTTTTTTTTTTTTTTTTTTGAGACGTTCTGTTGTAGAATGTGTACTGATGAGAAAAATAAACAAAAAAAGGCACCAAATCTGCAATCTATTCAATTAGGTATGATGTTTGTTTTAGTATTTTTTATTATTTAGGTATGATGTTTGTTTTGGTCTATTCAATCCCTATTTGTTGTCTTCTTTTTCTGCAATTGCTTTTCTGGGTTTTGTTTTAATTAGATGATGGTGATGATCCTTTTCATATGATGCAATAAGTATGTTTGATCATTTTTTGGATTGCAAATCTACAACTCTCTCTATCATTGTGTTTTTTTGGTGATGATCCTTTTCATATGATACAAGATGAAGATGATTGGAATGAGAAAACCCAAATTAATCAACATTCATAAAAAATAAAACTTAAAGATAAAACATAATTGTGATAATAATACATAAACCCCACAATACATGATGAACATCAAAGACTTTCACAAAACAAGTAATACAGACAGGATTATTTGAGAGACAGAAAAGGAAAAGGATGTATGAATTAACATTTCATAGGAGGAAAAGAGGTTCTGTTCTTCTTATTGGACTCTACCTCTGCATCATTCCAAATGAAAACCTGACTCTCCATTTCCATCGCATACGAAATATAATGAACATAAAAAATATATATAATGACCATATCCAAAAAAATAAAAAGCAAAAAACAAAACAAAAGGAGAAAAAACAAACTTAGGTCAAACGAAAAAAATGAAAAAAAAAAAAAGAAGAATTACACAATATTGACAAAATGAACCTTAATGTTGAATTATATGTTAGCATCAACAAAGACGAACAACCAACATATATTTAGTTTAAATAAAAAAAGCAACAATCAATGTGAAATAATTACTGTTCATAAACTAAAAATGACATAGGATTTAATGCCTTTCCAAATAAAAAAAAATAAGGAATTGGGTAATGGGTCTAACTGCAATCATGTGATGAATTAGAGACCAAAGGCTGATATTAGGCCCATTAATTTATATTTTGAAATTCTTTAGTTAATATATTTTAACTTTGAAAGAAAAAAAAATTATTAAGCTATCTTCAAAAAGAAGCTTCGCTCAGGAAAAATAAAAAAAAATTAACAGAAATATCTTTAAATATGAACCGGGGCATAGAGTAAACAAATCTCAACTGCAGTTAGGGGTTTAGGTAGTTAATTCCGTACTAATTAATAAATTTAATAAAAATAAATTTAGGACTCATTTGCAATTAAAAAACATTAACAAAACTATCTTGAAATATGGACCGGGGCATAGAGTAAACAAATCTCAACTACAGTTAGGGGTTTAAGTAGTTAATTCCACTAGTAATTAATAAGTTTAATAAAAATAAATTTAGGACTCATTTGCATTTGGTGGTTCTAGAGGTTAACGTAAACGTTTCAAAAGTTAAATTCAGTGTCTTTTCATTTGTACAATTCGTACGAATGTGTATATTGTGAACCCCGTGTTATTCAAATTACATTTACTTACATTATTCTGTTGTTTTATTGTGAATATGTCTTCCATTTAATTTTTTTCTACACGTGCTTGAGCTTCATCAAGCTCCATTTACACCTCACATAAAGAATAAAACATCTGGAAAAAACACATAAAGATAAAATTAGCAACTGCAATTATGACTCAAAAGTCTACTAATTAATAAATTTAATAAAAATAATTCATATGAGTATGTGCATTTGGTGGTTCTGTGGTCCGTGCATAGCACGGGGTTTTGCCAGTGAGAATAATAGGAATGTCAGTCTCTCTCTTGGGTGTTTCCTTATTTCTTTCTTGGGGATTAGATGGGCAAAATCCATCTAAAGCAACTCTTACATTGGAATAGGAAATCAATGGTGTTGTCAAGGCCCAGCCATTTAATCAAAACCTCTTTCTATTTCTATTGAAATATTTTCCATGGGCCCTTGTGAATAAAAGTTCCCCTGCAAGCAATTAGGATCCATTTTGTTATCAGCTTATCAAGTTAGGGCCAAAAATGGGCTGGATATCCGCTGCTTTTGGCCACACAGCCGCAATAATAGTATATAAATTCCAGAAAATTGTATTATAACAATATAATTATTTCCATAGACGTGAGTCGGGTCGATTGGGGGTTTCACAGATCTTGGATCCTCAACCTGGACTTCACATCCCATCCAAGCTTGGATCGAGGCCGTCTTTTTCAGGTCAAGTCAACTGAAGTATCTAGTCCAAGCCCACTCAAAACCATACTGACAATTAGCTCAGATCCAGTGTAAAAACATCTAAAAGCTAGCTCCAATCCAGCCAAAAATGAGTTGGGCTTACCCTGGGCTCAAAACCCCACCATCATGTACAGCCCCAGTTGAATGACTAAAGCCATATTCATCTACTCAAGCTATCTTACACCCAAGAGAGATTAAAGTGATCAGGAAACCATAAACCGGTTACCTGAATGCAATTACAGTTCTGATCTCGCATTTCGGCTGGTGAAATGGGCCATGAGACCTGCCCATTATAAGTGAGGCAGCCAGTTTGGTCCAATTTAGATAAACAGTGCAATGAGTTTTTTCATGATAATTCTGTGGGTCGTGTGTGGTAGTAGAAAACTGGTTAATCCTCTTAGCAAACTGCCAGCGATGTACAAGATATTGAGCTGTAGATATTCTTGCATTAGTAGTGGAAACTGGTGCTGATCACCCATAACAGGGTATCTGTTCAGGTGAATTTCATCATAGATGTTCAAATCAAATAGTGATTGAAAATAGCCCAACATAATTACTTGCAACAAATGAGTGAAAGAAAGTGAATCCCACTTCTGATGAACCTTTCTAATATTGATGAGAATGGGATAAAAGCTATCCACTCTGAACTTCTATTATCAGCTGTACGTTTGATTATTCCCACTTTTGCTCATTTTCAAATCCAATAGCAAATGCTTAGTATTACTGTCTCTAGATGGTGTTCCCATTGATTGGGTGAACTGCTGTTTCTACTAATGAACCAGAAGGTCTGATCAGTGTTTATCTGCAATTTTAGCACATAGCTCCAACAAGAAGATTCTAGGAGTGAACTTGAAAATTTTAGCATGGCAATTAGTGACAACCTCAACATGTAGCCATGGTTTTCCAACCGAATGAGTCGACTAGACTTTGGCACTTACAGGGCCAAGTTGACCAGGGAACTCAATAGGTTAACCAGGACGACCAGTGAATTCATTTCTAAACATCTTATTTTAAATATAGATATTTGAATAGCTAAATATAGAAAAATATTTTGAAGTCTACAAACTTTCATTTAAATTCTTGTTACAATTTTTTATGTTTTCGTTAAAGTATACTATAATCTCAAAGATTTTATTTGTGTAAGACTTGTGCTTTTGCTCATAAACTTCTTTCTTTTGTTTCTTTTTAATATATTTAAGATAAAATGCTTTAGGATAACACAGTCAAATTGGCCAGACCAAGATGGGTCAGGCTAAATCATGAATCAGGCAGATGAAATGGTTGTGAAACCAAAGCTCAAACCAAGTTCAACTTTGTCCAGTCACTCAATATTTCACTAGCCAAAGAAAACTCAGCTGTTTCGAACCAGGTTGGAGAATTATGCATGTATCAACTCTAGTATACTGCAAATATGCATGTGAAACAGAGGAAGAGTCCTATACTGAATTTTCACATAAAGAAAGATCCTATATCAGATATGAATACAAAACTGTAAGAGAGAGAGAGAGAGAGAATGAAATGTAATGAATCTATCCTGTATCTGTCTGTCCTCACTGCCATGCAGATGCCGATATCAAATTCCTGCTCTTCCATCCCAACAGCAAAGCTCCGTCTTTCTCGGTCAAAGTATAGTTACTAGAGTAACAACTCAACAGAGACTTTATCACTGAATTCACGAAGGAACTCAAGGGGTATGGCCTGAAACCCGCCATTGTCAGCCTCGACTTCCACTTCCCAAGCAGCTCATGCCGCTCAACCCTGTCCTTCCCCTCACATGCAACGACATTCACAATATCCTTCGCCAGACACTGCTGCTCAACATTGATCCGCTCCTTGCTGTCCCTTGGCAGTGTGACATCGATTGACTCGAACATGGCTGAGTAATAATCCAATGTCTCTATAAATCTCATCAGGAATGGGGTTGTGTTTGTGTTGGACTCTTGCTCGACCAATGTCGTCACTTTTGGAGAAAGTGATTTCACCAGACGCAGCAACCCGTCTCGTGGGTTGTTCACATCAACACTCTCATCAGGCGTGTGGTGGAGCTGGAGTGGGAAGTTCACAACAATCGCTTCACCAGGCTGCACATCCAGCATCTCACGTGTCACATCTTGGCCAAAGACGGGAACCTCATGGAACTCAAGTGGGACATTAAACTTCTCGGACATAGCAGCCAGTCGCTTCCCAACAACCTGTAATCCATCCCCTCGGGCATATAGCGAAACTGGGTCATCAATCCCAGTGATCCGTACATGGGGTGGGGAACCGGACCTACCTGCCAATGCCTGTATGAGTGTGACCCATTGTGTACCCTGAGCAATCTGGAAATCAATGATGTGCACGCGGTCCTCATTTCGAATTGCTTCAGCTATCGCTCCGTTGGCTGCCATGTAACCAAACTTGAAGTATGGGCAAATGTCATAGAGAATGTGCATATAAGAGAGCAAGTCCTTGCTTGTAGGCTCTCGGCACCTCAGTGTCCGGTAGATATTGTTGCCTGACCCTTCTTTTCTAGCCACCAACGATTCTAACATGTATGCTCCAAGACGCTGGATAGGTTCTCCGCTGATGGAGACGGCACTTCTTGCCTCTCGAGTTAACTTTTCAAAATCGTCCATCCTGTTTTCAAGAAGAGCCCTTGCACATTCTATGAGCAACTGTTTTATATCAAGCTGTGGCATATCTTGCAAGTGGGTTTCCATCACTCTCTGACGTTTATCCCTCTGACCGCCGCCGCCGCCGCGGTCCATGTCTTGGTGCCTTCCAGAAATTTGCTGCTGAGGTCGAACGATTAATGATTTTTCTTGATGGGAACCAGATACATCCCAAGCCCTCGATTTCTGTTTAGAAGGTTCCGGCTGCTGATTCTCATCAAGCGCTGAGCTGGGGGTGCTCACTTCATCAGTATCTGGGCCCATAAGATCTGACTCTAGTTTCTGGAGAGCGTTCTTCATGCTGTAAACAGCATTTTGTTGCAATGACCTTCCAACTAAATGAACCTCTTGAAAGTTGGAAGGGGATCTTTGTAATGAACTCTCTGTTTCCAATGAGAAGTTGTGGGAAGGACTGATGCCAGAGAAGTTATCCACAGAACTGTAATGCTCCTGGCTGTTGCTTAGTGTAGTAGAAAATGTATCGTAATCACAGGGGGCAGAAAGGGGAGAATCTGATGAGCACCTTGAGTCAAATTTCATGGGACCCAGCATCCATTCTGAACGAGGAAGATTGTGGGTAGGAATATTTTCATGAGACACTTCTATGCCAGGAAAGCTGTATCCTATAAGCTGATCTGAATCCATGCTAAGGCAACTGCATGAATCATGCAGGACAGTCCCGTACGTGGGCAGTATGGAAGGCTTTTCACGCTCCTGTAGATTAAAGCTACAAGCAGTTATGTTCTCCTCTAAAGAGTCTAAAGCCCTTTCCCCTCAAACAATTCGTTCCACCTGAGTCACCTGCAAGGCATATTCAAAAGCAAACATAAACATCTGAACCTTAAATGCATAAACCTCTTAGATATTTGATTCTTGGTGTCCTGTGCGCATGTGGGTGCGCGCACACTTGTGCAGGCAGGCACATGAGCATGTGCGCGTGAGCATGTGGGTGTGGTGAGTGCATGTGAGTGTGTGCGCATGTGCGCATCTGTCAGTTGCTTGGATGTGATTCTAGGAGGGTGAATTACTGCATTTGATGTACATAAATCACAAGGAGATCGAAAATATTTAGAGAACTCATGGTTGTCCATTTCTCCATACATTTGGGGAAGGAAGGTTGGCAGTAGGTGGGGGCTCCTCTTGTGCCTGTTTCACCTTGAATCAGTACCAGTGTTGCATGTTGTTTCGAGGTAAAAGTTTTCAAGAAAAGGTGAGCTATGTAATGCAGTTGGGCAGTAAAACTCACATCAGAGCATGTAAACCTAAAATGTTGGGCATCCGCATATATAAAGATAGTTTAAGCACACGGGAGAAAACTTGTTTTATCAAGATAAACTAGGTTTCCATTTCTTTTTTTCTTTCCTTTTTTTTCGGGTAACATGATTTCAAATTTTACACTAATAGAACATGAAACAAAGAACCACAATATTCTATAAATCAAATCTGGAAAATTTCTTTAGCAAAGAAAAATCTGGAAATCTTCATCTTCCAATTAGAAAAGACATACCATGAAGAACTTATAATGACCACTCACTGGCGTTATAATGACCCATTCTATGGCATTTAGATTGAACCAGGGCAAGCATAATTCATACTGACAAAAAAAAAAATCTATTCAGATGATCATTGAATGGGTACCATCACATGACTTTAGATGTACCCACATCTCAGAAAAAGTAAAAAAAATGTCAATTGACATTCTCAAAATACTTTTAGAAATACTGAACAATGGATTAGATGATGAACTATCCACTCACATTCAAATAGCAACACCGTTGTAATGCGTCACAGGAAATCAGATGGTTGGATGGCCACGTGCTTGTGATGACCCAAGCAAAAACGACACCAAAATGAGGATTAGATGACATAAGTAATAATCATTTTGACTGGAGGACTTCTTGCTGGATATTACCAGTGCAGAGAAATGGACCCTTGGCCTGAACATTCCATTGAGGTAAAAGAGTGAATGAACCATTACAGTTTAGGGCTGCATATCTTGAAAGAAAATCTTGAAAAGGAATGACAAATCAGGAGTGGTTTCCATGGCAAAAGTATGCATGGTCGCCGCCTGTTTTTAATAGAACTGTGACTATATCGAAGCAAGGAAGTAGTTAGCCAGCTATGACACTACCACAGAGCTGACTTGACCCCAAAAAAATAGACAATTTTCTCTGGTAGTGCTCCTCAGCTAACATAAGTTTGAGACGTGTAGTTATTGAGACGAGCTTTGTTGAAACATTGAGAGGATTAGAGTAAAATAAAGGACAAGCTTGAAATGGATACAAAAATATCAAATGTGTTTTCTTTTATATCATTTTTCATTTCTTTATGTATTTATTTTTGGATAAGGTAAAAGGATAAGACCAATGGAAACCCATCAAAGTTGCAACTCTGTGGAATATCAGCCACAATATTAGGTCTTTTATGTTCAGACACAAGAATAAGTGGACAGATATGCATCTATATGAATATAATTACAGTCAAACCAAGTAAAGCTTCTTGTTAAACAGCTGAAGCTGGGTTCTTGGAAGTCATGTCAAGGATATATCACGTCTAGCAAATTAAAAGCCTTACCAATTAAGCATTGCTCATATAAATTGAGACACACCTACACATGCAACCTTCGAGAGTACACAATTTTCTTTTTCTTCTCTTTGGTGTGTGGTGGGGGACACATTCGAGATTACATTTGTAGAGTGCCACAATCTCCATGGATTTGAAGAAATGACAGCAAACATAAAAGTAAAGGGATGCCTGTTTTCTTATTCTTAGAAAGAAACTAGAACTTATCAAGTTCGTTTTACTGACTTTACACAGTAAAAGGGAAGTTCAAAGAGATTGTTTGTGTTTTTATAGTTTTCATTATATCATACTCAGGAATATTTCAAATTTATAAATAAAGTCATTTAGTGGACCCCGAAGTCGTTTACTAAACGTAACTTCTCCTTTTTTTCCAAACTATGATGTGCCATTTCCTCTGTATAATCATTTACTTTGTTGGACTGATAAATGTGTAGCTATTGTTTCCGCCGCCATATATAAAAGTTAACAAAAGAAGTAACATAATTTTTTAGAGAAGGTTGACTGAAATAGTGCCACCATGGCTGCTAGATATCTGAGAAGCCTTTATGTCAAACCAACTTACCAACCCAGGGAGATCATTTGTGCAGCTATTTAAAAAGAGTAAAAAAAAATGCAGGTATGGGTTGAAACCTTGGTCAAAAACTCCTAGTGAATCACCAAATCAATATCTATGAAGATAACACATGATTTTTGAGCAAATGGAATCGAAAAAAAAAAAAGAGCCGTCTAATCTGTAGGGATAATTACAATAAGATATCTAATCTCTGTGGATAATGACAAGAAACCATATCCAAATTCATCGTTGGGTCCACCACGAGTCCATGACTCTAACCCAATTAGGTTTCCTAATCCTAATAGTTCAAGGATTACCATATAACTGTCTGACTCTAAATAACACCATTGGAAGTTTATTGTGCCATTTAAGCCATATGTCTAGCAAAAACCCCAAGTATTTCTTTAATGGGTGGTTGTATATAACCTAAGAAAATAAACAGATACTACATGTTTGCAAGATATAAATTCATCACATCTGACACTCGCAGAATATCTCAGCTTAATATATTCTTTCAAATGATCATTTTCTTTACAATTCTTATGCAGATTCCTTCTCAATTGGAGATGCCCAAAATCACATAAACTCTTTGAACTGTAGTCACTAACTTCCAAAAAGCTAGAACTTGCATAACAGAACAGAAACAGTAAGCATCAAAGCAGTTATACAAAACAGTTCTCAATAATCCTAGCCTCTTATACTTGAGAATTTTTTCTTTCACTGCTTTTCTTGCTCACAAACAAATTATTTCACAATCTTCAACAAAATCATTCATTGTAACAAGTCCAAAAATCTAAACATACTCTAAAAGTACCTTTTTTTTTTGGGTTTCTTCTAGAAACTGCTAACATCGCTTGAAAACAGAGACTTTTTCATCTCTGTGAACCCAAGAGGCCAAATACAGAACGAAACTTCTATTGAATAAGAGAAGACCATCAGAACCAAAGGTCCCAAAAACTCATTCATTCAGATGAAAAGAAAAAAGAAATCCCAGCTCGTAAAAGTAACGATCTTTTATTAATCCTTGAAATGGAAAGAGCCTTTTAGATTGTTTCCGTGCTAAAACCCAGCAGAAGAAATCAAGTCTTACATCAAGATATCGGAAAGATTATGAAAAACCCAAACCATACAAATATAAATTCAATTAAAACCAATAGCTTGTTGAAATCCAGAAATTTTGACGAATCTCTGCATAGGAAAGCTTGAAACTTCCAAACAATTGCTATCTTGCAGGAACCCCAACAAAAAAGATTGAATCTTTCGTTCGAAATTCACAAAATCACGAAGAACCCAAGTCCCAAAGCAATCAAACTCAAGCAGAAGACGAACCCCAAGTAGTTCCAACGAGAATCAAAGCAAAAATCTTTGAATCCAATCCTCGAAGTTGAAGAAGAAGAAGAAGAAGAAGAACAAAGACTCAATCTCGGAAGAAAATTAATGATCCGAGTTCGATAGTTACCTGAGAAATGTTCCCGAAATCAAAATCCCCTTCTCGAATTCTTGTTCCCTCCTCTTTTTCTTTCTCTTTTCTTGCGTTTCTCTGCAAAGGTCATTTGTGGGAGAAGCAATGGTGGACAGCCAAATAAATAACGGACCCGGCTTATATAAGACTCATATAAGAAACCTGTTCCCTAACTTGGACTTTACCAAAATATATAAAAAAAACTTGGACTTCATAAATAAATAAATAAACTCATTTGAATCTTTTTAATGTTTTTATGATGTGGGCATCAACTATTTTTTTGGGTGGCATCGACTAAATCTATGTAAGCGCACACTGGTTAAATTTGAGACGAGTTTTAAATACAGGATATTAGAGGAAATCCACGTCTGAAGCCACTCTACCAGCTCTTATATGGGTAGGTTTATTTAATTTAAATATTATTTTTTTTTTAGTTTTAAAATAAATTCTAAAGGGATTCTAAGGTCATTGGGTGCTACGTTTTGTGCAATTCAAATTATGAAATGGACATTGAGCAAATAAATGAAAAAAATTTGTATTTTTATCATACATTTTATAATCTTAGATCTCACACTCAGAAAAACTTACTAATTTATTTTATTTCTTTGTAGATGACTAACATTGAAGTCATTATTTTATTTGCTAAAGTAAATCAATTTTACGAAATCTTTTTTTTTTTTGCAATAACAAAGATTTTATTCTAATGAAAAAATAGTAAAATAACCAAGTAAAAGCTTGGGCAATAATGAAATAAAAGTATTTCTTCTAAGGATAAACCAAATCACATAGGAAGAAAACTATAGGAAAAGATCTATCAACCTTTAATTTAACTAAATTGTCCACCAAAGCATTATCCAATCTCCCAAATATGCTTAAATTCCATGATAACGTGTATTTGATCTTGTTAAAATAAAAATGAAACTTTCAAAGAAAAAACATGGAGGAAGAGGCCCAAGATGTTATATTCCTATAATCACTTTCCACCATTGCCTAATGACCATAAAAGTGAGACACAAAATTCAGAGAAGTTCTAAAATCACCAAAAACCCTACTCACGAACTCAATACTAGAGATTTCTACTACCAATCTTTTAGAAGGGCATTTTCCTCGATTGAAGGGTTCTTTCAACTTAGTACAATTAATCAAGCTCAATTTATTATGTAAGAAAATTAAAACAAAGTAAACTATTATATTAACCTAATTAATAATGGGTTCAATGGATTCACCCACAAATCTTGACCAATCCCTCAACTTAAATAACTATAGAAAATGAAGTAATGCAAATTTTGATTTAAACCTAATTTTATTTTGTGACCTATCTAATCAAATTCTTCAGACAATGTATGGTGCGATGGTGTCATTGAAAATCTTCATCCCATCAATTCACTCCATATTTCCTCATGCGGCGAGTTAGAACTAACTTGCCAAGTTAGTAGAATTTGCAACTTGCACGGGTACAGTGACAACTGGCGCGTCTATATCCGCGTTTTGACAGGGAATGACGGCTTACGACACCACCGACCACAGGTTTATCAGTAAAGTAAAAGCCCAGCTTTAGGTTGCGGATGGCATTTCTTATATAGTGCTGTAATCCTCTATGGCTCTCACTCACGGGAAATTCGTGAGGCTAATGTATTCACGATAAATGGCCTCCTCTTCTAAAGTTTTTGTAAGGCATATGAGCAAAATATTATTAAAGTTCAAAATATTTCTTTTGAAGCCCTTGAAGATGCATGCTTCTCAAAGGGATTCCACGTGTGTGGATGATTTGGATGTGTTATAAAGCCAATCATACTATATTGTCCCTCACCAAAACATAGTGAGGAATGAATGGACAAGAATATTTCTCATATATATATATATGAAACCCCCTTAAGTACACTAGACCCATTGAATTTTCACATATCCAAATGAATTGTACCGTTAGATTAAGGGTCAAAAATTATCTTTAATATAAAATCATTAAATTTGTGGGCCACGAATGAAAAGGTTCAGACATGGGATTGACCCCAAATTTGATGTATGGTCTTATTCAATATGTCTCTTCCCACCCCTCACAAGTCTCATGATTAGTTGGTCCCTAAGTGTGTCACATTAAGTTTGTCCCACACCATATTGTGAGGGAAGGATACACATGAATATCTTCATATATATATATATATATATATATATATATATATATATATATACACACTTGTATCCTTGACTAGGTGAATGAAAGTGCATTGTGGTGAAATTTTTTAGAGAACTAAAAACGAGAAATATTTTCTTCAAGCAATTTATAATTTTATATCTTAGGAAAGGACCCGTTCATTTAGTGCAATTGAATTTCTAAAAATTCTAAGAGTTTATATTTTTATATATTATTAAAAATGATGAATAATTTGAATATAAAAATTGTCATCAAACAACATCTCATTTAATGAGATAGAGTCGAGGTATTATGAAAAACGAATATTCAACCATTACCCAAGTCGTTAAAATTTTAGAATAGTTTAAATACCATCTACACCACTATCTTGTAAGTCCTCTTACGTCTTTTATCAGTTTCCTTTCTAATAATTCTTGCGAACCTCATTTGACCATGAATTTGTATGCACTCAATTCCTACATATTGTCTACCCAAAAAAACCAAAAATGCCAAATCAAATTCTAACTGATGAGCCTCAGTAGAATTCTTGTGAGTCAAAACCTCAGAGGATCTTGATGAAGTACTCGGTCTACCAAAATCTGTCACTTGGGCCCACTTCTTTAACCGCACTCAGTGCACACGTGGTTTTATGATGAAGTGATCATTCGCGATTCTCAAAAATCTGCCGACATGCCTTTCAACCAATGGTTATGACCATGTGGACCCATCGAAGTGGGCCCCACTGAATGCGGCCCCCACGATCTTTTGATGGCCTTTCCCAGACTTTCCTATGTCTTGCCTGCAAAAATTTTTTTTTTTTTTTTTAAAAAAAAAAAGCTTCTTTGTGATAGTAGGAGTAAGCATGTGAAGATTTGAATATTTTAAAAAGGTAAAAAATTGTATCCACAATTTTTTCAATCAAGTCCTCTTTATAATTAAAATTTTAAAAAATAAAAAAATACACTTAATTAGATCACTTTTTTTAAAAATTCTTTAATAAATCATTTAAGAGAAATGATGAATTCTAACACAAATAACCTAGTGGAGCCCACTTTAGGATGAAAATCAAAATCAAAATGACCAATTTCAGAGAGAAAAGATGTTAAAAAAAGACAGAGTATGTCAAAAGAAAAGGGTACTTTTGTCATTTCTTAAGAAATTAAATGGAAAGCACCGTATTGAAAGAATTGTGAAAAAATTTTATACTTTTTTTGAAATACTCAAATCTTCATGTACTTTTTTTAAATCTAATAACTTTATATATTTTTTTTAATTTTTCCTTATTAAACCCTTGTCCTTCTCTTGGAATTTTCAAACAAAATTTTTATACAACACATAAACATAATGGAAACTTATTGGGGCGATATCAATAATTCATTATCACTATACAAACCAACCAGACTTCCATTGTCAGGTCCAATGTGTCCCACTGCAATTTTGATAATTTGGGTGGGTATAATTTTAGTCAAAATAATTGTTTATAAACGTCTTTTTTTATGAAAGGGATCTACCTCTTTCAAATGAATTTGATCGTTTGGTTCTCTAATATCAAGGTGGTGATTGGGTATTCATTTTTCATCTCCTCTTGATTCACCTTTCATCGAAGGGGAGATTATTTGATAGTCATTTTTTGTATATTCAATACCTTTGGTCTTCATTTCTAAACCATTTATAGCATAGGCTCCAATGTATTCAACCCCTATAAATTCTATGAAAACAAACAGCCTGTAAGCGCATGTTCTCTCTCTGTTGAGTGTGCAAAACAGTCAGTGATAGGTCATAATAAACTGGTGTTGAGAAAATTTAGATCCTCCAAGGCTTTGAATTTAGTAAAAGTTATGTCTTTAGGGCCCGTTTGGCATTTTACTAATAAAATCAAAGTCAAGTAAAGCCTCCATTTTTCAAACAAGATGTCACATCAAATACACTTTTTTCAAAAATCCCCTCATCTTTTTCATAAAAAAAGTCAAAAAGCAATTACCTTTATCCACTAAAATACAAAAAACTCCACTTTTCCATACAAAAAGTTAAAAAAATTCCATAACAAACAACTAAAAATAAAATATCATCATAACACACTTATATTTTATTCTTTCTTCAAAATCAACTTTACTTGACTTGACTATATTAGTAGAGTTACCAAACTGGCCATAGCGTGAACTAGGGTTCCACGATTTGTAAATTTCCAAATGGGTCAGACAAGGCCAAAACTAGTTCGTCTCAACTAATTTAATTGCTTCGCGTAACATTCAAATCTCTATTTACATGTAAAAAATGTGACCATGGATCCAACTCCAATGAGAGTTAAAATTGTCTTAGTGACAACATACAACATTGACATAATCTCGAATGGTTTGGGTTTAATGAAGTGGCCCGCAATTATCAATCATGATGGGTATATTCAATCTAAGGAGAGACCACTTCTCTTAAATGCAGAATTCTCCATTTCAATGCCTTAGAATGATGTTAGGTGACTACACTCATTTAAATCATAAGATGATTTCCACAAAGTGTGTTCCCTAAATGGCTCACCAATGATGCAAATTGTGAAAGTCCCATTACAAAAACATAAAAAGGCCTAAAAGTAATTGTGTCAAGACTTTCAAGGATTGACTCATGTTGATGCCTATATAGGACTAAATTTTGTTCTTGTTTCTTGTTTTTTCGTAAAAATGGGTGTAGGACTTCTTTTGTTGACACTTGTAGAGTCTCCTGCCTTTTAACAGCAGCCATGCATTAATGCCGTAGATCCCTCCATCAATGTCGCCAATTCCTCTTAAGTCAGACAAATACTTCTCTCTCCGATGACCTTAAACTAGGGGCTGATCTTGAATCTGCATGTCATGAGCTACCCTATTACAATGCCTTCAGAGGAAATCATATTTAATTGAAATAAAAGATAACAAAGTGTTGGGAGACTTTAAAGTTTGAGAGTTATCTTAAATATATATATATATGGAAGATGTTTCTATGAGAAATATCTCTCATCTTATATGAGATATAGGAGTGGGGGTCATCTTAAGTTATTGGCATTGGATATGGATGTGAGAGCCTCCACCCAATCTCTCATATAAAATAAGAGATATCTCTCATGCGAGCATCTTCATATATATATATATATATAATATTCATGTGCATTTATCTCTCACCATAGGGTGAAGGGCACTTTCCCTTTCTACACATGAAGACAAGGAAGTCTACCTCACCCTATGTACTTGAAAATTTACTTTTGTACTTGAAAATCCCCATTTATGGAAGTGTTCCTCATCCTATGATGAGGGATAGATGCACATGAATGTTCTCCTATATATATATACACACACACACACACTGAAGAATTGCTAGTTAAACAACAAAAAAATTTGATATATTAAAAACCATTTAAAAAATATTTTACAATTTTATCAATATTTTGTTCAGCATTATCAAAGTTGTTTTCACTATACATCGTTATTTTCTCATCATTGAGATGTTAGGATGCAGCACATTAGCTGCTAGAAAAGTTTGAAAAAACCATTTATTGGATTAGAAGATTTGGTTCCTATCTTAGACTTTGATTAATAGGTTAAATAGTATGTGTGTGTCTTACGAGTCTAAATCTCTTGAATGCCTCGCTAGTTGCTCCCTCGTGCTTCCTATGAGTGTAAGGAGTAGAACTCAACTGTGAGGATCACATATTGAAAATTTAACTAAATAAGAGTTGGTCACACCTAAGATTGGGCATATAACTAAAAAGATGATCTTAAAGTAGATTATTTATATTTCTATTCTTAATCATATTGTCAATCCTATATTGAGATCGAATTCTATTAGGATAAAACTTGAGGACATTCGGTATACAGAGAGAATGTTCATTTTGAACGGCTTGACTTTTAATGGGTGAGCCCAATTATGGAATTTCACTCCTTCCATTCATGCATAGCATGAGAGACACTTAGAGAAATAAACTCTTTTGGTTATATACAGAGATAGGCTTAAGGGATCATTTGTTTGAACTTATTTTTATATGCAAGTATGCATGCATATATATAGTACGATTATACGTGATCATATTTATTTGTGAAAGGGTGTGAAAAATGATGTGTAAATAAAACTATTTCCAGCGCCTCCGCCCCTCCAAAACAATGTTATGTCGTAGGTAGCATTCATTCGAGTTGTCAGAACCCCCCCCCCCCCCCCCACCCCTCAAAAAAAAAAAAAAAAAAAAAATGTGATGTGGTAGCATTCATTCGAGTTATCACAAAGGAAAAAGTTCTCCTTTGTGCCGTGCTTGGTTGTGATGGTTGGCATCCAAATTGGTAATCTGTTAACGTTTTGGATATAAAAATATTACATATGTAAAACCCATTCCCATGTCTCACGCATAAGGCCAAAAAGCTTTCCTAATAAATGGATGTTCCATTAAAAGCTAATAGCATTGGGGCTCTTCTGAGGTTATTGTAAACTACAGGGTCTTTATGCAAATAAAATACAGGCCGCCTAAGATACGCGTTGTGGTGTAATGCAAAAAAGGTGTAAAGATGCTGATGTTAGTGGGTGGAGACTGGAGAGCGTCCTTGCAATAATAAACGACGCGCACGTGACAATAACGTGACGATCACGCGGACACGCCGGATCTTGATATTTAAAGTCTTTCTTTGACCGATTGACTGACATGGCAGAGAAATTTTGGGAAAGTTCGAGGATTTCTCAGGTGAAGTGATGTTTTATGCTATGTCAGTCTGGATCTATTTATTTATTTTTGAGTAATGCTATATGTCCGGGTTTTTGTCCCGGGACATGGACCGAATGGCCCGGGGGCTCGGTCCATGTCCCGGGACAAAAACCCGGGACATGTAGCTTTTTTAATTATTTTTTGGTATCCAAACTTTGTGTGTGTGGGGCTTGTGGGCCCTATTCTTCTCTCGAGGAGGCCTTGGATGATGGGAGTAACCTCCGGTGAGATGGGGAACCCTCGAGCGAGGGGAGTTAACCTCTGGTGAGGTATCATAGCTTTAGTTGAAAAAGAAAATGCATGTTCAAGTTATCTAAGACAAACAAGTTAGAAGTGACACCTCTAATCATCACTCGAGTAAGAAGTCGTTTTTGATAATATGTACTGTTGAACATGAGTTCGATCATGTCCAATGATATACCCTTAAGTGTAAGTTAAAACACTAAGTCCCACTGTCTCATTTGGAACAATAACGAAAACATTTGCATCAATGCACATAATTGTCGATCACATTTCCATGGTGAAACCCACTCCTTTCAAATTGAAACTTGTAATTAACACATGTAAGCAGCTATGTAACTAAGTGTCCAATCATGTTTCCTTCACACACACACACAACATACATACATACATATATATATATATATATATATATCTCTGAGAGATTCTCATATGAGAGATGCTCTCACATTATTATGAGAGATAAGGTGTGGGCCCTCACATCTATATCCAATGTCAACAACTTAAATGTGAGGGCCCTCACTCCTATCTCTCATATAAGATGGGAGATATTTCTTGTACAAGCATCTCCTATATATATATATATGAATATGGCTCTCCTAAGCTGAAGCTTAATTTATCCTAGGCTGAAATAGTAAATTAAAATTGATTATATTTATTTTTTGCATGATGGAATTGGAAAATCCAATTCTGATTAAATTTATCTTGATTTTGGAGACGATCATCATGCAAAAAATAACGATAGTCGACTTTGATTTGTGGGGTCGACACTGTTTCAACTTAGGAGAGCTGACTCATATATATATATATATATATAATATTTATGCGTATCAATCCCTCACCATGTTATAGTGAGAAACAACATAGTGGGACCGACTTTATAATATATCTGAATAATTTACACACTTGGGACCCTTGATTTACATTGGATCCGATGGATTGGACCATTTGATTGAAGGTCAAGTTTTATTCTTTAATATAAAGCTATTAAATTTATGAGCCAGGGATGAAGGAGTTAAGAGGAATGAGAATGACCTCAAACTTGATATATAGGCCCATCTAATATGTCTTTTTCTATCCCCACAAGTCCCAGGATCAGTGGGGCCTTAAGTGGATCCCATTAAATTTATCACTCACCACACTAGATAGTGAGGGATGAATGCACATAAATATACCCATATATATATATATATATATATATATAAAATTCGAGTGGATGCGTTTAATTTCCAACAATATCAATTGTCTCTCTGTGGCCCCCATGATGGAGGGATGGAGCGAACTGGTGAAGGCATGTGGTACACGTTCACGTGTGCGCTGCTACGGAGTCGGGAGACTGGAATGAGTGGCTGCTTGATGACATCGATGGCGTGTCAAAGATTGTTTGACACGGGCTGCTTGAGGTTGAAGAAATAATTTCAGCTTCATAAAATATATCACATGGGTTTTTAGAATCCATTGATGATGATTGATGCCACAAAAGTCAACACCTCTCTATGAAAGAATTTGTGGAGACTGATACGAAAAGGTCCAACATGAATTTGAAATTTTGTCATTGAAAAATTTTAAGTTGAATATATACCTACGACTGAGAAAAAAAAAGAAGAAGATAAGAAACATTAAATATTTGTAGCTAACTGGTCTAAAAACTATACCATCAATGGTGGATATAAAAACTTGAATGAATGAAATTTGTTAAGATATATCACAAAAGGGCAAATTATTCGAGAATTTGGCTTATAATGGATCAAAATGACAAACTAGGATTCATGTAATTGAACACGACATAGTTGATATATGACTTTTATATATGAGAAGCGGTCCTATAAGGACTGTCCTTACGGTTTAAGGTGCGGACCGCTTATTGGGGTCCACCGTGAGACCTTCACTGGTCATGGGACAAGAGGGACTGACAGATCCAAGTGGAGTCAACTTACATATCAAATTTGAAGTTAATCTAATATCTCTAATCCCTTCATCTATGGTCTACAAATTCAATAGCTTTATATCAGAGAAGAAAAATTGACCCTCAATCCAATTGTTTAATTCATCTGAATCCATGTAAATTCATGGGAGTCAGTGCTTATAAGGGGGTTATGAATGAGTAGTCAATTTGGATGGGTCATAAGGTGGACTCCAGTGGGTGTTCCGAACGATGTGGACCGTAAGGACACGACCTCCTCCCTTTATATATATTATATAGTTATTTTTCGAGCCCATTCAATATTTGGTGTTCATTTGGTTAAGATTCTCATGCATTGAAAATATTTTTGAGCAAAAGGTTAGTCATTGTGTATGGAGCATTTGAAATTTCTATATTTATATAATAGAAAATCTGAAATTTCGAACCTCCTTAAACTGTCACTTTGGGAATTCACTAAATTCTAGAAGTGTCACAGATGAGCATTTGGGAATACTTTGTCCAACACAAACTTTCAAAGTGCAACAGGTAAGCACTTTCTGCTTTCATCTCTTTCGATATCCAATGCAGTTTGCTTTTGTTACAAGAAAAGGGAGACGACTGTCATTTCCTTGAAAGGAAGGAAATTCGAGCCCAATCCCTCCCAAAGGAAACTCATTTCTGTATAAAAGACCATCATTTCCTTGCAAGCAAGGAAACTGGAGTCCAGTCCCTCCCATAGAAAATTCATTTTTGCGTCGCAAAAAAAGAAAAAAGAAGCATGCTATTAAAATTTCTAATTCAACCCAAGAGAGAGTCTCCGAATTCAGCAAGCAAACAGGCCTTAGAGTAGATTCTCAGACATGCAGTAACATTGAAGGTTCACTTCCCCTCTTTTAAAAAAGAAATAGAAACACTTCCTAGACATGCCATAAGTTGTCTATCCTGTCCTTTTGAGAGAAATCTAGAGATTGGGGAGCCCAGAATAATAGTAAAACCTATTCTCAAGCATGTGTGACTCATGGCTCTCAAGCATGTGTGGCTCATTTTCAAATAAGAAAAAAAAAACGTTTGACTCATGAGATAGAGAACACCAAATGCCCTACAGATGCCTTTCAGATGACAACAAAATAAGCTTCTCCAGATGAGAGCAATGAAAGCAACGAAAGAAGATTTGCACGATATTCAGAAGACAACCTCGGTTGATGTGCATACAAGTAAAGTAAAAGTCTTCCACATCATCTCATCTAGAAGATTATCTCAGATTTTACATATACAATGACAATAACAATAGAAAAATCAGAGAAGCAAGCAAAAACATGTGAAACTTCCACCTTACTTTATTGTAAGCTAGCATGCATGGATTATGAGTCATTATCCAGTAAAGTTTTTAGGGTGACCTATGCCAATGTAACGGCCGTTTTAACAGGTAACCCTCTCTCAACTTCCTTTGACCTTGTCTAAACCAATCAGCAGACCCAGGAAGTTTTTATTGTGGGTTTGGGTAGGTGGATGGAGGCATATATGTTAAAAGAAAAAAATACTTGTGTGGGGCCTTTTCTAAGGTACTCTGATAATTAACATCCAACTTATGCAGATCATACTGTTAACAGTACTCCTAGTTTTAGTTGAAGATGGAAAAGCCATCACAATGGATGGATTTTAAAGAAACTCTCTAAATCTCTATATATAGGAGTGAAACACTAAAATGACATGTAATAAGAATTCTGGGAGGGATCAGCTTAGATCATAGGCATCAGATCACACACAGTCACCACTCATGAGGTTACATATATTCTGTGGGAGAGACATGGAGCATTAATTCTATGGGCAAGTTGAATGTTTGGTGTGAAAATTTTATTAATCAATACGTCATGTCTTCGAGTGCTAGTAGGTAAAGGTTTTCAAAATAGGGGTCAGACCTACAATAGTTTCTATTGTTCTATGAGCACTCGCCATTACCACACATCAAATTCAAAAGTAAGATTTCTTTACGTTGTGTAAGCAACACTTGAAAACAGGAAGAAAATAAGTGCCCCTTGAATTCTGCATAGACTTGCAAGGTTTCAAAATTTTGCATAGACTTGTAAGATTTCAAAATTTTATCATTGCAGCCATTTGTTCTGTGACACTACTTTTCCCTATTGATATTCATTTGTTTAGTTATTTTTGCTAACAGAAGGTTCCCAACCTTTTGGACTGGACTAATCTCTCCGGGCCCAGAGAAAAGTAGGTTAAACCAATGTAGCTCTCAGGTGATAGTGCTAATGGACTCAGCTTTTGGTTTCTGAAGAGTGGGGAATTGGGGATTGATATCGAGACCTCTAGTTCCGGAAGAAATAAGAATGTTGTCCTGACCAGTCGGCCAACCCCTTGGAGTTATACTTTCCTTTTCCCCTGTTCAAATGGGATAAGTTGTGCACATTGAATTGGAAGTTGGCACAGCTTTTGAAAAATGACACGGTGGGCCTTTCATCATATGGTGGATGTAGGTCAGTTTAAATGCTCAGACGTACATTATTGACCGATAACAATTTTTCAAAGAACTGACCAAGAGTGAATTAGCTGGTGCCGGTTCTTTGATAGCTTCCCTTGCAAAAAAGAATCTTTGATAACTTAGTGGTGGGCATTAATTTCCCTCTCCACATTCCCTAGTTATAGCTCAGCGGGCGTGGACGTGGGTCTGGGCGTGGGATGTTGAGAAGTGGACTCCACTGAAAGGGAAGTATTGAAAAGTGTAAATGATATCTCCACTAACACTTCGAGGTTTAGGTATGAATGATTAGCCGAGAAAATTTAATATGGTATCATAGCCAATCAATATATTTTGAATCCCAAGAGGAAAGGTTTGGCGAAAAAATAGCGTGTCGCCAAAATTACACCGACCGGATTCTACTAGAGGGAGAGTGTTGATGACTGGGCTCCACCAAAAAAAAAATCTTGAAAAGTATTTATACTGTTTCTACTAACACCACTAAAACCTCGAAGTGTTAGTAGAGACAACATTCTTTGGGTGGTGCCCACCAACAAGCTCACGATCGTTTGACTTTAACACCATCATAAAAAATTTAAGCTAACCATTCTTACCGAAACCTCAATAAGCTAGTAGAGGTAGTATAACTTTTCAATACTATCCGTTGGGTGGAGCCCACTCCTCATTATGGGAGTAATTACAGGACAGGGAGTTACCGGAAAAGTAACCTAAGCCAACTGTGAACCCGCAAAGTAACCTAAGCCAACTGTCATGTGGTAAAAATATTCTAAAATAATTAACTGTGGGTCTAACCTTTTCAGCTATAGATTTTAGTTAGTTTTCACAGAATTTGACTATGTTTTTGACTCTTTTTTTTATATCTAACCTCACAGGTGAAGGTGCCAGTTACAACAAAACCGGTTCTTGGCTAATTAATTTGGTTCAGGTTATAAAGCATAGCATGTGTTTCATTCTTAAGTACAATATGGAAAGGTATGAGGTTTTTTATCCAAGCCGTTCATAAAAATGGAATCCTCTTGAATGAAAAAACATTATTCTAAATGTTGTGATTTAGAACCTACGAGAATAGATCAAACCCTAATTTTGGAACCAATGACCAAATACAAATTATAAAGACCCATAAGAAAACAAAAGGATTTTACGGAAAAAAAACCCGCTGCATAAATTGGGCGCACAAAAAGGCCCCAATGGACCCTACTACTTTTGATTTTTTTTTATTTTTTGTTTTTTCGCCTTTCAACATGAGCATTCAATATTATCAATGCTACCCTGAAAACATTAAACAAAAGAGTGTCGATATTGACGCTCTGCTAACATAATAAAAAAAGTACAAAACCATGGTCGACAAGACCACTGTTGCTCACAAATGTTTATCGGGGCCTTTTTTGTGCACTGTCCATTTAAAGGGTTTTTTTTTTTTTTTTTCCGTAAAATCCTTTAAAAAAAATATGGATAGACATGCATATTTGGTTTTTAGTTGGTCGGTCCAAAGATTCCAAAGCAACTAAAACATGTGTTTTTTATCAGATAAGATTGTTATTAGAAGTACAAGGGGTCTGTTTGCCATTTGGAGATAAAAACACAAAGGAAGCCTTATCTAATTAATATAGACTCTGAGATCTAATCACCGTCCAAAATTATTTATATATATATATAAAGCCTCCATCTTTCGGCTAAGACAGACCATGTATTCTGTATCCTGCTTGTCAGTATGGACTGATTCCAGTGATTGGTGGGTCCCACCATGCATTTTTTTTATTTTCTTTTTCAAATATGTCCAAGCATGCTTTTAAATTAAAGAATCTAATGCATGGGTTTGGTTGGTGTGATACCCAATTTGATGTTAATCCATGATTCAGGCCCAGATGATATTCTTGATGTGAGTTGATAAGAGCCTATATGGACTATTATTTTCGTTCATCAGTCGTTGTCGTCATCATCATCATTATTAAAGCCTGCAGGTCCCAACTATGTTGGGGATCCTGTTTATCCGTTCCGATCTATTTTGAGCTAAATCCTCATCATGTTTGGGTTGTGACAAAATTTTACGCCGGCTATCAACCTACCTAACGCAACCCTCATCTTTTACTCAGATTAGAGACCGGCTGTAAAAAAACTGGCGGAGTTTGAAGATCAATAGTTTTGTTTATCAGTAAAAAAACAAAAATTAATTTGATATAGGTGAATCCATATGGGCTTTTCACCTGGCCAATAGGGGGTCCGATGAGATATTTGAATTTACAGGCTATATATGTCTATGGGCCACCACCAAGTGGGCCTCCTTTTGATCTAGTTAACAAGCACCTGTATTGATCTTTAAAAATAAGAGTGAAGGATTGTCTTGTTGGATGAAGTAGGAAGTGGGCCACATCAAAAGGAACGATTTGGAATGAGGATTGAAGTACAAGCATCTATGGGCAGCCAGGATTTCAGATCATTAATAAGATGAAATGGTGACAAATGGAACGATCAACTCATTTGCTAGTGGGCCCATCTATAAATGATAGGTGAAGGTCCACATGCATGGGTTCTACTATCACAAGTCATTCAAGTTTGGGTTGGTTAACCTTTGTAGGTAAGGCCCAATCTCAACCAAAACTGTTTTAAGGTTTTGAAATTGAAAACAGTCAAATCTGTTTATTGATGCCCCAGAAGAAAGGAAGGCCAAACCAATTAACCCCCAGTTACTAGATCAGTTTTAGGTTGGGTTGGTAGATAAGATTAGGACTTGCCCTATCAGGGGTATCAACTTTTCAGGGAACATTTCAGCAGAACTGGCCCCAGTTGAGTCATTGTTAGAGATAAGATAGACATCTTGGTTTCAATGGTCAAATCTTGGATGAGATTGGCTTTACTTTTTTAATGACTTTTCTTTGTAAGATACACTTTTCTTGCTTTCACAACCTGAACTCTGCTCTGTGGTCCAAACTTATTGTCCCCCAGTTTTGAAACCAGGGGCAAAAGGTAGTTCTGTTTGTTAGGTGAGATCCCTTATTGTTATGTTTCGCAAATTAACTGAAATAGCCTTGAAGATGTTTGAATTACATAATCTAACATGCTTTGTCGATTCTAACACTCTTAAGAATTTCACTGGTACAAACCTAACCTCTCCCTCTCACTCCCTTTCACTGATAAGAAACAAAAACTTCCCATTCATGGTCATCGTCGTCATCAAAGTCTTAATCCCGTCATCTACATGATGTTGTTTCTTTATTTTTAGTATATCTGTATTTCTTTCATCCATGTCATCTTCAAACTATCTTTTTCTTTGAGGGGCCATCAACCTGCATAGAAAAATATTTCCTCACCGATGATTGGTTAGATTATTTTAGATATGTCAAAACCATTTGAAACGAGTCTTTTTTAACTTATTGTCCATTGATGTTACTGCTAAATGTTGAAAATGCTCCCTTTTATGATTGTATCTTTTATATATATATATATATATATATATATATATATATTTAGAGGTGCTCTCTCTCCCGTGGGGTGTTGGAGTCTTTCAAACCACATGGGTTGAATGTCGGAAAGTTGAGTTTATTTTTCGGGGATGTAAGCGAGTTTGCCGAACCATGTAAATCCTTTGCGTATAATTTTCTCCTTATTATGTGCTTGATTGATTATTCGATTGCGGTGATTCACACTTCCGCATACACACGTATAACACAAAATGAATGTCACGAAATGGAACCGAATAATATCACTTTACTTACAAGGGAAAATGTGTCTCCACATAACTATTAACACACCATTCTTGGCTTGACCAATGCAAGTCGCTCATGATAATATGATATAAAAACATTCATCAATCCAACAAGGTTTTGAGTCTCTTCAAAAGAATGAATAAATAAAGCTCCACATTCCTAGCTACAAAGCACATACAACAGCAAATCAGCAATAGCTACAGCCTACAGACCCGCACAAGCAAAATTCTCCCCCGTCATTGAGACAAAATTAGCCAAGTTATGCAATCAACATTCCCAAATTGTGAAATTGAAGAACCTGCAGCCGACAGAGGCCTCAATGCTTGGGCTATCACCATGCAGTCCAGAACCAAATTACCATCACCAATGCAAGGAAATTTTTCTTAATGAGAATAAAGATATGACCATTTAAACCATTCATGACTATCAAGAGACTAAATTCCAAGCCTTTGAAAATAAAAAATCAGTCTATATATATTTTGCTCCACTCCTTTAATGGCTGTTGTGAATTGTAACATCAGACCATCCTGTGTGGGAACATCTCTCTCCCAGTTTTCTCCAACTTCCATATGACATTGCTGTTCTTAAATTATACTTGTTTTCCTGGAAGAATATGAGACGCTCATTTCATTGGCTTCATGGAAGTACTCACCATTTTATTATGGAAGCAAACACCACCTATTTTCCCATCTTCTTTAGATTCATGGAAGAGCAACCTCTGAAAGGATTCATTTACATTAACATTCTTCTTAAAGATCAAATCCTAACCAATGATGGACCTAGGATTCTCGTTTGGGTGGTCCGGTATATGGTCAAATGAAGATACTAAATAATAAAATTAGAATTTTAAAGATACTATATAACGGGATTCTCGAATCACGTGGGTGCGACCGCACCCCCCTGACAACACTTAACAACCCAGATGCCTCTTGAAAATGGATGCCTCTTCTTAGTTCACTAATCAAAATTTCTGATGTATATCGATCACATAAAAATCCTTTTCTGAAGCATCTGTCTGGTCACTGGTGTGTTACCATCATGACAGTATCCAAGGATCATAGAAGTAAATTCATCTCCAACAAAAACATCATCTTGCATCATATTCCACAGCTTACCAGCACCTTTTATTTCCACAGCTAACCATCATCTTGCATCATGACTTGGACAAGACCCAAGATACATCATCTTAAAAATGCGTTGGGCCCAGGCTGTTGAAGAGTGGGCTCCATCCAAAGGGGAATATTGAAAAGAATTTCCGCTTTTGATATCAATAGTCAGCTAAAGAAATTTAAGACGGGCAACATCTTAAAATGCATTTGTCCATATGAAAAGCTTGTTGGGCTTGCAAAAGAAACCGGGCTTGGGCCTCAAGTGAAGCATGCAAAGGTCTGAATACAAAAGAAGAAAATAAAATTACTTTGTCAAGTTCTAATCAAAACTGTGCTTGGGATGGAATCACAGCAAGCACAAAAGATGAATACTTCTAGCAATGGCTTTTAATACTGGGTCTCATTAAAGAAAGATTAACATACAAATTGCATGATTAATGGGCCTTAATCAGTACTTTCATTGACCTGGTCCTTCAACTATATAGAATGGGCCAAACCAGGATGACCCAAAATCCAAATGATAACTAGCTAGTTTGAACAAGAGGTTTTCACAGGGTGGACCTGATTCTTTAATATACCAGGCTTAATACCAGTATTTTCAAAAGATAGCCATGCATGTTTCAATAATAAACATAGAAAGTGGCCAATACAAGCTGGTTCAATTACCTAAACTTTAACCAACTTCAACTAAAAAACATAGAATGGGCTGCCAAATAATTCTAGAAAGCCAATACATTAACCCACAAAGAGCCCAGTTTAGCCCAGAGGCCATTCAACTCACAAAATGCCCAATTTGGCCTGACATTGTTTCCAAAGACAGGCACCCTAATTCCATCTCTAGTAATACAAGAGAACAAAAAACCCTTGGGTACAACTACAAGACTATAATATAAAAATTGTCTATCATTAAATTGATCAATCAAACACTTGGGCTATCTTCTATTGTAGCAAAACTATCAAATGCGTATCCCATTATCCGAAAGTTTTAACCCGCCAAAAACCTGGTTTGGAACCTATTTAAGGTTTTGATTCGTAAACGGCTCTGGGTCTGGGCCCGGAACCCAATCTATATTTCGATTGATAAACGGATCCAGTTTTGGGTCCATATAGGTTCTGATCCATGGATTTGGGTTCACCATATGAGGCTTTGATATTGCAAACTGTATCTCAAAATTAACTTTTTTTTTTTTACATTCTTACGTATAATATTGGAGACAGTAGACTTGATACATTATTATAAGTTGAATGATATGTTTATTTTAAGAAAAATTTATAAAATGAAGAGAAATTCTAATCAATTTTGAAATTATATTCCAATCCTCTAGTGCCAACAAAATAGGTCCCGGGTCAAAATCAGACTCCAAATCGAAACCATTATTTAGAAACGTGTCCGGATCTATTCCAGTATGTTCTGACACAAAATCATTCCGTTTGCAACCCTAATTACGAATCGATGCTTATTTTGTTTCAACGGTTTGGATTTCCATGTATTGGCCCCACATATGAGCCTCACGAACTTTTCAGGAGTGAAGTCCTCAGAGTGAGAATGTACACTAACGTAGTCTCTTCATATCAAAAACCTCTCTCTCTCTCTCTCTCTCCTCTCTCTTCATGCGTACACAGGGTCACAGAGAAAAAATGGCAGCAACGATGGCGGCACTGCAGAGCTCAATGGCTGCTCTCTCACTCACCCCAAGCTCTTTTTATCCATAAAATTATGAAATAGATATTGAAGTGTTAATATTGGAGTCTTCATACCTTTTATTTTCGATTTATTCAATGCTTTTGGAAATAGTAGGATGATTTGGAGGATCATTCTCTTGGACACCTCACACGAAGAAGGCTTTTAATCAGCTGAAACATACAATCACAGAATCCCCTGTTCTTAGACTCCCCAATTTTTCTAAACCATTCCTTGTTGGATATGATGCCTTGGTTTGAATGTTGGTGGAGTGTTAGATGCAAGATTAACATCTAATTGCATTCTTTAGCCAAGCTTTGTAGGGAAAGAATCTATCCTTATCCACCTATGAGAAGGAGATGTTGACTTTAGTTCTGACGGTATGAAAGTGGTGGCCTTACCGTTAAGTCGACAGCTTATTGTTATAACTAATCAATGGAGTTTAAAGTATCTTATGGAGCGGGAAATCAACATATTGGTACAAAAACCCAAGGCTCGCATTCGACAATGGATGGCTTAAAGAAATCAAGGAGTAGTAGAACAGGGGATTGTGTCATTACATCTTTTAGCGGATCAAAAGCTTTCATTGCATGAAGTGTCCAAGAGGAAAATCGGCCGTAGCATGGCGGTGGCGGCCGCTACGGCCGGTAGCGTAACGGCCGCTATTTTAATCCATGCTTGAATGTCTGCGGAATGCTTTCCTTGAGCTTGCTGACAAAGGAGCCCACTTATTGAGATTATGACATTCTCCTTGCACCTCTAGGCAGCCTCTGAACCTGGGTTTGATATTCTTGAGCTGATCCAATTTCTTTGAGATTGGTATGGTCCCCAAAGAAATCTTCATAGTGAGTGGGGCAATTCCTTGCATGCAAGGCCTCCTTGAGTATGTCCCAGGAGACTTGCCCTTCATCATCTTTCAACAATTGGTGCCATAGCTGGACCTCTTCCATATGGTGTGTAGCCACTGGCACTTGTTCCTCAGCCCGAGTGCATTGAAATTTGAAGAATTGCTCAACTCAACCAATCCAACTCTTGGGTTCTTCACCCCCACTGAAACAAGGAAAACCTAGCTTGGAGAGCTTAGGTGCGACCAAATGAGTTGACCTGGCCAGTCCCATCCCGAATTCTCCATTGACTGATTCGTTTCGGTTGACAGAGTTCTCACCATGCTCACAGCCATGGCTGGCCACAAGCTAACAAAGCAAGTGTTCATGGCCGAAAACATCTCTTGCATTTCTAAAAAATCTGCTCTTGCCCGGAATACAAGGATCCCACTTCCGCTTCAAGCTGGCTGATTTGCTGACTGCCATCAAGCCTTGATACCAAATTGTTAAGTGTCTCAGTGGTAGCACAGGTTCCTCAACCTTGACCCCTCCCCCTCCCCCTCCCCTCCCTTTCTTAGCTATTTTGAGTGGGGTTGGTTAGAAGAGGGATAAAAAAAAATGGAAAAATAAATAAATAAATGAACATGTGCAAGCAATAATAATGGAAGAGAGAGAAGTTGGTTTGCATCAATGGGGAGCTTTAGAAGACTTCAAATTCAAGTTACACCCTAGACCCACATACCAATGTGGCCTTGCATATACCCGAACCGGGGTTTCCCTGTTTGGACCAAACAGGGGATCCGTTTCCATCTTATATCTGCACACCGCATGCACACCTTGAATCCAAGGGGGAATTACCCGCACGCACATAACAATTTTGTTTCTTATTATCCCCGAGAATAATAAAATTTAATTAGGAAGTTTCTTTTACTTTTTATTTTGTTTCATTTCAGTAGTATCAAAGATGATTTTGAGAGAAACTGAAAAGTTATAAGTGTTTCTATTATCTTTCTGATTTTATAATATCTGTTTATAAGGTTTTGAGAATGTTTCCTTGTTCTTCCCGTTTTGTTCTTAATGGGATAACTTTTTTTTTTTATAACAGTTCTTAATGATATATTGGCAGAGGGTGTAAGTGAAATGATATTTTTAAAGCACATCTCATTGATATCAGTAAAGGAAAACCCTAAGCTTTTATACTTTAAAATAAAAACTCATACTTCTATAGGCTTGCCATCAAGGCCTAATGCTCTGTTTTTGTTCATTTTAACTAAGACTGTATTTACTTATATTGTAGGTATTTCTTGAATCAATCCCTGATTTGTTTTTAAGTAATAGTTTAATTAATTAAGTCTCTAAAAATATAGGCCTCGTCTATCTTTAATCTCTTTTACCAGTAGTGTCACGGTTTTTCTTTAATGCACCTAACTACCTTATATGATTGCATTCTGTAGTTTTCTTTTGCCTGGTCTGGATGCCCTTTTCTCCTTTTACTCCCCATCTAAACATGCAAATTGTCATAACCTTCTTAGCTCAACTTTTGTTAACTTAAAGCCTTTTCTGGTCTTTTAAGCACCGTCTTTTGCCATTTCTTAAATAAAGATTTCTTTCCATTAAAAACATTTTGAAATTCGGTATTCCACCTATTTAGTCTCATACATTTTTCATTTGGAGTTTGGACTCTCCAAGCCTCCCTCTAGTGACCATTTTAGTTTTTAATGCAACCCACCATTTGATCTGACACTTCATTAGGATTTATGGTCACATTTCAATCAAGTTGCCTCAAAACTCTTTTATGAAATGTTGTTGACTTTCCTTTATAAATTCCATCTTATTTTGAGGAAACTTATCACTTTATTATTAGCTATCCAACGGCTAATAAGAACATGAAAAATTAATAGTTTGTGTTTTCTGTAAGGATATCCTGAGATTGCTTCACTATCCTTTCAGATTGATCATTCTTTACATCTCAGTAAAAAGTAGTATATTTCTGTCCCATTAGAATGTGATGTCACGAGGTGTTCTTAACTTCTTCCTATTTTCCTCAATGTATTCACTATTGTGAGACCGAAAGCCCATCGAATTTGAGTATAGCT
>QPKB01000007.1:10094234-10137121 GCA_003546025.1 Camphora micrantha
ATGAATGATTTTGATGAAAAATGGCGATGGTTGTTTGCATGCATTTTTTATATTGAATATAGGTGCATTAACAGGTATATAAACAGGTTTATAGGAAAATTATATTGAAATAAATAGGTTTACAGGAAAATTATATTGAAAAAACGAATATAGTTTTAGAAAACAAAATAAAAGACTTTTACTGACGTGTTTTTTTCGTCGGTAAAAGTATTTTATTTTTAAGTTTTATTTTTGCCGACGAAAATAAAACGTCGGTAAAAGTATTATTGTTTTTATTTTCTTATCTTTTTATTTTGCCGACGAAAATAAAACGTCGGTAAAATAAATTTTATGTTTTATTTATTTTTACTTTTCTTTTACCGACGAATATAAAACGTCGGTAAAATGAATTTTATGTTTTATTTATTTTACGTTTTATTTTACCGACGCAAATATAACGTCGGTAAAAGCTTTTATTTTTTTATCTTTCTTTTTATTGTACCGATGAAAATACAACGTCGGTAAAATGATTTTTATTTTTTATTTATTTTGCGTTTTCTTTTGCCGACGAACAGGTAAGGTCGGTAAAAGTTTTTTTTTTCTATTTATTTTTCTTTTTCTTTTGCTGACGAAAATAAAACGTTGTTAAAAGTTAATTTAAATTTTTACAATAATAAAATGAATTTCTCGACGTTTTAAAAACGTCGGTAAAATTAAAATAATCGTCGGTAAAACTCTAATTTTTGCCGACGGAAAATTATTACGTCGGTAAACTGTTTTGTCCACGACTTTTTACCGATGTATGGCCGACGAAAAGAATTTCGTCGGTAAAGTGTTTTACCGACGTTTTCCGGGCTCTTAGCGTCGAAAAATTGCGTCGCTAAAACTGCAGTTTGTTGTAGTGAATATTATCAAAAGGAAAAGAGGGAGTAATCTTATATCCAAGTAAATTACCAAAGTCACTAATAAAAAAAATAGCCACTAATACTAAAAGAAGCATCAAAAGCACCAAGGAAAGAAAAGGAGAACCCAACATCTCTAATAGACAATTATCATTTCAATGATCCCAACCAAAGAGAACACCATTACAATAATATATAATAATAATAATTAATAATAATAATAAAGTAACGAAATGACCATTCAACATCTACAAAGAGCTGTCTAAAGAGAGAAAATCAAATGAATGAAACACGAGTAAAATTCAAAAAGGATGGAATGATGCCACAGTCCCACTCACCCACCGATAAGAGAGAAATAAGAAAGAAAATGCTTCTCTTTATCCAAGTTGAAAGAAGGAACAAAGAAATTATCTTTCTAGAGATTTTCACCCATCTCTACTAGCAGTTTAAGAGGCTCTCAAATTTGATTTTGAGTCATGGAGGGTTTTTCAATCTCTGGGATTAACCTAATGTAACCAGTTAGATATGGAAACAGAACATATCATATCCTCCCTATGATTGCATAATAGATCATGATGTAAGCCCAAATCTGCTTGATAGCCGATGTCTGAATACAAAGGAGTATGAAAAGAAAAGCAGATGGTGTCCATAACAAATATCCACAAAACTACAGAAAAAGAAATGCAGGATCAAACACAACCATCGAAACTCATATCGAGAGCTTCAAAACAAATGAAAACAGGCCTACAAACAAATGAATACAAACCCAGAACAAAAATAGGTTCAAATCAAACCCTGTCAAAACCAAAAACCCTAATTGAAGTAAAAAAAATGCAGAATCACTCAAACCAGAACAAAACCCTTTAAAACCTAGATCCAATCTTAAAGCAAACAAAACAAAGAAGAAGAGAGAGAGAAAGGAAGAGAGACGGAGAAAGGGAGAGGGGGCGAGAGGAGACAGACCTGTTTGGATTTTGGGGATGGCAGGGGAAGGTGTTGGCTGTTGTCGCTGCGAGGAAAATGGAGAGGGCGATGAAGATGGTGATGCTCTCAGCTGTCTCACACATCAAAACACAATCAACGATTCCAAACAAAATCAGAAAAAATGCAGATCCAACAGAATCGCTATGCATGAAAAAGAATCCTTCCAACTTTACATGATCAGAAGCACAAAAAACACCCAATTCTAACGATTCCAGCATCGAAAGCTCAGAAAATGGAATCCGAACAGCTTCATGTAAAATCAATAATAATAACAATAGATAAAAGCCTGAAAAGGAAGACATGAAGACGCGAAGAAGATCGAGACGAGAGATCCAAACCCTAGAAAATCGCATGTAAAAGCAAAAAAGGGACAGAAGATATCGTACTTGGAAGATCGATGAGGAAGAGAGGGATCTGTTTTTGCATCGAGCAGAGAGAGCAATGCGTGAGCAGGGAGAGAGCAGAGAGGGATGGGGTGAGCAGGGAGAGAGCGAGAGAGGATCGATGAGGAAGAGAGGATCTGTTTCGGCGTCGAGCAAAAGAGCGATGCGTGAGTAGGGAGAGAGGCAGAGAGGGATGGGGTGAGCAGGGAGAGAGCAAGAGAGGGATGATGAGGAAGGGAGGGAATATTAGATGCCGCGCGCACTTTCATCGGGACTTTCATAATTTTTGGACGGTATGTCGTCTATAGCGTCCAATTTAAGTGGCCGCCGGTATAACTTCGACGCCAAAACTACATTTTCTTGTAGTGCATTAAAATAATATTTTACTTGTATAAATGTCGGGTGGGTATGTTTTATTAACCATAATCCAAAAGAGGGGGCTGCGAAGGGTTGGATTTCTAGGTGGATCTGTTTTAGTCCATTGTTTAGACCCGATTAGTTTTCATGGTCTGAATCCAAGGTTGATTATAACATGGACCACGGGGCCATGGGTCTAAAACCGAATCAACATCGGTAAAATTTAACAGAAGCTTCGATTTGCAAAAATAGTTTTAATGAGACCAATACGGGCTGTACAATAAAAGCAGGGTCCAATAAGGGTTAAACCATGTCCAGCCCAATAAAGTTTTCGGACCATAAACTCGAGGATGGGTCTGCCCCATCGGACAATCCGAATTGTATGGTATCTAATTTGGTTTTGGGCATGCAGACCAATCTAAACTTAGGTACCAACACCAAATGGCCTAATCTGAGTTTCTTCCACTAGGGTTATGGACGTAAGTTTATTAAATTTGGACAACACTTCACAATAAAAGAACTCTGTAAGTTTGCTCCACTCTCCATCCATTGTCCCCAGTCAAAATTGGCTGCATTGCCCCTTTATAACCAAACTTAAAATATTAGATCCATCAAAACTTTTTGGATTGGGTCAAACTCTAAAGCACAACTTCAAATGTTCAAAGCAATAATTTCATATAAAAAAACTATAGGGCAACCGGGAGCACAATACAAGACAACCAACACCAAAAACACGTGACAAAAAACTAACTTAAAATGCAATCAAAAAGTCTATATGGACGGAATGGGAAGAACCGAGTTTCGGACCGATCCGAGGTGGAGTTCCACGTGGCACTGATGTGGACCAACTAGTGTATTCAACTTTCATGTGAGCGGGAGAATGAAAAAAGGAGGGGAAATCAGGGTCTCTGCCCGGCAAAAGGGTAAATCGCTGTCTCTGCTCCATTTCAACAAATCTCTCCTCACCTTCCATTTTCTCTCTAAAATCCAGGAAACCAAATTTCCATTTCCCTGTTCCCGTCTCAAAACCAAAACCCCTAAAACTACCTTCATCCGCTGCAGAAAACCCAGTACCGAAACACAAGCGATGTAGATTGCATCGGCATCGGCTTCGACGTCGAGTGCGTAGTAGCGGTCGCCTCTTCCGACGCCGGGTTGTCGGGATCTTGATCGGATGTTGCCGCCCGCTACGACCATCATCGAAGAGCTCGAGCTTCGAAGTCGAAGAAAATGGGGGGAAATCCGATCTGGGTTTTTGCTTATGGAGTATGGGATTCGGCTCTACTCGTGTCGCCCTTCTTCTTCTGGGGGACGACGATGGTGGCCATGAAGGAGGTGCTGCCGAAGGCGGGGTCGTTCTTCGTGTCGTCCTTTCCGGCTAATCCCAACCAAAGGTGATGGTGATCGCGTTCGCTGCGGCGAGAGGGAGGAAGCAGCCTCTGGAACTGCTGCTTGGGTTTGGATCCTCCTGTTTGGAGTGGTGGATGCTGCGTGTTTCAGGTGGGGTTTGCTTGAAAGATTCAACAATTGCCACTGTAAACATCTTGGAAGAGATGTAAGCTGTACTATAGTTTGATAACAATTGTTGTTTCGTAAATTGGAATTTTTTGGGTCTTCCTCATTCTAAAATTTTCAGTGATTGGCTTTGGATTCATGATTATATGTGTGCTTTGTGTTTGGTAATTGGACAGGGATTTCTTGCAAAAGGTTTGCAAAGGACTTCAGCTGGAATGGGCAGTGTCTATCAAATTTCTGCTCTAATTCAATTTGACTTTAGTTGATTATTAATGATATTTTATTAACAATACTTAAAATAATATGGTATTTAACTTTTGCTATATTGGAGGCTGCACATTGCTGTTCCTGCATTTATCTGCATTCATTGATCTGTCGATGATGGGCTAATTGTTTATTATGGAAATTCCTTTTTTTTTTTTTCTTTCTTGACAACCATGACTTCTGTTGATACTTAGGCATCAGCTGAATTGGCTGATTTTTTTTTTCCAGATAAGTCACGGGTGTCATTTGTTCTTTACTTATATTTTTCTATGTGATCCAAACGACTTGGTATGTTTATTTTTTTTAATTAAGGTACTGTTTCAGCTTTAGAAAAACTTAGTGAAGCCTTCTAAATGTCACTGTTGTGATGCACTTTCAGGTAGCTTGACGAGACTAGGCTCCCTTACATTTCTGACACCAATGTTTGCTTCAATTTTTGGGTAAGATGATTGGAATTCTTGCTATCATTTTTTTTTTTTGTTTCTTTTTATAAATGGTCCAAAAATTCATTTCCAAGAAATCAGATTTACAAGAGAATGATCTATGAGTATGTACTTGATGTCTGCATAGAAAGAGTAGGTTACATAAAAATGCATCAGATAAGCAAAAAACAAAGGATAATAAAGAAACCACCCAAGAACATCCCATTCAGGGCCTAAGTAGAAAACAATAGCTTTTAAGGCTAGTTCCCTCCTATGCTAAATGTCTGCTTCAGTTTTGAGGATGGGGATGTGTTGAAGAGCAAATGCATGTCTTACAAGGAAGCTTATCTCAACTGCTCCTATGCTTTTTGTGTTAATGGATGCTATTTTGCAATGGCTTGAACAGGGCTATCTGTCGATCGGGTGCGAGACTTTCACGGGGCCTTTTTTAGTTGGGGCAGCATGAGAGGGAAGGGAGATGGTGAAGGAAGATGCCAAGGCCAAAGAGTGTGGACTCCACAAGGGAAACATTGAACAGGAGAAGGCTTCCCAACTTAATGGAAATAGAAATGGTCTTGCACAAGCCGCAGCAAATGCCGCTAAGATTTTCAACACGCAGAATGGTTTTCAACACACTGACATTAGTGTGTAGTGTGTACCCCTATGTTAGAACAGGGCTACAGCAAGGTGTTTGTATGCATCTTGGCTAGCCATATGGAGTGGTTGTTCGAACTATGAATGGCTGTGATCTCTATCACGACATTCAGTTGTATCTTTAACTATGAATGGTTGTTTCAAATTCATACATGTTATTATAGATTAGACAAGGGGTAAATGAATGGATTTTCCTTGTTGGTAGAGAAGAGATCTTGTTGGGTAAATGAATGGATTTTTCTTCAATTGTGAATCTTCGATGCTGAGCTTTGTATGGATTTTGGTTTCTTTGGTAATTATGGGAAACATTGCAAAATAAGTTGATCTTGTATCTGAACAGGGCTATGTTATTGTGGTTTATTGGGGAAAATTTTATTCCTGAACAGGGCTATCTTGTATCTCAACAGGGCGCATGAGAACACTGCATGTGATTGGTCAAGATGATGGCCCTGTTCACCTTGCATTGGATGTGCTTGTTCCTAAAGTTGTGTTGCAAAAGTGCGCGATTTGAAACTCTGGCAAACGTGATTGCATCGTGCTGGCAAATAGCATTTTTTAAGTTTATAATATTGACTTTGAAAGCCCCAAATTTCGTCCAAAAAGTCCCTCGGGACGTGGGCAAAAAAGTGTGCCAAACAGGGGTACTCATCTTCTTTCCTGCAGTTTTTATCAACCGAGTTGCAAAAGTGCGTGGTTTGAAACGCAGGCAAACATGATTGTATCATGCCGGAAAGTAGCAGTTTTTTAGTTCATAATATAGACTTTGAAAGCCCCAAATTTCGTCGAAACAATCCATCGGGACGTTGACAAAAAAGTGTGCCAAACAGGGGTACTCAGCTTCGTTCCTGCAGATTTTATCAACCGAGTTGCAAAAGTGCGCGGTTTGAAATGCAGGCAAATGTTTTTGTATCATGCCGGAAAATAGCATTTTTTTAGTTCATAATATGGACTTTGAAAGCCCGAAATTTCGTAGAAAAATTCCATCAGGACGTTTGCAAAAAAGTGTGCCAAACAAGGGTACTCAGCTTCGTTCCTGCAGATTTTATCAACCGAGTTGCAAAGTGCGCGGTTTGAAATGCAGGCAAACGTGATTGTATTGTGCCGGAAAATAGATGTTTTCTAGTTCATAATATGGACTTTGAAAGCCCCAAATTTCATCAAAACAATCCCTCGGGACGTGGGCAAAAAAGTGTGCCAAACAGAGGTACTCAGTTTCGTTCCTGCAGATTTTCTCATCCGAGTAGCAAAAGTGCTCGGTTTGAAATGCATGCAAACGTTATTGTATCATGCCGGCAAATAGAATTTTTTAAGTTCATAATATGGACTTTGAAATCCTTAAATTTCGTCGAAAACATCCATCGGGACATTGGCGAAAAAGTGTGCCAAACAAGGGTACTCAGCTTCGTTCCTGCAGATTTTATCAAACGAGTTGCAAAAGTATGCGGTTTGAAACGTAGGCAAACGTGATTGTATCGTGCAAGAAAATAGCAGTTTTTTAGTTCATAATGTGGACTTTTTTCAAACCGCGCACTTTTGCAGCACAACTTTAGGAACAAGCACATCCAATGCAAGGTGAACAGGGCCATCATCTTAACCAATCATATGTTATTAATGTAATTATTGTAAATCTGATCAATGTAAGTAGTGCTTCACCAGAGTACTTGCCAATCTAATTAGTCCCCTTTTGTATTCGATGTAAAATCTTGGTATTAGATGGCATATGCGAAGGTCTGACAAAGCAAATTCACAAGTTTCAATTCTGTGTAATAAGGTTGGATGAAAGAAATATTGTGTTATTATTGTTTCATTCAGCAAACCCCTGTATTTAATATAAAATCTTCAGACTTCAAGATGGCAGTGCATATACTATGGTTTGAATCCTTATATACGTAGGTTCAACCCAGATTGAGAAGGTTTTTATGAATAAAATACTGAGGTTTCAGTGTGGTCATTAGGCAAAGGCCACCTGATTCGATGTAAAATCTATTTATTATCTTGCATGCGCAGGTCTCACAAAACATATTCACAGGTTTGAGCTCTGTCTACTGAGGTTGGTTCAATGAAATACTGCGGTTTCACTGTTTCGGTAGACGAGACCAACATGTATTCGATATAAAACCTTGGGGCTCATGCGAAGGTCTGACAAAGAATATTCATAGGTTTTAAAACTGTATACTAAGGATATATGCAATAAATACTGAGGTTGAAGTGTTTCATTCAGTGTGGTCCATATACTATGGTTTGAATCCTTATATGCGTAGGTTCAACCCAGATTGAGAAGGTTTTATGAATAAAATACTGAGGTTTCAGTGTGGTCATTAGGCAAAGGCCACCTCTATTCGATGTAAAATCTATTTATTATCTTGCATGCGTAGGTCTCACAAAACATATTCACTGGTTTGAGCTCTGTCTACTGAGGTTGGTTGAATGAAATATTGCGGTTTCACTGTTTCGGTAGACAAGAGACCAACATTTATTCGATATAAAACCTTGGTGCTCATGCGAAGGTCTAACAAAGAATATTCAAAGGTTTTAAAACTGTATACTAAGGATATATGCAATAAATACTGAGGTTGAAGTGTTGCATTCAGCGTGGTCCATATACTATGGTTTGAATCCTTATATGCGTAGGTTCAACCCAAATTGAGAAGGTTTTATAAATAAAATACTGAGGTTTTAGTGTGGTATTAGGCAAAGGCCACCTCTATTCGATGTAAAATCTATTTATTATCTTGCATGCGTAGGTCTCACAAAACATATTCACAGGTTTGAGGTCTGTGTACTGAGGTTGGTTGAATGAAATACTGGAGTTTCACTGTTTCGTTGGACAAGAGACCAACTTGTATTCGATATAAAACCTTGGGGCTCATGCGAAGGTCTGACAAAGAATATTCATAGGTTTTTAAACTGTATACTAAGGATATATGCAATAAATACTGAGGTTAAAGTGTTTAATGACCCTTGTATTCGATATAAAATCATGACTTAATATGGCAGGGCATATTCACAGGTTTGAGTCATTATATACTGAGGTTGAACCTAGTTTGAGAAGGTTGAATGAATAAAATACTGAGGTTTCAGTGTAACTTAGGTGGTCCACCTTTATTCGATATAAAACCTCTTTATTAGATGGATTCGTAGGTATGACAAAAAATATTCACATATTTGAATTATGTGTACTTAGGTTGGTTGAATGAAATATTGTGGTTATAGTCTCAGCTTATGGCATTGTATACAATGGTTTGAATCATGTTATAATGTGAGAAGTTTGTCTTAATGAAATTCTGTTGTTTCGATGCCTCATTAGCCAGGAGACTTCCTGTATTCGATAAAGAAATAGTGCTATCAAATCGTAATGGTCTGCACTTAACAATTAATCAGTGACAATCATTTAACACCCGGAACCAAAATCCATTATCAATTAGTAAATCCGCTTTTTCTTCTTGAATTTATGTTGACACTCACAAAAACGCCAAGTTTATCATTACATTCAACTAATATAATTCAATAAAATTACAATATCTGCATATCAAGTGAGCCTGGAGTGTGGCTAGTTGATATACAAAATTCTCAAGTGTGCCCAGGTTGTATTCGATACAGAAAAAGGTTGAACGAATGAAGTTCTGAAATCCCAAAATAGTTACATTTAAGGAGTTTCAGAATCTCTTGAACTCCCTCACATCAACACACATTTCTATACAAGAAATTATGTACGCCACCTGCAGTAAATATGAGATCAATGTTAGCAAACAGAAAAAGAAATCACCGGACAAGGTTCAATTGTAAGAGTGTATTAATTTGATCACCAACACCATAAAGAAGAAATATTGATAAGACGATAGTTTTTGTTAATACCCTTTCCATAAGAAACTTTGTCAGGTCAGCCTATGAGTCCTCATGTTTGTCATTCGGTATTCGACCAAGTAATAAATGTGCTGCTATTTTTTTTCTATAATACTAGATCACATCCTATTTCAAGAACAAAGAAAAAAGAAAGAAAAGAAGAAGGAATGAAAGAAACAGACAACAAAATTAGAACAATGAGATCTATTCAAAGTATACGTAAATCATCACTAAAAAATCACAGTATTTACCGGCTGAAAATCAAATGTATCGCCACGTGATTGACAATCCATTTATATCGAATACAAGGGTCATTAAACACTTTAACCTCAGTATTTGTTGCATATATCCTTAGTATACAGTTTAAAAACCTATGAATATTCTTTGTCAGACCTTCGCATGAGCCCCAAGGTTTTATATCGAATACAAGTTGGTCTCTTGTCTACCGAAACAGTGAAACTGCAGTATTTCATTCAACCAACCTCAGTACACAGAGCTCAAACCTGTGAATATGTTTTGTAAGACCTACGCATGCAAGATAATAAATAGATTTTACATCGAATAGAGGTGGCCTTTGCCTAATGACCACACTGAAACCTCAGTATTTTATTCATAAAACCTTCTCAATCTGGGTTGAACCTACGCATATAAGGATTCAAACCATAGTATATGAACCACACTGAATGAAACACTTCAACCTCAGTATTTATTGCATATATCCTTAGTATACAGTTTTAAAACCTATGAATATTCTTTGTCAGACCTTCGCATGAGCCCCAAGGTTTTATATCGAATACATGTTGGTCTCGTCTACCGAAACAGTGAAACCGCAGTATTTCATTGAACCAACCTCAGTACACAGAGCTCAAACCAGTGAATATGTTTTGTGAGACCTACGCATGCAAGATAATAAATAGATTTTACATCGAATAGAGGTGGCCTTTGCCTAATGACCACACTGAAACCTCAGTATTTTATTCATAAAACCTTCTCAATCTGGGTTGAACCTACGCATATAAGGATTCAAACCATAGTATATGCACTGCCATCTTGAAGTCTGAAGATTTTATATTAAATACAGGGGTTTGCTGAATGAAACAATAATAACACAATATTTCTTTCATCCAACCTTATTACACAAAATTGAAACCTGTGAATTTACTTTGTCAGACCTTCGCATATGCCATCTAATACCAAGGTTTTACATCGAATACAAAAGGGGACTAATTAGATTGGCAAGTACTCTGGTGAAGCACTACTTACACTGATTAGATTTACAATAATTACATTAATAACATATGATTGGTCAAGATGATGGCCCTGTTCACCTTGCATTGGAGCATGAGAACACTGCATGTGATTGGTCAAGATGATGGCCCTGTTCACCTTGCATTGGATGTACTTGTTCCTAAAGTTGTGATGCAAAAGTGCGCGGTTTGAAAAAAGTCCATATTATGAACTAAAAAACTGCTATTTTCCAGCACGATACAATCACGTTTGCCTATGTTTCAAACCGCATACTTTTGCAACTCGTTTGATAAAATCTGCAGGAACGAAGCTGAGTACCCTTGTTTGGCACACTTTTTCGCCAATGTCCCGATGGATGTTTTCGACGAAATTTGGGGATTTCAAAGTCCATATTATGAACTTAAAAAATTCTATTTTCCTGCATGATACAATAACGTTTGCATCCGTTTCAAACCGCGCACTTTTGCTACTCGGATGAGAAAATCTGCAGGAACGAAACTGAGTACCTCTGTTTGGCACACTTTTTTGCCCACGTCCCGAGGGATTTTTTTGATGAAATTTGGGCTTTCAAAGTCCATATTATGAACTAAAAAACAGCTATTTTACGGCACAATACAATCACGTTTGCCTGCATTTCAAACCGCGCACTTTTGCAACTCGGTTGATAAAATCTGCAGGAATGAAGCTGAGTACCCTTGTTTGGCACACTTTTTTGCCAACGTCCTGATGGAATTTTTCTACGAGATTTCGGGCTTTCAAAGTCCATATTATGAACTAAAAAAATGCTATTTTCCGGCATGATACAATAACGTTTGCCTGCGTTTCAAACCGCGCACTTTTGCAACTCGGTTGATAAAATCTGCAGGAACGAAGCTGAGTACCCCTGTTTGGCACACTTTTTTGTCAACGTCCCGATGGATTGTTTCGACGAAATTTGGGGCTTTCAAAGTCCATATTATGAACTAAAAAACTGCTATTTTCCGGCATGATACAATCACGTTTTCCTGCGTTTCAAACCACGCACTTTTGCAACTCGGTTGATAAAAACTGCAGGAAAGAAGCTGAGTACCCCTGTTTGGCACACTTTTTTGCCCATGTCCCGAGGGATTTTTTGGACGAAATTTGGGGCTTTCAAAGTCCATATTATAAACTTAAAAAATGCTATTTGCCAGCACGATGCAATCACGTTTGCCAGCGTTTCAAATCGCGCACTTTTGCAACACAACTTTAGGAACAAGCACATCCAATGCAAGGTGAACAGGGCCATCATCTTGACCAATCACATGCAGTGTTCTCATGCGCCCTGTTGAGATACAAGATAGCCCCGTTCAGGAATAAAATTTTCCCCAATAAACCACAACAACATAGCCCTGTTCAGATATAAGATCAACTTATTTTGCAATGTTTCCCATAATTACCAAAGAAACCAAAATCCATACAAAGCTCAGCATCGAAGATTCACAATTGAAGAAAAATCCATTCATTTACCCAACAAGATCTCTTCTCTACCAACAAGGAAAATCCATTCATTTACCCCTTGTCTAATCTATAATAACATGTATGAATTTGAAACAACCATTCATAGTTAAAGATACAACTGAATGTCGTGTTAGAGATCGCAGCCATTCATAGTTCAAACAACCACTCCATATGGCTAGCCAAGATGCAAACAAACACCTGGCTGTAGCCCTGTTCTAACATAGGGGTACACACTACACACTAATGTCAGTGTGTTGAAAACCATTCTGCGTGTTGAAAATCTTAGCGGCATCTGCTGCGGCTTGTGCAAGACCATTTCTATTTCCATTAAGTTGGGAAGCCTTCTCCTGTTCAATGTTTCCCTTGTGGAGTCCACACTCTTTGGCCTTGGCATCTTCCCTTCACCATCTCCCTTCCCTCTCATGCTGCCCGGCTAAAAAAGGCCTTGCTAAAGTCTCGCACCCGATCGACACATAGCCCTGTTCAAGCCATTACAAAATAGCATCCATTAACACAAAAAAGCATAGGAGCAGTTGAGATAAGCTTCCTTGCAAGACATGCATTTGCTCTTCAACACATCCCCATCCTCAAAACTGAAGCAGACATTTAGCATAGGAGGGAACTAGCCTTAAAAGCTGTTGTTTTCTACTTAGGCCCTGAATGGGATGTTCTTGGGTGGTTTCTTTATTATCCTTTGTTTTTGCTTATCTGATGCATTTTTATGTAACCTACTCTTTCTATGCAGACATCAAGTACGTACTCATAGATCATTCTCTTGTAAATCTGATTTCTTGGAAATGAATTTTTGGACCATTTATAAACAGAAACAAAAAAAAAAAAAAAAAAAAAAAATGATAGCAAGAATTCCAATCATCTTACCCAAAAATTGAAGCAAACATTGGTGTTAGAAATGTAAGGGAGCTTAGTCTCGTCAAGCTACCTGAAAGTGCATCACAGCAGTGACATTTAGAAGGCTTTACTAAGTTTTTCTAAAGCTGAAACAGTACCTTAATTAAAAAAATAAACGTACCAAGTCGTTTGGATCACATAGAAAAATATAAGTAAAGAACAAATGACAGCCGTGACTTATTTGGAAAAAAAAAATCAGCCAATTCAGCTGATGCCTAAGTATCAACAGAAGTCATGGTTGTCAAGAAAGAAAAAAAAAAAGGAATTTCCATAATAAACAATTAGCCCATCATCGACAGATCAATGAATGCAGATAAATGCAGGAACAGCAATGTGCACCCTCCAATATAGCAAAAGTTAAATACCATATTATTTTAAGTATTGTTAATAAAATATCATTAATAATCAACTAAAGTCAAATTGAATTAGAGCAGAAATTTGATAGACACTGCCCATTCCAGCTGAAGTCCTTTGCAAACCTTTTGCAAGAAATCCCTGTCCAATTACCAAACACAAAGCACACATATAATCATGAATCCAAAGCCAATCACTGAAAATTTTAGAATGAGGAAGACCCAAAAAATTCCAATTTACAAAACAGTAATTGTTATCAAACTGCTAGTACAGCTTACATCTCTTCCAAGATGTTTACAGCGGCAATTGCTGAATCTTTCAAGCAAACCCCACCTGAAAACACGCAGCATCCACCACTCCAAACAGGAGGATCCAAACCCAAGCAGCAGTTCCAGAGGGCTGCTTCCTCCCTCTCGCCGCTGCGAACGCGATCACCATCACCTTGGCTGGGATTAGCCGGAAGGACGACACGAAGAACGGCCCCGCCTTCGGCAGCACCTCCTTCATGGCCACCATCGCCGTCCCCCAGAAGAAGAAGGGCGACACGAGCAGAGCCGAATCCCATACTCCATAAGCAAAACCCAGATCGGATTTCCCCCCATTTTCTTCGACTTCGAAGCTCGAGCTCTTCGATGATGGTTGTAGCGGCGGCAACATCCGATCAGATCCCGACAACCCGGCGTCGGAAGAGGCGACCGCTACTACGCACTCGACGTCGAAGCCGGTGCCGATCAATCGACATCGCTTTGTGTTTCGGTACTGGGTTTTCTGCAGCGGATGAAGGTAGTTTTAGGGTTTTGGTTTGAGGCGGGAACAGGGAAATGGGAATTTGGTTTCCTGGGATTTAGAGAGAAAATGGAAGGTGAGGAGATTTGTTGAAATGGAGCAGAGACAGCGATTTACCCTTTTGCCGGGCAGAGACCCTGATTTCCCCTCTTTTTTTTCATTCTCCCGCTCACATGAAAGTTGAATACACTAGTTGGTCCACCTCAGCGCCACGTGGAACTCCACCTCAGATCGGTCCGAAATTCGGTCTTCCCATTCCGTCCATATAGACTTTTTGAAATCAATTCTAAAGTGAAATTTAGTCTACTGTCTTTTGATTAGACCAAACATTCATAACTAGACGTACGTACAAAATGAATGATTTCTTCAAAAGCTAAAGCGACAATTACCGCACGGACAGTCATAGAATGCTTTTTTATAAACTTTTTTTTAATTAATTAAGATGTTTCAATTACCAATAAAAAAAAAAACCCTCGTAAGCAGGATCTTGGTTTCAAGGCGGTGGTTAAAAATAGTATTACATATAACTTTTTTTGAAAGATAAAAAAATAAATAAATTAAAAGATAGTTGTCAACAATCATAATGACTAGAGGCACCAAAAGCTTGTAGAATTTGCACAGTTGAACAATAAACCGACCAACTTCAAAGGTTTTAATTTGGTTTCAGAGAGGCTATTAGAAAAAAATTGCAATTATTTCTACGAGTAGTTCTTATTTAATATTTGGATGTTGACCAACTACCATCATCGTCGTCATTGCCATCATTGAATCCTCATCACATTTGGGTTCTATCAATTATTGTTTGCCTGGGCTAAGCTCTTAACCCTTCGAAACATGAGCTCCATCACCCTTGGAAACATGTTACATATGAAATCTTACTAATGATACTGAACTGCTTCATGTAACCTTGTGTATGCTATTTTATATATTACATTAACATGGTTTGGAACATTGCAACTGCCAATGCTAATGCCTTTATATTTCGAAAGGTATATCAGGCTTAGACTCATACCTTGATTATTTTGGACCCTTTTTACAAAAGCAACAATTTTAAAAAATATTTTGTTTTTTGTAAATATGTAGTTTTAATTGCTGTTAGATTATTCTACACATATTGAAGGAACAAATTAGAATGCTAAGGCTCTTTAAAGGCATTCCTCTTAATCCTATCAACACTGTACACTCAATTAAGAAATTGATAGATGGAAACATATCTTCCTGCAAGGGGGAAAGTAACACGACGAAATATTATGAACATGTGTGTATAGAGGGATTCTAGAAGAGGAGGAAGAGTTAGTCTTCTCTGATGCAGCTTTGGGGCTGCTGATGAAAAAAACTCTTATGGTTTTCTTGTGAAATCAAAATGATTTATTTTGTATGTAGGTGCATGCCAAGGTCCAAAGACCTTCTTCTCCAAGGAGGCTGAAGCAAGAGTGGTACTCTTTGCAGTTATGATCACTAAAGACAAGGGCTTCTCCAAAGTTTGTGTTTTGATGGATGCTAAGGAGCTGGTGGATGTTTTCAATAGTTGTTATGATTGGGTTATCAATCCATTAACTTTGGATATCAAATGCTTAGTTCCCATCTTTTGATCATGTCAAATTTACCTTTCAACTTAGATCAAAGAATAGCGGTGCTCATATGTTGGCTAAACTGAAGTACTGTTTGAATCAAAACTTTATTTTAGATTGGGGTAGGACCTAAGAGGAGATGGGTTAGTGGATGTTTCTTTTGAGATGTTGTTTTATTTTTTTAGCCTTTTGTATTGCATTTGGGTTTCTTAATGAAAATTTCTTTACCAAAAAATAAATAAATAAATAAATAAAAAAGAATGCAAAGGTGTGGAGAATGGACTTTTATTTCAACTTTTCTGGGAAGACCAATTAAGGACTGGAAACTACAAATCAAGGCCACTGGCTTGGAACGGGCTCACAGATCAATGAGATGACTCTATCTTGGGTCACTCCAGTCGAAGTTCCAATACCATCTCCATGCTGGTAGATGCATTGGGCTGTACGAACCATGTTCAAAACTGTTTCTACGTAACTGTTGGGAAGACTACATTTCAAGCATTCCTCATTCATTTTCTTCCAACAATCTCTTGCTAGACCCTTTATGTACTCTCTTGCATCTTCATGGGACCCACCTGTCTGGATCATGTGGCACTCGACTGCTTTCGGTACATCTCCTCGCTTCATCTCAGCCTTCAATGTCAAGACATATGAAAGTTAAATATGAATAGGTGGGGTCTCATTGATGATTTATATGCGAAATATCAACTATTTATGCATGATACTCCGTCTTGGTGCTCTGCACTCAAACCACTTCTAACTTCCCATGGAGGGGACATAGCTTTTTTTATGGTAACTTTCATTGAAGCAAGCAGTACGAGAGATTTATGGAGTGTACATACAAATCTATTGGATTCATGGCCCTACATTGTGATTAGTCAAATGGTTGATCATATCATGGGTGTAATGGTTAGATCTGAGCCAAGTCACCTAAGCAAGCAAACTTTGTGTTGGTTCGGTTGGATTGGGCTGGACCTTAGTCAGATGGTTACCAAGGCCAATTTGCAAGTAAGGGAATTTGAAAGTGTGCAATACATAAAAGAGCTCATCACATGAAAGTTCTAAATAACCAAAACTTAAGTCGTGTCTTAACAAAAAAAAAAAGAAAAAAAGAAAAAAAAGAAAAAAAAATGGTTATAAATACCTTAGAAGTGCCCAAGTCATCATTGAGTCGAGTAGCGACTGATGACCAATAAATGAGCTCTGATCCATTGTCTAAAAAGTTGATCGAATCCTTCCCGATTGGTTGCCCTTGGAGAAAATAAGCGTGAACCATCGCCACTGGGCCACCCACTGAGATCCAACCATTTCTCAAATACTCATCAAGGACTGGCTTATTGTCATTGCCAAACCATTTTGCTTCTACCAAATATGACATGCATAGCCTTTCCCACTGTAAGGAAAATAGTTAGGCAAACAGTTTCTCAAAATAGAAGAACTACTCAAGTCATTAATGAAAAAAAAAAAAATGCAGTTTTCATTACAATGCAAAAAACACTGAAAATACCTCTTTCCTGATGAAGGGTAAGATGTTCCACCCATAATCCTTGAGTGTGTCATAGGATACTTCATGAACAAAGTTAAATAGTGCCAAGTAACATATCTTCATGTACTCTGGTAGAGTCTTCAAAGCCTCAATGTCCCATCTGATTGCACAAGAAGAAAAATCTTTTAAGTCATGAAATGTGCACTTAAATATATCTGATGAACAGTAAGAAGTAAGAATGAATGACCCTTCGAATAGATTAATTATACACCAATGCTTTGTATACACCAGACCCTATATGGATGAGGTAGAGGTTGTACATTGAGTTTTGGTGTATGGATATTATGTTATATTTCTTCTTAAACGGCCTCTGAGTCTGACCTCTTTATAGCTTCTGTGAAGAGTTCAAGTTCATCAAGTGATCCATATACATCGTAGATGTCATCAATCACTGTTAAAATGGAGATGAGTTTGGTGAGCCCTTTCCTGCAATTGGAGAACTTGGGCTCGGGAGCGATTCCCACGGCCCATAAGTAATTTTCAACCAACCGATCCCTAGAAAAATCCAGCTTCTTTGCAAGACCCAAGTCTTTCCACCATCTAATGACATTTGAAAAGAATAGTTAGATATGTTACTACCTATGATGCCCAAATAGGATATTGATATGACATGAATACACTATAGACATAGTTGAGACATGAATTTTACTTATAAAAAGTGAAGTATTAGATAACGATACGACACGATACATTGTCCATTTTGAAATATCCTTGCATCATAAGCTACTGCATATTGAAAGAAGTGAGAATGGGGTGTGTTGTTGGTGTTCAAAGATAAAAGAGTTTTCCAATTACACATTTATCAAAAGTTAGCTTCATTGACCTTGTGAATATTCAGGTATGAATTTGTAAGATAGACAATCAAAATGAAAAGTACTACCAGATTTTAAAGCCCGAATCTAAATCCAAATCCCACATGAAACCTGGACTATGGATCCAGGGCCATCATATATAATAAGAGGCGTGGGAGGTCCAATTACGCGAAACAAAGGCTCCACCAAGATCCTTTTAAAATTAACCTTTCATTGTAATTTATTAATCTTACCTTGACACCTCCTTCAGTTCTTCTTGGTGCTTGGATTGCACGAAATTGAAATCCAACCTTGCCAGCTCTAGTAAAACCATATTCCTCTCATCTGACCACCCATTCACATCTATATAATGCTTTGCTTCTAGCCTTGGCATCCTCCAATGCAAGGGCATTTCTTGGGCATGTTGCACTTGCTCTTTTAGATTGCTCTGTAAGTTCCCCATCAAGTGGTTAAGATGCTTAACACTGAATTCTTTGGCGTCTTCCAACACTTCCTCACCATGTATCATAGTATGTGATGCTTCATATAGGCTCAAAAGGCCTTTTGCATCTAGGCTCGTGCATGGCTTGAATGTTCTTTCCTTCTCCAAAAACTTGCTGAATATGTCTGATTAGCATATATTTTGATCAATTTGTATTTCCTCAACTAAAGACATTACACAAAATTAAGATTCTTAAACCATTATTTTAACAGGCTGATGTTTCCATAAGTGATATCAATGGTTATAACAGCGGGATTTCAACAAGTTAGGGAGAAGGAAAAAGATTGCAATCTAAATACCAATTTCTAAAAGACCCAAATGGTTATAAAGGCGCTGTTTTTAACACTTCTATCCGATTGGTATTTACTCTTTTTTGAGGCAGTGCAAATTAAATGCCAAGCTTTCAGGTAGTATAGTTTCCAAAAACAAAAAAAGTATATAAAATAATAAAATCTGTTTTTTTTTTTAAATTTAAATCTGAAAAATCAACGGTAATTAATAAATGGTTATTCACTAGGCCCAACTCCTATTTGAGTAAGAAAATTTAAAGGACCACATAAGAAGGGACATTTATCTTTGAGTGGTTCAGATTTAAGATAATTAGGCCCTTTTAGTCAAGTGTAATTAAAAATTAATGAGGGTAGTTTAGAAATCTTGTAGTTTTTATAATAGACCCACCTACAAAAATCTAAACCACTCAAAATAGTTGCCCTTCTCTTGCATGGGCCCTCATCCAAATCTCATTTTATTAGGAGATTTTTTCTTATTAGATTGATTTTTTTTTTGTAAATTGGTTGATTGATTAATCTAATGGTAGGAAAATTTCCAATTAGAGTGAAACTTTCTCAGGACATGATAGAGGGAAGGAGAGTTATTTTGAACTGTTTGGATTTTATGTAGGTGGCCTCCATTGTGGGACCCATAAGGTGCCATTTATTTTAATAACATACTCAATTGATGGTTTGAAAAGGAAATTTTAATGTTACATACTCAATTGATGGTTTTTGAAAAGGAAAGAAATCCTAAAAGGATATTTACCCTTTTTCCATTTTCACACGTCCTTTCATTTTGTCAATTGCCTGAAACAAAGGAGAGAAACTGGGAGGGAAACGGAGGAGGGAAAATGGAAAAGAAGGAAAGAGAGGAGAGGAGGAGAAGAAGAGGAAGAGGAAGCGAGGAGAGGAGGGGAAGAAGGCGGACTGGCGGAGCGATGGTCGGCTGGTGCGGTGGTGCGGCCGGCCGGCCGGCAGTAGTGGAGGAGCCAAAGGGCAGGATGAAATCCAGGTGCTTTCTCTCCTCCTCATCCCCTCCTTTAATCTCTGTTTTATTTTACTGCAACATGCAGTTTTTTGTTTTTTTTTTTTTCCATTTTATCTTGCATGAGGAAGGCTCAGGGATTTTCAGCTTACGAAGAAGGCTTAGGGATTAAGGAAGAAAAGTAGAAAATTGAGATCGAGTGAGAGACTGATTGACCGATATTTTGAAAATATCGGCTAATATATTGGTCTGAAAATATCGGCCAATATCACCTGATATATTGACGATATTTTTGGGGGCAGTACCGATACGAATATCTCAAGCCGATATCGGATCGGTACCGGCCGATATAGGTTCGTATCGTCCGATTTCTTTAACCATGCCCTCGTATCATTTTTTATTTGGAAATCATCTAAATCGGTAGCCTACAAGATGTCCACATCAACTATTAAGGGACGTAGGGCTGAATCTATTATTATCAAATTTTGGCTACTTTGCGGGCTGAACGCCCGGCTATGATTCAATTTTGGGCTGGACTCGAATCAGTTCGGACTCCGAGGATTATTAGACTTCACTTCTTACTCTGACATCAACACTTGGCACAACCCAAGCCCATGGAAATTCCATCCAGTGCCTAGTAGCTAAAGATAAGTTTGAGCTACCACATAGCAATAATGGTGGTACTTAAAGCATACTCAAATGATAAAGTAAGTATTATGTCAGATCTAAAAGATAAACATGAATCAACTCAACTTTGACCGGTCCCCAAGTGGGTGTTATATTGTATTTAACAGTACTAGGTTGCAAGCATCACTTAATTGTAGGTAAAACAGGTCCCCAAGTGGATGTTATTTTTTAATTAACACTAGGATCTAAGCATTGCTTAATTGTAGGTTACAGGTCCCCAAGTGGGTGTTATTTTTTTAATTAAACCTAGGTTGCAAGCATCACTTAACTATCATGTGCACTCTTGTACTCACCTGGAGTAACACCATAACCGCGTTGTCGAAGAAGCCGAAACTGTAATGCTGCAGTATAAAGATCTTCTCTGGAGTGGGCGCCAACCCCATAAACACCATCAAGGCCGTTTTTGATGTCATCCTCAAAGTGGTATGCCACCCCTAGCCGTTGGATCGAGTCGACAAGCTCCAGACAAGACGATGGCTCTACGGTAGCTTCAAGCAGCCGTTTGGCTTCGAATTTCAACTCCTCAAGCCGAGTCCCAAGGCACTCATCCTACAAAGGTCCATTGGGTTAGGATTTTAACAAAGCTAACTTTGAGTGAATGAAGCAGCACAAGAACAGCGTTAAACTAAGCTTACTCCATATGTACTTGTTAGCGACTCAATATATTGGGGGTCCCAAATGCTTGGGTGATAATTTGCTGATCGATGGGCGATATGGAGCGCGTTGAGTTGCACTTGGCCTGTCTGAATTAGAGGTTTGGGCTTGGATGAGTTTTGAAATTGAGAGAGCTGAGGAGGTCTAGGTGGAGTTCTAGACCAATGAGGAAGAGATTGAATTATCAAACTCATGTTCTTCAAGTAGGATTATAGAAAGCTAGAACTAGATATAACATGGTGGAGAAAGAGAAGAATTATGGTAGTTATATATAGCAATCGCTTCCGGTTGCTGACTTTCGGCTTGTGGACGCCATGAAACTCACATGCGACAAGATGAAACATAGATGTCACATGCACGTGCCTATTGTCTGAAGGGGTACGTTTGGTTACAATCAATCGACACAAGATATCCAACCAAAAAAATAAAATTCGACACAACATATACGAGGTTCTACTGCAAGATATGACCTCCACTTATGAGAGAACAATGCAAAATTTTCTTCTCGTTAATGGAGATAGAAGCCAACATGTGAAGTCGAGAGAACCCATGTGCTACATGGGGTGTACCATCTTCTTCTTGGAATCCATCCCCAACAGAGAAAGGAACGCAAGAACTTTCTAGATCAGCCAACTTCTTGTACCCTCAATGTATGTTCCAAAAGCTACCAGCCTGGATGAGCGTTAGTGGACCCTGGATTTTCACATGGGTCTTGGGGGCGGACCCAGAAATTTCATGTGATTTTGGAATCCAACCCAAAAGCTGCATATGGGTTTTGGAAGTGGAGCCATGCCCAACTTAGGGGATTGCCCCTAAATGCATGCAATGTAGGTCCACCACTGTCAATGAGGAAGAGCTTTGAAAACGTCAATCTGAACCCAACTTGAATGTCTATATTGTCAACCTAAGACTTCAATAACCAAGTCAAGTTCTAATTAGTTTGGCAAATCAGAGAGCAAGATTGTGTTTAAAATTTAGTTGAGTTGGCAGGTCAAACACTAGTATGGTTCTAGCTCGAATCAAACTCATTTAACAAGAGTGTGAAATAAGAAACTAAAACTCAATCCCAAAGTGAAAAAGGGCCAACCCAGGCCGCGAATTATTGGGCTGGGTTTGGGTTTAGTCATCAATCATCGAAAGAGATGGGAAATAGCAGTGTGGACTCATAAATTGATCACATTTATCTAATGTTGGAACGTCACAATCACTCAGTACCCATTATTAATTCTAGTGATGATCACTTTATTGGGTACCATTCTATTTAAGTTTTTAATATAATTTATCGTTACTGATAAAAAATATATATATATTAGAAACGTCCCTCAAATTGATCACGGAGGCAAGCAATCCTAAGTGGGACCCACATAACAGATGATCTTTCTTTATTCTCCAACCTATGATGTGACAAATTAAGGTGATTCTTTTTGATATTTAAGTTGCCAATCACTATGATTAACAACATACAAACCAATATTTCAAGCTCACACTAAGCTTGGCCCATAATTGTCCATCTAAGATGGAACTATCAACAACCTGGGTAGGTATTAGAGCTAAATACCAAAAAAATAAAAAAAACAAACAACAAATTACAAAGGAGCAAGCAAAGCTACATCTCTTTCTATCCTCAACTTAGCCAAAAGCATCCGCTATGCCGTTCCCCAATTGAAGCACATGATGAAACTCAACATTTGAAGATGAGGACCAAGTCTTGATTTCATTGAAAAGAAATTGGAATTTCCATGGACCCTTCTCCAAACAAGACATCCAAGAAATTGCATTTAAGGAATTGCTTTCCACCACTTTGCTATGAAAGTTATTTAAGACATATATCCTTAGAGCTTCCAATATAGCTTATAATAATTCCGCCTCTAATTTGGATGTCCAAGGTTAGCAAAATGAACAGTCCAAATCATTTGAGAAAAAAGGTGTGGCACGGAGCCTCAATATGGAACGTCCATCAAGTGGATACCACATGTTGATTTAGATGAGACTATCCTAACACTCCAATCCCTCCCATAGAACCCCCCAGGGTTCGAACATGTGGGAGTCATTTACTTCCTATGTCCTGGCCACTGGGCCAACCAAGCAAAAAATAAAAAGAAAGTAAAATCGTAAATCTAAGCCAGCATTGGGTGGGTAGGCTTTATTAACCATAATCCAAAAGAGGGGGTTGCGAAAGGGTTGGATTCTAGGTGGATCTGTTTAGTCCAATGTTTAGACCCGATTAGTTTCATGGTCCGAATCCAAGCTTGATTATAACATGTGTCACATGGGCCATGAGTCTAAACCTGAATCGACATCGGTAAAGTTAAAAGAAGCTTCAATTTGCCAAATAGTTAAGCGAGACCAATACGGGTCGTCCTATAAAAGCAGGGTCCAATTAGGGTTAAACCATGTCCAGCCCAATAAAGTTTCCGGACCATAAACTCAAAGATGAGTCTACCCCATCGGACAATTTATATATATGAAAGGGACTGTTTCCAATTGAGAAATCAGTCCCGATTTGTTCAATTGATTTTGACCACCACAATGTTTGTCAATGCCTGTTGGTATCCAGGCCATAATGAATTGCAAAATGAAACTGCTCCATGATGCCTACTGGTACTTATATATCTATTTAAATTAATTAGGTGGAGCCCACTCTTTTGAGTTATTCAAGATCATAACAATTGTGGGATCCAAATGGCTACATGATTGCAAATAAAAACTTTTGATGCAGATGGCCGTAATGACTGCAAATCGGAATTGCTCCATGGTACCCGTTGTTAATTATATAGCCATTTAAATTAATGACGGGGGACCCACTCTTTTAACTTATCAAGGACATGATAGTTGTGGGTTTTTCTCCATGATACTTCCTTTTAATTAATTATGCCTGCTCCATGATATAAGGATTAGACATTCAATATCAACCAGTCATCCAAAGCCCCCTTAATCCATATTCCAAATCTCCATTCTCATTTTTGTATTTAACTTCCAAGTTTATAATCAAATAATAACATGGACTATTTCACTGAGAATATTAGCTTCTTCAACCACATGCATTAGAATCTCTTGTAGCAACAAAGTCCACCCTCTCCAATGTTTTCTCCCTTCTATCTTTCTCTTTCTCTTCGGGTATTATTCCAGTATAACCATCATTTATCTCTTTCCTTTTTAATTTATATAATTTATATGAAAATAAGGTCCATTGTACTCTTGCCAAGTCTTGATTATGGATTTTACGTCTAACTCTGATTAATCGGTTAAAGAAGATGGCAACCGGCTTTATCTCGGTATGTGAAAAACACGTATAGAATGTCGAATCTACATAGCATCCATGTGTGTGTGTGTGTTTTTTTTTTTTTTTTTCCATAAGGCCCCATTTTGGGTTATTCAAATATGTAATTGTGAGAAAAAACAAAACAATTAATTAGGCTTTTCAATAAGGCAATGTAGATTTTGACTCTTCCTTTTTTGGGATAAGCTTAGTTCCAGTTGAGAGTGCTTATTTTTCATATGCTCAAAACTGACCCAAAAAATAAGATAAGTTAGAAACCGAATCCATTGAAAATAGAAATAGTTAGAGAAATTATGATGATGGGTAGTCTTTTTTGTTTTAACTGGATATACTTCTCAGTGATTTGTTTACCAATATGTTTTCTTTTGTATCTTTTGGATCCTTCAATTTGTTGATTCTATTTTTTCTTTTTTTATTATTATGTTGCCTTTTCTGATCTTATATTGTTTTGTGATTATAAATAATTATTAATCAAATTTATTTTTTATTTTTTTACAGAGCATAATCATAATTAGTGAAACTATATAATCATTAGAAAGGACAACAAGGGAAGATTGGGATTCTTTCGAGCTTTGTTTGGTATTAGCCTCTAAAAGAAATAGTACAGAAGATAACCTGATCCAAATACAAAAAATATAAGCAGAAGTCATAGGATATGTAGAACTATTGCGTTTTGATAAATAAAAATCTTGACTTCAATTATCAAGTTTAAAATTAAATTTTGTAATTAATATTAAAGAAAATTTCTCTTTCTAAATCTAAATTTCTAGCTATTGCAAAATTGATCACTAAAATAGAAACTAATATATAGAATTTTTAAATAATTGATATAGAATAATTTTAAAAACATTGTATTTATTGTTTAAATCAATAATTATCTTAGATATTTTTTTCAAAATACAACCCGGGCAGCATGGGTTCAATGTGTTCTTATCAAGTTTCATATTAATTTTTTTCTTTTTACCCAATCAATTCTCTTTATTAAATGTATTATAATTTTTAGTTAAGTTTGCCACAAAGTTTAAAGAGCAAGGCTTTCCTAAGCTCAAGCTTAGGAGAAAATTTTGTAAGCTCATGCTTGTTGGGGCCTACCTTTGGTCCACCCAAAAGGACCAAACACATGATCCCCATAAATTGCACATGTCCACCAACTTTCTGTCAGATCCGAATTTACTAGACCGTTGAATCGACTATGTACTAATCCGAATGGACTGTTGACCATTAAACTTTTGGGCCCACATGGAGATGATATAAATCATGGTTGGGGCTGATTTTTTGCAGAGAGAAGGATCCAAGGGAGTCCTTGAAATCCCCCCCATCCCCATCCCCATGTGAGTCCCCAGGTGGGCCCCACCACACACTTGAGCTTACCTTATCCTAAGCTTGAGCCTAGGAGAGCTGGCCCCAAGTTTAAATGATCTTAGTTTATTTTCCTAACCAATCAAAGGGAATCACAATTTGATATAAGAATTTATTAATATTTTTAGAGCCCGGGCTTAGCACGGGCCTTTGTTGCTAGTCCAAATTGAATGCAATCTAATTTCGTTTTGGGCATGCAGACCAAAGGCTAAACTTAGGTACTAACCCAAATGGCCTAATCTGAGTTTCTTTCCAACTAGGATTTTAGACCTAATTAGTTTATTAATTTTGGACAACATTTCACAATTAAAGAACTCCGCATGTTGCTCCACTCTCCAGCTTTTGTCCCCAGTCAAAATTGGCTTCATTTGCCCCTTCATATATCGTCTACCGTCGTCTAATGATTAGACCAAACTTTAAGGACTACTATTTTGAATGGGAAACGGATCCCTGGGGGGGGGGGAGAGGGGGAAGATGCCAAATCACATATCCCATCTCCTCCAATGAATAAAAAAAAAATATTCTCCCCATGTGGCATCTCTTTATTGGTCCAAACAGGGTATTGAGATCCGGTTGGGGGGGGGGGGGGGGGGGGGGGAAGATGCCAAAATCACATATCCCATCTCCTCCAATGAATAAAAAAAAAATATTCTCCCCATGTGGCATCTCTTTATTGGTCCAAACAGGGTATTGAGATCCGGTTCCTTTTGAATGTACAAAATCAATGGATTCTTCAAAATCTAAAGGGGAATGAGCCGTGATACAGACCCCAGATTTGTGCCTGGGGTTTGGCATGACTCCCACTGGGAGCCGTGCCAGACCCCGGGCACAAAAACCCAGGGTCTGTAGACTTTTTGAAGGGGAATACAACACAAGAAAACAAGCACCACAAACACATTAAAAACCCGGCCGGCTACTATTTGTTATCATATGATGACACCTAGTTGACGTCTATTGCTTTTTTATTATAAAAATTTATAAACGTCTATTTTTAATGTTTAAAAGCATATGATTTCGTAAAAAACTAGAGAGGAATACAATACAAGAAATCTTTTGGGTTTATATCTTGTATTACGGTTTGACCGGAGTGGTCTATTGGGTTAGCCATGGATCAGATTTAGGGTCAAGGACATTTTGATTATTGTACCGGGGCTTTCTTGAGGGCTAATAAAGCAAATATTATATTTATGATGTAATCTGTAACTCTAGACTCTGAAAACTGTCAAGATATGAATGTTGCTCTCTTGTCGTGGACGTAGGTTGTTTTGTCGGATCACATAAATTCCTCATCTCTTTTTTATGTGGCATGATTGATCGATCACAAGTTACGTGCTTCTGCACGTGCGCGCAACAAGCGATATCGGAAGAAAATACATAAACCCAACAATGTCCACCTTGTTTTGGATTCCGTAGAGCTCGAGCCATCAGAAAATGTAACTGAGAATGTCTTCCTCTACTTTGTTGAATGTTTCAACACTCTTACATGTTGAACCAGCAATTCAAGACACACCCCAATAAAATCAACCATAACAACACATGACAAAAGCAGAGTTAAAAAGTGATAGCTCCTTACAACCATTTATACCTAGTTTATTTCTAATTTACAACTATTACTAATGGGTCAGGCCCAAGTGACTCAGTCCACAATGACGGGTCAAACCCAAGTGACTCAGTCCACGATGGTGGGTCAAGCCCAAGTGACCCGAGTCCGTGATAAGTCCAGGTCCAAATCCACCTATTAAAGGCCGGGTCCAAATCCGCGAAGTGACGAAGTCAGAACAGCTATGTCGTTCCTTTAACCTGCTTTTACCAGGTCCTGCGGAGGAGATCTTACCTGCCTCGTCTGTTGATGGCAGTTCGAAGACTCCGCCAGAATAGAGCGCCCGTTGCTGAAGAGTCGTCCCCATCTGTTAGGGGAAGACTATAAATCAAAGAGCCCGACCGGCATTGGGGGGCAAGCAATTTCTTTGCACATTTATTGTATTCTCCCTACCTGTAATCCCTACATCGGAGAAGTAAAATCATCAGTTTGGAGTGGACGTAGGTCACACTGACCGAACCACTATAAATTCTCTCTCTCCTTCAATTTTTACCTTAATTACTCATTACTTGACTGGTGGTGCCCGAAAACTCTTTTTGGCATCATCAGTTTGGCGCCGTCTATGGGAAACGACTAAATTCTCACTTCATAACACTTCCTCTTTCAAAACTATGGTGACCACCACTAGATCAACGAGACAACAAGAGGACAATCCCAGGCGAGAGGGTGAGGATGATCCTCCACCGAATAATCCTCCCCCAAATGCTACCGCTCCTGCTCCCACTCCTCAACAAATGTTGGAGACAATGCAGCAACTGGTAACCCAAAACCAGTAGATCCTACAACTCATACTCACGGGGCAAGGAGTAGTACAACTTGGACGAGTACCGCAAGAAGCGCCTCGCCTAGGACATCCAACAGCTCCTTGCAGGGGAGTGCCTTGCCCAGGCGGCCATCCACATGGTGCCCAGGGCCTGGGCGCCCATCCACATGGCGCCCAGGGCCTCGGCGCCCAGGTCCCCGGTGCCCATACCCCTGGTGCCCAGGGCATATGCGCCCATCCCCCTAGCGCCCAGGGCACCAACGCCCATCCCCCTGGCGCTCAGGGAATTCCCCATATCGCCCCTCTTAGAGTACTCTTGGTCGACCCTCAAGGTCGCGCCCATCACGGAGTTCCTCCGCCCCTAGGTGGAGCCCATCTCGAAGGACCCCCACCTCCAGGTAGAGCGTGTCATGGAGGACTTCCACCTCCTCCCTCTATTTTTAATGAGGAGCCTCATTTCTAAGAGGAGGAGAGCGAAAACCAAAGCATAGAAGTGGGGAGTCACTTCTACGATCGGTCCAGAGAAGCCCACAATCACTGGGAAGAAAAGATCAGAGAAATGCAAAATCAACTGGGTGATGTGTACAACGCCATAAGGCACAGGCACCGGAGATAGTAGATTACCTAGTCGGGCGAACGGACACACCATTCAAGCCCGACGTGGTGAACTACCCACTCCCTCGGAAGTTCAAAATGCCATCCATGGAGACCTTTGATGGAACGAAGGATCCGTTAGATCATCTGGAGACCTATAAAACTAAAATGCAGCTACACAATATCCCTGATGAGATTATGTACAGGGCATTCCCGACCACACTGAAGGGCTCCGCTCGGCAGTGGTTTGCCAACCTCGCCCCAGCCTCCATCGCCACCTTTGGAGAGTTGAGCAAGTCATTCGTCTCGCACTTTATCGGAGGGCGCCGCCACCAGAAGCCTGCCACACACCTGCTCAGCATAAAGCAGGACAAAAATGAGAGCCTCAGGAGCTACCTTACTCGTTTTAACGAGGAGGTACATAAGGTCGAAGAGCCTGACGACAAGGTATCCATGACAGCCTTTCTGGGAGGCCTCCACTCATCGAGCTTCCTCTTCTTAGTGATGAAGCGCCCACCAAAGAGCATGTCCGAACTACTAGCAAAGGCCCAGAAGTACATGAACGCTGAAGATATCACCAGAGCCAGGCGGGGAGAATCCTCCAGAACAGGGGACAAGAGAAAGGAGGAGGATGGACTTTTATTTTTTTAGCCTGGTGTATTGTATTTGGGTTTCTTCATGAAAATTTATAAAAAAAGGAAAAAGAAAACAAATGTGTGGAGGATGGACTTTTATTTCAACTTTTCTGGGAAGACCAATTAAGGACTGGAAACTACAAATCAAGGCCACTGGCTTGGAACGGGCTCACAGATCAATGAGATGACTCTATCTTGGGTCACTCCAGTCGAAGTTCCAATACCATCTCCATGCTGGTAGATGCATTGGGCTGTACGAACCATGTTCAAAACTGTTTCTACGTAACTGTTAGGAAGACTACATTTCAAGCATTCCTCATTCATTTTCTTCCAACAATCTCTTGCTAGACCCTTTATGTGCTCTCTTGCATCTTCATGGGACCCACCTGTCTGGATCATATGGCACTCGACTGCTTTCGGTACATCTCCTCGCTTCATCTCAGCCTTCAATGTCAAGACATATGAAAGTTAAATATGAATAGGTGGGGTCTCATTGATGATTTATATGCTAAATATTAACTATTTATGCATGATACTCAATCTTGGTGCTCTGCACTCAAACCACTTCGAACTTCCCATGGAGGGGACATAGCTTTTTTTATGGTAACTTTCATTAAAGCAAGCAGTACGAGAGATTTATGGAGTGGACATACAAATCTATTGGATTCATGGCCCTAGGTTGTGATTAGTCAAATGGTTGATCATATGATGGGTGTAATGGTTAGATTTGAGCCAAGTCACCTAAGCAAGCAAACTTTGTGTTGGTTCGGTTGGATTGGGCTGGACCTTAGTCAGATGATTACAAGGCCAATTTGCAAGTAAGGGAATTTAAAAGTGTGCAATACATAATAGAGCTCATCACATGAAAGTTCTAAATAACCAAATCTTAAGTTGTATCTTAACAAAAATAAAAAAATAAATAAAAAAAAAGGGTTATACATACCTTAGAAGTGCCCAAGTCATCATTGAGTCGAGTAGCAACCGATGACCAATAAATGAGCTCTGATCCATTGTCTAAAAAGTTGATCGAATCCTTCCCGATTGGTTGCCCTTGGAGAAAATAAGCGTGAACCATCACCACTGGGCCACCCACTGAGATCCAACCATTTCTCAAATACTCATCAAGGACTGGCTTATTGTCATTGCCAAACCATTTTGCTTCTACCAAATATGACATGCATAGCCTTTCCCACTGTAAGTAAAACAGTTAGGCAAACAGTTTCTCAAAATAGAAGAACTACTCAAGTCATTAATGAAAAAAAAAAATGCAGTTTTCATTACAACGCAAAAATCACTGAAAATACCTCTTTCCTGATGAAGGGTAAAATGTTCCACCCATAATCCTTGAGTGTGTCATAGGATACTTCATGAACAAAGTTAAATAGTGCCAAGTAACATATCTTCATGTACTCTGGTAGAGTCTCCAAAGCCTCAATGTCCCATCTGATTGCACAAGAAGAAAAATCTTTTAAGTCATGAAATGTGCACTTAAATATATCTGATGAATAGTAAGAAGTAAGAATGAATGACCCTTCGAATAGATTAATTATACACCAATGCTTTGTATACACCAGACCCTATATGGATGAGGTAGAGGTTGTACATTGAGTTTTGGTGTATGGATATTATGTTAAATTTCTTCTAAAACAGCTTCTGAGTCTGACCTCTTTATAGCTTCTGTGAAGAGTTCAAGTTCATCAAGTGATCCATATACATCGTAGATGTCATCAATCACTGTTAAAATGGAGATGAGTTTGGTGAGCCCTTTCCTGCAATTGGAGAACTTGGGCTCGGGAGCGATTCCCACGGCCCATAAGTAATTTTCAACCAACCGATCCCTAGAAAAATCCAGCTTCTTTGCAAGACCCAAGTCTTTCCACCATCTAATGACATTTGAAAAGAATAGTTAGATATGTTACTACCTATGATGCCCAAATAGGATATTGATATGACATGAATACACTATAGACATAGTTGAGACATGAATTTTACTTATAAAAAGTGAAGTATTAGATAACGATACGACACGATACATTGTCCATTTTGAAATATCCTTGCATCATAAGCTACTGCATATTGAAAGAAGTGAGAATGGGGTGTGTTGTTGGTGTTCAAAGATAAAAGAGTTTTCCAATTACACATTTATCAAAAGTTAGCTTCATTGACCTTGTGAATATTCAGGTATGAATTTGTAAGATAGACAATCAAAATGAAAAGTACTACCAGATTTTAAAGCCCGAATCTAAATCCAAATCCCACATGAAACCTGGACTATGGATCCAGGGCCATCATATATAATAAGAGGCGTGGGAGGTCCAATTACGCGAAACAAAGGCTCCACCAAGATCCTTTTAAAATTAACCTTTCATTGTAATTTATTAATCTTACCTTGACACCTCCTTCAGTTCTTCTTGGTGCTTGGATTGCACGAAATTGAAATCCAACCTTGCCAGCTCTAGTAAAACCATATTCCTCTCATCTGACCTCCCATTCACATCTATATAATGCTTTGCTTCTAGCCTTGGCATCCTCCAATGCAAGGGCATTTCTAGGGCATGTTGCACTTGCTCTCTTAGATTGCTCTGTAAGTTGCCCATCAAGCGGTTAAGATGCTTAACACTCAATTCTTTGGCGTCTTCCAACACCTCCTCACCATGTATCATAGTATATGATGCTTCATATAGGCTCAAAAGGCCTTTTGCATCTAGGCTTGTGCATGGCTTGAATGTTCTTTCCTTCTCCAAAAACTTGCTGAATATATCTGATTAGCATATATTTTGATCAATTTGTATTTCCTCCACTAAAGACATTACACAAAATTAAGATTCTTAAACCATTATTTTAACAGGCTGATGTTTCCATAACTGATATCAATGGTTATAACAGCGGGATTTTAACAAGTTAGGGAGAAGGAAAAAGATTGCAATCTAGATACCAATGTCTAAAAGACACAGATGGTTATAAAGGCGCTGTTTTTAGCACTTTTATCAGTTACTCTTTTTCAGGTAGTGCAAATTAAATGCCAATCTTTCAGGTATTATAGTTTCCAAAAACAAAAAAACAAAAAAAAAAAAAAAAAAACGGAATAAAATAAGAAAATCTGTTGTTTTAAAATCTAAATCTGAAAAACCAACAGAAGTTAATAAATGATGATTGAATTTCTGTGTTCTCATTGTTTATAATTTTTCTGACTTAGTAAAATAGCCAAAACAAATGAATATATCAATATTGATATACTGTTTTCTGTTTCTATGTTTTTTTTTTTTCTGTTTTTTTTTTTTTCTTTTTCATGAAAGCTTAAAACCATTAATGACATGTTTAGAGTGGAAGATAGCTTACATATGTGAAAAATAAAATAAAACGGGTAGCATTGGATGTACGAAAGAAAAAAATTATATATTTTTTAAAAGAAAATATGAATTACTGTTGGGTTACTGTTGGATCAGCCCACTTTGGGCCGGGCTTGTGCCTGCGATTTCGACACTAGGGCTGGGCTCGGACCTAAAATCTCAGCCCATTTAACATACAGGCTAATCTTTGATTCAATGAGATAGAGCCCGAAGCGCCTGACCAAAATGAGAGATATACCTTAGCCAACTACAATTTTTTCTGCTACAATGGGGACCTAAAGACAAGAACTCTCACACAAAAATACAAGCAAAAACCAGCATAACTACAACTTGTGTGCAAATAAATCAAAGCCGATTTTTTTTTTTTTTTTTTTTTTTTTTAACTGTCCTTCATCCTGGCTCAGGCTTGACATTTTCCATGCGGGCCAGGCTTGGGCTAACAGTTTGAAAACCAAACAAGGCCTGGATATTGCTTAGCATGGCCCAACCCTCTCTCTCTCTCTCTCTCTCTCTCTCTCTCTCTCTCTCTCTGTCATTTCTTTTTTTTTGGGAAATCATCTATATTGGTAGCCCATTTTTGGAAATCATCTATATTGGTAGCCTACAAGATGTCCATACCAAACAAGGCCTGGATATTGCTTATCATGACCCAACCCGGGCCACAAACATCCTTATGTTTGGTGCTCAATTCTTTTCGTGTGCATCGACAATTGTGAACTCTCTTTCTACCAGAAAAATACAAAACAAAAGCTTGTGAACTCTCTCTCTCTCTCTCTCTCTCTCTCTCTCTCTCTCTCTTGTCATTTCTTTTTTTGGAAATCATCTATATTGGTAGCCCATTTTTTGGAAATCATCTATATTGGTAGCCCATTTTTGGAAATCATCTACATTGATAGTCATTTCTTTTTTTTGGAAATCATCTATATTGGTAGCCCATTTTTGGAAATCATCTATATTGGTAGCCCATTTTTGGAAATCATCTATATTGATAGCCTACAACATGTCCACATCAAATAATAAGGGACGTAGGGCATGAATCTAGCATTAGATCAAATTCAGGCAACTTCATGGTCTCAACAGGACCAGGCAAGGCAATGTTCAATTTTAAGGTTCGCCGGACTTGAATCGTAAGTTAGGCCTCCGAGGATTATTAAACGTCACTTCTTACTCTGACATCATCACTTGGCCCAGCCCAAGTCCAAGCCCATGGAAACTCCATCCAGTGACTAGTAGGTGAAAGACTTCGCATTTAGGCAAAAAAAGGCTAAAGATAAGTTTGAGCGAATTATGTTCAAATGCTATTTCAAGTATCATGTCAATATCTCCAAAGTATAAGCGCCAATCAACTCAACTTTGACAGATCCCCAAGTGGGTGTTATTTTGTATTTAACAGTACTAAGCATCACTTAATTGTAGGTAGCAGGTCCCCAAGTGGATGTTATTTTTAATTAACACCTAGGTTGGCAAGCATCACTTAATTTTAGGTTACAGGTAGGTCCCCAAGTGGGTGTTATTTTTTTAATTAAACCTAGGTTGCAAGAGTCACTTAATTGTCACCTACACTCTTGTACTCACCTGGAGTAACACCATAACCATGTCGTCTAAGAAGCCGGAACTGTAATGCTGCAGTGTAAAGATCATCACCGGCATGGGCGCCAACCCCATAAACACCATCAAGGCCTTCTTTGATCTCATCCTGAAAGTGGTATGCCACCCCTAGCCGTTGGATTGAGTCGACGAGCTCTAGCCAAGACAATGGCTCTACGGTAGCTTCGAGCAGCCGTTTGGCTTTGAGTTTCAACTCGTCAAGCTGAGTCTCGAAGCACTCATCCTACAAGCGTCCATTGGGTTAGAATTTTAAGAAAGCGACTTTGGGTGAGTGAAGCAGCTAGCACAAGAACAACGTTAAACTAAGCTTACTCCATATGGACTTGTTAGCGACTCAATTAATTGGGGGTCCCAGATGCTTGGGTGATAATTTGCTGATCGACGGGCGATTTGGAGCACGTTGCGTTGCTGGCCTGCCTGAATTAGAGGTTTGGGCCTGGATGAGTTCTGAAATTGAGAGAGCTGAGGAGGTCTAGGTGGGATTCTAGACCAGTGAGGAAGATACTGAATGATCAAACTCATGTTCTTCAATTAAGATTGGTAGAAGGCTAAAAGATATGCATGGTGGGGAGAGAGAGAGATAAGAATTATGGTAATTATATAGCATTCACTAAAGTTCCGCATGTGGACGTGTAAAAATGGAACAATAATGTCAGGAGCAAGTGTGCCCACAAGGACCTGAACCACTGCGAACGCTTTAATTGTGTGGTCGAGACACCTTCTTTTATGACACTTGTTTTGTCATTATTGATTTGGAGCCCTTAAATTACCGAGCAAAATCGATAGTCGGTGAACCGTCAGAAATAATGTTTAGGGGATCTTTTCCGAGCATAGGAATAAAAAGACATACATATACTAACAAAACACGCCAGTTCTTACCGCAGGCAATATTATTTATGATATTAAAAAATAATTAATAATTTTAAATAATAAATTTAAAATTAATCATTTAACCCTAGATCTATACATAGATTTATAATTTATGACCATATATCCATGCAACGTGTATCCTTATAGGTTAAATAAAATATTTTTAGATCACATGAGTAATTATTTTTATCTAAAAGTCTAATGTCGGTAGATATGTTAAATGTGTTGGACTCTATATTTAGATGACTAAAATCCAAAATTTCTGCCAAATCTCTAAAATCTCTCCTTAAATTAAAATTCTAATCGAAATTGAGCTCCAATTTTGCAATCAATTGCGAAATTAGAGCTCAATCTCGAAATCGAATCCTACCTCTATTATAATATAATATATTATAAACGTAGGCATCGATTTTGAAATTGGAGTCCAATTTGCTAATCGATTGCAAAGTTTGGATCTCAATTCAATTTCAAGAGATAAGCTATATCAATCAATTCAGACTCCACTTTTGTTAAGCTTCTTTATGTATATTCAAATTTTAATATATATATATATATAGGTGATTTAAGTGTCCAAATGAAAAAATTCACCTTGCTCAATAATCGATTGCAAAATTGGATTCTAATCTCAAATCAATTTTAGAAATTAGATTTCAAATCAATTTCAAGAGATAAGCTCTATCAATCAATTCAAAGTCCACTTTTGTTAAGCTTCTTTATGTAAATTTAAAATTTAATATATATCTATTATGGATATGTGATTAAAGAATACAGATGAAAAAATCCACCTTACTCAATAACTCTATCCAACCAAGTTAAAATGAGTCTTTTTTAGGTGGATTTAGAATTTTAATATATCTATTATGGTTAGAAAATCCTTAATGTTTGTTATTTTTAAACGTGGATCCTTGATAGTGATTTATACATATGGGCTCCACATACAATAAACTTTTTTAAAGTGGGCCTCATATTCTAATTCCTAAAGATGGGGCTACAAGCAATTTTGCAATTGATTGTTTGATTTTGATTTTAATATTAACTTTATTTTACTTCTTTCTAAAAAATAGAGATATATCTTATCTATTAGGATTTTTCTTATAAAGAGATTCATTTAAATGAAATTCATAATATATATCATATCTTTTGGATTAGCTTACAATTGATTAAGAAAGTTGCATATGGTAACAAAAAGATTCTGTGTCGAGTGATATGTAATATACATACAATTTCATAGCAAGTTATATTGCAACTTTACAAGGCACTAAAGTTCCTAATTCGGAAAGAAATAAATGTATCGATGATCTTTTCTTTATACGTTTTTTATTCATCCTTGATGTGTGTCTATGAAATCCAAACTGCTCAAGTCCAAAATTATCATATGTATTGGCGCCCGGCTTCCAAATGTGATTTTGGCTCATTCCACGAAAAGTGAATTAATGTTTCAAAGTTATCTTTAAGAAAATATAAAAATAAAAGAGATTCTTAAAAGAATATATAAAGACCTCCAGTAATTCTTAAACAAATATAAGACTTTAACTTTTGTCAAAGAAGAATGGCCCACTTTCAGATCAGCCCAGCCGTGCCGTGCCGTACCCCAGTTAGGCCAGGTAGTCCCACCTACGAGCTGGCCCACATGCCCATCCTAATCTTTTATTTTTAAATTTACTTATATAAATTAAAAGAGACTTTATGGGCTTTTAGTGTTTTCAACTTGAAATAAAGTTGAAATTACAAAAATAAATACACTGATGTTAATTTACATAAGACTTGAAGTTTCATACTCATTTAAATAAAAAATAATATTTACTTTGCATAAATGTCGGGCTTAGCCATGCTTCAAACCGTAATAAATGGTACATTCGTTTGTTTTATACTTATTTTCTCATTAAAAAATAATATTTTTATTTTTATAAATGTCGGGTGGGTAGGTTTTATTAACCATAATCCAAAAGAGGGGGCTGCGAAAGGGTTGGATTCTAGGTGGATCTTTTTAGTCCAATGTTTAGACCCGATTAGTCTCATGGTGCGAATCCAAGGTTGATTATAACATGGACCACATGGGCCACGGGTCTAAACCCGAATCGACATCGGTAAATTTAACAGAAGCTTCAATTTGCCAAATAGTTAATCGAGACCAATACGGGCCGTCCTATAAAAGCATGGACCAATGAGGGTTAAACCATGTCCAGCCCAATAAAGTTTTCGGACCATAAACTCGAGGATGGGTCTACCCCATCGGACAATCCAAATTGAATGGTATCTAATTTTGTTTTGGTAAACTTAGGTACCAACCCAAATGGCCTAATCTGAGTTTCTTTCCAACTAGGGTTATGGACGTAAGTTTATTAAATTTGGACAACACTTCACAATAAAAGAACTCTGCAAGTTGCTCCACTCTCCATCCATTGTCCCCAGTCAAAAATTGGCTGCACTTGCCCCCTCATATAACCAAACTTAAAATATTAGATCCATCAAAAACTTTTTGGATTGGGTCAAACTCTAAGGACTACTTCAAATGTTCAAAAGCAATAATTTCATATAAAAAAACTATAGGATAACCGGGAGCACAATACAAGACAACCAACACAAAAAACACGTGACAAAACTAACTTAAATGAATGAATTCTTCAAAAGGTAGAGGGACAATTACCGTACGGGCGGTCATAAAATGCTTTTTTAACCTTCTTTTAATTAATTAAGAAGTTTCATTTACCCTTTAAAAAAAAAAAAAAAGAATTCTTAAGCAGGATCTTGGTTTCAAGGCGGCTGTTAAAATAGTATTACATATAAATTTTTTTGAAAGATAAAAAAAATAAAAATTGAAAGATAGTTGTCAACAATCATAATGACTATAGGCACCAAATGCTTGTAGAATTTGCACAGTTGAACAACAAACCGACCAACTTCAAATTAAGGTTTTAATTTGGTTTCAGAAAGGCTATATTAAAAAATTGCAATTGATTTCAACTAGTAGTTCTTATTTAATATTTGGATGTTGACCAACTACCATATCATCGTCGTCATTGCCATCGTTGAATGCTTATCACATTTGGGTTCTATTGATTATTGTTTGCCTGGGCTAAGCTCTTAACCCTTCGAAACATGAGCTCCATCACCCTTCAAAACATGTTACATATGAAATCTTACTATTGACACTGAACTGCTTCATGTAACCTTTTGTATGTTATTTTATATATTACATTAACATGGTTTGGAATATTGCATCTGCCAATGCCAATGCCTTTATATTTCGAATGATATATCAGGCTTAGACTCCAACCTTGATTATTCTGGGCCCCTTTTACCAAAGCAACAATTTTAAGACATATATATTTTTTTTGTAAATATGTAGTTTTAATTGCTGTTAGATTATTCTACAAATAATGAAGGAACAAATTAGAATGCTAAGGCTCTTTAAAGGCATTCCTCTTAATCCTATCAACACTGTACACTCAATTAAGAAAATGATAGATGGAAGCATATCTTCCCGCGAGGGGGAAAGAAACACGATGAAATATTATGGACATGTGTGTATAGAGGGCTTCTAGAAGAGGAGGAAGTGTTAGTCTTCTTTGATGCAGCTTTTGGGGCTGCTGATGGAAAAAACTCTTATGGCTTTCTTGTGAAAATCGAAATGATTTATTTTGTATGTAGGAGGATGCCAAGGTCCAAAGATCTTCTTCTCCAAGGAGGCTGAAGCAAGGGTGGTATTCTCTGCTATTATGATCAATAAAGACAAGGTTTTGTCCAAAGTTTATATTTTGATGGATGCTAAGGAGCTGGTGGATGTTCTCAATAGTTGTTATGATTGGGTTATCAATCCAATAACTTTGGATATCAAATGCTTAGTTCCCAACTTTTGATCATGTCCAATTACCATTCAACTTAGATCAAAGAATAGCAGTGATCATATGTTGGCTAAACTGAATTACTGTTTGAATCAAAACTTTATTTTAGATTAGGGTAGGACCTAAGAGGAGATGGGTTAGTGGATGTTTCTTTTGAGATGTTGTTTTATTTTTTTAGCCTGTTGTATTGCATTTGAGTTTCTTAATGAAATTTTTTTTATACAAAAAATAAATAATTAAATAATTAAATAGGAATAAAAAGGTGTGGAGAATGGACTTTCATTTCAACTTTTCTGGGAAGACCAATTAAGGGCTGAAGACTACAAATCAAGGCCACTGGCTTGGAACGGGCTCACAGATCAATGAGATGACTCTATCTTGGTCACTCCAGTCGAAGTTCCAATACCATCTCCATGTTGTAGATGCATTGGGCTGTACGAACCATGTTCAAACTGTTTCTACATAACTTTTAGGAAGACAACATTTCAAGCATTCCTCATTCAATTTCTTCCAACAATCCCTTACTAGACCTTGTATGTGCTCTCTTGCACCTTCATGGGACCCACCTGTCTGGATCATGTGGCACTCGATTGCTTTCGGTACATCTCCTCGCTTCATCTCAGCCTTCAATGTCAAGACATATGAAAGTTAAATATGATTAGGTGGGGTCTTATTGATGATTTATAAATGAAATATTAACTATCCAATATCCATGCATGATACTCAAACCAATTCTAACTTCCCATGGAGGGGACATACCCTTTTTTTATGGTATGTACTAGAGATTTAGGGAGGGGACATACATATCTATTTGATTCACAGCCCAATGTTTTGATCAGTCAAATGGTTGATATGATGGGTCTAATGGTTAGATCTGAGACAGTCACCTACGCAGGCAAACTTTGTGTTGGTTTGGCTGGATTGAGCTGGACCTTAGTCAAAATGATTACCAAGGCCAATTTGCAAGTAAGGGAATTTGAAAGTGTGCAATACATAATAGAACTCATCATACAAAAGTTCTAAATAACCAAATCTTAAGTCGTGTCTTAAACAAAGAAAAGAAAAAAAAAAAAAAGGGCTATACATACCTTAGAAGTGCCCAAGTCATCATTGAGTCGAGTAGTAACCGATGACAAATAAATGAGCTGTGATCCATGATCTAAGAAGTTGATCGAATCCTTCCCAATTGGTTGCCCTTGGAGAAAATAGGCGTGAACCATCGCTATTGGGGCCACCCACTGAGATCCAGCCATTTCTCAAATATTCATCAAGGGCTGGCTTATTGCCATTGCCAAACCATTTTGCTTCTACCAAATATGACATACATAGCCTTTCCACTGCAAGTAAAACAGTTAGACAAACAGTTTCTCAAAATAGAAGAACTACTCAAATCATTAATGAAAAAAAAATACAGTTTTCATGACATTTCAAAAGTCACAGAAAATACCTCTTCTCTGATGAAGGGTAAGATGTTCCACCCATAATCCTTGAGTGTGTCATAGGAAACTTCATGAACAAAGTTAAATAGTGCCAAGTAACATATCTTCATGTACTCTGGTAGAGTCTCCAAAGCCTCAATGTCCCATCTGATTGAACAAGAAGAAAATCTTTTTAAGTCATGAAATGTGCACTTAAATTTATCTTATGAACAGTAAGGAGTAAGAATGAATGTTCCTTAGAATAGATTATACACCAAAGCTATGTATGCACCAGTCCCTATATGGATGGGGTAGAGGTTACATTGAGTTTTTGGTGCATGGATATTATGTTCTATTTATTCTTAAAAATGGCCTCTGAGTCTCACCTCTTTATAGCTTCTGTGAAGAGTTCAAGTTCATCAAGTGATCCATATAACATCGTAGATGTCATCAATCACTGTTAAAATGGGAGATGAGTTTGGTGAGTCCTTTCCTGCAGTTGGAGAACTTGGGCTCGGGAGCGATTCCCACAGCCCCATAAGTAATTTTCAACAATCGATCCCTAGAAAAAATCCAGCTTCTTTGCAGACCCAAGTCTTTCCACCATCTAATGACATTTGAAAAGAATAGTTAGATATGTTACTACCTAAGATGCCCAAATAGGACATTGATATGACATGAATACACTATAGACACAGTTGAGAGACATGAATTTTACTTATAAAAAGTGAAGTATTAGATAACGATACGACACGATACAGTGTCCATTTTGAAATATCCTTGGCATCATAAGCTACCTGCATATTGAAAAGAAGTGAGAATGGGGTGTGTTGTTGGTGTTCAAAAGATAAAAGAGTTTTCCAATTACACATTTATCAAAAAGTTAGCTTCATTGACCTTGTGAATATTCAGGTATGAATTTGTAAGATAGACAATCAAAATGAAAAAAAGTACTACCAGATTTTTAAAGCCCAAAATCTAAATCCAGATCCCACATGAAACCTGGACTATGGATCCAGGCCATCCATATATAATAAGAGGCATGGGAGGTCCAATTACTCCAAACAAAGGCTCCACCAAGATCCTATTAAAATTAACCTTTCATTGTAATTTATTAAATCTTACTTTGACACCTCCTTCAGTTCTTCTTGGTGCTTGGATTGCACGAAATTGAAATCCAACTTGCCAGCTCTAGTAAAACCATATTCCCTCTCATCTGACCTCCCATTCACATCTATATAATGCTTTGCTTCTAGCCTTGGCATCCTCCAATGCAAGGGCATTTCTAGGGCATGTTGCACTTGGCTCTCTTAGATTGCTCTGTAAGTTCCCCATCAAGTAGTTTAAGATGCTTTAACACTGAATTCTTTGGCGTCTTCCAACACTTCCTCACCATGTATCATAGTATGTGATGCTTCATATAGGCTCAAAAGCCTTTTGCATCTAGGCTTGTGCATGGCTTGAATGTTCTTGTCCTTCTCCAAAAACTTGCTGAATATATCTGATTAGCATATATTTTGATCAATTTGTATTTCCTCCACTAAAGACATTACACAAAATTAAGACTCTTAAACCATTTATTTTAACAGGCTGATGTTTCCATAAGTGATATCAATTGGTTATAACAGCGGGATTTCAACAAGTTTAGGGAGAAGGAAAAAGATTGCGAATCTAAATACCAATTTCTAAAAGACCCAAATGCTTATAAAGGCGCTGTTTTTAACACTTCTATCCGATTGGTGGTATTTACTCTTTTTCTGAGGCAGTGCAAATTAAATGCCAAGGCTTTCAGTAGTATAGTTCCCAAAACAAAAAAAAGGAGTAAAATAATAAAATCTTTTTTTTTTAAATTTAAATCTGAAAAACCGACGGTAATTAATAAATGATGACACTCATTTTTAGGGTTTTGTTTTTTTTATTTTTTTTTATTTTAGGCTACATCCATCCAGTGCCTAGTAGCTAAAGACAAGTTTGAGCTATCACATAAGCTCAAATGGATAAAAATAAGTATTATGTCAGATCTAAAAGATAAACATGAATCAACTCAACTTTGACAGGTCCCCAAGTGGGTGTTATATTGTATTTAACAGTGCTAGGTTGCAAGCATCCCTTAATTGTAGATGAAACAGGTTCTCCCAAGTGGATGTTATTTTTTAATTAAACACTAGGTCCCAAGCATTGCTAAATTTTAGGTTACAGGTCCCAAGTGGGTGTTATTTTTTTAATTAAACCTAGGTTGCAAGCATCACTTAATTTGTCACTACACTCTTTGTACTCACCTGGAGTAACACCATAACCGTGTTGTCGAAGAAGCGGAACTGTAATGCTGCAGTTGTAAGATCATCGCCGCGTGGCGCCAACCCATAAACACCATCAAGGCCGTTTTTTGACTCATCCTCAAAAATGGTATGCCAACCCCTAGCCGTTGGGTTTGGATCGAGTCGAGCTCGCAGACAAGAAAATGGCTCTACAGTAGCT
>QPKB01000007.1:10138121-10158121 GCA_003546025.1 Camphora micrantha
AATCATCTAAATTGGGTACCTACAAGATTCCACAAAATACTATAAGGGACGTAGGGTCTGAATTCTCATTATTATCAAATTTGGCTACTTTGCGGGCTGAACGCCCGGCTATGATTCAATTTTGGGCTGGACTCGAATCAGTTCGGACTCCGAGATTATTAGACTTCACTTCTTACTCTGACATCAACACTTGGCACACCAAGCCCATGGAAATTCCATCCAGTGCCTAGTAGCTAAAGATAAGTTTGAGCTACACATAGCAATAATGGTGGTACTTAAAGCATACTCAAATGATAAAGTAAGTATTATGTCAGATCTAAAAGATAAACATGAATCAACTCAACTTTTGACCGGTCCCCAAGTGGGTGTTATATTGTATTTAACAGTACTAGGTTGCAAGCATCACTTAATTGTAGGTAAAACAGGTCCCCAAGTGGATGTTATTTTTTAATTAACACTAGGATCTAAGCATTGCTTGAATTGTAGGTTACAGGTCCCCAAGTGGGTGTTATTTTTTTTAATTAAACCTAGGTTGCAAGCATCACTTACCTAAACTATCATGTTACACTCTTGTACTCACTGGAGTAACACCATAACCGGTTGTTCGAAGAAGCCGAAACTGTAATGCTGCAGTATAAAGATCATCTCCGGAGTGGGCGCAACCCCATAAACACCATCAAGGCGTTTTTTGATCTCATCCTCAAAGTGGTATGCCACCCCTAGCCGTTGGATCGAGTCGACCAAGCTCCAGACAAGACGATGGTCTACGGTAGCTTCAAGCAGCCGTTTGGGTCGAAATTTCAAACTCCTCAACCGAGTCCCAAGGCACTCATCCTACAAAGGTCCATTGGGTTAGGATTTTAACAAAGCCTAACTTTTGAGTGAAGAAGCAAGCACAAGAACAGCGTTAAACTAAGCTTTACTCCATATGTACTTGTTAAGCGACTCATATATTGGGGGGTCCCAAATGCGAGGTTCTACTGCAGATATGACCTCCACTTATGAGAGAACAATGCAAAAATTTTCCTTCTCGTTAATGAGATAGAAGCCAACATGTGAAGTAGAGAGAACCCATGTGCTAAACATGGGGTGTACCATCTTCTTCTTGAATCCATCCCCACAGAGAAAGGAACGCAAGAACTTTCTAGATCAGCCAACTTCTTGTACCCTCAATGTATGTTCCAAAAAGCTTACCAGCCTGGATTGTAGCATTAGTGGACCCTGGATTTTCACATGGTCTTGGGGGCGGACCCAGAAAATTTCATGTGATTTTGGAATCCAACCCAAAAAAGCTTGCATATGGGTTTTGGAAGTGGAGCCATGCCAACTTAGGGGTTGTGCCCTAAATGCATGCAATGTAGGTCCACCACTGTCAATGAGGAAGAGCTTTGAAAACGTCAATCTGAACCCAACTTGAATGTCTATATTGTCAACCTAAGAACTTCAATTACAAGTCAAGTTCTAATTAGTTTGGCAAATCAGAGAGCAAGATTGTGTTTAAAATTTAGTTGAGTTGGCAGGTCAAACACTAGTATGGTTCTAGCTCGAATCAAACTCATTTAACAAGAGTGTGAAATAAGAAACTAAAACTCAATCCCAAAGTGAAAAAGCCAACCCAGGCCGCGAATTATTGGGCTGGGTTTTGGGTTTAGTCATCAATCATCGAAAGAGATGGGAAATAGCAGTGGGGCCTCATAGATTGATCACATTTATCTAATGTTGGAACGTCACAAATCACTCAGTACCCATTATTAATCTAGTGTATGATCACTTTATTGGTACCATTCTATTTAGTTTTTAATATAAATTATCGTTACTGATAAAAAAATATATATATATTAGAAACGTCCTCAAATTGATCACGGAGGCAAGCAATCCTAAGTGGACCACATAACAGATGATCTTTCTTTATCTCCAACTATGATGTGACAAATTAAGGTGATTCTTTTTGATATTTAAGTTGCCAATCACTATGATTAACAACAACAAACCAATATTTCAAGCTCACACTAAGCTTGGCCCATAATTGTCCCATCTAAGATGGAACTATCAACAACCTGGGTAGGTATTAGAGCTAAATACCAAAAAAAATATTAAAAAAACAACAAACAAATTACAAAGGAGCAAGCAAAGCTACATCTCTTTTCTATCCTCAACTTAGCCAAAGCATCCGCTATGCCGTTCCCCCAACTGAAGCACATGATGAAACTCACATTTGAAGATGAGGACCAAGTCTTTGATTTCATTGAAAAGAAATTGGAATTTCCATGGACCCTTCTCCAAACAAGACATCCAAGAAATTGCATTTAAGGAATTGCTTTCCACCACTTTGCTATGAAAGTTATTTAAGACATATATCCTTAGAGCTTCCAATATAGCTTATAATAATTCCGCCTCTAATTTGGATGTCCAGGGTAGCAAAATGAACAGTCCAAATCATTTGAGAAAAAGGTGTGGCACGGAGCCTCAATATGGAAGTCCATCAAGTGGATACCAACATGTTGATTAGATGAGACTATCCTAGCACTCCAATCCCTCCCATAGAACCCCCCAGGGTTCGAACATGTGGGAGTCATTTACTTCCTATGTCCTGGCCACTGGGCCAACCAAGCAAAAAATAAAAAGAAGTAAATCGTAAATCTAAGCCAGCATTGGGTGGGTAGGTTTTATTAACCATAATCCAAAAGAGGGGGTTGCGAAAGGGTTGGATTCTAGGTGGATCTGTTTAGTCCATGTTTAGACCCGAATTAGTTTCATGGTCCGAATCCAAGCTTGATTATAACATGGGTCACATGGGCCATGAGTCTAAACTGAATCGACATCGGTAAAGTTAAAAGAAGCTTCAATTTGCCAAATAGTTAAGCGAGACCAATACGGGTCGTCCTATAAAAGCAGGGTCCAATTAGGGTTAAACCATGTCTAGCCAATAAAGTTTCCGGACATAAACTCAAAGATGAGTCTACCCCATCGGACAATTTATATATATGAAAGGGACTGTTTCCAATTGAGAAATCAGTCCGATTTGTTCAATTGATTTTGACCACCACAATGTTTGTCAATGCCCTGTTGGTATCCAGGCCATAATGAATTGCAAAATGAAACTGCTCCATGATGCCTACTGGTACTTATATATCTATTTAAATTAATTAGGTGGAGCCCACTCTTTTGAGTTATTCAAGATCATAACAATTGTGGGATCCAAATGGCTACATGATTGCAAATAAAAACTTTTGATGCAGATGGCCGTAATGACTGCAAATCGGAATTGCTCCATGGTACCCGTTGTTAATTATATAGCCATTTAAATTAATGACGGGGGACCCACTCTTTTAACTTATCAAGGACATGATAGTTGTGGGTTTTTCTCCATGATACTTCCTTTTAATTAATTATGCCTGCTCCATGATATAAGGATTAGACATTCAATATCAACCAGTCATCCAAAGCCCCCTTAATCCATATTCCAAATCTCCATTCTCATTTTTGTATTTAACTTTCCAAGTTTATAATCAAATAATAACATGGACTATTTCACTGAGAATATTAGCTTCTTCAACACACATGCATTAGAATCTCTTGTAGCAACAAAGTCCACCCTCTCCAATGTTTTCTCCCTTCTATCTTTTCTCTTTCTCTTCGGGTATTATTCCAGTATAACCATCATTTATCTCTTTCCTTTTTAATTTATATAATTTATATGAAAATAAGGTCCATTGTACTCTTGCCAAGTCTTGATTATGGATTTTACATCTAACTCTGATTAATCGGTTAAAGAAGATGGCAACCGGCTTTATCTCGGTATGTGAAAAACACGTATAGAATGTCGAATCTACATAGCATCCATGTGTGTGTGTGTGTGTTTTTTTTTTTTTTCCATAAGGCCCCATTTTGGGTTATTCAAATATGTAATTGTGAGAAAAAACAAAACAATTAATTAGGCTTTTCAATAAGGCAATGTAGATTTTGACTCTTCCTTTTTTGGGATAAGCTTAGTTCCAGTTGAGAGTGCTTATCTTTCATATGCTCAAAACTGACCCAAAAAATAAGATAAGTTAGAAACCGAATCCATTGAAAATAGAAATAGTTAGAGAAATTATGATGATGGTAGTCTTTTTTGTTTTAACTGGATATACTTCTCAGTGATTTGTTTACCAATATGTTTTCTTTTGTATCTTTTGGATCCTTCAATTTGTTGATTCTATTTTTTCTTTTTTTATTATTATGTTGCCTTTTCTGATCTTATATTGTTTTGTGATTATAAATAATTATTAATCAAATTTATTTTTTATTTTTTTACAGAGCATAATCATAATTAGTGAAACTATATAATCATTAGAAAGGACAACAAGGGAAGATTGGGATTCTTTCGAGCTTTGTTTGGTATTAGCCTCTAAAAGAAATAGTACAGAAGATAACCTGATCCAAATACAAAAAATATAAGCAGAAGTCATAGGATATGTAGAACTATTGCGTTTTGATAAATAAAAATCTGACTTCAATTATCAAGTTTAAAAATTAAATTTTTGTAATTAATATTAAAGAAAATTTCTCTTTCTAAATCTAAATTTCTAGCTATTGCAAAATTGATCACTAAAATAGAAACTAATATATAGAATTTTTAAATAATTGATATAGAATAATTTTAAAAACATTGTATTTATTGTTTTAAATCAATAATTATCTTAGATATTTTTTTCAAAATACAACCCGGGCAGCATGGGTTCAATGTGTTCTTATCAAGTTTCATATTAATTTTTTTCTTTTTACCCAATCAATTCTCTTTATTAAATGTATTATAATTTTTAGTTAAGTTTGCCACAAAGTTTAAAGAGCAAGGCTTTCCTAAGCTCAAGCTTAGGAGAAAAATTTTGTAAAGCTCATGCTTGTGGGGCCTACCTTTGGTCCACCCAAAGGACCAAACACATGATCCCCATAAATTGCACATGTCCACCAACTTTCTGTCAGATCCGAATTTACTAGACCGTTGAATCGACTATGTACTAATCCGAATGGACTGTTGACCATTAAACTTTTGGGCCCACATGGAGATGATATAAATCATGGTTGGGGCTGATTTTTTGCAGAGAGAAGGATCCAAGGGAGTCCTTGAAATCCCCCCCATCCCCATCCCCATGTGAGTCCCCCAGGTGGGCCCCACCACACACTTGAGCTTACCTTATCCTAAGCTTGAGCCTAGGAGAGCTGGCCCCAAGTTTAAATGATCTTAGTTTATTTTCCTAACCAATCAAAGGGAATCACAATTTGATATAAGAATTTATTAATATTTTTAGAGCCCGGGCTTAGCACGGGCCTTTGTTGCTAGTCCAAATTGAATGCAATCTAATTTCGTTTTGGGCATGCAGACCAAAGGCTAAACTTAGGTACTAACCCAAATGGCCTAATCTGAGTTTCTTTCCAACTAGGATTTTAGACCTAATTAGTTTATTAATTTTGGACAACATTTCACAATTAAAGAACTCCGCATGTTGCTCCACTCTCCAGCTTTTGTCCCAGTCAAATTGGCTTCATTTGCCCCCTTCATATATCGTCTACCGTCGTCTAATGATTAGACCAAACTTTAAGGACTACTATTTTGAATGGGAAACGGATCCCTGGGGGGGGGGGGGGGAAGATGCCAAATCACATATCCCATCTCCTCCAATGAATAAAAAAAAATATTTCTCCCCATGTGGCATCTCTCTTTATTGGTCCAAAAACAGGGTATTGAGATCCGGTTGGGGGGGGGGGGGGGGGGAAGATGCCAAATCACATATCCCATCTCCTCCAATGAATAAAAAAAAAAAATATTCTCCCCATGTGGCAATCTCTTTATTGGTCCAAACAGGGTATTGAGATCCGGTTCCTTTTGAATGTACAAAATCAATGGATTCTTCAAAATCTAAAGGGGAATGAGCCCGTGAATACAGACCCCAGATTTGTGCCCGGGGTCTGGCATGACTCCCACTGGGAGCCGTTGGATCCCAGGCTCCCACTGGGATCGGGCTGAAGGTCCGATCGATCGGACTGACTTTTAACTGGAAGCATTTTATGGGCGATCGATCGGACTAGGGAGGCGATCGATCGGTCTGTCTTTTTGCTGAAAACACTCTGTGTCTTGATGCTTTGGAGTTCTTCTTCAAACCAGGATGGTCCATCTAAGAAAAATAAATTACATTTAAAATCCCCATGTTTTGTCCACCCAATGAATTAGCCAACACTCAAAAATACTAACAATCTCCCCCTTTGGCAATTCATGGACAAAACATCTAAATACATTTGACAAGACTATTCAAAACAAAAAGACCATTCTTCCATAGCTCCATCACCGATACCTGCATTACCTATCACAGACAATCTTTGACAAAAGATCATGATCATATGAAAAATTAAGCAGTTAAGTAAGATAAACTAAGCAGATGAACTATGAAGTAAGTAACTGAGTTAAATCTCCCCCTGAGTATCTCCCCCTTTTTGACCATAAATTGACAAGGGAAAAACAATGAAGAGTAGAAGGAACCAAAACAGCAAAAACACATGGGGTGCATTATACAAAGAAACATAGCCATCATTCTTCTTAAAAAAAAATATGACATTCAAAATGGAAGTACAATGTGAATAGCTGAGTAAATTGACACTAAGACTAGAAAGAAGTTGCAACACACGAAATAATGTCAATCATCCAATACCAAAATGACAAACTCCAAACACCCAATATTTCTACCAAAACCAAAGATAAGCAAATAGAAAGTAGAAAAGAGAGAAGAGGAAGAAGAGATACCTCAGAAAGAGCAACCAATCCCAGTGGAAAACCCTTGAGTGTGAGGGAGAATTTTGATTCTACGGCTGAAAAAAAAAGAGGATGAAAGAAAAGGAAGACAGGCGGAATGGTGTATATAAGACCTGGGCACTAAAGAAACGAGCTAGAGAAATCAGTGAATTCCTAATGATCATACACTAAACCTTTTACCAAGTGTAAGAGTGGAAGTGAGAGTGAACAATTTTGAAACAAAAATTAGTCTGTTCTAGGATAAATGACATAATCACACATAACAGACTCAACTCCCTTTTGTTTTTTTTTTTTTTTTGTTTGTTTGTTTCTTTTGTTCCTTTTTTTTTTTTTTTTTTTAATTGCCCAAATAAGATCCATCATTGGTGACTTTCACACTAATGAGTATGGTAGCCTTCTCTAATGAAACTTTTCAATCATATAGTAGCTATCACACATACTCGTAGGTAGTCCTGACCTCTGGTAGCCCCTTTTTTTCTTTTGTTTTTTTTTTTTTTTTTTTTTTGAGTCAGGAGAGAAGAGTACTGAATATATGCAACTACACCATAACCAGCAAACTGTGAGGTTGTGATAGTGAAAAAAAAATATCTCAAACTTGGCAAAAAAAATTCAATGAATCACAAGATAGAGAAGACACTAACGACCAATGAAAGAGAGTGAAAGGAACTAAGGGTGTGAGCAAATACCAAGAGACTTACGAAGAGAATCAAACCGAGTTGGGTCCAAAGGTTTTGTAAGAATATCAGCGAGTTGATTTTCCGTAGGGATATGCTCTAAGGTAATGACCTTCTCTCCAACCAAATCTCTGATAAAATGATGCCTTATGTCTATGTGTTTGGTTCTGGAATGTTGTACCGGGTTTTTAGAGATGTCAATGGCACTCTTTTTATCACAATAAACAACCATTGTGGTCTGTGCAATGCCATAATCAGATAGCATTTGTTTCATCCATAACAATTGTGTGCAACAACTCCCAGCCGCAATGTATTCTGACTCAGCTGTGGATAGTGAAGTGGAGGTTTGTTTCTTGCTGTGCCACGCAACTAAATTATTTCCTATAAGAAAACAGCCACCTGAAGTATTTCCCCGAACAGCCACCAAATTATTTTCATTGACAACCACATAGCAATTATCGGAATTCTTTTTACCAGAAAGAACATGTTTTCCAAGACTGTCTACAATGGAGCAAGTATTTGAGGAGAAATGAACCTCATTACCAGATTCATAGAATTGACTTATACTTAGCAAGTTTGATTTAAGACCATCAACTAGGAAAACATTATTGATAGTTGACATACCTGGTATGTTGACAGATCCTTTACCAACAACTTTAGATTTGCTTCCATCTCCAAATTGAACATTACCACCCTCATGACTTACAAGTGATGTGAAAAGGGACTTATCCTCTGTCATATGTCTAGAGCACCCGCTGTCTAAGTACCAAACATGTGAACTTTGTGCTTTAAAAGCAGTGAGAACCACATTGCAGTGAAGATCAGATTTACGTACCCAAATGAATTTTTGTTTGACCTTATTAGGGGTCAAATTGATCTTCTTTCTTTCACTTCGAAGTTTCTTTCGCAATTTATTGCAATGAGGCCTTATATGTCCAATGATTCCACAAAAGTGACAGGTGGGGACATATTGACGATAAGGTCTATAATGTTTGAGATTGGAGTTCACAAGTTTAGGTTTAGAAACAGCAGGTTCTATAGCAAAAAGTGTATTTCCCCGAACAAACTTACCTGTGTTATTGGAGGAGGATGCACCGTAGTCAAATCCAAGACCATGCTTGTTGCTAGATACTATTTGTGCACCCAGTATTTCATCAAGTTTCTTTGATCCTGTATTCATCCGATGAATATCAGCTTTGGTAGAGACCAATTCAGCAATAGTTGTCTTGAGTTTGTCAGAGATGCTATCTTTTTCAGTTTTGCAGGAATCTAGTTCTTTCTTTAGGAGTAAAATTTCTTTGTCAGCTTGAATAGAGTGCTCTTGAAGTAAGTCACGTTCATTCCCTGCAGAAATCAATTTGTCAGATAAAATGGCACGCTGTGATTCAAGTTGAGATACTTTACCTTGGGATTCATTGAATTCAGTTTTAAGAACAAGATTTCTTTTTTCAGCAGCTTTCCATTTTCCTTTCAGAATATCATTCAATTGTGTCATCCTCCTTGAATGTTTGAGGAGACTGTGATATGCTTCTACTAAATCATGTTCATTATCTGACAAACAATTAAGATCATCTGAAGTAACTTCATCTGATTTTTCCACACCTTCCTGCAACAAGGAATCGTTAGATCTTGCCATAAAAGCCATAAACTTTCCATGTTCTGGTGATGATGATTCAGGTTCACTTTCATTGCAATCTTGTTCTGAATCATCATCCCACGTTACATTCAACACCTTTCCTTGAGTTCTGAAAGTCCTATTTACACATTGAGAAGCATAGTGACCAAAACCTTTGCATTCAAAACAGTGAGTACTCTTGGGAGGGATTTTGGACACATTTTTCTCAGGATTTTGACCAGCATTGGATTTAAAAGAAGAAGAAGGTTTAAACTGTCCTTTTTGAGTAGTATTTTTAAATTTTTTTTTAAAATCCTTTCTATCGTTTTTCAAAAACTTTTTAAACTTCTTAACAAATAGGGTATCAAGGTCTGGGTCATCGGTCTCTTGTTCAGAGTCATTCTCATGCTCCATAAGAGACTTCAAGGCCATTCCTTTAGCTTTCTTTGTTTTTCTAAAATTGGCTTCAAAGGTTTGCATGTTGCCAACTAACTGATCAACTTTAATTGAATCCAAATCGCTGGACTCCTCAATAGCAACAACTTTTGGGTCAAATCTTTCAGGAAGAGATCTAAGAATTTTTTTAACAATTTTATGTTCAGGTATGACTTCTCCTAAGTAGAAAGTAGAATTCACATTAGTAGATAACTTATCATAGAAATCATTAAAAACTTCATTTTCATCCATTTTCAGATTCTCAAACGCAGTAGTTAAACTCTGAAGTTTGGATTGCTTAACTTTGAGAGTACCTTCATGAACAGTTTCTAATATATCCCATGCTTCCTTAGCAGTTTTGCAAATAGATATTCGACGAAATTCAGCAGGAGAAACACCATTAAATATTGAATTTAAAGCTCTACCATTAAAATTGAAGGTTTGTTTATCCTCCTTGGACCATTGAGGCATGGGTTTTTCAATGACTTTGTTGTCGTCAGTGGTAACAGTAGGCAAGGTATAACCAAAAACAACAAAATTCCAGACATCCACATCTATGGATTGAAGGAAGGTAGTCATTCGAACTTTCCAATAGTGATAGTTCGATCCATCCAAGAGTGGGGGTTTGGAAATAGAAGATCCATCTCTAAAATTGTCCATATCAGAAATCTGTGTAGATCTCACACAATAACTTAGTGTGAATCAGCTCTGATACCAATTGAAAATTCCTGAGAGGTCTAAAATACAACCCTAACAGAATGTAAACGAAATCCCAGCACAGATATGAATATGGAAATAAAAAACCTAAGTTAATCAATCAAACAATCAACAAGATAGACACACGATTTTTTACGTGGAAAACCCTGGGTAGGGAAAAAACCACGGGACCTAGCACCGGTCCAAAAAGATCAAGCACTATGAAATCGAAGGTTACAAGATAAACTCACTCCCCTTTACAGTTGATCACAACCTAAGGACCAAAGCGATTCTTGCCGACGAACACGCCGTTCACCTTCTCCAGCACTTCAATCTCCACGCCTTAAGCAAGACGAATTGGATGGAACATGGATTGAAATTCTCCAGAGAACAAAGCTTCAGCACATGTCTTTGACACACAAACTCTCTGGAGGAAGATAATCTCTCTTAAGGTATTCTAGGGTTTTGATCTGAGAGAGGTGTATTGTTTATGAAGGGTTTAAACCCTTAAATAGGCTTCTGCACTCGTATGGGAAAGATCTGTTGTAATGGGATTGAAAGAACAGAGTTTTTAGAAAGAGGTGGCTAAAAAACAGCTGTGCACGCCGCTGGCCGATCGATCGGACAGCAGGTCCGATCGATCGGACTGTCAAATAACTGAGGCTTTTTCTGAGCCGATCGATCGGGCTGAAGGTCCGATCGATCGGACTGACTTTTAACTGGAAGCATTTTATGGGCGATCGATCGGACTAGGGAGGCGATCGATCGGTCTGTCTTTTGGCAGTAGAAGCCTGAAACAATAAGGGACAAAGAAAATGAGAGTACACATATATAAAAAATGAAAGTCTGGAGAAAAGGGGAACAGTAAACATTTACCTGAGACAGACCCTCTAGAAATGTGTCAATGACCCTCTCGGTACCCAAAGCATTAATCTGTGTAACCTCAGGAGGAAACACAAATCTCCCGAGCGTGAAGGACACGAAAGAACGCAACGTCTTCTCGCGTGTCGCACCCATGCCCGCGGACGACGATGAGCCGGCGCCCACACGCACCACTCCTTCCACGCGGGCGCCCGGGGCACCCGCCGCTACAGCCGTCCCCGGGTGGGCGCTGTTGCCTCCGCAAGCCGGGCGCCAAGGGCCCCAGGCGCTGCTGCCATCTCGCCTACCCCTACCATCACAGCTGCTACCTCGCCCAGCACCGATGCTGCCCCTGCGCACCTCGCCTGCTGTTGTCTCGCCAAGGGCGCCAGGGCTCTGCTGCTGCTGCCTCGCCCAGCGCCGATGCTGCCCCTGCGCACCTCGCCTGCTGCAGTCTCGCCTGCTGCTGCCATCTCGGCCGTTGCTGCGGTCATCTCGGCCGCTGCTGCAGTCTCGCCTGCTGCTGCCATCTCAGCCGTTGCTGCGGTCATCTCGGCTGCTGCTGCAGTCTCACCTGCTGCTGCCATCTCGGTCGTTGCTGCGGTCATCTCGGCTGCTGCTGCAGTCTCGCTAGCTGCTGCCATCTCGGCCGTTGCTGCAGTCATCTCAGCTGCTGCGGCGGTCTCGCTTGCTACTGCCATCTCGGCCGTTGCTGCGGTCATCTCGGCAGTCTCGCCCGCTGCTGCCATCTCGGCCGTTACTGTGGTCATCTCGGTTGTCTCGCCCGCTGCTGCCATCTCGGCCGTTGCAGCGGTCATCTCGGCTGTCTCGCCCGCTGCTGCCATCTCGGCCGTTCCTGCTGCCATCTCGGCCGTTGCTTCAGTCATCTCGGCAGTCTCGCCTGTTGCTGCCATCTCGGCCGTTGCTGCAGTCATCTAGGCTGTCTCGCCCATTGCTGCCATCTCGGCCGTTGCTGCTGCCATCTCGCCTGCCCCTACCATCACGCCTGCTGCCTCGACAGGCTGGGCGCCAGGAGCTAGGCGCCAGGCGCTGCTGTTCCTGCTGTCTCGCCAAGCCGGGCCCCCAGGCGCCCGGCGCTACTACTTCCTCCCCTGGCCGGGCGCCCAGACTAGCATCGACCTTCACGAGGGCGCCAGGGGCGCCCGCTGCTGCTGCCTTACCGGCGCGAGCGACCAGGCTGGCGCCCGCCAGTGCTGCTCGCCGCGACTACCTCCATGTCGTCGCCGTGCTCTGATGTCTCCTGGCCGTCCACCGTGAAACCCATTGACTTCTGTAAATCGGAATCTGAAGTTTCCTTTCTAACAAGTTGTAGATCTTTACTTGGAGGCTCCATTCTTAGAAGGGGCAAAGCAGGAGATGTCCAAAGCCACGAGGACTCTTCCGGATGCATATCTAAAATGTCCCCCTTTCAAAGTTTCTTTGAATGCAGGACATTGAGGGGCAAATGATGGGTCAGGCCCAAGTGACTGAGTCCACAATGACGGGTCAGGCCCAAGTGACTCAGTCCACGATGGTGGGTCAAGCCCAAGTGACCCGAGTCCGTGATAAGTCCAGGTCCAAATCCACCTATTAAAGGCCGGGTCCAAATCCGCGAAGTGACGAAGTCAGAGCAGCCGCGTCGTTCTTTTAACCCGCTTTTACCAGGTTCTGTGGAGGAGATCCTACCTGCCTCGTCTGTTGAGGGCAGTTCGAAGACTCCGCCAGAATGAGCGCTCGTTGCTGAAGAGTCATCCCCATCTGTTAGGGAAATACTATAAATCAAAGAGCCCGACCGGCATTGGGGGGGCAAGTAATTTCTTTGCACATTTATTGTATTCTCCCTACCTGTAATCTCTACATCGGAGAAGTAAAATCATCAGTTTGGAGTGAACGTAGGTCACACTAACCAAACCACTATAAATTCTCTCTCTCCTTCAATTTTCACCTTAATTACTCATTACTTGACCGGTGGTGCCCGAAAATACTTTTTGGCATCATCAATTACCATAATGTTTTGGAAGAATGTTTTTATCTGTGGATGCACTTGAAGTCGTCAAAGCTTTCAGAGGTCACTGACAAATTCTTTGTTAGCAGAATTGTTTTTGACTCAGTCAAGGCATTTTACATTCCTAGAAAGATGAATTTGGTGGGTCGTTTACTTGCTAAGCAGGGTCAGGCTGGGCATCACTGGGGGAGTCTGTTTTGTTTTGTTGCTCTGGAGTATGGTGTTTTCCCTGTCATCTTGTTTTTAATGAATTACTTGTTACTCATTGAGAAACTAGTACTTTGTGGTTGTTAAAAGGGATCCACCAAAGAGACTCGACAGACTTTTTGAAAAGAAATGTGTCGGCAATCATAGAAGAGTTTCTAGATTCTCGGCTAGTTAATTCTTGAAAGGTGAGATTTTTTTATAAGTCTTTCCATTGGATGAAACGAAAGGATATAGGCATGTGCAATAAATATGGTGGGCCCACCACTCCCACTTCAACACACACATTCTCATGGCACGCCCTCCCATTGCCTTAATATTTAGGGAATTTTTCTATACGGTAATCAGGAGCCATTGATTACCCCCTCTTGTTATTAACGTTTGAAAATTTTATTCATACGTTCTCCGTATCGTTCATACTCTTGCATTAGCCAAAAAGAAGTGTTTTTTTTTCTTTTTTTTTTTTATTATCATTTGTGATATCACAACAAATGTCATGATATCATAATTTATGTTGCTATGCCGCAAGTTATTAAGTTGCGATACTGCAATTTATGTTGTGATGTTGCAATTTATATTGCAATGGCGCAACTAGAAAAACCCTTTTCATAATTTTATTCTTCCCTGTTTCGACTATTCCTCATTTTCACCTGCTATAATTCTCTCCCCGAGCCGATTTCACCCTACTCCTCCCTCGCCAACCTATTTGCAAATATGCAAGGCCCCCACCGTCCGTTCGACGTCAACGAATCATCATCGTCTCCATTGCCTCCATCGACTATGGATTTTGGCCTCCATAGTAATCTAGGCGTTCCTAAGCATGGTATTGTTTCAGTCACTCCTACTGAACCTGGTAATCCATCTTCCCTCTCTCTTTTAGAGATATTACGGTCTTCTCTTTCCTTTCCTCTCTCTCTCTCTCTCTCTCTCTCTCTCTCTCTCTATTTATCTCTTTTTGTGGGTTTAGAAAACCATAAATGCTCTTGAACCCTTTCTGGGAAAAATAAATAAAGAAGAAGAAGAACTCTAGAACATCAGAATTATGCATCTCTATTTTTAGTGAATTAGAGTCACCCTGTAGCTTTTCTCTTTCGTCACCGTGAACTAATTGTTATAGCCTTTCAAGGCATTGGGCCATTATGAAACTTCCTTGCATATTATGTTCATGTTTGGAACAGCACGTCCCCAAAACACTCTCTCTTCCTCTCTCTCTCTCCCCACAACAATGAATGCAAAACTCTATCTTATAAATTACACTAACAATGCATAATAACATCTATAAGAAATCCTTTCTTCATAATTTCTTCCAAGGATATCTTCAATTATAGGTTCTCTAAACACAACATTATCTTAACTGTAAAGATTTAACAATCTAATTCAGCTCTATGCATTTTAAGTAACAGATTTAAAACTGAATATTTCGGGATAAAAAGGTTCTAGAATACATACAAAATAGGTTTTAAAAATTTAAATATTAATATAATTTAATTGAACGGAACAAAATATTCCATGGCTGTGCAAATTGTTATGTTTTACTACTTTCATGAAATTTAGCAAATTACAAGAGGTCCTCCTGTCATCAACAACACGTCCACCTGCAATAGAAGCCTGTTTTGATACTACATAAGACTTTGGAATAGTTAGTAAATTACGAGTCATAGCGGATAACACCGATAATCTACTTTCATATGCTTTTCCTCAGCTAAATTGTCAAAACTAGATCATCCCACATCTCCAATACACCTGAATCAAGATATGAGGATATCTCCGTCACAAGATGACTTGAGGTGGAGGATCTGCCCGCAATAAAGGACATCCCAAGAAACTCCACCTGATTGTTGGACTTGTTAAGGGGGCATTTTATTCCCTGATGTACCCATTTGTTCATAATAAGATTCAAAAAGTGATTGTAATTTTGACTTTAAATCTTCAAAAGTATTTAACTCTGTGTTTTCCATATTATTATTTATTTCTTCAAGAGAAATTTGTATACCACTTAATTTTAACCTATGATCTAATGTAGCAATTAAACAAAATGTCATTGGAGCATCTTTCTAATATTTATTAAATTTCTCCTTCATTTTTTTACACATGTCCTTGAGTAGAAGATGATCTCTAAATTTCTTAAATTGTAAACTAGTTTAAAAAATAAAGTTTAGAAATTGATTAGAAGTGGGATAATACATCTTAGAGAAAAATAATGTTGCTTTATAAAATAAAAAATAAAATAAATCTCTTATTTGGCCACACAACTCCCAATGTACGTCAATCATCAAGTATTCTATGCATTGAAAGCACAATATTCATTCAAAACTTATTTTTCTAGAAATAGCGTTATTTAACAAATCATACATAGAATTCCATCTATGTTCAACATTTGGATTTATTTTTATGCCTGATACACTATGCCTTGATCATATTGCGGAGTATAATTGTCTTCTTTGTGGGGAGGAGAAAATATATTTAGCGATATTTTTAATTTTTCCTGTTACAATTGAAATATGTTTTAAACCAACTTCGGCAATGATATTTAAGATGTGACATACACATCTATTTCGAAAAATATAACCCTCCATCAAATTTGCAAGTGGCGTTATAATTTTCATTAGATCAATAGTTACTCTATTATTTATTGCATTACCTAAAGTTATAGGTATAACTTTTTCCAAAAATATTTTATTCTTAGAGTTTTTCCAAACTAAGGTACCCTATTTTATGGCCAATGTTTTGCCATTCAAGTTTAGAAAAAGTTATAATTCGTTTATTAATAACCCATCTTGCATCTATGTTATGAAAAATAATAAAAAGAAAGTATTATCACTTCTAGATTTCCTTCTCACTTTCCTAAAGCTTAATAGCATCATTTGTAGTAGTATTTCTAGAAATCTGTCTAAATTTTGGTCAAAACATGCAATATGACCGTTTGAGGGTAAGACTGTCATTTTACCCCTGCTATGCCGTGCGTTCCGGCACAGCTGAGGAGGGTTGTGCCGTGCCACTGGTGGGCCACGTGCCTAGAACATAGGCCCAGTACGACCCTCATCTCCTGGTCGTGCCACGGCACGTTGACTACCATGCTGGGCTGTGTCGTGCTAGGCTGGCCCGACCCATTTGATATCTCTAAGAAACCATCAAATAATCTCCTTTTAGATGGAAAAAATGAGTACCTTATACATCATGATAAGCGTAGAGAATTAAATCCTAGGAATGACATAACCCAATTTTATCTCCACGCGGCTTGACCTCTTGTCTGTTTCTTGACCACTGGTTATAATGCATTTTACAATGAATTCTTAAGCAAGATCTTGGTTTCAAGGCGGCTGTTAAAAATAGTATTACATATAATTTTTTTTGGAAAGACTACATATAGTTTTTTTGGAAAGACTAAAAAAAATTGAAAGATAATTTTCAACAATCTTAATGACTAAAGGCACCAAATGCTTGTCGAATTTGCACAGTTGAACAATAAACCGACCAACTTCAAAGGTTTTAATTTGGTTTCAGAGAGGCTATTAGAAATAATTGCAATTGATTTCTACCAGTAGTTCTTATTTAATATTTGGTTGTTGACCAACTGCCATCATTGTCGTCATTGCCATTGTTGAATCCTCATCACAATTGGGTTCTATCGATTATTGTTTGCATGGGCTAAGCTCTTAACCCTTCGAAACATGAGCTCTATCACCCTTGGAAACATGTTACATATGAAATCTTACTATTGTTACCGAACTGCTTCATGTAACCTTGTGCATGTTATTTTATATATACATTAACATGGTTTGGAACATTGCATCAGCCAATGCCAATGCCTTTATATTTTGAATGGTATATCAGGCTTAGACTCATATCTTGATTACTCTGGATCCCTTTTATCAAAAAAACAATTTTAAGAAATACTTCTTTTTGTAAATATTTAGTTTTAATTGCTCTTAGATTATTCTATATATAAAGAAATAATAAATTATAATGCAAAGGCACTTTAAAGGCATTCCTCTTAATCCTATCTACATGGTACACTCAATTAATAAAATGATAGATGGAAGCATATCTTTCCACAAGGGGGAAAGTAACACTATGAAATATTATATATGGACATGTGTAAATAGAGATCCTAGAAGAGGAGGACATATTAGTCTCCTTTGATGCAGCTTTTAGGGTTGTAGATGGAAGATTTTCTTATGGTTTTCTTGTGAAATCAAAAGGATTTATTTTGTATGTAGGTGCATGCCAAGGTCCAAGGGTCTTCTCCTCCAAAGAGGCTGAAGTTGGGGTAGCATTTTTTGCTCTTATGATCACTAAAGACAAGGGCTCCTCCAAAGTTTGTGTTTTGATTGATGCTAAGGAGCTGGTGGAAGTTCTTAATAGTTGTTATGATTGGGTTATCAATCCATTAATTTTGGATATCAAATGCTTAGTTCTCATCTTTTGATCATGTCAGATTTACCTTTGAACTTAGATCTAGGAATAGGGGTACTCAAATGCTCGCCAAACTGAATTACTGTTTGAATAAAAACTTTATTTTGGATTGAGATAGGGACCGAAGAGGGAATGGGTAAGTGGCTGTTTCTTTTGAGATGTTGTTTTATTTTATTTTTTTAGCCTGGTGTATTGTATTTGGGTTTCTTCATGAAAATTTCTAAAAAAAGGAAAAAGAAAACAAATGTGTGGAGGATGGACTTTTATTTCAACTTTTCTGGGAAGACCAATTAAGGACTGGAAACTACAAATCAAGGCCACTGGCTTGGAACGGGCTCACAGATCAATGAGATGACTCTATCTTGGGTCACTCCAGTCGAAGTTCCAATACCATCTCCATGCTGGTAGATGCATTGGGCTGTACGAACCATGTTCAAAACTGTTTCTACGTAACTGTTAGGAAGACTACATTTCAAGCATTCCTCATTCATTTTCTTCCAACAATCTCTTGCTAGACCCTTTATGTGCTCTCTTGCATCTTCATGGGACCCACCTGTCTGGATCATATGGCACTCGACTGCTTTCGGTACATCTCCTCGCTTCATCTCAGCCTTCAATGTCAAGACATATGAAAGTTAAATATGAATAGGTGGGGTCTCATTGATGATTTATATGCTAAATATTAACTATTTATGCATGATACTCAATCTTGGTGCTCTGCACTCAAACCACTTCGAACTTCCCATGGAGGGGACATAGCTTTTTTTATGGTAACTTTCATTAAAGCAAGCAGTACGAGAGATTTATGGAGTGGACATACAAATCTATTGGATTCATGGCCCTATGTTGTGATTAGTCAAATGGTTGATCATATGATGGGTGTAATGGTTAGATTTGAGCCAAGTCACCTAAGCAAGCAAACTTTGTGTTGGTTCGGTTGGATTGGGCTGGACCTTAGTCAGATGATTACCAAGGCCAATTTGCAAGTAAGGGAATTTAAAAGTGTGCAATACATAATAGAGCTCATCACATGAAAGTTCTAAATAACCAAATCTTAAGTTGTATCTTAACAAAAATAAAAAAATAAATAAAAAAAAAGGGTTATACATACCTTAGAAGTGCCCAAGTCATCATTGAGTCGAGTAGCAACCGATGACCAATAAATGAGCTCTGATCCATTGTCTAAAAAGTTGATCGAATCCTTCCCGATTGGTTGCCCTTGGAGAAAATAAGCGTGGACCATCGCCACTGGGCCACCCACTGAGATCCAACCATTTCTCAAATACTCATCAAGGACTGGCTTATTGTCATTGCCAAACCATTTTGCTTCTACCAAATATGACATGCATAGCCTTTCCCACTGTAAGTAAAACAGTTAGGCAAACAGTTTCTCAAAATAGAAGAACTACTCAAGTCATTAATGAAAAAAAAAATGCAGTTTTCATTACAACGCAAAAATCACTGAAAATACCTCTTTCCTGATGAAGGGTAAAATGTTCCACCCATAATCCTTGAGTGTGTCATAGGATACTTCATGAACAAAGTTAAATAGTGCCAAGTAACATATCTTCATGTACTCTGGTAGAGTCTCCAAAGCCTCAATGTCCCATCTGATTGCACAAGAAGAAAAATCTTTTAAGTCATGAAATGTGCACTTAAATATATCTGATGAACAGTAAGAAGTAAGAATGAATGACCCTTCGAATAGATTAATTATACACCAATGCTTTGTATACACCAGACCCTATATGGATGAGGTAGAGGTTGTACATTGAGTTTTGGTGTATGGATATTATGTTAAATTTCTTCTAAAACAGCTTCTGAGTCTGACCTCTTTATAGCTTCTGTGAAGAGTTCAAGTTCATCAAGTGATCCATATACATCGTAGATGTCATCAATCACTGTTAAAATGGAGATGAGTTTGGTGAGCCCTTTCCTGCAATTGGAGAACTTGGGCTCGGGAGCGATTCCCACGGCCCATAAGTAATTTTCAACCAACCGATCCCTAGAAAAATCCAGCTTCTTTGCAAGACCCAAGTCTTTCCACCATCTAATGACATTTGAAAAGAATAGTTAGATATGTTACTACCTATGATGCCCGAATAGGATATTGATATGATATGAATACACTATAGACACAGTTGAGACATGAATTTTACTCATAAAAAGTGATGTATTAGATAACGATACGACACGATACATTGCCCATTTTGAAATATCCTTGCATCATAAGCTACTGCATATTGAAAGAAGTGAGAATGGGGTGTGGTGTTGGTGTTCAAAGATAAAAGAGTTTTCCAATTACAC
>QPKB01000007.1:10160621-10322766 GCA_003546025.1 Camphora micrantha
CTATTTCAAGTATCATGTCAATATCTCCAAAGTATAAGCGCCAATCAACTCAACTTTGACAGATCCCCAAGTGGGTGTTATTTTGTATTTAACAGTACTAAGCATCACTTAATTGTAGGTAGCAGGTCCCCAAGTGGATGTTATTTTCTAATTAACACCTAGGTTGGCAAGCATCACTTAATTAATTTTAGGTTACAGGTCCCCAAGTGCGTGTTATTTTTTTTAATTAAACCTAGGTTGCAAGCATCACTTAATTGTCACCTACACTCTTATACTCACCTGGAGTAACACCATAACCATGTCGTCGAAGAAGCCGGAACTGTAATGCTGCAGTGTAAAGATCATCACCGGCGTGGGCGCCAACCCCATAAACACCATCAAGGCCTTCTTTGATCTCATCCTCAAAGTGGTATGCCACCCCTAGCCGTTGGATTGAGTCGACGAGCTCTAGCCAAGACAATGGCTCTACGGTAGCTTCGAGCAGCCGTTTGGCTTTGAGTTTCAACTCGTCAAGCTGAGTCTCGAAGCACTCATCCTACAAGCGTCCATTGGGTTAGAATTTTAAGAAAGCGACTTTGGGTGAGTGAAGCAGCTAGCACAAGAACAACGTTAAACTAAGCTTACTCCATATGGACTTGTTAGCGACTCAATTAATTGGGGGTCCCAGATGCTTGGGTGATAATTTGCTGATCGACGGGCGATTTGGAGCACGTTGTGTTGCTGGCCTGCCTGAATTAGAGGCTTGGGCCTGGATGAGTTCTGAAATTGAGAGAGCTGAGGAGGTCTAGGTGGGATTCTAGACCAGTGAGGAAGATACTGAATGATCAAACTCATGTTCTTCAATTAAGATTGGTAGAAGGCTAAAAGATATGCATGGTGGGGAGAGAGAGAGAGATAAGAATTATGGTAATTATATAGCATTCACTAAAGTTCCGCATGTGGACGTGTAAAAATGGAACAATAATGTCAGGAGCAAGTGTGCCCACAAGGACCTGAACCACTGCGATCGCTTTAATTGTGTGGTCGAGACACCTTCTTTTATGACACTTATTTTGTCATTATTGATTTGGAGCCCTTAAATTACCGAGCAAAATCGATAGTCGGTGAACCGTCAGAAATAATGTTTAGGGGATCTTTTCCGAGCATAGGAATAAAAAGACATACATATACTAACAAAACACGCCAGTTCTTACCGCAGGCAATATTATTTATGATATTAAAAAATAATTAATAATTTTAAATAATAAATTTAAAATTAATCATTTAACCCTAGATCTATACATAGATTTATAATTTATGACCATATATCCATGCAACGTGTATCCTTATAGGTTAAATAAAATATTTTTAGATCACATGAGTAATTATTTTTATCTAAAAGTCTAATGTCGGTAGATATGTTAAATGTGTTGGACTCTATATTTAGATGACTAAAATCCAAAATTTCTGCCAAATCTCTAAAATCTCTCCTTAAATTAAAATTCTAATCGAAATTGAGCTCCAATTTTGCAATCAATTGCGAAATTAGAGCTCAATCTCGAAATCGAATCCTACCTCTATTATAATATAATATATTATAAACGTAGGCATCGATTTTGAAATTGGAGTCCAATTTGCTAATCGATTGCAAAGTTTGGATCTCAATTCAATTTCAAGAGATAAGCTATATCAATCAATTCAGACTCCACTTTTGTTAAGCTTCTTTATGTATATTCAAATTTTAATATATATATATATAGGTGATTTTAGTGTCCAAATGAAAAAATTCACCTTGCTCAATAATCGATTGCAAAATTGGACTCTAATCTCAAATCAATTTTAGAAATTAGATTTCAAATCAATTTCAAGAGATAAGCTCTATCAATCAATTCAAAGTCCACTTTTGTTAAGCTTCTTTATGTAAATTTAAAATTTAATATATATATCTATTATGGATATGTGATTAAAGAATACAGATGAAAAAATCCACCTTACTCAATAACTCTATCCAACCAAGTTAAAATGAGTCTTTTTTAGCTGGATTTAGAATTTTAATATATCTATTATGGTTAGAAAATCCTTAATGTTTGTGATTTTTAAACGTGGATCCTTGATAGTGATTTATACATATGGGCTCCACATACAATAAACTTTTTTAAAGTGGGCCTCATATTCTAATTCCTAAAGATGGGGCTACAAGCAATTTTGCAATTGATTGTTTGATTTTGATTTTAATATTAACTTTATTTTACTTCTTTCTAAAAAATAGAGATATATCTTATCTATTAGGATTTTTCTTATAAAGAGATTCATTTAAATGAAATTCATAATATATATCATATCTTTTGGATTAGCTTACAATTGATTAAGAAAGTTGCATATGGTAACAAAAAGATTCTGTGTCGAGTGATATGTAATATACATACAATTTCATAGCAAGTTATATTGCAACTTTACAAGGCACTAAAGTTCCTAATTCGGAAAGAAATAAATGTATCGATGATCTTTTCTTTATACTTTTTTTATTCATCCTTGATGTGTGTCTATGAAATCCAAACTGCTCAAGTCCAAAATTATCATATGTATTGGCGCCCGGCTTCCAAATGTGATTTTGGCTCATTCCACGAAAAGTGAATTAATGTTTCAAAGTTATCTTTAAGAAAATATAAAAATAAAAGAGATTCTTAAAAGAATATATAAAGACCTCCAGTAAGTCTTAAACAAATATAAGACTTTGACTTTTGTCAAAGAAGAATGGCCCACTTTCAGATCAGCCCAGCCGTGCCGTGCCGTACCCCAGTTAGGCCAGGTAGTCCCACCTACGAGCTGGCCCACATGCCCATCCTAATCTTTTATTTTTAAATTTACTTATATAAATTAAAAGAGACTTTATGGGCTTTTAGTGTTTTCAACTTGAAATAAAGTTGAAATTACAAAAATAAATACACTGATGTTAATTTACATAAGACTTGAAGTTTCATACTCATTTAAATAAAAAATAATATTTACTTTGCATAAATGTCGGGCTTAGCCATGCTTCAAACCGTAATAAATGGTACATTCGTTTGTTTTATACTTATTTTCTCATTAAAAAATAATATTTTTATTTGTATAAATGTCGGGTGGGTAGGTTTTATTAACCATAATCCAAAAGAGGGGGCTGCGAAAGGGTTGGATTCTAGGTGGATCTTTTTAGTCCAATGTTTAGACCCGATTAGTCTCATGGTGCGAATCCAAGGTTGATTATAACATGGACCGCATGGGCCACGGGTCTAAACCCGAATCGACATCGGCAAATTTAACAGAAGCTTCAATTTGCCAAATAGTTAATCGAGACCAATACAGGCCGTCCTATAAAAGCATGGACCAATGAGGGTTAAACCATGTCCAGCCCAATAAAGTTTTCGGACCATAAACTCGAGGATGGGTCTACCCCATCGGACAATCCAAATTGAATGGTATCTAATTATGTTTTGGGCATGCAGACCAAGCTAAACTTAGGTACCAACCCAAATGGCCTAATCTGAGTTTCTTTCCAACTCGGGCTATGGACGTAAGTTTATTAAATTTGGACAACACTTCACAATAAAAGAACTCTGCAAGTTGCTCCACTCTCCATCCATTGTCCCCACTCAAAAATTGGCTGCACTTGCCCCCTCATATAACCAAACTTAAAATATTAGATCCATCAAAAACTTTTTGGATTGGGTCAAACTCTAAGGACTACTTCAAACGTTCAAATGATTAGACCATACTTTTGTGAATAGACCTATGTATAAAATGAATGATTTTTTCAGAAGCTAAAGGAACAATTACCGTACGGACAGTCATAAAATGTTATTTTGTAACTTTTTTTTAATTAATTAAGAAGTTTCAGTTATCGTTCAAAAAAAAAAATTAAATAAATTCTTAAGCAGGATCTTAGTTTCAAGGCGGTTGTTAAAAATAGTATTACATTTAACTTTTTTTGAAAGATAAAAAAAAAAAAAAAAAAAAATTGAAAAATAGTTGTCAACAATCATAATGACTAAAGGCACCAAATGCTTGTAGAATTTGCATAGTTGAACAATAAACCGACCAACTTTAAAGGTTTTAATTTGGTTTCAGAGAGGCTATTAGAAAAAATTGCAATTATTTCTACGACCAACTACCATCATCGTCGTCATTGCCATCATTGAATCCTCATCACATTTGGGTTCTATCGATTATTGTTTGGCTGGGCTAAGCTCTTAACCCTTGGAAACATGAGCTCCATCACCCTTGGAAACATGTTACATATGAAATCTTACTATTGATACTGAACTGCTTCATGTAACCTTGTGTATGTTATTTTATATATTACATTAACATGGTTTGGAATATTGCATCTGCCAATGCTAATGCCTTTATATTTCGAATGGTATATCAGGCTTAAACTCATACCTTGATTATTCTCGAAACATGAGCTCCATCACCCTTGGAAACATGTTACATATGAAATCTTACTATTGATACTGAACTGCTTCATGTAGCCTTGTGTATGTTATTTTTTTATATATTACATTAACATGGTTTGGAACATTGCATCTGCCAATGCTAATGCCTTTATATTTCGAATGGTATATCAGGCTTACTCATACCTTGATTATTCTGGACCCTTTTTACAAAAGCAACAATTTTAAGAAATATATATATATATATATATATTTTGTAAATATGTAGATTTAATTGCTGCTAAATTATTCTACACATATTGAAGGAACAAATTAGAATGCTTAGGCTCTTTAAAGGCATTCCTCTTAATCCTATCAACACTGCACACTCAATTAAGAAAATGAAAGATGGAAACATATCTTCCCGCAAGGGGGAAAGTAACACGATGAAATATTATGGACGTGTGTATAGAGGGATTCTAGAAGAGGGGGAACAGTTAGTCTTCTCTGATGCAGCGTTTGGAGCTGCTGATGAAAAAAACTCTTATGGTTTTCTTGTGAAATCAAAATGATTTATTTTGTATGTAGGTGCATGCCAAGGTCCAAAGACCTTCTTCTCCAAGGAGGCTGAAGCATGAGTGGTATTCTTTGCAGTTATGATCACTATAGACAAGGGCTTCTCCAAAGTTTGTGTTTTGATGGATGCTAAGGTGCTGGTGGATGTTCTCAATAGTTGTTATGATTGGGTTATCAACCCATTAACTTTGGATATCAAATGCTTAGTTCCCATCTTTTGATCATGTCAAATTTACCTTTCAACTTAGATCAAAGAATAGCGGTGCTCATATGTTGGCTAAACTGAAGTACTGTTTGAATCAAAACTTTGTTTTAGATTGGGGTAGGACCTAAGAGGAGATGGGTTAGTGGATGTTTCTTTTGAGATGTTGTTTTATTTTTTTAGCCTGTTGTATTGCATTTGGGTTTCTTAATGAAAATTTCTTTACAAATAAATAAATAAATAAAAAAGAATGCAAAGGTGTGGAGAATGGACTTTTATTTCAACTTTTCTGGGAAGACCAATTAAGGACTGGAAACTACAAATCAAGGCCACTGGCTTGGAACGGGCTCACAGATCAATGAGATGACTCTATCTTGGGTCACTCCAGTCGAAGTTCCAATACCATCTCCATGCTGGTAGATGCATTGGGCTGTACGAACCATGTTCAAAACTGTTTCTACGTAACTGTTAGGAAGACTACATTTCAAGCATTCCTCATTCATTTTCTTCCAACAATCTCTTGCTAGACCCTTTATGTACTCTCTTGCATCTTCATGGGACCCACCTGTCTGGATCATGTGGCACTCGACTGCTTTCGGTACATCTCCTCGCTTCATCTCAGCCTTCAATGTCAAGACATATGAAAGTTAAATATGAATAGGTGGGGTCTCATTGATGATTTATATGCGAAATATGAACTATTTATGCATGATACTCAATCTTGGTGCTCTGCACTCAAACCACTTCTAACTTCCCATGGAGGGGACATAGCTTTTTTTATGGTAACTTTCATTAAAGCAAGCAGTACGAGAGATTTATGGAGTGGACATACAAATCTATTGGATTCATGGCCCTATGTTGTGATTAGTCAAATGGTTGATCATATGATGGGTGTAATGGTTAGATCTGAGCCAAGTCACCTAAGCAAGCAAACTTTGTGTTGGTTCGGTTGGATTGGGATGGACCTTAGTCAGATAGTTACCAAGGCCAATTTGCAAGTAGGGGAATTTAAAAGTATGCAATACATAATAGAGCTCATCACATGAAAGTTCTAAATAACCAAATCTTAAGTCGTGTCTTAACAACAAAAAAAAAAAAAAAAAAGCTTATAAATACCTTAGAAGTGCCCAAGTCATCATTGAGTCGAGTAGCAACCGATGACCAATAAATGAGCTCTGATCCATTGTCTAAAAAGTTGATTGAATCCTTCCTGATTGGTTGGCCTTGGAGAAAATAAGCGTGAACCATCGCCACTGGGCCACCCACTGAGATCCAACCATTTCTCAAATACTCATCAAGGACTGGCTTATTGTCATTGCCAAACCATTTTGCTTCTACCAAATATGACATGAATAGCCTTTCCCACTGTAAGTAAAACAGTTAGGCAAACAGTTTCTCAAAATGGAAGAACTACTCAAGTCTTTAATGAAAATAAATTGCAGTTTTCATTACAATGCAAAAAACACTGAAAATACCTCTTTCCTTATGAAGGGTAAGATGTTCCACCCATAATCCTTGAGTGTGTCATAGGATACTTCATGAACAAAGTTAAATAGTGCCAAGTAACATATCTTCATGTACTCTGGTAGAGTCTCCAAAGCCTCAATGTCCCATCTGATTGCACAAGAAGAAAAATCTTTTAAGTCATGAAATATGCACTTAAATTTATCTTATGAACAGTAAGAAGTAAGAATGACTGTTCCTTAGAATAGATTATACACCAAAGCTATGTATGCACCAGTCCCTATATGGATGGGGTAGAGGTTACATTGAGTTTTGGTGCATGGATATTATGTTCCATTTATTCTTAAATGGCCTCCGAGTCTCACCTCTTTATAGCTTCTGTAAAGAGTTCAAGTTCATCAAGTGATCCATATACATCGTAGATGTCATCAATCACTGTTAAAATGGAGATGAGTTTGGTGAGCCCTTTCCTGCAATTGGAGAACTTGGGCTCGGGAGCGATTCCCACGGCCCATAAGTAATTTTCAACCAATCGATCCCTAGAAAAATCCAGCTTCTTTGCAAGACCCAAGTCTTTCCACCATCTAATGACATTTGAAAAAAATAGTTAGATATGTTACTACCTATGATGCCCAAATAGGATATTGATATGACATGAATGCACTGTAGACACAGTTGAGACATGAATTTTACTCATAAAAAGTGATGTATTAGATAACGATACGACATAATACATTGTCCATTTTGAAATATCCTTGCATCATAAGCTACTGCATATTGAAAGAAGTGAGAATGGGGTGTGTTGTTGGTGTTCAAAGATAAAAGAGTTTTCCAATTACACGTTTATCAAACGTTAGCTTCATTGACCTTGTGAATATTCAGGTATGAATTTGTAAGATAGACAATCAAAATGAAAAGTACTACCAGATTTTAAAGCCCGAATCTAAATCCAGATCCCACATGAAACCTGGACTATGGATCCAAGGCCATCATATATAATAAGAGGCATGGGAGGTCCAATTACTCCAAACAAAGGCTCCACCAAGATCCTATTAAAATTAACCTTTCATTGTACTTTATTAATCTTACCTTGACACCTCCTTCAGTTCTTCTTGGTGCTTGGATTGCACGAAATTGAAATCCAACCTTGCCAGCTCTAGTAAAACCATATTCCTCTCATCTGACCTCCCATTCACATCTATATAATGCTTTGCTTCTAGCCTTGGCATCCTCCAATGCAAGGGCATTTCTAGGGCATGTTGCACTTGCTCTTTCAGATTGCTCTGTAAGTTCCCCATCAAGTAGTTAAGATGCTTAACACTGAATTCTTTGGCGTCTTCCAACACTTCCTCACCATGTATCATAGTATGCGATGCTTCATATAGGCTCAAAAGGCCTTTTGCATCTAGGCTTGTGCATGGCTTGAATGTTCTTTCCTTCTCCAAAAACTTGCTGAATATATCTGATTAGCATATATTTTGATCAATTTGTATTTCCTCCACTAAAGACATTACACAAAATTAAGATTCTTAAACCATTATTTTAACAGGCTGATGTTTCCATAAGTGATATCAATGGTTATAACAGCGGGATTTCAACAAGTTAGGGAGAAGGAAAAAGATTGCAATCTAAATACCAATTTCTAAAAGACCCAAATGGTTATAAAGGCGCTGTTTTTAACACTTCTATCCGATTGGTGATTACTCTTTTTTGAGGCAGTGCAAATTAAATGCCAAGCTTTCAGGTAGTATAGTTTCCAAAAACAAAAAATGGATGTAAAATAATAAAATCCGTTTTTTTTTAATTTAAATCTGAAAAAACCGACGGTAATTAATAAATGATGACACTCATTTTTTAGAGTTTTTTTTTTTTTTTTTTTTTTTTTTTTTTTTTTTTTTTTTTTTTTTTTTTTTTTAGCTACATCCATCCAGTGCCTAGTAGCTAAAGACAAGTTTGAGCTATCACATAGCAATAATGGTGGTACTTAAACCATACTGAAATGATAAAATAAGTATTATGTCAGATCTAAAAGATAAACACGAATCAACTCAACTTTGACAGGGCCCCAAGTGGGTGTTATATTGTATTTAACAGTACTAGGTTGCAAGCATCCCTCAATTGTAGATAAAACAGGTCCCCAGGTGGATGTTATTTTTTAATTAACACTAGGTTCCAAGCATTGCTTAATTGTAGGTTACAGGTCCCCAAGTGGGTGTTACTTTTTTAATTAAACCTAGGTTGCAAGCATCACTTAAGTGTCACCTACACTCTTGTACTCACCTGGAGTAACACCATAACCGTGTTGTCGAAGAAGCCGGAACTGTAATGCTGCAGTGTAAAGATCATCTCCGGAGTGAGCGCCAACCCCATAAACACCATCAAGGCCGTTTTTTATCTCATCCTCAAAGTGGTATGCCACCCCTAGCCGTTGGATCGAGTCGACAAGCTCCAGACAAGACAATGGCTCTACGGTAGCTTCGAGCAGCCGTTTGGCTTCGAATTTCAACTCCTCAAGCCGAGTCCCAAAGCACTCATCCTACAAAGGTCCATTGGGTTAGAATAATAATAGAGCTAACTTTGGGTGAATGAACCAGCACAAGAACAACGTTAAACTAAGCTTACTCCATATGGACTTGCTAGCGACTCAATATATTGGGGGTCCCAAATGCTTGGGTGGTAATTTGCTGATCGACGGGCGATTTGAAGCACGTCGCGTTGTACTTGGCCTGCCTGAATTACCGGTTTGGGCCTGGATGAGTTTTGAAATTGAGAGAGCTGAGGAGGTCTAGGTGGAATTCTAGACCAATGAGGAAGAGATTGAATGATCAAACTCATGTTCTTCAAGCAAGATTGTAGAATGCTAGAACTAGATATAACATGTTGGAGAAAGAGAAGAATTATGGTATTTATATGTAGTAGTCGCTTCCTGTTTTGGCTTGTGGACACCATGAAATTCACATGCTACAAAATGAAACAAAGATGTCATGTGAACGTGCCTAATCTTAACTACACCTTTGACAAATGAAACTACGCGTCAGAACATAAAAAGAAGTTAATCTATGTGGGCCCCAATTGCTTTGTATTCTTAACTTTGACTTTTCTATTCTGAATTAGTCTCTAATCAATCTCCATTAGATACTCCTCATGTATCTCTCACAGTGCAATCACTCATTCATATGTGAGGTTTTTTTTTTCAAACAAGGGCTCCTCTAGTTCAACCATCATCTCATATATTAGCCCTTGGTTATCTTAATAGAAATAGCACTTGAACTTTATATGCCCTTGATTTAGAACTTAATACCTTATAGCTTTGTTGGTCAAATAAAAATGGTAAAAAAAATAACAAGTCCCTTTTAATCTATTAGCATTTTCTAGTTTTATAATCAAGCGAAAAGATACATATATTCAAACCTTCTTACTATTCATTAAGATAATAAAAAAAGGCACTTTAATTATCTACAAAGTGTTTAAAAAGGGCACTTAGTCCTAGTGACGAGCCAATTTAATAAGAACTACTTTCTTTTATTTAATTAGAACTAGTTTCTTTTATATTATATGTCTTTTCTAACTTGATTGTGAAACCATATGGATAAGATAAATGCCTAAACCTTCATAAAAATATTTCTATCTAATCATTCACTTTTAAGAACTTATGGTCTCTATGGATCACTATACATAACATTAAAATAAATCTAATGATTAACAAATATAAAATAGAAACTTGAAAAATAACTTAAATACTGCTAAAAGAAAGAATTTTTTTTTATTTTATTTTGTCGTTCGTTCCGTAACAGACGATCTCTGCAAGGATGCGTTTGGTTTCAATCAATCGACACAAGATATCCAACCAAAAAATAAAATAAAGTCGACACAAAATATACATGGTTCTACTGCAAGGTATGATCTACACCTATGAAGAACGATGCAAAATTTTCTTCTCTTTAATGGAGATAGAAGCCAACTAAGTGAAGTGGAGAGAACCCATGTACTAAATGGGGTGTAACATCTTCTTCTTTGAATTCATCCCAATCCATCCCCAACAGAGAAAAAAACACAAGTATCCAGATCAACTTCTTGTACCATTTAAGGAATATGATCCTATTATAATTAGTATTGGCAAATTCAGCTGGTATTAGATAAAACTTAGGATTTATTTACACCTGTATTTTTAGTGGGACTACATCAAGAAAAATTTCAAAACGTGTGCTGTGAAGTATTTGTGCTAAGTTCTCTATTAGCATCTCGTGGGGACATTTGTCATGATGACATCACATGAGAGTACGTTTTGCGATGCCATCACATATGACTCTTGCCATCACATGGGAATAGGGTTGTCAATCGTGTCGTGTTAACGAATTCGAGTTACGGATTAATAAATTCGGATTAAAATCACCTCAACCCGTACCCAACCCGTTAACTTAACGGGTCAAAAAGTCTAACCCGAACACGACCCGTTAATTTAACGGGTTACCCGACCCAACCCGTTGACCCATTAAGTAATTAAGTCATTTCGAAATTAAAATATATATATATATATACAAAAATAGAAGAATAAAAATATATAAGCCACATGAAACTATAAGTGAGAATCTCAAGTAGATCCCACCTAAAAACCTACTCTAAAATAATAAATTTTAATTTCTTTTTTATGAATATAAATTAATTTATTTACATTTAGGGAGTAAAAAAAAATTAACTGGTTAAGCGGGTTGTTAATGGGTTACTTGTTTAATTCATACCTGACCCGTTAACTTAACGTGTTAACGGGTTTGACCCATTAACGAACCGAACCCATTAAGAGCCAACCCAAATCTGTTAATATCGTATAGATTCGTGTCGTGTTACCGGGTAGTGTGACATTTTGACTGCCCTACTTGAAAACTTATTTCTTGGACGACAACATCACGAGAGAAAAAAAATAGCAAGCAAGAAAAGAGAAACTTGGGTTTGACGACAGCATCACGAGAGAGAAAAAAATAGCAAGCAATAAAAAGAGGAACTTGTGTCGTCAAATGAGCACCTCGTCATCACATGAGGACTTTTTTGGCACCATGACATCTCATGAGAAAAACAAAGAGTAAACAAGAAATGAGTCGGACAACGTGCAAAACAACCCAAGAGGATGGGCGCTCGAGCACGTGACTAGGTGCTCAAGCTCGCGAGAGGCAGTAAGCCCATTCGCACGAGCACCCACTAATGTGCTCGAGGGGCCAGTGCGCGTAACATCTTTTCTGCTTGGATTTCACTTTCTAAATTGCCTTAGCATACTAATTTAAGTCCTATTTGGTATACAAGTTTTGAGGCATAAATAAAGGACTATATATTGTCTTCCTCTCTCAACTCTAGGGTAGCTCTCTCCCATCCAACTACCTAGAAATCAATTGAGAGATTATTTTTCTTTCTAAAGCTTCAAGTTGCTGCGCTGAAGTTCAAATCTTTGGAGGTTTTTTCTGCTACTCATATGAAGTAGATTCATCTTGAAGAGGCATTTAAGGTGGTTAGCTCAAACACGGTAAAGGTATACGGAGAGTAGTTGGTAAGATCAAAGCAGTTCTTAGATTGAGTTGCAACTGGAAAAGGGTTGTGAGCTTTCTGTTTCTTCTGGAGTCAATTATTGGAAAAAAAATAAAAATAAAAAAAACCAACCCCTAATACAAATTACCTTTACAGAAGAAAAACAAAAAAAAAAAAAAAAGAAAAAAAGAAAAAAGGCACTTTGTGGTTGTTAAAGGGGATCCACCGAAGAGAATGCCAAAGGCTGAAAAACGTGTCTTCACCAACTTGCCGGTTACTCCATAGGCTGAAAAACGTGTCTTCACCAACTTGAGAAATCTTGGCTTTCACCTCTTCCCACCAATGTCTCAAAGTGGAATTCATCATCAAATAATGAAATGGGAATTAACTAGGAAATTACTAGTGGTGCCTCCCCACTTTACTATTTCAAATGATGAAAGTTATCTGGACCCCTGCTCTCCAGTAAGAATAAACCCTTTACATGTCTTTATATAGTGTGTAATGTAGTCAGAGGGAGATACGAAAGAGAGGGAGAGACATAGGGTTGCAAAGGGGTACCCGATTCTCCGATTATTCGAAAGTTTCGACTCACAAAAAACTGGGTCTGAAACTTATTTTAGGTTCCAATTCAAAAACGGGTCCGGGTCCGGGTCTATATAGGTTCCGACCCGCGGTCAGACATATGAGCCTTTAATATTGCAAATTGTACCTCAAAATCATCTCTTTTCTTTTGGCATTTTTATGTATAATACTAGATGTACTAGACTTAATGAACTAGACTTGATATACTATTATAAGTTGAATGATATACTTATTTTAAGAAAAATAAAGAATAAAGAGATATTAGAATTGATTTTGAAACTAAATTCCAGTCCTCTAGGTGGACCCACCGGATTTGAGTCTAAAACCAACAAAACAGGTTCCGAGTCAAAATCGGATTCAGTACCGAAACCGTTATTTAGAAACGGGTCCAGGTCCGGGTCTACTATGGTTACGATTTGAAACCGTCCTGTTGGCAACCCTAGAGAGATAGAACTAGTTTTTGTGGGGTTAAGTGCAGCAGGGCCTGCAAAGAGGGAAAGTGTGGATCATCTAAATAGGTGTCATATGGAAAGGGGATTAAAATTGGAAAAATTAGTCAGAGGTCCCTTAACATTGTCGTTTAAGGCCTCTAATTGACATAATTTTCAGTTAAGGCCTCTCGTATATGCACTTAGACTTATTTCATGATCTGATAAGCAAGTCTTAGCTCCAAAATTTTCCAAACTATGCTATTATGTCTCTCCCAAGAGAAGCTCTTCCTAACTTGCAAAGTTGTGGTTTTAAGCATAATAAGCTGAGACACTAAATACACCAATTTCAAAATCACCCAACTTTACTGGCTCTTCTCCTTATTTCTCTTGGTATATTTTTTTCCCTTTTAATGAGATTTCTTGTTATCGTCTAGCAAGAAAAAACTCCCAGCAAGCAAAATGAAGAGGGAGTTATGTAAGGATTATAATCATATTATAATTAGTATTGGAAAATTCATTCGTTATTGGATAAAACCTGTGATTTATTTATAATTGTAATTTTAGTGGGACTGCCCAAGGAAGATAGCTACAGGATTTGTGCTGTGGAGTTTCCTATTGTCATCACATGAGGACTATCGTATGAGAATTTATCATGATGACATCACCATGCTATCACACGTGGTGGACTCTTGCCATCATGTAAGAACTTTTTCTTTCATTGTGTTTCATGGTGACACTAACATCACAAGATAAAGTAAATAGTAAGGGCCCGTTTGGATGTCTACAGAATAAAATATTTACAGATTTAAATATTATAAGAATAAAATAGTATAGAATACAATAATGCAATATTATAATAGTATAATATTTTTACTGTTTGGCAATTTTTTAAGAATATTACAGATAGCAGTTTGGAAGGTGTTATGATTAAAGTAAATTACATTATAAGAAAAAAATTTTATTAAAGATTTTCATTTATATGTAATTTACCACGTCTAGATAAAAAAGTAATGTAATAAAGTAAAGTTTAACTTTCATATTTTTACTATAAGTTACTTTCTTTTATCACAGAAAACCATGGTAAAGTATAGTAAAGTAAAGTCAATAAAAAAAAACTACTTTATAACTCTCTCTCTCTCTCTCTCAGTTTGCTTTACCACATACTTCATCTGACCTTACTTTACCTCACCTTTTACCATGATATGACATCAATTAATCTTTATTTTACTTTACCACACCCGTAAACAAGTCATTTTTTCTTTACCATATAAAACTAAGATAAAATGTGATAAAGTAAAGTAAAGAAAAGAAATTATTTTACCAGTCGTTCCCACTTTACTTCACCATGCACTTTATTTAACCTTTACTTTACCAGACCTTTACCGTCCTGTAAGATTTACTTTTACTTTACTTTACTATATGTGTAAATATAAACATTATGATGTATTTGGTGAACTAAAGTTTTTACTTTACTCTATCACTTTGTAATAGTCATTTTAAAATATTTTTATCTTATAGAAAGTTTTCTACAGGGGGGAGCTGTAGGAAAGAATATTGAGCTTTTTGAAAGAAAAGAATCTTTTCTTCAAGTTTTTATTGAGTTACCAAACGCACAAGATTTTTCTCTTTAAAAAATGAAATATTATATTCTATAAAATATTGTTTTCTTGTGTTTTCTTGTGCATCCAAACAGGCCCTAAACAAAAAAGGAGGAATCATCACATGGGTTATCTAGTACAGGCTATGTCATCTCATAAGCACATTTGGCTTGATGACGTCACATGGGGAAATAAGAAAAAGAAAGGAGGGAGACGCTAAGACGATTCGGACGACATGCAAAACTGTCCAAAAGGATGGGCGCTAGAGCCATGACTGGGCGCTCGAGCGCATGAGAAGCAGTAAGCTATCCGCTTGAGCACACACTAATGGGCTCGAGCGGCTAGTGCACAGATTTTCGTTCTTGGATTTAACTTCCTAAATTCTCTCAGCATACTTATTTTGAATCTTACTTGCTCTACAAGTATTGAGGCACAAATTAAAGCCTATATATGGCATTCCTCTCTCAACTCTAAGGTACCACTCTCCCATTTAAAAACCTAGAGATCTATTGAGAGATTGTTCTCTCCAAAGCTTCAAGTTGTTGCGCTGAAGTTCAAGTCTTTGGAGGTTCTTTCTGCTACTTTTCTGAAGTAGATTCATCTTGAAGAGGCATTTAAGGTGGTTGGTTCAAGCACGGTGAGGGTGTACGGCGAGCAATCGACAAAATAGCGCAGTCCTTAGGTTCAGTTGCAACTGGGAAAGGGTTACGAGTTTTTCTTGTAACTTTCAATTTATTTAGTACTTGGCTATTTGTTGGCCTAGACGGTAAGGCCCGTGGTTTTTTTCCCTAGTAGGGTTTTCCACGTATACATTGCGTGTCCTTCTCATTGTGTGGATTAATTTCTTAATCTGACTTATAATTAATTATTAAATTAATCAAGTGTTGCCTGAAATCTACTAAAGATCTAGTTATTGGGACCTCAGCCTGTGTTAAAGCCTGTTTTTAAGTTAAACACTGTTAGGTTTTAGAGAGTTGTCTAATTCATTGGTTATGTACAAAATCAGGACTCTTACAATTGTAATTTTATTTAGAATGGACTGCTCGAAATTATCAGCAAAGAAGGATACGCAAACAAGGAACTGAAGTTGTCAGTAATGAAAAACAGTCGTTCTGGGAACTGACTGTGTTCGCTCGAGCGATGTCCCATTCGCTCAAGCGAACCCCTCACAGAGACTTCATCGCTCGACCCAACTTGTTTCTTCGGTCGAGCCATCTTACTCCTGAAGTAATCGTCTGGGATAGAGACGAGTTCGTTCGAACGAACTCTCTGTCCACTCGAGCGAACCTGGGCGAATTATAGTTTCAACAGGAAACTCCTTCCTAATTTTTTTCAAGAGGTCAAGTTCTTTCTCAATCAAATCAGAACTCTTGAGACACGAGTTCAGGCTTATAAATGGCCATTCTCTTTCTATTCCAAACAATAACTCATCAAGATTAAATACTAATCAAAATTTTGAGAGATCCATCATCCCCCCCAAGGCTTTTACGTTAGTGCGCTGAAGAACAAGCGTTAGGTCTAATTCCGTTCTACTCTCTAAACACACTATGTGTTTAAAATTTAGTTGAGTTGGCAGGTCAAACACTAGTATGGTTCTAGCTCGAATCAAACTCATTTAACAAGAGTGTGAAATAAAAACTAAAACTCAATCCCAAAGTGAAAAAGGGCCAACCCAGACAGCGAATTACTGGGCTGGGTTTGGGTTGAGTCATCGATATTTGTTGTAATTGAAAGAGATCAGTGTGGCCTCATAAATTGATCACATTTATTTAATGTTGGAACGTCACAATCACTCACTAGCCATTATTGATTCTAGTGATGATCGATTTTTTTAGATGCATTATTGATTACGTTTTATTGATTCAATTGATAGTGCCATCTTATATGAACAATTATGGGCCAATCTTAGTGTGAACTTGAAATATTGGTTTGTATGTTGTTAATCACAGTGATTGGCAATTTAAATAGCAAAAACATAATCACCTTAATTTGTCACATCATAGGTTGGAGAATGGAGAAACGTTTTATTAATTTTGGACAACATTTCACAATAAATGAACTCCGCAAGTTGCTCCACTCTGTCCCCAGTCAAAATTGGCTGCACTTGCCCCCTCATATGTCCACACTTAAAATATTAGATTCATCAAGAACTTTGAGCTTTTAGTATATACCTCGCTAAGTTTTGATGGAGTTGTAAATAAGCATTTGAGATTTTAGAATTTACAAATAGGCCTTTGTATTTTTATTTTAATATTTTTATTGTCACCAAAATTAATAGTCTTCTAACTACCATAGGTTTTTAGTGCGAAATGACACTTTTGTCCATCTTTTTTTATCTTATATGCATAATTTTAAAAGTTTGGACTCAATTTTTTTTCTTATAAAGCATGTAACATTAACAATTGTACTTAGTGGGAGAAAACAACCATACATAAATTCAAATTTTTTTTATCAATAAAGGGCTCATTTCGTTAAACCCAAATTGATTATGATGACAATCAATAACTGTACTTATAATCGGTTATGATTTATCTAATCCATATATATGACCCACCATTGGATTGATGAAAGTCTCAAAATACATATTTCTGCTTCATGTGTAGGGGGTAAAAGAAATATTGGGGGAACGAACAAATGTAAAAAAATTATAATTTTTAGATTTTTTTTTTTTTGGGGGGGCGGGGGGGCGCACATGTTAAAAAATTATTAATTTTTAGAATTTGAGAGGGGGGGGGGGGGGGGGGCATGTTAAAATAAATATTAATTCTTAGAATTTGAGGGGAAGGGGGAATTTAATAATATACTCATTTTGTTTAATGGATGTAAGGACAGAGCTGTCATTTAGATAAAAAATTCAAGAAAAATTTCATGGTGGTTACCCTTCTTGTTAGGAATATTGATTTTGGGAAACATTAAATGTATTAAAATGAAAATGCAGAGGTCTATTTACAAATATTATAACCTTAGAAGCATATTTACAAATCCTATAAACTTGAGGGAGGGAATATAGAAAAAGCTCAAAAGCCTTTTGGGTCAAACTTTATAAGGACTACATATTTTAAATGTCCAAAAGCAATAGTTTCATAGAAAAAAAAACCATAGGGCAACGAGGAGCACAATACAAGGCAAACACCATAAGAAAACACGTGACAAAACAAACATAAAGTCAACTATAAAATGAAATCTACTATACTGTCTTATGTTTAGACCAGACTTTTGTGATTAGACCAAACTACAAAATCAATGGATTCTTCAAAGTCTAGAGGGGAATACAATACAAGAAGACAAGCACCATAAACACATTAAAAAGCAGACTTAAAAGCAAACCCAGCTACTATTTGTTATCATATGATGATGCAAGTTGACGTCTATTGCTTTGTGATTACATAAATTTATAACAAAAAGTCTACAGACCCTGGGCTTTTGTGCCTGGGATCTGGCACGGCTCCCCATGGGCATAAAGCCGGAGTCTGTAGCACGGCTGAATTTATAAACGTCTATTTTGAATGTTTAAAAGAATATGATTTCGTCAAAAACTAAAGAGGAATACAATACAAGATATCGACCATAACAACACATGACAAAAGCAAAGTTAAAACTGATAGCTCCTTACAACCATTTATGCCTAGTTTATTTCTAGCTTACTACTACTACCATACTGTTTTGGAAGAATGTTTTTGTCTGTCGATGCACTTGAAGTCGTCAAAGCTTTCAGAGGAAATCCTAACTGGCACATACCTTCGGTCACTGGCAAATTATTTGCTAGCAGAATTGTTTTTGACTCAGTTGAGGCATTTTACATTCCTTAAAAGCTCAATTTGGTGGCTCGTTTGCTTGCTAAGCAGGGTCAGGATGGGCATCACTGGGGGAGTCTGTTCATAGTTACCTAATTAGTAGTTTGACTAATTCGCATTCGAGTTCGCAATTCGCAATTCGAAACTTAGCTTGATCATAAAATTCGATGGAGTAGGTTCATTTGATTCGCTTCCCAATTCGACTAATTAGAAGTACAAGTTCGACAAATTCGATGAACTAATTCATGTGTACCCATTTTGTAAGTCAGTTACTTAATGTGCATGTCTAAAATCTAAATCACTGAAAATAACTATCATATTCATTTCATCCTATAGGCAAAAGTCTACTTCAATTATAGTTTGGGTCACAATTAGATTGACTACATGTAAGATATAGTTATGATAAAAATGAAAGTAAACTTTCATGTTTTACTATTGATCAGCCTTCATGTGGGGCCAACTTTGATTGGAGTTAGATATGGATTAGCATTAATACATTAGGGTAAAATGCTTTTGAGTGACTTGTGTTTTTAGGTAAGCACCGCAATAGAATTATATAATTCACTGGAGAATTACGTGAAATTAGTTCGCAATTAGTTTGCGAATCGAACTGAGAATTATTCGAAATGAACTATTCACAGTTCGAATGCCTCTTGAACGAACTAGGTAACTATGAGTATATTTGGTTTTGTTGGTCTGGAGTATGATATTTTCCCCGTTATCTTGTTTGAATGAATTACTTGTTTTCCCTGTTATCTCCATCAATTCTTGAGAATGCACTTTGTGGTTGTTAAAAGGGATACACCAAAGAGACCTGACAAACTTTTTCAAAAGAAATATGTCGGCAATCATAGAAGAGTTTCTAGATTCTCGGCTGATTCTTGAAAGGTGATTCACGGTGGATGAAAGTTAAAAGGGATCCACCAAAGAGACCTGACAAACGTTTTCAAAAGAAATATGTCGGCAATCATAGAAGAGTTTCTAGATTCTCGGCTGATTCTTGAAAGGTGATTCTCGGTGGATGAAAGTTCTTTGGACCCTACTCTCCAGTAAGAATAGACCCTTTACATGTCTTTATATGGTGTGTAATGTAGTGAGAGAGAGATAAGAAAGAGAGGGAGAGACATGGGTTACAAATGGGTACTCGATTCTCCGATTATCCAGAAGTTTTGACCCCGTAAAAAATCGGATCTGAAACTTATTTTAGATTCTGATTCAAAAATAGGTCCGGATTCATATAGGTTCCGACCCGCGAACCCGGCATATGAGCCTTTAATATTGCAAATTGTACCTCAAAATCATCTTTTTTTTTTCTTTTGACATTTTTATGTATAATGCTGGATGTAGACATGATACACTGTTAAAAGTTGAATGGTATACTTATTTTAAGAAAAATAAGAATAAAGAGATATTAGAATCGATTTTGAAACTAGATTCCAGTCCTCTAGTGGATCTGGTTCCGAAACCGGTTTCGACTCTAGAACCAACAAAACAGGCTCCGAGTCAAAACCGAACTCGGAACCGGAACTGTTATTTAGAAACGGGTCCACGTCTGGGTTTACTATGGTTTCGATCTGGAACCGTCCCATTGGCAACCCTAGAGAGATAGAGCCAGTTTTTGTGCGGCTAAGTGCAGCAGGGCCTGCAAAGAGGGAAAGTGTGGCTCATCTGAAGAGGAGCCATATGGAAAGGGGATTAAAATTGGAAAAGTTAGTCAGAGGTCCCTTAACATTGTCGTTTAAGGCCTCTAATTGACAGAATTTCCAGTTAAGGCCTCTAGTATATGCGCCTAAGACTTATTTCTTGATGTGGTAAGGAAATCTTAGCTTCAAAATTTTCCAAACTATGCTATTATGTCTCTCCCCAGAGAATCTCTTCCTAACTTGAAAAGTTGTGGTGTTAAGCATAATAAGCTGGGACACTAAATACACCAATTTCATTTGTACTTTCTATCATCCGATTATTGTCATAGCCAATAGTTGATTTTTATTTCGAGCATTGATTTGATTAATTAAGAGTGTTTCATGATACGAGCTTTTGGTAGATTGCTAACCTAAACTTTATTGTATTTCATGTGTCCATGGGCCTATAGATTGTGACGTGCTCCCTAGCTAAGAAGTAAGGCTTAGCACTGTAACTTGTCCAATAACTGCAGTTTACCAAATGGACTTGTAGAATTGTATCATGCAGCAGTCCACCATGAAAAAAACAATAGTCTAATAGATTAACTGGCATACGTTACCATGAAAAGGTGGTGGGTTTGATCGTAATTTTCTTGGGTTTGGTGTAGGTATGAATGTATAGATTTTGACCTGGAGTTGGGTTTCAAGTACATTTAGGTTTTCATCGGGTTTCCTTCTTATCTGGACTTGGGTTTCAAGTACATTTAGGTTTTCACCGGTTTTCCTTCAATTTCTTGTTGTTTATAATTACTTTATATATTTTTCAGTGATAGGCGATTCAAAGTTTTAGATTAGAACCTTTTGCATGCAAAGTAGAAAATGTATAATATAATTGTTGAGAAATTCTATAAGCACCTATCCTTTTTGCTAAGCACACCCACATTCATTCTTCATGTGTAATTTTTTTACTTCTAAATGTGGGTGTGCTCAGTAAAAATAGGGGTGCATATAGAATTTCCTATAATTGTTTCCTTTACAGTACTCTGAAACAAAAATTTCTAGTCTGTTGGGTTGGAAATGGGCTATGTTTGGGATAAGGCCAAAAAAGTGTCAAGCCCAACCTGTTTTCATCACTGAGTTTACCCCCTTTCCCTGCATCTGGCAAATTATAATTAAGTGGCGGTTTCTTTTCTTTTCATTTTTTTCACCCCAGCTAAGCTAAGTGGGGCTGGGACCCGCAAGCCCTCCAATCAGATAAGGAGTCCTCTGGTGAGAGAAGGTGGCCTGCCGAAGGTCGAACCGACAGCCAAGTGAGAATTGCAATTCATGACCATGGGGGTAAAAAAGGCCAGACATTCTTGTTTCTAAGTATTATCCCTTCATAGAAAAGATTGTGCTATAGCCTATACACAGATTTATTAAAATTGCTCTACTTCAAAACACAACTTTTATCATAGACACTCAAAAAAGAAATGGTCCCTCCTTGAATGATGGGATTGGCATTTTACAAAGGCTGTTTTTTTCATTTCACAGGAGATTCAATTGCCTAGGGATGGGTAGCATGGTGGGGCATTCCTGTCATCTGGGTCCCACTTGGTCTTCCCATGCTCTCTTCTTCCTTAGCTGCATTAGCAGAAACGTAATATGCGACACAGATGAGGCCATGAAAGAAACAGAGAACACCTCCAATGGAGAGGAAATTGTGGTGTGAGATCCCACAAGGCCTTTTAGATTTTGAGTTGGACATTGCTCCAATCACCAGCATCATGAATCCAACGGCCAATATGATCCTGATCAATTACCATAAAAATTAATAGTCATCACACATCAGAAAAAATTGCCAAGTTATCCTTATTTTGAAAAAAAAAAAAAAGACATTTTGATTATGCTAATGCTTGATGAAAGCAAGAGAGAATTAAGCTGGGTCAGGCCAGACCTGGGTGAAGCTTTCTCAATCTTGGCCCATTTAATTCCCAGCTCAATATTTAGGCCTAGTCATCCAACAAGCCTCAACTCCAGGTCTACCCGAAGCTCATTTATAAATATGTAAAACTATTTGTGTTAAATATGTTGGGCCGGGCTGTCAGGCACTTTAAGAAAATATAACCCTAGGCCTGACCCGTTTAATTATTAGGTCGAAAAACTTGCTTACACAACCCATGGGAGTGGGGTTTTATGAAACCATAGCAATTTTTTTTTTTTCCTAACAATATTTGTAGTAAAACACATTAAAGTGAAGGATTAAAATTATCTCAATATTATCTCTTGCCCCAGTTCTAGTGAGGATTGTCAAGTGGGTTCATAAGCCCAGATTTTTTACTAATTGGGTTAGGCCTTTCGGCTGGGACTCTTAAGAAATTTACGCTTTCCCATCTCATTTGTACAAGTTTATGATGACCATAAGCAGATCTGGGCGTCATAAACTTCTCCCAGTGTATCTTTCTATAGTATTACCCAACACAAGTTTTAAGCGCAATTAGAGCGCATGGTTTAGACTCTCAATTTGGGAGGTAACCGAGCCAAGTAACTCGGGTAAGTCTGCCCAATACTAGGTCAGACTCGTTCTACTCGCCTAACAAGGTGGCCTATGTAGTGGGTCGACTCGACCAGGTTAGGGCGAGTCTGAACAATATCTTAATTTAATTTTTTTTTTCTTTCTTTTGGTTCTTTTTTAGAATGGTAGTTAAGGTAGTTACCAGGAGAGAATCATGGAACCTGCTGATAATTTCTTATTTGGTGAAGATCTCTGAAGCTCCTCTTGAGAACAAATGCACACACATCCACCAAGCAGGCTAGCAATAACATGAGCCAATGCGAGTAGACCCGCTGCGGCTAACCCTAGACCGAATGCTTGATGGCTCGGCTCTTTGCACTCAAATATTAGAACCCTAACATATTTCATCTGATAATAAAATACACAATAACTAATATCAATAATAACCGAAAGAACTTAATTTTCTGTTTGTATGATGAAAAACTCAACTCACCTTGACTCATTCCAGTCGATCTGACTCAATTACGGCTGAGTCGAGTCTCAGTAAGTCTATCAAATACTCTGCCACTATCAAATTTATCCACCCAATACCCTTTCCAGCAGTAGGGTGAGTCAAGTTTTAAAACTATGATATGGACTATCCATTGAGTGTGAGGCCCAAATATGGTGGGGCCATGTTTATCAATACCATCTTGGATTGACATCATAAGCATTTGATCAATGGCGTTGGGAAAAGATATTTACATTGTATTGACATTTTTGGGGCTACCTTCTGAAGATCATAATCATTCAAGCAGTGGCCCCCGTTAAGGGAGAAGAAAAGTGGAGATATCTAAAAAATCTGCGCCATAGGATGAACCTATGCATTAGACTCAATAATTGGTTGTAATGGTCCATATACATGGACGGCTAGAATTTTATATGGGGACCGATGGATGGTCCCTGCAATTGTTCATAATGGGATGTACCCCATACATGTGAGTAGCACCAGAGTACATGCAACAAATGAGTATCCAAAAATGTACCTTGTTTTGAGCAATTTCAGCTTCAATCCCCAGAATCCCAGCGATTAAATCCATGATCATGACCATCAAACACAGCAATGCACCTTCAAGTCTTACCATTTTTTACCCTTTTTGAATAGAGGAAGTTTTTATTTGAAGTTTTGAGATCAATGCAGTGAAGGAAAGGAGAGGAAATGGTGATGTTTACAAGCTATGAAGAGTTCTTAAGCTGATGTACTAGTTATATTATGGAGATTAGCTCTGATAGGGAAGCTGAGGAAAGCTTCTTTTGTCATCTTTACAGAGTTTCTGTCAGCCTTTTTCTTTTCCTTGTTTTTGCATGGATTCTTTTCATGGGTGACAAGGAAAGATTGGAATCAAAGGCTTGTGGGAGTGTCACATGGATGTGTGAGATTTTGAGAGGTGAGAAATCATCAGTTTATGACATTTATGATTTTCAACTCTTATTTTGGATGCCTAAATCAGGTTTCTCTGTATAAAGCTGTAGGGCACAGTTCAAAGATGCACACCCAGAAAGAGGAATGTTGTCCATTTTGAGGATGGATCCTCTTTGGCCAGGAGTCAGAAATCAGAATTCTCATGCAAGCCCTGTAAACCATCATAAGGCCCACCTTTAAAACTCAAACTGCCCAGAGTCATTTTTCCTTTGATCATGTGTTTCATGGATTATCTAGATCAACTTGACAATGGGACCAACTTCAATTGTAGTGGACCCCAGTATTAGACTTATAGGGCTGGCTTGGCGATCCAGAGGACCTGGATTGGAGCGCGCTCACACGCACACACAACACTTGAAAAGGATCCAAGTGAAGAATGGGCTCCAGATAGTGAGGTGAAGGTACAGGTAGGGAGGAAAATGGGTCAGCAAATAGTGTTAAAAAAAAAAAAATCAACCTGGAAAAGCAAGTTATGGGTCTAAGATTTGGACCCAGTTTCAATTCAAGGTCGAAGTGAGGCCCACTGAATGGACTCAAATGATATTTAGGTTTTCATGCCATCTTTGGGATACTCTTAACAACAACTGGGACCATATGGCCACATAAAACCCCTAGAGATCTGAACTGTGGGCCTTGCTTATCCTCTCTTTGTGATTGGTGGGAGCACTATTCACTATCAGACAACAGTAGTGAATATGGTTCTGATTTGTCTGCTGCACATGATTAGGTCTACATGTGATTATGGCTGTCAATGGGCCAGGTCCAAGGAAATTAATGATGACTTTGAATTGGCCCAACTTTAATAGTTCAACGTCCAGGCCAAAACCAATATAGGCCTGGCCCATGGGCAACCCTTGATGTGATCATTCTTTATTTGGAAAAACTAATAGTAATAAACCCTAGAATCAAGCATATCTCAGTCCATGTACAATCCTAGAGCCAGCATGACAATATTCTTCATTCTGAAATGAGAATAAGATACAAAAATGTATAATAAGGTTAAGAATCATAGCATGTTACACTCTACACCCAATTTAATCACCATTCCAACATTGAATATTTTGGACTCCCTGCCAATCTGGGGAATGAGTGGTCCTCAGATACTTTATTTTGATATCATTATAGTAGAAGCCTAAATTTCAATTCTAAGTTTCCTTTATATATATATATATATATATATATATTTATATAGGAGATGCTCCTATGAGAGTATCTCTTACCTTACTTACTATGAGAAATAAGGTGGGAGCCTTCACATCCATATCCAATGCCAACAACTTAAATGTGAGGGCCCCCACCCCTATCTCTCATATAAGGTGAGAGATATCTCTCATAAGAGTATCTCCCTATATATATATATATATATAACGGAGAGTGGGCCAGAATTCTAAGTTCAAATTACGTATTATTTGAGTAATGTTGTGATTCCGCGCTCCATGGAAATTTGTTTCCACAAGCATAAAGAAAAGCATTCTGAAACCCACTTCCACCCCTTGGAAAGGGTTTTTTCTCATAATGGGGAGAATCTGTTCAAAATCTTCCTTGTTCAGCAAGAGAAAGCATTGTACCAAATTGCGAAAAATCGAAGCATCTTTTGCAGCCGTCGGATATACAAAAATGCGGCCTTTAAGATTGTAGGTTTCTACGGGAAAGGAGAAGACAATGGCCCAGGCGTTTGGGTTGTTGAAATTTAGATTCCTTGCATTCCGAGTTACCTGTAATTCTAGTCATCTATAAAAATGGTCATGGCAAAGAGTAGAAGAATTGCAATGCGTGTGGGTATTTACATGAAGACCGAATTCCCATCACTTAGTAGTAAGAGATCCAAATAAATACGTTGCACTCGGAAGTGAAATTATATGTAGGTTCATGTGGATGAATAGAAAAGATGGAGAAATAGAGGTGGAGAAAACTACTATCTATAGTTTTCTCTACTTGGTTTTCCCACTTGTTTTCTCCACATCCAAACCACTCAATAATGCATTTGGGGTTTTTTTTTTTTTTTTTAAAGGGGCATTCGGCGACGGGTTCCTGAACATGTCACTTTATTGTCTTAGGTTCACAATCTTTTTTCATAGTGTAAGAGGTTCTTTTTTCAAATTTAAAGACCTAAAATGTCTAATTTACTCTTTCTTCAAAATCATATCCCACGATTAGTGAGATATGCCATTGATAATGGTCAACTACCATTTATTTAGCCAAATAAATTTCAAAAGATACAAATAAATTTAAAAAAAATGTAAATAAATTTCAAAAGATGAAAATAAATTTCAAAATATATAAATAAAATTAAAATATGAAAATAAATTCGAAAAATAAAAATAAATTCGAAAGAATGCAAATAAATTTCAAAAGATCCAAATAAATTTAAAAAAATATAAATAAATTTCAAAAGATGAAAATCAATTTCAAAAGATCGAAATAAATTTTAAAAAATGTAAATAAATTTCAAAAGACGCAAATAAATTTAAAAAAATGCAAATACATTTGCCAAAAATAAGATAACCCAATTTTCAAAATATTTTTTTCCAAAAACTAAAGTATTTTTGCCAAAACTCAGTTAAATTTATTTTAAAAAATGCAAATAAATTCCAAAAGAACAGCCTGAATTTAGTTCAGAAACTCTGTTAAAATTTTCCAAATGGAGATAAATTTATTAAAAAATTAGCTCTATTTTTCGAAAACTCAGATAAATTTGCAAAAAACAAAGATAGATTTGTCCAGAACTCAGATAAATTTGCGTAAAACTCAAATAAATTTGATAAAGAAATGTAAAATTCAGATAAATTTGACATAAACTCATATAAATTTGTGAAAACTCAGATAAACTTGACAAAAACTCAGATAAGCTTCTTTCTCTGGCGATGGGGCGGCACCCTCAACTACGTTCGGATCTCACAGTGGGGTCCAGTCAAGAAAACAACCCAGCTTATGAAACGGGTCATTTCGAACCTAACTTGGAACCAACCCAGAACTGCTGTAGAGCCCAGGCCCACCTTCTTCTTCTTCTCCTGTTTTGGTTTTGCAACAAGAACTAGAAGACACTGCTGCCAGTAGTGGTCTTCTTCCTCTCCGGTCACAGCATGACGGTAGCGGCGACAACCCTCCTTCTCCGTCGATGCGCAGTGGCAGCGGCAACTGTGTTTGCATCGATGTGGGGTCTAGACGAGGCGTCTCCAGCGATTTGGGGTCCATCCAAAAAAACAGGATCCCAAATCACCCTTCACTTTTGCTGTTGTTTCTTCTGTTGTGGATTCTATACTTGAAACTACACAACGCTCGATCGAAGATCTACTCGACTTCCGACGATGGTAACAAACCAACAAACGAATCCAGCAGGTCCTCTACCTCGTCTTCTTCCTTAGCACCGTCTAATCTGCAACCTGGTCTTGCGATCCCAACGGCAGAGACCCGGTCATCTTCTCCAGTCAGATCTCTGGCAACACGAAAGGAATGAATCCCTTCTTCTTGCAATCCTTGGGTCAAGATCGAACTCTCGAAACTCTTTGATTGCAAGAACAGAGAACCTAATTTTTGTGGCCTTGCTGAGATCAAATGATTTCCCTATGCACAATCTTGAAAACGCTGCCCTAGAAGAAGAGGGATAATACAACATGAAAAAGAGGGATAATACAAGACTTGAAATTTGAAATTTTAGAACTTTATACCTAAAACGGTTGAAAGGGTAAATCAGTCATGAGAATTGTATCCAGGGACCTCTCGCTGAAATATGTCCAGCTGCATGGACTACATGCCTTAGAGGAAAAGTCGATGGACTGGAGGCCTCACAAGACCTTTACGAGAGATATTTCGCTAATTATCTTTTTTTTTTTTATTCTGACTTGTATAGGATGTTCCCATGATGGATTAATAAATAGTCCAAACTGTCTGTATCATGGGATCACCATCCAGTTCTGTGGCCAGTGCAGAAGACATTTTTTCCTAGATACTAGCAGTACAACCTTTCTTTCAAACAAACAACTCTTGAAGTTTGGGCTGGGCCCTAGAACTAATATATGGTGTCATTCATTCATGTGATTTGTGAGATTGAAAGAGATTCGTGAGTGTGAAAGAGAATGGGCAAAAGAGATCCAGCCCTAATCGAGAGCTGAACATGAATGTATTAAAACATCCTTTCAGCTATTACAACTAGGTCCATCATAGAAAATTACAAAGAAACCCCCGTATTTTATTATTTCTAACACTTTCCCTCAAGCTGGAGCATAGATATCTATCATGCCCAACTTGTCTAAGATAGTAGCCATCCGGTTCTTCTACAATGCTTCAGTGATTATATCTGCTAGCTAATTTTCTAATCTCACATAAGGCGTACTTATCAACCCCGCATTGACCTTTTCTCGAAAAAAATGACAATCTACCTCAATGTGCTTAGTCCTCGTATGAAACACTAGATTTGAAGCTATATAGATGTCTGCTTGATTGTTACAATACATTTGCATAGGCTCCTTCACATTAAAACCCAATTCATTTGCAAGGCTTCTCAACCATATAAGTTCACATGTAGTCTTTGTCATTGCTTAATACTCGGCTTTATTACTCGATTTTGCTACCACAAACTATTTTTCACTTTTCCACGTAATTATGTTCCCTCTAACAAAGGTACAATACCCTGTTGTGGACCGTCTGTCATCTGGTGAGCCAGCCCAATATGCATTTAAATATCCAACAATATTCAAATGCCCATAAGATCCATAGAAGATCTCTTTGCCTGGAGAGCTCTTGATGTACCATAGTATAAGTTTTACGGCTTCTAAATGAGAACTTCGAGGGGCATGCATATATTGGCTCACCATACAAATAGCCTGTGATATATCCGGTCGAGTAATTGTAAGGTAAATGAGTTTACCTACAAGCCGGCAATACATTTGAGCATCTTCAAGTAAATCTTTAGCTTCTAAAGATAGTTTATGACCCATCTAGATTACCAATTGAGCGGAGAAGATTTAAGGCATCTTTGCATTGGGACAAGCAAATCCCTTTACGTGATTTAGAGGCCTCAATTCCTATAAAGAACTTTAAACCCCTAAGTCCTTTATTTCAAAAGCTTTCCTTAAGTGCCTTCTTAACTAGAGAATCCCGGTTTGGTCATCTCCATTCAGAACAACATCATCAACATACACACTTAAAATGATAGTTCCTCGCCCTCCTCCATTAACAAACACGGAATAATCATAATTACATCGACAGAAGCCAATACTAAAGAGAGTACCACTAAATTTTCGGAACCATGCTCTAGGGGACTATTTCAATCCGTACAAAGAATGTTTTAACCGCCAGACTTTCTATTGCTTTCCCTTACAAACAAATCCAAGGGGTAAGGACATGTAGACTTCTTCATTAAGGTCTCCATGAAGAAATGCATTATTAACAACTAATTGATACAATGGCCACCCCAAATTAGCAGCAAGAGAAATAACCACACGAACAGAACTAAGCTTTGAAATGGAAGCAGATGTTTCATAATAATCTTCACCTTAAATCCATGTGAAGCCTTTAGCCACTAACTTTGCCTTATCTCTTGCAACACTTTCATCAGGATTATATTTAATTATGCATACCAATCTAGTTCCCACAAGCTTCTTCCCTTTTGGTAATTTGTCAATTCCCAAGTCCGATTCCTTTCTAGGGCCTTCATTTCTTCTTCCATTGACTTTCTCCAAAAAGGATGAAGGGATGCTTCTGCAAAATTTGTAGGCACCAACTTTGAAAAAATTGCAGCAATAAAGATTCGACAAGATGGAAAAATACAATGATAAGAAATGAAGTTTTTAATTGGATGACATACATGAGAGGTGATAGAGCATTTCCCTTTACGAAGAACAATAGGGAGCTGTAATGAAGGACTTGAAAGTGGATTAGTAACAACAGGAGAATTAGACATAGGGCGGGTGAAGAAGGAGAGTTATCTTTGTATAAGTCCCTTGATCCTGTGGAGTAGTGAAGATAGGGTTACATGATGTCCTTCTTGAGTAAACCTGCAAAGGTTTATCTGATCGTGGTAGTTCTAAGGCAAACTTATCATTAGTAACATTATCTAATGTTGACACCCTTTCAAGATGTATTTTGTTAGAGATAATATCAAAACTGGGAAGGACAACATCACTTGCTTTAGGGATGCCATCAAGAGTGGGAAGGCTGTCACGCCCCAAAACCGGGATCTTGCAGTGATCCGATCTCGGGGAGCGTGATTTGGGGTTAAATTTTTTTTTTTTCCCCAAGATCCGTGTGTGTGAGGATTACAAAATTCCACACAACCTGAAATTTTCGCGGAAGCTGATGTGGCGTGCGGCTCGGAGCCTATGGCCATCGGGTTCCGTGTCACACTCAACCACTAACATAAAGCCATCAAATCAAGGCTTATAATCAGACTGGAACAAATCAAGAATCATAAAATACTGAGCTGGCAGTAACAGGACAATTAATTTCCCACATATGTTCAAGTTACAAATTATACAAATATATTCATGAAAAAAGATCCTAAAAGAAAAAGGCTAATAAAAGCCATCCAAAAATAACCAACTAAACAAAATGCTACCCAAATTACATTACGAACTCCGGCGCCAAAAGCGATATTTAGATGACATCGTTGGGCAGCCACTCACGTCCAACCGACGGCTCAACCGCCGCCCCTGCTCAAACTGTCTAAAAGGCAAAGGGGCTCGAAATCTGGCACCAAACAAGAGAGTATCAGACACGACGGTCTGGCAAGCAAATAAACAGATAAATGGTGACAAATATTTATAAAACATTATGAAAGACATTATAAAACAATTAAAATCCTAACATGAATATCGATGAAATAATTAAACAATTTCTAAACCATTAACAATTTTAAAGAGACATAATAAACTGAGTAAAAACACTGGCAATCCACATATAGCTATATTCTCATATTACCGAAGTAACAAGAGCAAACAGAAACCGTGGCCACTACCCGTGGGACCGGAACAAACAGAGCCGTTGCCACATAAAGTGGGACGGAAATCAGAACCGTTGCCACTACCCGTGGGACCGGAATACAGAACCGTTGCCACTACCCGTAGGACCGGAATACAGAACCGTTGCCATGGCCGGAGCAGACAGAGTCCAAACTGCAGTTGGCAAATAATTTAAAGATCCCAAGTCGGGTGATCAGCCCAACAAGGTAACCTAAGCTTAGTGGTGCCTTTAAATTTCAAAACCTGAACCGATACAAGTCAAATCATAATAATTTATTTCTGAAATCGATAAAACAAATACTCTTGAACAAATACAAACACACTTGTTCTCCTTGGCTCATGGGCTCGCACTACGAAGCTCTAGCCCCATCTTGCCTTGAGATTTTTGTTTTCAAAATAATAGTCCCTTTGGCTCATGGGCTCGCACTACAAAGCTCTGGCCCCATCTTGCATCGAGATCTTATTTTCAAGATAATAGACCCTTTTCGAACGTGGTGAACTATTCAATTCATTTCAAAATAATTTGTAGAAAATATACAAATTTCCATGGCGAACCATTCAAATCTATTTCAAATCGATTTGTAGAAAAATATACGAATTCATGTGGTAAACCACTTGATTCTATTTCAAATCACCGATGCCTTCAAACGTGAGGAATCACTTAAATCCTTTCAAATTAATTTGCCGAAGAATACATATACATTTTCTAACTTGGAATGGAATAGTGTAAAGTGAATTTATGGCCTACCAAGGGATACCTTAATGCACACTTATTTCTTGGAGGTTAATATATAATGGGTTTGGTACCAATGAAAATCCACAACTCCTAAGGTTAATAAGTGTGCCTTAAGATTCACAAAATTTCCCGGGTAAGATTCCTATCAATTCTTTCTCTCATCTCTCCCATTCAATTTACACATTCCAAAGTATTATAATTTATCAAAATTCATTAATGGGCTTATACACATTATAAGGAAATTTACGGGCCTCAAAACAAATAGGAGAGATGGGATGAAATGGGCCTAAAACAGGTCTAGGAATGACCCACAAAACAGTCCAAAAAAAAATCAGAAAAACAGTCCCTAAACAGCCCAGAAAATGGGCCCTGGACAGACCTGGGCTCGCTCCCAGGCCCGCTCGAGCGGGCCCAGACTCGCTCGAGCGGGCTGGGCTTCTGCCCAGTCCGTGGACAGTCAGCTCCCAGCTGACTGTCTCCTCTTCTTCTTCCTGTTTCAGATTTCTTTCTTCTTCCTCTATCATTTCAGTTTCTTTCCCATTCATTTCAAGCCTTTCTTAACATTGAGAATCCCCATTAAACCATAAACATTATTTACATTCAGATTTCCAAATCAATTTCAGCATATTGTATGACGTTAGAAATATAGAATTCTGCAGGAATCTGAACTCATTTGTATATAAGAATAATGCTGAAATCTGAACTCAATTACACACTAAGATCCTGCACAAATCTGAACATAACTGAACATGGAGACATTGCAGGAATTTGCACATAATCTGAACCTTTAAAAACATTGCAGAAATCTGAATATAGCTGATCATTAAAACATTGCAGAAATTATGCACATGAAATGAAAACAAAACCTGCAGAAATTTGATTATAAAACAGCCATAAAAATTTCTAAAACACACCTGATATAGTCCATTGAAATCGGTAGAAAAAAAATGCAACTTTCAAGTCATAACTTTTGAGAAAATAAAGTGCAGATTTGCATGCATTCCAAGGGTTGTTTATTCACTTGCCTCAAGTGCAGAAAGGGCCACAAACCACTCTAAGAAACTCTCAAACCCAGCAACTCCAATCTACACAAAAAAATCCAAAGAAGAACACACTAAAATCCACCAAATTCGAAATAGAAAAGAGCTCTCAAGAAACTCTTTTGCATGCATGAAGAAAAGGTTCAAAAGGTTCCATTAAAACTAGAAATTTGAAAAAGAAGCCATTGCTAACCTTTTAAGAGCTCTAGACAAGAAGAAGAGCTTGGAGAAGAGATGGGTTCCAGCTGAAATTCCTCAAAAATAGTATCTTTGAAAAGCTTGAGATGAGGAGAAAGGATTTGTGGAATCAAATCTTTACATAGCACTCAAGAAATATACATGCAAGAGGAGAAAAGGGCTGAAAATGGAGGAGAAGAGAACACTCATGTTCAGCTATGTTGCAGGAAAATGAAATGAAGGAGAAGGTCTCCAACGTGGGTTTATTTGGGTTTTAAGTGAGGAAGATGGGCCCCATGGGCCCCAAATCTTCAAGTGGCTGGATCGATCATTTGTGGGTCCTGAATGAAAACGACGAAGAAGACAAAGTTGATCGTCGAAAAATCTAGTTTTCAAAAAATATATTTTTCTCATGGTTTTCAAATTTCAAAATTTATGCGCAGATTTAATGTAAAAAGACGAATTTGCCCATTTTTCTCGAAAAACGTGATTTCTGAGTTTCAAATTCAAACGGACAAAACATGAAAGTTGTTAAGATCAATAAAACAAATCGAGAGGAGTAAAAATTGGAATTCTTTTTAAATAAAAGAATAAATTCCCACTCGAACGCAAATCACACGGGCCACCACTGGCCGGGTCAAAACAAACTCGCGGCTCTCAAAATTCTCCAAAGCTATGAAAAATCTAACCAAACTCACAAACGAAGCCAAACCACCTCTAATCTCACTCAAAAAGCCAATCCACAACTAAGACAACACTAAACACGAGAATTAGGGGTCGGGGTCTTACATCCTCCCCCCCTTAGAACATTTGGTCCTGCAAATGTACTAAACCAAATCAAAATCGAAAACTCAAAGGACCGATCAAAACACTGATACCCTACATTGACTTCGGCAACTGTGATACCCCCTGATCAAACCTGACGGTGAGATGCGCCTGCAAGCAACTTACCTGATTCAGTCCAACATGCTCCTCTAACAAAACCCATGTTCAAAATCTCCTCTAGTCATCCCACGGTGGTCATCTGGTGTCCTTGCACTGGATCACTTTTTTTACTTGTCTTGTCAATCATTGTTGGTCCAAGAAACTGTAAGTTCTGTCTCTTCCTATCATCCTGGAATTCTGTGCCTTAAGTCATACAAAGTTGCACGCGGTGATCCTGACACTTACATGAAGTTGTGGTTGTAGACAAGCTCGCATCGAAGTAATCTCCATCCCGGAAAATCTAGGAATTCCATGTACCTGCTCTTCTTTTGCCTCTATCTCATGCTTTACCTTTCTTGCAAGAACGATTATTTCATCCACATCCGAGTGTCCTATCGCGAGTTATGTTCATTGTCTCATAAATCGGACTTTGTTTTCAACTTTCTTCCACGCAATCAATGCACCTCCATCTATAGCGTAGACAAAATTACAACTAACTTGTGACATTTCTTCAACTTACATCTGTACACTATCCAATCCAATAACCCGTAAGTCGGCAAAATCTGCAAAATCTCCTCTATTATGCTATCAAGTCAAGCTCTTTTCTGCATAATACTTCTTCTTCTACTGCTAAAAATTGACCTTGAATGCACCTAACCACTCACTTGGCACTATTGCTGAGTCGTCTGCACCGGCATAGCTGCAAGTTACGAAAGTTCTCAACTAAAACTATGACAAAAGCTCTTTGAATTAGAGAAATTCCTAAGTTTTTGGTACCAACTTCTGGCCTTACTAACTGAAAATTACCTCACCCTTCATAGAATCAATAACTAATACGGCTCCTGCAGTCCTTCGTCTCAAAAAATTGGTCCAAGTTCACCCAAGAATCCATACTTACTTACCTTAGTACGCTGCATGACAATCTTCGATCAGCTGAAAAAGGGGTCTTCAAGTACTACTTTCACTCTTCTCTAGCAAGCAAATGCAGACATTTTCTTTTACTAACCACAGTGATGATGTTGAAAGGCTGAAAATCTGTCGAAGTTCTTCGAAAACAACACGCTAAGCCCACAAAGTTCTCAATCACTGGCGTGAACCTCTCAAGCTCTGGTGTAAACACAAGCACAAGACACTAAATGTGGGTATGGAGACTTTAAATTCTCACCCACTAAAGGAAAAGCAAATCTGGACTCAAAGAAACAAAAACTAAACAAAATAAACCCATACGATCTAACGAGTCCTCACCACACGTCTTAATGTTTCTAGAGTGTTTTATTTCCTAGAAACTTACCAGCTCTGATACCAGTCTGTCACGCCCCAAAACCGGGATCCTGCAGTGATCCGATCTCGGGGAGCGTGATTTGGGGTTAAATTTTTTTTTTTTCCCCAAGATCCGTGTGTGTGAGGATTACAAAATTCCACACAACCTGAAATTTTCACGGAAGCTGATGTGGCGTGCGGCTCGGAGCCTATGGCCATCGGGTTCCGTGTCACACTCAACCACTAACATAAAGCCATCAAATCAAGGCTTATAATCAGACTGGAACAAATCAAGAATCATAAAATACTGAGCTGGCAGTAACAGGACAATTAATTTCCCACATATGTTCAAGTTACAAATTATACAAATATATTCATGAAAAAAGATCCTAAAAGAAAAAGGCTAATAAAAGCCATCCAAAAATAACCAACTAAACAAAATGCTACCCAAATTACATTACGAACTCCGGCGCCAAAAGCGATATCTAGATGACATCGTTGGGCAGCCACTCACGTCCAACCGACGGCTCAACCGCCGCCCCTGCTCAAACTGTCTAAAAGGCAAAGGGGCTCGAAATCTGGCACCAAACAAGAGAGTATCAGACACGACGGTCTGGCAAGCAAATAAACAGATAAATGGTGACAAATATTTATAAAACATTATGAAAGACATTATAAAACAATTAAAATCCTAACATGAATATCGATGAAATAATTAAACAATTTCTAAACCATTAACAATTTTAAAGAGACATAATAAACTGAGTAAAAACACTGGCAATCCACATATAGCTATATTCTCATATTACCGAAGTAACAAGAGCAAACAGAAACCGTGGCCACTACCCGTGGGACCGGAACAAACAGAGCCGTTGCCACATAAAGTGGGACGGAAATCAGAACCGTTGCCACTACCCGTGGGACCGGAATACAGAACCGTTGCCACTACCCGTAGGACCGGAATACAGAACCGTTGCCATGGCCGGAGCAGACAGAGTCCAAACTGCAGTTGGCAAATAATTTAAAGATCCCAAGTCGGGTGATCAGCCCAACAAGGTAACCTAAGCTTAGTGGTGCCTTTAAATTTCAAAACCTGAACCGATACAAGTCAAATCATAATAATTTATTTCTGAAATCGATAAAACAAATACTCTTGAACAAATACAAACACACTTGTTCTCCTTGGCTCATGGGCTCGCACTACGAAGCTCTAGCCCCATCTTGCCTTGAGATTTTTGTTTTCAAAATAATAGTCCCTTTGGCTCATGGGCTCGCACTACAAAGCTCTGGCCCCATCTTGCATCGAGATCTTATTTTCAAGATAATAGACCCTTTTCGAACGTGGTGAACTATTCAATTCATTTCAAAATAATTTGTAGAAAATATACAAATTTCCATGGCGAACCATTCAAATCTATTTCAAATCGATTTGTAGAAAAATATACGAATTCATGTGGTAAACCACTTGATTCTATTTCAAATCACCGATGCCTTCAAACGTGAGGAATCACTTAAATCCTTTCAAATTAATTTGCCGAAGAATACATATACATTTTCTAACTTGGAATGGAATAGTGTAAAGTGAATTTATGGCCTACCAAGGGATACCTTAATGCACACTTATTTCTTGGAGGTTAATATATAATGGGTTTGGTACCAATGAAAATCCACAACTCCTAAGGTTAATAAGTGTGCCTTAAGATTCACAAAATTTCCCGGGTAAGATTCCTATCAATTCTTTCTCTCATCTCTCCCATTCAATTTACACATTCCAAAGTATTATAATTTATCAAAATTCATTAATGGGCTTATACACATTATAAGGAAATTTACGGGCCTCAAAACAAATAGGAGAGATGGGATGAAATGGGCCTAAAACAGGTCTAGGAATGACCCACAAAACAGTCCAAAAAAAAATCAGAAAAACAGTCCCTAAACAGCCCAGAAAATGGGCCCTGGACAGACCTGGGCTCGCTCCCAGGCCCGCTCGAGCGGGCCCAGACTCGCTCGAGCGGGCTGGGCTTCTGCCCAGTCCGTGGACAGTCAGCTCCCAGCTGACTGTCTCCTCTTCTTCTTCCTGTTTCAGATTTCTTTCTTCTTCCTCTATCATTTCAGTTTCTTTCCCATTCATTTCAAGCCTTTCTTAACATTGAGAATCCCCATTAAACCATAAACATTATTTACATTCAGATTTCCAAATCAATTTCAGCATATTGTATGACGTTAGAAATATAGAATTCTGTAGGAATCTGAACTCATTTGTATATAAGAATAATGCTGAAATCTGAACTCAATTACACACTAAGATCCTGCACAAATCTGAACATAACTGAACATGGAGACATTGCAGGAATTTGCACATAATCTGAACCTTTAAAAACATTGCAGAAATCTGAATATAGCTGATCATTAAAACATTGCAGAAATTATGCACATGAAATGAAAACAAAACCTGCAGAAATTTGATTATAAAACAGCCATAAAAATTTCTAAAACACACCTGATATAGTCCATTGAAATCGGTAGAAAAAAATGCAACTTTCAAGTCATAACTTATGAGAAAATAAAGTGCAGATTTGCATGCATTCCAAGGGTTGTTTATTCACTTGCCTCAAGTGCAGAAAGGGCCACAAACCACTCTAAGAAACTCTCAAACCCAGCAACTCCAATCTACACAAAAAAAATCCAAAGAAGAACACACTAAAATCCACCAAATTCGAAATAGAAAAGAGCTCTCAAGAAACTCTTTTGCATGCATGAAGAAAAGGTTCAAAAGGTTCCATTAAAACTAGAAATTTGAAAAAGAAGCCATTGCTAACCTTTTAAGAGCTCTAGACAAGAAGAAGAGCTTGGAGAAGAGATGGGTTCCAGCTGAAATTCCTCAAAAATAGTATCTTTGAAAAGCTTAAGATGAGGAGAAAGGATTTGTGAAATCAAATCTTTACATGGCACTCAAGAAATATACATGCAAGAGGAGAGAAGGGCTGAAAATGGAGGAGAAGAGAACACTCATGTTCAGCTATGTTGCAGGAAAATGAAATGAAGGAGAAGGTCTCCAACGTGGGTTTATTTGGGTTTTAAGTGAGGAAGATGGGCCCCATGGGCCCCAAATCTTCAAGTGGCTGGATCGATCATTTGTGGGTCCTGAATGAAAACGACGAAGAAGACAAAGTTGATCGTCGAAAAATCTAGTTTTCAAAAAGTATATTTTTCTCATGGTTTTCAAATTTCGAAATTTATGCGCAGATTTAATGTAAAAAGACGAATTTGCCCATTTTTCTCGAAAAACGTGATTTCTGAGTTTCAAATTCAAACGGACAAAACATGAAAGTTGTTAAGATCAATAAAACAAATCGAGAGGAGTAAAAATTGGAATTCTTTTTAAATAAAAGAATAAATTCCCACGCGAACGCAAATCACACGGGCCACCACTGGCCGGGTCAAAACAAACTCGCAGCTCTCAAAATTCTCCAAAGCTATGAAACATCTAACCAAACTCACAAACGAAGCCAAACCACCTCTAATCTCACTCAAAAAGCTAATCCACAACTAAGACAACACTAAACACGAGAATTAGGGGTCGGGGTCCTACAAAGGCCAACCTTACTTGGTTCACTTGACGAAAGACTTTTCCCTTTGTTTGAGAAAGAAGGAACATCTTCAAAAAAAAAAACTGACATTCATTGACACATATATTTTCCTTTTGCAACTGCATCAAAACACTTATATCGTTTTTGAGATGATGAATACCCTAAGAAAACACATTTAATGGCCCTATCTAACAACTTGTTTTTATTTGGATTATGATTATACACATAGCAAACAAAACCAAATATTTTCTAGTGGAATATCTGATACAGGATGAAACTGTGAATAAAACCGAATGGGAGACAAACCATTTAACACTTTACTTGGGAGTCTATTAATCAAGTAACATGCAGTAAAACAACATCAGACCAATAAGACTTGGGCATCGACATACCTATAAGCAAAGCTCTTGTAACTTCAAGAAGATGCTAATTCTTTCTCTCAGCCACTCCATTTTGCTCTAGAGTATAAGAGCACGTTGTTTGAGACTCTGTACCTTCACCCTACACATACTCAAAAAAAGCTTTAGACAAATATTCTCTGCTTGTTAGAAATAATAAAATATGGCAGTTTCTTTGTAAGTTTCTATGATGGATGTGGTTGTAATATATGAAAGTATGTTTTAATATATTCATGTTCAGCTCTCAATTAGGGTTGGATCTCTTTTGCCCCATTCTCTCTCAAACTCACGAATCTCTCTCAATCTCACAAATCACATGGTATCAGAGCAGGAGGTCGAGTGCTCAAATCCCTGGGGTTGTTGTGCTTTGAATTTTACCATGGAGGGTTCGATTACCGTACAGAGCCCTTGAATTATCCCATAGATGGTATAATTCTCATGAAGGAGACCGTACGTGCGGCCTGGGGGAGTGGGGTGTTGTAGCCTTAATATATATTGTTACGTCATTCTCCATCAGCTTAAGTTTTTAGAGTAAGTGGTTGTCAACAATTTTATAGCCAACTAATTCAAGGTTACAAGGATAAATTGCCAATTTGTTATCCTCTAGCACTATGAAAGCTCTTATTGGAGATGGGACGGCCACTACAAATGCATGCAAATACGAACTGTGTAGTATTAAATTCCCTCAACTAACCAATCCAACCAAAACCTCAGGACTTTGGAATGATTTGTTCGCAGAGGAAATTTAATATGGTATGAGAGCTTAATGGAAACAGATTTCTAAAATATTTGAGGGAGTGGGGACAAGAGTAGGCGAGTGAAAATGACTGGGAGGCCATTTAAAAAATAGTAGGAGATATGCCGTGCTTGAGTAAAGAACAAGATGGACAGAAAGAACAGTAGTTGCCTGATTATGGTGGTGTCTGTTACTGATTCAACAAGGCAGGGGCAGACAGAGAAATTCTTCCTCAGGGGAACCACTATACGTAGAAACAAAATCTTATGAGGGCCAAATATAAAAAAGTGCATATATTTTTCAAAATATATATGGTCTTTTTTTTTTAAGTCTTGAGGGGCCATATGTAAAAACCTATGAAAATTTCTAAAACTTCATCCCCCCATATTTCTTCCGCCAACTGAAGAAATTTAATATGTATGGGGTAAGAGCAGACACGTGATGTGGAGATCTCAAACTATCAGGGTCTTGATTATGGATGGCTTAAATTGAGTTTGATCAAGTACTAGCTGAAGTTCCCTAAAATGTATTTTTCATTTGTTTTTCTTTCTCTCTCACTTCAACGAACGAAGTCAAGTAATGAGGACGACACTCACATGCATGTTCCCCTGAATCTCATCACATTAGGATTATCCTTATAACTTGCCAACTAAGTTGGCCCACCCATGTGTGATCACCTGTGGCTCCCATCAATAGATGCCAACACAATCATCCTAATAGGGATGTAAACTTATTTAGGTCCATTGTGGACCTAAATCCAGATCAACAAAGAACTTGGAGATCCGTTCCCAGCAAACAAATGGGTGTACAACTGTGGACCTGAATTTGAATCCACTGTGAAATATTTGCTGGGCCTTAAGAAAAAGGCCAAGGGTTTGCTTTCTTTTGGTTAATCTGTTTAAGAGGATTTCCAATACCATAGACCATCCTCTCCAAGCCCTTTCCCTAGTGTCTGGGCTTCCAATCCCAAACTAGAGCCCAGTCAATTTGCAGGCCCAATCCTAGTGAACCATCAGCAGAGACACACTTGACTTTCAGGGCAATGATGATCAGTATCCATCTGTTGGATTTCTTGGGTGCACGAGAGGAAAGTGGCTTGTTATCCATGCAAAACCTTGTTTACTGTCCTTAGTTTTGTCAGGTTCTAAGAATAGTTATTCCTGACCCTGGTCCTGTAATTTTGAAAAAAATTTGTTGCATGTGATGAATTTGGGGCATCTTGGGTCCTTAGCTTTGGGGGAAGAAAAATAAAAAATAAATAAATAAACGCCACATGCCTGTTCTTGGTTCTTCATACTTTCTTGTTTTTTATTTGGTATGAAGAGCATGTGTGTATTTCTCCTTGTTTTACTTGTAAATCTGTTGTGGGACGTTTTCCATTAGATTAAAATGTTCATGTGTATTTCAGGGATTGACTCCCCATCCCACATGCAAGTAGGTGAGATTGCCACATTACCAATGGGACAATTGAGACATACGAGTAGGGGCAGAAAATGGTTCGGGTTTAACCAGGGTGTATACAGCATGAAGTCCAAATTGTATCTGATCTGTTTTTGAAATAGGTCAAGTAACTCTAGGTCAAGTAACTCCAACCCTCACTTGATGTAGATCAACAAGAGCCAACCTGCTAATTCATTTCGAATGTACATCAATCCATTTGACTCAATGCAATCTGTGGAAGCTTGTACAAGTCGAACCCATTTCAAGTATTAAAGTTGGAAAATATTCAAGTGCATCTATCCCTCACAATGTTATGGTGAAGACCAAAAAAATAGGGTTGACTTTGTAACACATCTGAATTATCCACACACATGGAACCCCCTTAAATACACTAGACCCATTAAATTTTCACCTATCCAAATCGATTGGACCGTGGGATCGATGGTCAATTTTTTTCCTCTAATATAAAGTCATTAAATTTATGGGCCACGGATAAAGCGGTTAGAGGCATAGGATTAACCCCAAATTTAATATATGGTCTTATCCAAGATGTCTCTTTCCATCCTCCACAAGTCCTATGATCAGTGGGTCCCATTAAGTTTTTTCCTCACCATATGGTGAGAGAATGATGCAAAGGAATACTTCCCATTAAAGTCATATTACCATTATATTAGTTATAGGTTAAAAAAAAAAAAAAAACCCAATACAAGCTCAGCTCATTACATATCAAATAAACTATGCTAAGTACCAAAATATTAAGCTACCGAACATGAAATAACAGAAGTGACAAACTATTACATCAATGTCCTCCACGTGAGAGTTAACTAACATGAATGGGTTCCAACAAAAAAAAAAAAAAAGTATAAACAGGTTTAGGAGGGTCATAAAGGTGGAGGATTGTGGATAAAAATCTTTTATTCCTGTTTGATTGCAACCTGATGGGAGAAATCACATCAGTCCGGTTAGTACTTTTCTCTATAGTGAATGCCAAAGGCTGATCATAAATGTGACTTCACCAACTTTAGAAATCTTGGCTTTCACTTCTTCCCACCAATGTCTCAAAGTGGCATCCATCATCAAGAAATGAAAAGGGAACTGGCAAATTACTAGTGGTGCCTCACCACTTCACTAGTTCAAATAATGAAAGTTCTCTGGACCCCTGCTCTCCAGTTAGACCCCTGCTCTCCAGTTAGAATAGATAGACCCTTTCCCATGTCTTTTTATGGTGTGTAATGTAGAGAGAGAGAGAGAGAGAGAGAGAGAGAGAGAGAGAGAGTTTTTGTGGGGCCCATCTGAGTGCAGCAGGGCCTGCAAAGAGGGAAAGTGTGGATCTGAATAGGAGCCATATGGAAGGGGGATTAAAACTTCAATTTCAGTCTCACTGAAGCATCCTATTCCATTGTGTAAACATGTCTTCTCACTTGGAAAATGGTGGTCCTACCCAATAGACCCGAGTGGGCCCCCACCTTGCGGTCCTTTTTAGGCCTTCTGTGCAAAAGGGATCTTTGACCCATGTATTAGTGTGAGGTCACTGTCATGATATTCACAGTAACCAGGGGTGGCAATTGGTCAAGTGGGATTGAGAACCGTGCACAATTTAAATAAGGCTCCACAAAACACAACCAATTTTTTGAAAATATGAAGTTTTATGTAATCTAGAAGTTGAAAGTGTCAGTTGATCCCAATTAATAAGTTGGTTTTGGGTTTTTTTACCCCCAAAAAAAAAAAAAAAAATTTGGTTTTGGGTTGAAGAGCAAGAACGGATTCAACCTCAGGTTCCCAACCTTACTCAGCCATTAATTGGATAAAAAATATCAACCCTACCCGTACCTGAAAATAATAAAGATGTTTGAACCTTGAAAATTACCAGCTTGGGTTAAACCCGACCCAACCTATATTATTAATAAGGTCAAAAATCTCTACCCAAACCCAACATGAAAATAATAAGGGTGTTAGGATTTAAGAGTTGGCAAATTCATTGGGATGGAGTTGGCAAAACTTGGGTCCATGAAATTGTATTTTTATTTATTTTAGATGGAGCGGCCCATATATGCAAAGTTTGAAGCAGAAATCAGTAGAGATCAAGAGAAAACATGTTGCTGGCGGATTGACCTATCTGTTCGATCGCAATTGGATTGAGTCCCTTGCCCGATCGATCGGAAGTCAACGGTTTTCATATGTGGAGTGCACAACTTTGAGTGAAACTCTTCTATCCTATTTCTATTGCTACCCAAACTCTCCCACATGGTCCTAAAGTTATAAATAGCCCTTAAGCCTCAATTCTAATCACTTCTCTCATTGTTCTAAATCCTAGAAAATCCCCCGAGAGATTCTTCTTCTCCATAGAGCCATCTTTACATCCTTATGTTGAAGCTTTCTTCTTTTAGAGCCCTTCCTTTACTTTCATAGTAGATTCATCTTGAGCAGAGTCAAGGCATGGAGATTGGAGCGCTGAAAAAGGTAAACGACGTGGTCGTCGGCAAGAGCAACTTAGGTTTTTTAAGTTGTGTTCAACTATGAAAGGGTCGTGAGTACTTCTTGTAACATCTAATTTACATAGTGCTTGATCTTGTTGGACCGGTGTTAGAACCCGTGATTTTTTTTCCTGTTTAAGGTTTTCCACGTCCATCTCTTTAGATATTTTGTGGTTGATTGTTGGCAACTTAGGCTTTAGAAATTTGTGTTGGGACCTTAATCCCCTTTAGGGTTAGTTTGATTCTGCGTTATTTCAAAGGAGGAACCTAAATGTCGAATTACCAGATAGGGCTTAGTTTTTCTTTGGCATTCAGGTCAAGAACTGCCACCCTTTGCAGCCTCAATTAGATAAGCAAAGTATCAAAGGAAAAAAAAAAGAAAAATAAAAAAAAGAAAGAACACATGGATTAAGAAGGAATATCTGCATTATTTGTATTCCAAAAGTGCTTTGCAGGGAAAATCTATAATTCTAATTAATCCCATTTAGTTATCCAGCAAATTTTTTTTTAGCATAGCTCCAACCCATGGGCCTAATTAGCTTGGATTTAACTGATTGGTATTTGAGAAGGTCAATTGGTGAGAGGCAACAGGATGGGCTTTCTCTTTCACCCTTTTGACCAACATTGCACTGGCCCGGCCCATTTAATTATTCGAGCATAAAATATTTAGGCTTGGATCCAACCCAAATCCTGAGAACAAAGCTAAATTTGGGTCGGCCTAGCCCATTTATAACCATAGTAATTTTGAAGCTTACATGTCTAATTTGTTGGTACCACCAATCTAAACCTGTTACTAATGAGAAATAAGAAAACAAATGGTCCAATCCACCTTGTGGAGTCCACTGAAACCACCAATATATGCATGGTGAATCGTTTGGTAGGAATAATCCTATTTTGCATATGACTGATTTTCAATTTTATTCATAGCTGTTGAATCAGAGCATTCAAAATGAATGATTGGATGGAAATGTTATAGTTGTCGCTTCGGGTTTTCCTTATGACATTTCTTTTATCCCAGCTTAGGGGAGTTGGGGCCCTAGCCCTCTGGAGAGGGGGCCCTCGGGTGAGGGGAGTAAATCTTTGGTGAGATGGATCTCTCGAGTGAGGGAAGTAGACCTCTGAAGGTAAAATTGTTATTCATATTTCTTCCTCATGACATTGTTATTATCACTAAAGTAGGTAAGATTGTGATTCATATTTAAACTATACAGGCTTCTATTCGACCCATTCGATATGCACATAGGCTAATAAATTGGGCCCCAGAAGATGGTTTGATCTACAGTTGTAGTGCAACTAGTTATCATATTTTAGAATAATGAACTTTTTTTTTTTTTTTTTGGCTAGAATTAGATAATAACCTTGGTATTGGACCAGAATTACTTGGACCTTTGGATCAGAATTTACAATTCATGGTTCTTGGGTCCTCTTTTCTTCCTTTTTTTAGCCAAGGGGCCCTAGACCAATTAAAGTATCCACACGAGGGGATTGAGTACTTGCACATGTGAGAAGAGACAACCCACACGCACAGGGAGTAAGACCTCACACGAGGACTAAGAGACCAAGGATCGAACCTGATAACATAAGATAGGATGATATATATATATGGGAGATGCTCCTATGAAAGATATCTCTCACCTTATATGAGAGATCAGGGTGGGAGCCCTCAGGGGTCCTCACATTTAAGTTGTTCGAATTGGATATGGATAAATCTCTCATTTGAGGTGAAAGATATCTCTCATATGAGCATTTTTCATACATACATACATACATATATATATAAGAGAAATCCCTTTATAAAAGTAACTCTCACACTACTGTGAGAGTAAGGGGGGACCCATTGGATTCATATCCAATATCAACAGCCTAAATATGAGGGTTCTCGCCCTTACTCTCACAGCAATATTTAAGGCCTATCTCAAAAGGGGAGTTTCTGCCCCTATATAATAGCTAATGATTTATTGGTATTTTAAGAAAATTTATACGAGATCCACATTTGTAGGAGAATGTAGAAGAGAGAGAATATGATATGTGTTACATTTTCATTGACTAAAAATGAGACTTTTTTTTTTTTTTTTTTGAAAAACTCCTAGGGAGTAATTCCTTTTTTTTTATCCTCCCATTGGGTGCATCTGTTTTCATTTTTCTTTCATTTATTTGTTATGTTGCGCTAGAACTAGGCAAGGGCTGGAGGTGGCCATGGCCCGTCCAAAAAAAACTAGGAAGCCCTACTGTAAAGAAAACTTTCATGCTTTTACATTGGCCTTCAAAAAAACATTGAAAGACCCCCTTGTCTTAATAGAAAAATTTAGCATTTTTTAATAATGGCCTCTCCTAAAATTTTCTTCTTACATAGTGCCCTGTCCCGAGGCAAATTTCTTGATTCGACCATTGTATTTTGGACTATTGATGGTGAGTGATACTCGAAACATGAAAACCAACATATTATTTCACTGTCCATGTGTGTGATTGCAATGTGCCAACATCACTCTTAACACTCAAGCAAGAGTGTTTTTTGGTAAAAGCAAGTTGGCAGAGACAACTATCCTTTTTAATTCACAAGTGGAGCTAGATTCTAGAGAATGCACATGTCCCAGTCCCAGTCATTCGCTTTTTGCTTACTCATCTAAGCTAGGCCGAGCTGAAAAATCTTTTTATAGCTTCTAATTTAAGCCAGCCTACTTTATTTCATTCATTTACAAATGAGTGGAGGAGCTTAAACAAGGCCCTGCTCGGCTCAGCTTAGGAATGGCTTATGAAATGGTTCAGCTCAGATCAAGCTTGAGGTCAAGCTTAACTTGTCATATGTGATATGTGTCTGGATGATGTAGGAATGATGATGTGTGAATAATGTAAGCTTGAGGAAAGCTAAGCTCAGCTGGCCTCGGTTCATTGAGAGCCCTAATCTATCAGATTATAAAAAACTTTAGGCCATAATTTAAGAGGATCAAAATCCTAACCAATTGACAGTTCAAATATTCAAATTAAATCCTTATCAATTGAGATCATTTGCTATTTAGAGTTAGAAAAACTGACCCATGATTTAGATTGTTATGATCCGGATTGCATATCACAGGATGGTGCGGCGAGTTAGAAAACTTCGTTTAGACGATAACAAATTATAAGAAGTTTAATACATGAGGTTTCTCAGTTGGATGGCAACCCTAGATGTCACCTAGCTATCCACATGTGTGGGCTACCTTGAATCCCAACTCCTTAGATGGGGTACCTAAAAAAATATATGAGGTTATAGATAAGCCAATTCCTGGAGCGATATCATGATTCGATTTAATCATCAAATCCAGTACTTTGAAATTACTTAGTAAAAATTAAAGCCAACTAACAAATAACAATTATCAATTTAGATTAGCGACTAGAAATGCCACCATAAACTTGGTTTTGGACCACTTTTACATAAATCAGATATATTAGAAAATATCCTGTTAATTATCATGATGTTTACTTGAAAATCATATCCTCTAATAATATCATGAAACTTTTAGAATATTCTCGAGATTAGAAAATTGCAAGAAAATCAAGAATAAAAATGAGATTAGAATAGGAAAAATAATAATTTTTTTTGCGGGCCCATTTGTTTGCATGGGATTGAGTTCCTATGAATTCTTAGCAATATATTTCTAAAAGTGATAAAATAGTAGAAAAGAAGATACTGAAGATCAATGGACATCAAATAATCTCCCATAAACTAAAGCGAGATGGAAAATAAATATATAGGCATCACCTTAGTAAAACAACTATTAGAAAAAATAAAAATAAAAACCCATCTACGTACGTACGTATCCACATTATATTGTTCATTCTCACTCCTCCGTAATCATTTTGTTAAGAGTCCATTTTATTACCATGAATTCCTAGGAATCAAATTCCATGCAAACATATGGGCCTTGTATGTAGCTCAAGTGACCAAAATTCTACCTAAATTGCTTTTGGCTGGGTATCACCCCTTTATTTTGTCGGACCAGTGAATTCAAACACTAAAGTATATATCACCAAAATTTTGAAAATATTCTCATAATGTTATGGTATTCACTTGTAATGGTATTCTACCTAGAATATCACAAAATATTTCAAGATATCCCCAAAACTGAAAATTTGAGAAAATCAAAATAGTAATGAGACAAAAATCAGGAAAGATCTTCAATTTTTCAGCTTTGCTTTATATTATTGGATATTTTTGTACTATGTTTATTCAATTGAGAGTTAATTTATTTTGTGACATTTTCCTGATGAAACCATGAGAAAAATCCTAAAATGTTGGAGTCTTTATGTTTTCTTGAGATTTATAATATTTTGAAAAATAGCATTTAATGTCATGACAAGGTCAAGTCACACTTAGCACCCTAACTTGTCAAGTTACACAAGAGGTTTCCATTTGACTTGAGAACCACAACCTCAAGTGTCAAGAGTCAAGACTTTGTTTCAGCAACATTAACTGTGGCAGGAGACCATTCCTGCCTTTATGACTTGGTTTTGATGAGAACAGCTTGCAATTGATCATATAATAACAAAGCCAGGGCATCATTCCTATTAGAGAACTACAATAATTCCATTCCCAGGGTTAAAAAGGTTGCCTGGCTTCTAATTAAAGGAAGACCAAGAGACCCATTGGGTGCTTATCAGTCATCAGAGCAATTGAATTATCTGAATCCATTGAATGCAAGGTCCACATATTCAAGTCAGTTTCAGAGAAAAAAAGGAGCAAATGGGGTCACATAAATTCATTGAATGCAAGGTCCACATATTTAAATCATTTGCAATTAAAACAAGTGCAAATGGGGTCACATGATTCTCTCAACTCTATTTGCATTTAGAGGGGGGTGTCAAAATAAAATAAAACTAATTTTCATAAGATTGGGTGGTTTTTGTTTCTCTTTTTCCTAGTGAGATCCAGTTGAAAAAAGTTGCATTAGCCTATTCAGGCTCGCCAATCGGAAGACGGGGTTGGAAATATCTCAATGAGACCTTGATCGTGTTGAGTTAAGACTCATTGGGTGGTGGGTGAGGGCCTTGTTAGGCTTACTTGGCTGTCCGGGTTCGAACCCTTGACATGCCACCTTCCCTCTTCAAAGGCTTTTTTCTCCTCACCCGAGGTCTACTTTCCTAACCGAACAGCTCCATCACCTCTCTTGAGGTTGTCTATTACCATCACTCGGGGGGAGGGGCATAGTATGAGAGCGTTACAAGCCTGTTGGACCTTCATTTATTCTTTAAAATTTTATATTGCTTTGTTCTTTGAGATTTATTCTTTTTTTTTTTTTTTTTCTTTTGCTAGATGTTATGAAGGGGGCTACGATAGTTTCAACTTTTCTAATGCTGCATTAGAGGAAGCTAGGGAAATTAAAGATATATATCTTGGATGATTACAGTGATGTGTTGAGACAATTAATCAATTGTAATAAATCTGCTATCTCTTTTAGCAGAGGGTATATGGCTATCACCTCTTTATCAGGGGAAAGATACATGACAAGTAGTGAGAAATATCTAGGGAACCAATTATTAGTGAACATAAATAAGCTTGCTAGTTTTAAGCCTCACATTGATGAAATAAAACAAAAAGGATAAAAGTTAGGAAGCCCTGCTTCCCTGTCATGACCCGGGCCCGAGCCGAGCCGTGATTATCATACTTACTCCCGTAAACCCCGAATTAACCGAAGTTAAAACGAGATCCACAAGGGATATCATACTCAAGTACCTGCCAAATATAAAACTTTTGCTGAAACAATATATTTGACAATAACAATTTATCATTTACATGTATACAAAATACAGTCCTTATACATGTATTGTTTCAATATACATTTTGACAATTGCTGCATATACAAAAATACTATGCAGATGACCATTAGTTACATTTCAAAATGTTAATTACATCTCAAAATAAATCTATGAACATTTACTCAAAACATTTTCCCCAAAATGTTTCAACACCCAATTTGCACTCGGATACCACATCAGATGGTATCCCGCCGGTTCCATTCAATCAATCCTCCTGGAGGAACCGGAGCGGTCTCCTCCGCTGGCGCCGGGGGCGCTGCGATGCCGGCAGGGGCAACCTGGCCTGTAATGCCATCAATAACACTAGTGAACACGACGATTCAACAATGTATAAACAATTCTTGCAATAAAGTATTAACACATTCATTTGCATCAATAACAGTTCAACACTAGATAAATCTAGACAATCCTACAGTAGCAATAATGAATAATGACAGTCAGTATCAGTCAGTATACCTGTACAATTGGCAACTACCATAGCATTCTTAAATTGTATTTCATTCAATTCATTACCATCTTCCTTAAAAGGAAGGCTTCAATCATTATCCTAAGATATGATCGGGATTTATTCATTTACCATCTCCCCTCAAAGGGAGGCTTCAATCACTACCCGAAGGTATGATCGGATGTATATATATAAGTGGGACTTACCAGTGTCCGGGCCAGGAACACTAGCATCACCACGGAGCTCCGGAACACCCCCAACACCATCTGCTGCAACAGGATTAGTCATTCATTAGCCACCTTAATCACTTCATTAAGCACTAATAATAAACCCAAATTCCATGTAAAAATGCATATAACCCATGGCAAATCTATCATACATTTCTATAAACAATTTCAATGATCAATATGAATTACAAGCAAGGTTTATACTTGCCTTTGGAAGCTATTAACCAAAACCCTCTTTGCCTTGGCTTAGATGAGACTAAAATCCCCAAACTTCAAATCCTAATCAACAATAACAACCAAATGAACTCCCATGAGTCATTGGTGCTAAAACCACTACTTAATCACTAATATGACTTGGAAATCATAAGGGAAGTCCTTTACTTACTTGTAGCTCAAAGGGGAAAGGTTCTTGAGGTTTCTCTCAAGCTCCACACTTCAACAATGGTGGATTGGCTTGGAGAGAGAGATGAAGTTGATGCTTCCTTCTTCAAAGACCACTTCAATCACTCTTACTCTTACTCTTGATGAAAAGAAATGGAAGGGAAAGAGAGAAAAAATGGAGAGCCTAGGGTTTTCTTGACATGGAAATGAAAAATGAGCTCTCTTCCCATTCATTTGATTCTAATATAAGAGGTTTTACACCAAAACCCCTTCTCATTTCATCTATTTTCATTTTGAGTCAAATGACTCCTCACTTGGCCCATTTGATGTCAAATGGAATCGCGTTTATTATGAAAGTTGACGTACTCTTCGAGATACACACGTTGGTATCAAGAATTTCCGTATTTGACGAAATACGTGAAAACCCGTATTTACGAAAAAGTCCTTAATTCACCTTGTTTGAGTCTAAACTCATTTTAATTCATTCTATTTCATTCAAATCCATTTCATTAGGCTTAATGTGTCATTTGAGACTGGTTGTTTCTCTTTGGGTCATTAACCTTAATTAACCCAATTATCCATGCTTAATTAGCATTAATCACCATTAATTAGCCTTAATTACGATTAGTTCGGGTAGGGGTGTAACATTCCCTCTCAACCAGGTAGGATTAGGAATGCTTTAATTGAAGTGGGTGCAGTCTGTGAGCTCAGTGATGATAGGCAGACAACTCAAAAGATTTACTTGACCAATCCATGCCACTAGCTTGATTTTACACCAAGAACTCAAAGTTGCACTTGATCAGTGAAGTCAATAGCTTTACTGGAGGTGGAGCAAGGGGAAGGGTGAAAATTTTCTTTCAGGGACCACTAGGTTAAAATAGTTCTATGGGGATAGAAGTTTTTACCAAAAAATTACAAAGAGCTCTTCTAATCCTTTTTTCACCAAAGGGCTCTTCTAATTAGCATTTAATGATAGAAAGTAAATATTTTATCAAATAATGATAACCAAATCTTAGGTAAATCTTTTTTTTTTTTTTTTTACACCCATAGATAAATAACTCTGTCCTTGCAAAGTGTCCTCTGCACTAAGCGCACTTGCGCACCTCAGTGACTCTTTCAAGGATCTTGACCTGCACTCTCGTGCTCTTCTCCTTCGTAGCTTCCTCTGGATTGTTAGATGAATATCTCTCTACATTAGTGTTCGATAAGTTGCGGGCCTGGCTTTTATTTTGTCATTCCAATAATAAACCTTTTAACCTTAACCCTAGGGTTTGATGACTGCTGAATCTTGATTTCTATCTCTCTATCTTCAAGGATAATTTTCACTTGCGCACAGTGCTCATATGCACCTTGCATCTCGAACCATCTAGAGGTGGGGCCCACCCTCCTTATGCATTATAACAAAAAGGAGCGGATAATCTCTAAAACGATCGAAACTCTAGAATTCTTCATTTTCTTGATCTTCTTAGACAATCTTTCTTAATTCTTGCCATCTTCAAAATCAATCCAATTACAGTACAGACACCAATTACACTTCATCGTGTATCAGTTTTCTGTGGCACCCAAAGGGGCCCAATCGTGATACGTGAAACCTTGATCTGCCTTGCACCCTAACAATTCTTTCTAAAATGATCACAAATGCTCCTTATAATCTCTTCATTTTCATATCACTTACCAGACTTAGATGCCCTAATTAGTAAAATGAAATTGAAGAGAATACAAGTGGCATTTGTGATCATATAAGTCTAGTAACTTATCCTCTCACTTTCTACCAAGAAAAATACAAAAGCTTGTCCTTGTCCCATCACTTTCTTCTTCTGCTTGGCCATCTGCTGGGGTGTGAGTATAGTCCAAAGTCTCTGTTTCTCCAATTGCTGGGAAGATACCTCTCTCAGTCTCTCTCATAAATAAAAAATAAAGATGCATACAAATCAGGGGGGCCCAGGGCATGAAAATAATAGCAAAGACGACAAATCCACCTCTTGATCATCTCTGCAGTCACATGCAAACAGACAGAGTACATACTCAATTTAGTAACTCCCAAGATAAGTACATAGGGCTCGTAAAAGCTGAAACATTAATTAACTTCAACCAACCAACCAACCTACCTAAAATACAAGGTCAGTTGCCCTATTTGAACTTTCACACATGCAATTCACATATGCTTTACCACATTTGCCAATGTCCAAAAAAAAGTTGAAATGAGGGGGATTCTCCTTGCATTAAAAAAAGAGGGCTGAACTACAATGCAGCCGGGTTGCATCATACTATTATATTAATGCCTTCCCTCTATGCATGGTGGGGCCCCACCTTTTTCATTAACTTTAACACCTATCATATTTCCTTCATCTAAATTTTAAAAGAAATTTTAAGTGAGCCACCCCTTAGATTGATCACACACGAGGACTTCCTCCATTTTTATTCCAACCTAAGAAAAGTAAAGCAAGTTCCATCGTGTGTTTTAGATCAAGTCAAACCCGATCGTGGGTATCTTTCATATTTGAATAAAGATTTACACGATGGTCACTATATAGTGTGTTTAGGTTTGATGACCGGCTTGGATTTTCAAAAGCTAGGCCCCACCATGCATTGAAGAAAGGCGCTGCACCATAGTATGATACAGTGGATTGCCACAGAGTTCAAGTAATTACTTATGCAATGGATGTGGTGCAAGCCATTAATGGGATGGAGAGTTGGTCTAATCTACTCAATCCTTCTTTCTGATTTCATGGAGTTTCTGTTACATCCCTAGAGAACTAGATGGGGCAGCCCACACCACTAGATAAATCTACTGTTCTTTTGTTGCCTGGGACAAAAGAGAACACCCATATATACATGGGTGAGAGTTTACACTGGTGAGGAGAAGACACCCGCACTCATAAGGAGGGAGAGACTTAGGGATCGATCTCTAGTCTTTTGAGTGAAGTGGGGTTTCCAACCAACCAGACAACCCCTCATTCTCCATTAGCTAAATCTTGTTACTCTATGAATGTGGATTGCATGTAGGCAGGTTCTTTTCCATCTTGGTTTAGGAGGCCGCTTTGGGATGGACAGTTGGTTTTATTGGTTTTCTTCTGCATTTTGTCTTCTTCTGTTTGAGCTTTCCTCAATAGAATTACCCTCCAAAAAAAAATTTACCCTAGACTGCACCATCCAGACCACTTGTCAGTGAGATCATTCCTTAAATCACCCTAGGCTAAAATTGGATCAGTCATTTCATCACTTTTTGATTCCTATGTCTAAGCCCCAAATATTGTGATGGGAACTATCCACCTAAAGTACCATATAGCAAGAGGAAAGTGAGGGAGTCTCCATCCTATGATGCAAGTGGGGCCATTACTTGTAAAACCCAAACTTCTTGAAAGTCCACCCGTGCATCAGTAATAAGATCGAGCACACAAAACTTGACATTTACGACGGAAGAAGAAATTAGGTAACTTGAAACATTAGAATTTCACACAAAAGTGTGCGAATCTAAAAGATTTGTTCAAGAACTTCCCTCTTTCGGTGTGAAAAATGCCCAACCAACCAACAGTAAAATGATTGCACCCACAAAAGATCCAAGGCTTCTCGACAGCTTTCCAAAATCCTCCGCGTTAGCCAGATTAATTGAACTTAATCCATGATCTCATATTGTAGTTGGGTCAACTCCTATTAGAGTGAAATTTTAGTGAATGTCTATCCACGTTCATCTTGAAGCTCAGTTTGAATCTTCTAGATAATCCTTTTCCCTTGAGTGGAAAAGCAGAAGTCTGCAAAACTTCTCTTTGGCATAATGCTAGAAATTATGCATTTTGTGGATTTTCATTTCAGCGGTTCTTGACTCCTAAAACTAGCCTTCTTCTTCTAAAACCAAAAAATGTTCCTGTCTCTCTCTCTCTCTCTCTCTCTCTTTATTCTCTCCTCTTTATAAGAAAAAATAGCATACCAAACTGCAGAAAAGTAATTGGGCGAAAAAAGGAATCCTTCCTTGGAGAATCAATGTTGCAAAGGAATCCCATTGATAAATTTGGAGGAATGAACACTGACTCCCACATTGGATGATCTGGATGACTCAGGGGGGTGTTTAGTGAAAACCAACAAGCTGAAACAAAAGTCAATAGATCACATATGGACCATGGGCTCTTCGATTGTCACACACTTTGCCCATTGAATAACTCAACGGCCTTCGATGCTGAGCCATCATACCAACACAAGAAGAAGTAGGATAAGCAGAAAGTTCAAATCAGGGTAAAAATAGCAGAGCACCGACAAATGTCATCACAGCCTCGGGTTCAATAATCCCATCTATCCGTTTCTTTATCTTTGGATTCTTTTTCACTCTTTCTTTTACTTTTCTGAGCTTTCTTTATTTCATTGTCATTCCTTCTCTGCATTATTTAAGAACCCAAGTGTAAGAAGCAAGAGATCACACACCCCCTTCTCTCAAGAAAGGAGAAAATGGCTTCCTGGGGTCTCTTCTTCTTTGCTCTTCTCTCCTTCTCAGCTGTGGTTCTGAGGCCTGCTTTTGCAGAAAACGAAGAGGACCCTGGCCTTGTTATGAACTTTTACAAGGAGTCATGCCCTCAAGCAGAGGATATCATCACAGAGCAGGTTAAGCTTCTCTACAAGCGCCACAAGAACACTGCCTTCTCATGGCTCAGGAACATCTTCCATGACTGTGCTGTTCAGGTAAGCAACAGATGTTCTCTATCTTTCTCTCTTGATTTTTGTTGTTTTTATCACATTTTGATGATGGGGTTTGGTTGTTTTTGTTTTTTTTTTATAGTCATGTGATGCTTCACTTCTACTGGATTCTACAAGGAGGAGCCTTTCTGAGAAGGAAACAGACAGGAGTTTTGGGCTGAGGAATTTCAGGTACCTTGACACCATCAAGGAAGCTGTGGAGAGGGAGTGCCCAGGAGTGGTCTCCTGTGCAGACATCTTGGTTTTGTCTGCCAGAGATGGCATTGTTTCGGTATATAACTTATAACCTTTCCTCTGGTCTTCTGTTTGTGATTGTTGAGGTCTTATTTTATTTTCTGTGGGTGTTGGGTGCTATTGATATAATTTTTTTCTTCTCTGATCTGGTTTCATTCTGTAAAACTGACATTTCAAAGGTTTTCTCTTAATTTAGTCTCTTGTGGGAATGTGGACTCTGTGTTTGACTTTGATTTTGTTTTTCATTCTCTTTCACATGGGTTATTCTTCATTTTTCCTTGTTCTTAATGTTTGTAAATGGTGTGGTGGGAAGATCCATTAAATGGGCTTTCTTGGGTAGTATTGAGTTCTCTCACAATATTCAACTGGTCTTACAGAAGTAGATGCTCTTTTTTCTTTCTCAAATGGATGGTTACTTTCCTTTATAGTATGGTAGTAAGTTACTCGGTTTGTTTAGATCTCTTTTAAAGTTTGTTACAACAGCAATGATCTTCTATTCCACTACTCAACAGAGTTTTCATGATAATTACTCCCCGCAAAACCTGCTCCTCCTTGTTTTTTTTTCTTTGGAATCAAACAGTGTGACTGTGGATAGCACATTGGCCTCCCACAGCCCCACCGGTTTCGAACCATGGAGTGGTAGGTTTCCTTATCATATCCTAGCAACTAGGCCACCAAGCAAAAAGAAAAAAAAAAAGCTGCTCTTTTTGGTTCCATTTCATATCTAAGGGCTGAGGCCCTTATATTCGAATCTCTGCTTTAATCTGGTTTGGGTCAGAGTCCTGATAGTGTTTCCCAACTATCTTTCTTGCTTTCTCTCTTGGGTGTGCATTATCATCCATTTTTGGTGATGGATTTACATTTATCCTTTTACATGACATTTTTGTATGTATGTGTATAAATGCCTTCTGTTGGATCAACATTTAATTCATATCCTAACGGCACTATCTTGGGTATGTGGTGTATGATATTTTTATGGGTCATCTTGGAAAACAGCTAAAAATGGATAAATTTAATAATTCCAAGGGATTATGACTAAATCAGCCTCTTTTTTTTGTCCTTTTTTTTTCTCATGATAAAGCTTGGTGGGCCATTCATCCCTCTCAAGACAGGAAGAAGAGATGGGAGGAGGAGCAGAGCTGATGTGGTTGAGGAGTACCTACCAGATCACAATGAGAGCATTTCATCAGTCCTTGAGAAATTTGGGTCCATGGGCATTGATACCCCTGGAGTTGTGGCCCTACTAGGTATATACATGCATCTATCATATGTATATTTCATGTATGGATCTTTGATATGAGTATATACATGCATACATGTACATGGCATCAGCATGATGAAAGCATGAATTGGGCATGCATTATTTGTATTTGTTTATTCATTACTGGGCCCATGTCATTATTAGGCTCTGTTGCAAACATGTGTGCTAAATACACAAGCTTGCATTATTTATGTATATATACGCTCACTACTCACCTAACATTGACACAAATGTATGCCAATTCTGAAAATATGGTCAAAGTAACACGATATGTATCCGAAATGGTATTAGATATACTTCATATGAGGATCTACAATATGATACATGCATGCATGTCTATGACATCATTATGATGAAATCATGCATTGGACATGCATAATGATCCATTAGAAAGCGGGTTTAGCTGTTTTTAAATTTCCTTAGCAAATCATTTCTATCAAGATCTCAAGGGGTTTATGGAGATGACATAAATGATCAATTTCTCAACAATACCATTGTTGGTGAAAATGTATTGAATAAACTTGACTACATCATCCATGTAGACTCTCACTCACCTCCACAGTCACAACAGTTATTTTTGAATTTATCATGAAAATATCTTGATATATACTCAAGAAGGCATGGGAATATGGGATATACTTCATGTATGCATCTGTCATAGGTCTATGTGCATGCATGCCCATAACTAGTCAGGATGAGAGCATGAACTGGGCTTGGGTAGTGTGTAATTGTTAAAAGTCCATATGGTCACCCTGTCCAGAAATTCTGAGTTACGAAGAGTTAAACTCTATAGTGGAGCTCATCTAAACATCTAAACTGTTCAAAATAAATGCTCCCGTGCATGAAATCTTGTTTGGGACCAGAATTATGTCACGGCTAGAATATGGACAACTTTGACACCATCAAAACGACACCTTCAGCAGGCAACTCTCACTTTTTAGACAGGGTGTAATCGGAACGCCCGTTTGAAACTCCTAAAGCCCCATAATTGTTATGATTTTATACAGGCACAGTCTTAAAAGTGACTCTAATTGCTAACACCATTGTTTTAAAACCAGAATCTTCATACTTGATTAAATGTCAAACTAGCATGACTCATATCCCTTGACAGCCACTGAGTCGAGTCGACTGTAACTGAATTATAAACCATTGCTTTACACATTCTATAAAAGAAGCCATGACTAGATCGGCAGACGCAAGAGTGTGGTGATTGACCAAGTCTTTGTCTAAATCATAGTTTCCCAATCTGTGATACACGGATATTTCAAAGTGGGCAACTTATGTATCGTGTCGTATCGTGTTCGATACTTCACTTTTTATATATAAAACTCGTGTCCCTACCTTATCCATAGTGTGTCCCTACCGTATCCTTACCGTATTGGACATCATAGTTCCCAGCAAATCCATGTAGGTCCCCACCAAAAAAAAAAAAAAAATCCATTTAGGTGCATGCATTATCCCCTCATGTATACATTACTAACACTGACCACACTCTTGTTCGTTGTTCCCGATTGACAGGGGCTCACAGTGTCGGCAGGACCCACTGTGTGAAGCTGGTCCACCGTTTGTACCCTGAGGTGGACCCTGCAATCAACCCGGACCACATCGAGCACATGCTCCACAAGTGCCCAGATTCCATCCCGGATCCCAAGGCAGTCCAGTACGTGAGAAATGACCGCGGGACTCCTATGGTACTGGACAACAACTACTACAGGAACATCTTGGACAACAAGGGCCTATTGATTGTGGACCATCAGCTGGCTAATGACAAGAGGACCAAGCCCTATGTGAAGAAGATGGCCAAGAGCCAGGACTACTTCTTTAAGGAGTTTTCAAGGGCCATCGCCATCCTTTCTGAGAACAACCCTCTCACAGGCACCAAGGGTGAGATTAGGAAGCAATGCAATGTGGCAAACAAGCACCACTAGAACAAGCTCTCCTCCTTTGTTTAGGACAGTGAGTAGAAAAATAAGATTGGGCTTGTTTTTGTTGTGATGTGATGATGCCGTGTAGTAGTGGGAGCACATGAGTTGGCTCTTTAGTGGTGCAACTTTGTTTTACCTTTTGTCTTTTTTATGGGTTGGGGATGGGAGTGCGTGGATGATGTATGTATAGATGGTGGTGAGGGCGTATGTTGCATGCATGAATTTCAGAATGGTGATGGTTGAAGGCAATTCATGCACCTCTCTCTCTCTCTCTCTCTCTCTCTCTCTTCCCTGATGATGACGATGGGCTAGAACTAGCATCAACCCTGTCGAGCCCAACACCCATTTTAACAAAATAGGATCAAAGATAAAGAAGACCCACCATATTCCCATTTCTTGAGCCCATGTGAGATCAGTTCCTACCCTTAGAAAGACCTCAATCCCATTAGTTAACACTTGTCACGTCCCCCGAACCCGATTAGAGAATAAACCGGATCCGGGGAGTGAAATTTAGGGCTAATTAAAATTTTTGCCCTTTAGGCCCAAGGATCGTAAGTCCACTGTGAGGATATTATATTTCAAACCTCAAGTAATATAAAATTGCGGAATTCATACAATTCGAGGCATATCTAAGTACCAAACAATAGATAATAATTCTCAATTAAATTTAAAGTTGCAAGCAATAATTAAAGCTAAAGTGGAAATTAATTTAATTACTATGGCCATCCCATAAACTAAGGCCATAAAACAACATGATGTCAATGAAAGAAAAGTTCAACGAAGAATAAAAAATGAATTAAATAAAATCTAATGTTTGTCCCAAAGTGATTCTCTCATGTGCCTGGTATTGATGACGCTACTCTACGTCATCGGCACTCCACTCCCGTGCCTCCTCTGCTGGTTGAAGATCCTCTGGGATCTCCTCACCGGCCTACTCCTCATAGTAATATTCACCTGAGGAGTCTGCACACCAAGGAACCGAGTCAACGACATGTTGAGCAATAGATAAGCAAGATATAATTAAAACATAACATGCATCAAATATAAGAGTAATGACAAGTACAAGATCGTAGGAATACAAGGAACAATACTAGGCATGTAGCATGAGTAAATATCATCAGAATCATAGACAGGAATCCTAACAATACTAACAATCACCACTACCAATGTAATGCAATGCACAAGAGGGAGACTCCGTGGATGTCCAAGCCACCTCACGGGGTACCAGTAACAATCCTACCCGGACTACTGATACCAAAGTCCGGCTCCAGGGGGATCCAAGCTCCCGGTCCTGGGAATAGTAGCACGGTCCAAGCTCGCTCCCAACTATTCAACGCCATGGACGCCGTCCAAAGCCGACTGCCCACCCCGATGTCCGAGTAACCGGCCCATCAATAAACCCCCAAACTGCAGCTGGCCATGATATACAATAATAATAAAAATAAAAATAAAGTGGTGTTGACACACGGGGAAAACCAAGACAAGCAAGTCTGGCTAACTCAATATACAAGACATGTTCATAGGGATTATCTCCTTCAAGTCAATACAAGACAAACCCAACCACGTGATAATCCCTTCAGTCTAGCCAGTCATGTTCATCAATTACATAACACGGGGTCCTAAGGTACACTCTAAGTCAGGTCCAAGTTCTAATTCTACAAAGGATTATGTTTCATAATTAATTAGGTGTTTTATGCCAAGAGAGTGTACAAGGTTACAAAATCAACGGATACGATTAACAAATCAAGGAGAGATTACAATCCAATCCTAGGCAAGTGTTGTCATCCATGTACCATATGTGTTTTAACGGAGTGCGTGGGGAATTCGAACAATCAATGCTTATAAAGAATTTCCTTGGTGTACAATCATGTTGAACATCGATTGATTCAATTCCATACGCATTCGATTAACCATACACAATACACGAATACCTAGACAACCCATCGAAGCACACCAAGCCACGTGCTACGATTTCAAAACCACATTAATGGTCACGTGAGAGTGGTTTTATGGTTTCCAATGTCTAAGGCCCAAACCTAGGCTAACAATCTCGTTACTAACAAGAAAGTGGTCTAATAATTAATCTCCTTAACTACTTCCCTACCTGATCCCCAATCATCATGAGACATGTATCATTGGATTCTACGCTCCAAGAGCTTTCCAACGGTATATGGCTCGTGAAATTCCGACGAATGGTTCAGAAGTTATGGTCCATAGAAGTTTAACCCTTTATATATATATATATATATATATATATATAAAGTGCGACGGACCATCCATCGGTCCGATTCATCGGATGGATAAACAAACCATTTTAATTGTTCAGTGGCCATTGAACGTTCTGGACGTCCAATGGCCACTGAACGTTCTAACGTCCAGCGTCTTTTTTTTTTTTTCTTCTTCTTCTTCTTCTTCTGTCAAATAAGAACCCCATTTTTTTACAATTTTTTATCCAATCCATTCTAAAAATTCACCTGCACAAAACTGAGCCACCGTGCTCCCCCAATAATCCATTCCATCCATCATTTAACATTAAAATTAACAATTAAATTAAATAAACCCAATTAATAACAAACAGGCTTGGAATTAGGGAAAACTAACAAGAACACACATCCAATCAATAGAAGACATACATACATGCTTAATTATAAAATGCAGATCTACTTGCCTCAACCGGAAGAAATATCAGAAATGGGTGACTTTCGAGGAGAAGCCTTTCTACCCCCAAATCACAAATCTAACCCGACAGAACGAAACCTAACATACCAGGAACAACAATGGAAAGAAAATAATTCAGATCTAACCTAAATCTAACCAAAAAGGGAGATTAAAGAAAATATGAAAGGAGAGGAAGCTTACCGGAAGTTGTACCGGAAGAAAGAGGGGAGGAAGAGATTGAGATCTACCGGATCAGATCTTCGAAAGGAGCTTTCTTGGATGGAGTTCTGGCTTGAGGAAGAAAGAAGAAGAAACTGGGCTGCTGTCTATTCTTCGTTGCAGAGAATAGAATAAGAGATTAGGGCTAATCTCTTGTTTAAGAAGAAAGGGAGGGGGAAAAGACTAAGTTACCCTTAAGTGGGCCCGGTAAAGAATGGGCCACTTGAAGGTTTTCTGATCATCGGATCGCGACGAGTCAAGAGGCAAAACTGATCTATTCGACGAGATCTTTCCAACGAACCCAAAAATCACGGAGTTTGGAATATTTCGAAAAACACTCAATTTTTCCTAAATTTGCAAACTACCCCCCTACTAGGGTCAAACGAACTCGGAATCGCACGAAACTTCGCAGGCACTATTCTAATGTTAAAAGAAACTCGCTGACCATCTAAACCCACTTAAATATCTAATAAAACAATAATTATAATAATATGAAAATAAATGGGTCAACGGGCCTGCTATTGGGCCCAACTGACCCAGTAAGGTCGCGGACCTTACATCTCTCACCACTAAAAAGAACATTTGGTCCCCCAAATGCCTAAACATACCTCATCGGGAAAAAGATAAGGATACGCCTTCTGCATTTGGTCCTTGAGCTCCCACGTAGCTTCCTCCGGAGTGTGATGCTCCCATTGTACCTTAACCCACTGAATGGTCTTGGTACGCAGCACTACTTCCTTGGTGTCGATGATTTGTGCCGGACGCTCCACATAGGTTGCATCTGCTTGAATTTGAAGGGGCTCGTGCTGCAAGACGTGAGTAGGATCTGCAACATATTTCCGAAGCATTGAGACATGAAAAGCGTCGTGCACACCGGCTAACTCAGGCGGTAGCACAAGACGATAGGCCACGTCTCCAATCCTGCTCTTAATCTCAAATGGTCCCACAAACCTCTTTGCAAGCTTCCCTTTCTGTCCAAATCTGACAACTCCTCTCATCGGTGACACCTTCAGAAACACCTTATCCCCCACTTGGAATTCTAGAGGTCTCCGCCTCTTGTCTGCATAACTCTTCTGTCGATCACGTGACTCTTTCATCCTCATCTGAACAATTCTGACTTTCTCACTAGAGTCAGCAATCTCTGAGGGTCCATGGAAACTCCGAACTCCTACTTCCTCCCAACATGCTGGGGTCCTGCATCTCCGCCCATATAATGCCTCAAATGGTGCCATTCCAATACTTGAATGATAGCTGTTATTGTAGGCAAACTCACATAGAGGCAAGCTTTCATCCCAACTCTCCTTGAAATCCAAAACACATGCTCGGAGAAGATCTTCCAATGTCTGGATGGTACGCTCAGACTGTCCATCTGTCTGAGGGTGGTAAGCTGTGCTGAACTTCAACTGAGTACCCATAGATGATTGGAAAGTAGACCAAAACCGAGAGACAAACTTAGGGTCTCGATCGGATACTATGGACTTAGGCACTCCATGCAACTTGACTATATTGTCCCTATACAACACAGTCATCTTGTTCATAAACTGACCAGTCTTGAATGGCAGAAAATGTGCTGACTTCGTCAATCTATCCACAATCACCCAAATAGCATTATTGCCCTTCCTGGTGTTTGGCAACCCTGACACAAAATCCATAGTGATGTGCTCCCATTTCCACTGCGGAATGTCCAACGGGTGAAGCAAACCAGGAGGCTTCTTGTGTTCTGCCTTAATCTGCTGACAAGTCATACACTTAGCGACAAATTCTGCAATCTCTTTCTTCATTTTCACCCACCAATAGTGATTCTTCAAATTCTGATACATTTTGGTGCTCCCTGGGTGAACTGAATATCTGGTGTGGTGCGCATCTGTCATCAACTCTAGCTTGATGTCTTGCACATCTGGCACACACAACCTGTCTTTGCAGTACAGGATTCCTTCAATCAATCTGAACTCTGAATGATCATCAATGTGGTCAATAATTCTCTGCAACTCAGGATCATCCTTCTGAGCTTCCTTGATCCTGTTAACTATTTCTGGCTCCCAAAATCCCATAGTAGCAACCAATGCTTTCTCGTTAGCAGGCCATACCTCCACATCCATATCTCTGAACTGCTCCATCCATCTCCATTCTGGCATTATACACCCACTGAAAGCTGCCTTCCTACTAAGAGCATCTGCTACCACATTCACCTTACCAGGATGGTACTTAATCGGAAAATCATAATCCTTTATGTACTCCATCCATCTCCGCTGCCTGTTATTCAAATCACCCTGTGTAAACAGATATTGCAGACTCTTGTGATCTGTGTGCACCTCAAATCTCTCTCCATACAGATAATGCCTCCACAATTTCAATGCAAACACCACTGCTGCCAGTTCTAAATCATGTGTGGCATACTTCTTCTCATGATCCTTCAATTGCCTGGACCCATATGCTATCACTTTATCATTCTGCATGAGAACACAGCCCAATCCAATTCCTGATGCATCTGTATAAACCACAAATCCTCCACTGCCTGAGGGTAAAGCAAGTATGGGTGCTGTAGTTAACCTAGTCTTCAACTCTTGAAAACTCTTCTCACATTCTTCTGTCCACACAAATGGGATATCCTTCCTTGTCAACTTAGTGAGTGGAGATGCTATGGTAGAAAACCCTTTCACGAACCTCCTGTAGTAGCCCGCAAGTCCCAGAAAACTGCGAATCTCCGCTACATTTCGTGGACTACCCCAATTAACAACCGCTGCTACCTTCTTAGGGTCCACTGTCAATCCATCCTTAGAGATAATATGACCCAAAAATGCCACTTGCTCCAACCAAAATTCACATTTGTTCAGTTTAGCATATAATTGGTTATCCCTCAAAAGCTGCAACGATGTCCTCAACTGATGCTCATGCTCCTCTTTAGATTTTGAGTACACCAATATATCATCAATGAAGACTACTACAAACTGATCTAGGAAAGAAGCAAACACTTTATTCATCAATGCCATAAAGACAGCGGGTGCATTTGTCAACCCGAAAGGCATCACGAGGAACTCAAAGTGGCCATATCTCGTCCGGAATGCAGTCTTAGGAATATCCTCTTCTCTGACTCGCAATTGATGATATCCAGATCGTAGATCTATCTTCGAAAAGAATTGGGCTCCCTGCAATTGATCAAACAGCTCATCAATCCTTGGTAACGGATATTTGTTCTTAACTGTCACCTGATTCAGCTGTCGGTAGTCTATGCACATTCTCATAGTCCCATCCTTCTTCTTCACAAATATCACCGGAGCTCCCCACGGTGAAACACTGGGTCTGATGAAACCCTTATCCAACAGATCTTCTATCTGAGTCTTCAACTCCTTTAATTCTGCTGGAGCCATCCTATACGGGGCCCTAGATATAGGTGCTGTACCCGGTTGCAATTCTATCGTGAAGTCCAACTCACGAACAGGTGGCAAACCAGGAATCTCCTCCGGAAATAAATCCGGGAATTCTCGCACCACAGGAATCTCTTCAACTGTCTTAGACTCCTTGTCTTCCGCGATAAATGCGATAAAACCTTCACAACCACTCCTTATCAATCGTTCTGCCTTCAATGCAGAAATCAACCGAGTGGAAGTAGACTTCTTAGCTCCCACAAACTCAACACTACAATCTGCATCCTGTAACCTCACGGTCTTGTTAAAACAATCTAACACCGCTCGGTTTGCTGCTAACCAATCCATTCCAAGAATCACGTCAAACTCCGACATTGGTAAAATAATCAAGCTGACAGTCATCACAACTCCTCCAATCTGAATACTACATCTAGGGTAGATAACATTACAAGGTACATGTCTACCCACAGGGGTAGCTACTATCAAATCATATGGTAGTGTCTCCTTATCCTCCTCCAAGTGAAGTGCAAAAGCTGGTGCAACAAATGAGTGTGTGGATCCAGGATCAAATAGAACTTTAGCATCAAATCCACAAACTAAAAGTGTACCTTCTATGACATTGCCTGCGGCCTCTGCTTCCTCATGCGTCAAAGCATAAGCTCTCCCTGCCTGCTGAGGACGCTGTTGGTGATACTGCTGCTGTGGCCTAGGACCACGAGCCTGGAATCTGGGTGGTGCCGGAGGTCTCTGCTGGAATCGCTGCTGTGGTACTGGAGGACGCTGCTGCGGTGGCTGGGGTGGTCTGACAATTATCTGCTGCTGCTGGGGTCTAGCCTGTGCAGGAGGCACCTGTCTCAATGGCTGAGCTGGATGTGGTGGTCTAGGCGCCGGAGCTGGAAGTACTGGTGGTGCCACTCCTGTCTTCCCTGGACAGTTACGAACTTTATGCCCTGGGTCTCCACAATGAAAACATGCACCCGTCTGTTTCCTGCAATCACGGACATGATGACTTCCCCCACAAAAAGTGCAAGTGATCCGTTGTGGCAACTGTCGAAGCACTGGTTCATACCGAAGCCTCTTAGATGCTGGCTGCTGATAATACTGGGAGGAAGAACCCTGTGCCTTGGGTTGAGGTATTAATGCCAAGATCCTCTGCTGCTCCAAGGCAATCACCTCCTTAAGAGACTCCTCTGCCCAATAAGCTTCTTTGACCACATCATCATAATCAGTCAGCTTACTACGCTGTACTTGCATCTTAATATCTACTCGCAGTCCCTTGATAAACCTCCTAACCCTCTCTGATTCAGGCTGAATCAGATTTCCTGCAAACCTGGATAGGTGGGTGAAAGAGATCTCATAGTCTTGTACTGATAGATCACCCTGAATCAATCTCTCAAACTCCTCCATTTTCTGATCACGGTAGTGCTCAGGGATAAACTTCTTTTGGAACTGCTCAGTGAAGGTCTTCCAGGCTACATCTTCTGCGATCGTTTCATAAGGGTGCTTCACTGTCTTCCACCACCTCTCTGCTGCCCCACGGAACATGTGGGTCGCTAGCTGTACCTGTTGGACACCCGTGCACATGAATACCTCATAGATTTTCTCCATCTGAACAACCCACTCATCTGCCACAGCGGGGTCCTCAATGCCATGAAACTCTGGTGGGAACCTCTTCCTGAATTTCTCAACCAGCTCGTTGAGATCATATTCCTTGGGCTGTGGCTGGCCCACTTTCTGCACTACCTCAAGCATCTGAGCCTGGAATACAGCCTGACTCTCGTTCTGCCTAGTACTCTGTTCAGCCAAATCCTTCTGAGATTGAATGAATGCTGCCATGAATTGATGAAATTGATTTTCTGGGCCACTCTGAGAAGAACTGCCCTCTGGTGGTGGTCCGTTATTAGATCGGGTGGGTCTACCAGCCATCGTCCTATAAAACATTCAAGGTTAGTTCCAATATGCCCCAAGCTAACAATACAATGCTAAGAAAGAACTACAAAGCCAACCTACTAACTAACGGAATCCTCACACACGTCCTATGGTTTCTACAATTTTTACCCAGAGAAACCATCCATTGCTCTGATACCATCATGTCACGTCCCCCGAACCCGATTAGAGAATAAACCGGATCCGGGGAGTGAAATTTAGGGCTAATTAAAATTTTTGCCCTTTAGGCCCAAGGATCGTAAGTCCGCTGTGAGGATATTATATTTCAAACCTCAAGTAATATAAAATTGCGGAATTCATACAATTCGAGGCATATCTAAGTACCAAACAATAGATAATAATTCTCAATTAAATTTAAAGTTGCAAGCAATAATTAAAGCTAAAGTGGAAATTAATTTAATTACTATGGCCATCCCATAAACTAAGGCCATAAAACAACATGATGTCAATGAAAGAAAAGTTCAACGAAGAATAAAAAATGAATTAAATAAAATCTAATGTTTGTCCCAAAGTGATTCTCTCATGTGCCTGGTATTGATGACGCTACTCTACGTCATCGGCACTCCACTCCCGTGCCTCCTCTGCTGGTTGGAGATCCTCTGGGATCTCCTCACCGGCCTGCTCCTCATAGTAATATTCACCTGAGGAGTCTGCACACCAAGGAACCGAGTCAACGACATGTTGAGCAATAGATAAGCAAGATATAATTAAAACATAACATGCATCAAATATAAGAGTAATGACAAGTACAAGATCGTAGGAATACAAGGAACAATACTAGGCATGTAGCATGAGTAAATATCATCAGAATCATAGACAGGAATCCTAACAATACTAACAATCACCACTACCAATGTAATGCAATGCACAAGAGGGAGACTCCGTGGATGTCCAAGCCACCTCACGGGGTACCAGTAACAATCCTACCCGGACTACTGATACCAAAGTCCGGCTCCAGGGGGATCCAAGCTCCCGGTCCTGGGAATAGTAGCACGGTCCAAGCCCGCTCCCAACTATTCAACGCCATGGACGCCGTCCAAAGCCGACTGCCCACCCCGATGTCCGAGTAACCGGCCCATCAATAAACCCCCAAACTGCAGCTGGCCATGATATACAATAATAATAAAAATAAAAATAAAGTGGTGTTGACACACGGGGAAAACCAAGACAAGCAAGTCTGGCTAACTCAATATACAAGACATGTTCATAGGGATTATCTCCTTCAAGTCAATACAAGACAAACCCAACCACGTGATAATCCCTTCAGTCTAGCCAGTCATGTTCATCAATTACATAACACGGGGTCCTAAGGTACACTCTAAGTCAGGTCCAAGTTCTAATTCTACAAAGGATTATGTTTCATAATTAATTAGGTGTTTTATGCCAAGAGAGTGTACAAGGTTACAAAATCAACGGATACGATTAACAAATCAAGGAGAGATTACAATCCAATCCTAGGCAAGTGTTGTCATCCATGTACCATATGTGTTTTAACGGAGTGCGTGGGGAATTCGAACAATCAATGCTTATAAAGAATTTCCTTGGTGTACAATCATGTTGAACATCGATTGATTCAATTCCATACGCATTCGATTAACTATACACAATACACGAATACCTAGACAACCCATCGAAGCACACCAAGCCACGTGCTACGATTTCAAAACCACATTAATGGTCACGTGAGAGTGGTTTTATGGTTTCCAATGTCTAAGGCCCAAACCTAGGCTAACAATCTCGTTACTAACAAGAAAGTGGTCTAATAATTAATCTCCTTAACTACTTCCCTACCTGATCCCCAATCATCATGAGACATGTATCATTGGATTCTACGCTCCAAGAGCTTTCCAACGGTATATGGCTCGTGAAATTCCGACGAATGGTTCAGAAGTTATGGTCCATAGAAGTTTAACCCTTTATATATATAATATATATATATAAAGTGCGATATATAAAGTGCGACGGACCATCCATCGGTCCGATTCATCGGATGGATAAACAACCCATTTTAATTGTTCAGTGGCCATTGAACGTTCTGGACGTCCAATGGCCACTGAACGTTCTGACGTCCAGCGACTGTTTTTTTTTTTTTTTTTTTTTTTCTTCTTCTTCTTTTCTTTTCTGTCAAATAAGAACCCCATTTTTTTACAATTTTTTATCCAATCCATTCTAAAAATTCACCTGCACAAAACTGAGCCACCGTGCTCCCCCAATAATCCATTCCATCCATCATTTAACATTAAAATTAACAATTAAATTAAATAAACCCAATTAATAACAAACAGGCTTGGAATTAGGGAAAACTAACAAGAACACACATCCAATCAATAGAAGACATACATACATGCTTAATTATAAAATGCAGATCTACTTGCCTCAACCGGAAGAAATATCAGAAATGGGTGACTTTCGAGGAGAAGCCTTTCTACCCCCAAATCACAAATCTAACCCGACAGAACGAAACCTAACATACCAGGAACAACAATGGAAAGAAAATAATTCAGATCTAACCTAAATCTAACCAAAAAGGGAGATTAAAGAAAATATGAAAGGAGAGGAAGCTTACCGGAAGTTGTACCGGAAGAAAGAGGGGAGGAAGAGATTGAGATCTACCGGATCAGATCTTCGAAAGGAGCTTTCTTGGATGGAGTTCTGGCTTGAGGAAGAAAGAAGAAGAAACTGGGCTGCTGTCTATTCTTCGTTGCAGAGAATAGAATAAGAGATTAGGGTTAATCTCTTGTTTAAGAAGAAAGGGAGGGGGAAAAGACTAAGTTTACCCTTAAGTGGGTCCGGGTAAAGAATGGGCCACTTGAAGGTTTTCTGATCATCGGATCGCGACGAGTCCAGAGGCAAAACTGATCTATTCGACGAGATCTTTCCAACGAACCCAAAAATCACGGCGTTTGGAATATTTCGAAAAACACTCAATTTTTCCTAAATTTGCAAACTACCCCCCTACTAGGGTCAAACGAACTCGGAATCGCACGAAACTTCGCAGGCACTATTCTAATGTTAAAAGAAACTCGCTGACCATCTAAACCCACTTAAATATCTAATAAAACAATAATTATAATAATATGAAAATAAATGGGTCAACGGGCCTGCTATTGGGCCCAACTGACCCAGTAAGGTCGCGGACCTTACAACACTAATTACCTAATTTAATACCTAATTTTTTGAAGGGCCTCTTTATTTGCATGTAATTAAGTTCCAAGGAATTATGGTAAAATGAGTTCCATAAAAAAGAAAATATCAGAGGCAAGGGGTAAAAGAAATAACGTGATGTTGGAAAATTAATTAGGGCAATCACACGCACAATCAATCAACTACAAGGTCATAAGATATTTACGTGCCTACATCAACCGGGCTATGAGCGTTCCTCTCGATTTCACTATGCAGGAAATCGGTCAACTCGTTACAAGGATTCCAAACCCTCTAACACTTAGGGCACGTTTGTGTAAAGGCAACTTTCATGAAAATATGAAATTGCCACATTAGCAAATTCTATGGTTTTTAAATTCCTCAGAAAAGGTTTTTTGAGGAAGTTATAAATTCATGTTTGGTGCAAAAAAAATTTCCTCGATAACTTAGTGCTAATGTTGTTTGGTGCAGTTGCGAATTTCTTTAGTGAAAACTATTGGGTGGGTGGGTTGGCATGTGTGTGGGGTGGGTGGGGTTGGGAGGGGAGGGAGAAGAAAAAGAGTGGCTTGGTGGAGTGGGGGTGGGAGTGAGGAAATGAGGGGTCAATTTTCCATAGCATAGGAAGTCAATTTCCATACCTAGGAAAGAAAAGGCTGAGGTAGCGAAAAAGCAGATCCGCAGAAAACTGCAGCACCAAACACTTGAAAAAAGAGTTTTCTACATAAAACCACATCCTTCTCCGCTGAAATGGGCTACACAAATGTGCCCTTAGGCTACTCTCTCCCCCAGTAGGTCTCAATCTTGCTCTCACAACCTCTCCCCTTACAATGCTCTCTATTACCCTTGCTTGCTTGCTTTCTTTCTTACAAAGAATAACATAACCTCATAGAGTATTTATAAAAAACTAACCCTAATAGAGTTGGACCCCAAGTAAATTAATCAACAAGGCCTAATGGACCTTTTGAGCTAAATCCAACAACCTCCACCTTGGTGAAAAATGTATGACTTTTTGAAGAATTGTTGTCCTGTGTTTATAACACCTGTACCTTGTAGGAAAGCCTTCCCACCATATCTTCACCTCATTGGAGATGAGGTGACATAATAGCAATGAGTCACAGTGTAGGAAGCCTCTATAAGTGTATGTATTCTGCCTCTGTATTAGATAATACTGTTGTAGACTGTAGCACCGATCTCCAGCTTATCGGTCCGCTACATTCCAAAGCTCTTTTCCTGAATTCGTCATGTACCCACAACTTTCTGTATCTCTCTGATACCATTTGTTACGCCCTACCCTACATATATGCATAATATTGTCCACTTTAGCCAACAAGCCTCACAATTTTATTTATAGTAGGCCTTAACCTACAAAAAGGACTCATGCAAGGTAAGGGTGCAATCTCTACATATAATCCCGATCATTTTTCTCTATAGTCGATGTAGGACTCAAGGGCATCACAATCCACCCCCTTAGGGCTGCACATCCGTGTGCAATAGCTTGTCAATCTCTATAGCCTGCCAGCCCTCTTGGCCCACCCACATGGAAACTCGCCCATTTACACCAGACCACGGCAGGGACCCACACTCGAACTAGTTGAGAGTCAGCTCTGATACCAATTATTGAGAAATTAATTAAGGCAATCACACGCACAATCAATCAACTACAAACACACAAGAGATTTACATGGTTCGCCAATTGCCTATGTCCACGGAGTTCTGAGCGTTCCGCTCAATTTCACTATGCAGGAAATTGGGCAACTCGTTATAAGGATCTCAAATCCTCTACCCCGCCCCCAATAGGTCTCAATCTTGCTCTCACGGCATTTCCCTTAACAATGCTCTCTCTTACCCATGCTTGCTTTCTTTCTTACAAAGAATAACATAACCTTAGAAAATATTTATAAAAAACTAGCCCTAATAGAGTTGGGCCCCAAGTAAATTACTCAACAAGGCCTAATGGACTTTTTGAGCTAAATACAACAGGTGAGACATAGATGAGCCCCTCACTTTTCTAGGAGTTGATATACCAGGATAATGGCTGGCACTGGGTATACATCTTTTGCATCACCTTAATTCATTTTCCGTTAGAAGGGAAATTATTTGTCACCTTTATTTATTAGATTTAGCCACTTCCAAAAAAAATTCTGAGAATCCTTAGGAATTAAATTTCATTCAAACCAACAGGCCCAAGAACTGTCACATTTCTACACCCTCTAAACTTTAAGGTTCTACAGTGGAGGGTTACTGAAATAATTGGCCTAGACCTAATCCATTGGGAACATTTTTCATCTTTCTCTTGTTGGTTGTATAACTAAATGACTCACACATTGATTCTTTTTTCTTTTCTTTTTTTTCCGGTAAGAAGAGACATTGATCTGAAAAGCCTAACTTTTAAATAGATTGTTAATTTTTAAAATGCTATTTAACTATACTTTGGTTTAATCAAATACTGCAACCTGGACTAATAAATCAACCTCTACCCCCAACTGTAATTGAGTTTATAGGATGGTATTCCTATTAGTGGATAAAACTGACAAATGACCATTAACTGTTCTTATGATGGAAATTATAATCAGGGAAGATGGGAAACAATACCAAGCCGTTACCCTAATGATTCAAATCCTACGAAAAAGCCAGTGTCCCTGCATCTACACCTTCAATCCATTTCATATCAACGGCCACTCACCTCTTCAATAATCCTTTGCTAGAGCTAATTTGAACAGAAATTTTTATGTATTCTATCCAAACAAATGCCCAGTGAGTGTATGTTTGACTCAGAATATATACTATTTAGTACATCTAAAAAAAAATTGTTTCAGAACTTGTAATTAAGTGTCAAGTCAGGCTTTTCCAAAACAGGAAAAAAAAAAAAAAAAAACTGTCAAGTCAGGCTAGATCAAAGTTCAGATCTAAGCCCAACTAAGTCAAGCACATGGCCCAAGCCCAAAAGCTACAAGGAAGAAGGCCTCACAAACATGACTTACCATACATGTTTACTTGCACACAAGCATATGGGGGTGATTGATTTCCTTTTAATTTTGGATGAGGATTAGGGCTCTTATATAGTAGTTTCTTTATTTTATTTCCTTCTTAAACTAATTAGGATTTTGTTCTCTATCTAGATTTATTGGGATTTTATTTCGTATTAGACTTTCGTCTTTCACACACACACATGGAGGGACTTCTACCAACTCATTGAGGGACTGTGGTGAATGAGATACTCTTATTTTTTGAGTTTTGGGGACTCTTCTTAATGCTTTAACCGTGCAAGGATTCATAGCCTTTGTATCACTGATCTCATGAGATCAAATCTCATATGTTAATCTGCACTTTATTCCTCTTGAAGCCTACTGAAAGAAGACAGCAAGAAGGCATTCACATCACAGTCTACTGCATTTTTGTGTTGATCTTATATTCTTTCAAGAGTAGCAGTTGTTGCAACATCATTGCCACACATATTATTTTGGTTGGTAAGCGTTTTGGTACTTGTTCTTGAGACACCTATAATCTCCTCAAGGTCAGCCGTCTGAAACTCCATCTTGTAACTTACTTTTCAATAGTGGATACTGCCACACTGGGTAGTGTAACTTGAATATAGCCCAGTATCTTTCCTATTCTACTCGACGTTAGCAGCATTTTTTTCTATGGCATATGTGTATTGTTTATGCAAAAGAGTTTTGTGGCCAGTAATCCACCTTGTGGAAGCACTTTTGATATTTATTTGGTTAAGCCAAATCCATTTAAAAATCGGATAAGCAGCTGGTTGGAGGACTGATCTGATTGATTGGAGATTGACCCATCTCATCCTGCGCCAGTGATATAGAAGATTAAATTGTATTTGATACTGGTTCTAGCCTTCCGCAATATAGAACTTGAAAGGACTTGGAAGGTGACCCATTAAACTGGCTTCAATGGTTGTTATCTAAGCCAAAGGGTGGCTGGCCACTGGTGAGTGTTATATGGAGGACACCAAATACATAGAGTTTTCTGAATCTATTTGACCATAGATTCAACTGGATTGGATTATGAATAGAATGAGTAGTTGTTCCCAAACGGTCAAAGTCCGGTGGCTATGACCTTTAGTTCACACAAATGGTCTAGTCTAACTCAGTCTAACTAACACCCAAAGTCACAGTGGAAGAACTGAGTCAAGTTTAAACAATAAAATGCACACAAGAACTGAGGACTCATCTCCACTCAAATCCACGATAAGGAATAGTTGAGGGGAGTAATATAGACTTCTTTCTGCTTTTTTTTTTTTAGCTTAATTCCAACGTGAGAATAAACGATTGAAACACCACAACAACTACGTCCACAACAATCATGATGCGTCCGAAGATAACAAAATTAGTTTGGAAATGCAGAGATCCCTTTGAACTACCACCAGAACAAATTTGACACGACGAACGCTTTATGGGGAGATCGATACTCCTATAAAAAATGCTCTCACCTTACTATGAGAGATAAGGTGGGGCCCTCACATTCATATCCAATGTCAACAACTTAAATGTGAAGGCCCCCCACTCCTATCTATCATATAAGGTGAGAGATATCTCTCGACTTTAAGACCCTACAAATAAAATAGTTTGTAAGGACACTTTTTAGATCCGCCCGCTTCCCATTGTAGTCATGCTTTTAGTTGGAAATCACACAATGGGAAGGTTATCCCCTATTTATATGCATACAAGGATAAGCCCTGAGATGACATTGCCCACAGTGTGACAACCCCACTTGATCCCACTTGATCCAGGCCCACCTTCACATAAACTACCTCCATAAGTTGCCACTTTACACCAGACCCAGTTTGATAACCATATAGATAATTGTTCTCATGGCTAGATCTTATAGCCAAGTTTTTTGGACCATTTATATTTCTAATCATCATAAATTTTTGGGATCTGAGATTTTGGGTCTTCTATCCAGTTAAATACTTTCCAAACTCCATTCCTTCCTCTCAGGTGGCGCCATTGGACTGTCTCCCATCATTTACATGGGCGACATCCTGCACCAGATCATTGCTCTCTATATATACATACATCTATGTGTGTGTCACTGGTAGTGAAATTTTTTTCAAGACTTTCTTGCTTAGGAATAGTCCATGATTGTGGGGTCCACTTACCGGTCTCTAGTCTCTATAACACACAGGTAGGTGAAAAGTGATGGTTGTTGATGCAGCGGAAGCACGGATCTAAATGAGATGACTGCTACAAACGCGATAAGGATTATGTTGGCTTGAATCAAGCACTAGCTGTGGAGATCTGTGACTGTCTACGAGAGATCTGTTACATGTGATTCACTCTTCAAGATCCAAGGGCAAAGATGGACACCCTGCATGTAGAAGATGATGAGGAAAAATAGTAGATGTAGTGAAAGATGTTGAAAGTTATTCCAATTGATATCTCTCATGTCTATATATAGTCTTTTGGGACATAAGTGATAAGATCGCTATTCAAATTCGAATTGAGAGATGACAAGGATAATAGGTTGGATCCAACTCTCTCAATTTGAATTTGAATGGAGATATGATAATGATAGAGAGCTGGATAAAACTCAAATTATTCTTATCGATATCACCATGAGATTCCTTGTGAGGGGTGTCTCTTTGTGAGTGGGGTCCACCCACATGTAAGCACAACTAGTGGGCCCCATCACAAATGCCAACATCTCCCACTCGCACCAAACAAGTTTCATCCCATTAGATCACTAATTTCCATCATCAAATTCCACAAAGTAAAAATGGACCTGAAGAGTGGGACCTCCACGATGCCTATTCACGGAGAGAATGTAAACTAAGTCACAATCTGACTAGAATACACTAACTCACCAACACGCCAGTCTGCCCTAGACACTTGCATGACCACACCGGATTGGATATTGACTCATACCCTTGAGCCATGTTCAACCCACATATGTGCTTATTCAACTTATCAAGTAAAAAAAAAAAAATATTTACAAACATTTCATTTTATAAAGTAAGATATTTATACATATATATATATAATTTAAAAAATTATTTGTCTTAAAATTTTCAAAATACTCGAGTGGCCCGAGCTGATAAGTATCGTAAGCACGTATAAACTAGAGTGTGATGTCAAGTTGTCTTCCTATGGACTTACGAGGGTCAGAATCAACCAAGCAGCTTTCCTAATACGGCGGCTTGTAGGCTCCTATGTTGCTCTGGCACAACCATAGCTAAAGTAGCAATACCGATCTCATCTTTCCAACGTAGAGGTTGGTATAAGGGCACAAGAACCTCAAGAATTGGTTCACACAATAACTAACTCCAAGCTCAAGAGTCACCTACGGAACTAATTCTCGCACAACAAACAGGATTCTAGAGTATTATCCCGTTGCTCGTAGGTAGGTCCTTAAACACGCATGTCTGTAGACACGCGTTGTAGTGTGAAAATGCATTAGCTCAACAATTGAGCTCATGCGAACACTGCACCCGATTCACTACTGCACAAGCAGATCATTACAAACACAACCACGCTTGGTTTCTAAAACAGGCTATTGGACTTACTAGGATGTGATTTGTCCGACGACTAAAACTAAGTCTCATTTAGTCTTGTGTTCCACATCACTCCCAATGCACACAATACTGAGTTGGCATTCCATACATCTGTACACACCAATAAGATTCATATTGGCCTAATCAGTATATCATACAAATGCATGCACCTCATCCTATCAGTCACTAAGACATCAAGGGCGGTCTTTATTCGTGCGAGTAGATGACCTCACCTGTTTGGTGCCACGTGTGCATACAACATGCACGCCTATTGTGTATGTTGCTAATGTAAAGTATATGCATATGTAGGAATGAAAGGAATATAACACAAATAACCATAAACAATGGGAAAAAAACTTTTATTAAAATAAGTCCAATACACTCCCACTAAATAAAAGGATTACATATATTGCATTCTCATACGCTTAACATGAATAACAAATAGTTCTCGCCCCAAGGGTTTGGTCATCGGGTCAGCAATTATTTCCAAAGATGGTACATGAGATATTGCTATCTCTTTTGCTTCTACTTGTTCACGGATAAAATGCCACTTTCGTTTGATATGTTTTGCTCTCTGATGAAGGGGGTCTTTTGCTAAGCATATAGCAATTGTACTATTTGTTCTCAATGGAATGGTATCACGGGTAATGGATACTAGTCCCAAATCCAACAGAAAACAACGAATCCATACGGCCTCCATGGCCACCAGTGCACAAGCAACATATTCAGCATCCGTAGTCAACATGACCATACACTCCTGCTTCTTACTAGACCATGAAATGGCTCCCCCGCCCAGTAAAAACACATATGCCAATGTGGATTTGCCGTCGTCGGGATCATCCGAAAAGGATGAGTCACTGTATGCTAATAAACTTAAGCCACCACCGTGATAGCAAAGCATCACATCCTTTGTGCCCTTTAAATATCGGAAGATTCGTTTGACAGCATTCCAGTTAGCAATACCCGGGTTACATTGAAATCGACAAACCAACCTAACCGCATAGCAAATATCGGGGCGTGTGCACAACATCGCATACATTAAACTCCCTACAACGCTGGCATATAGGGTATATAAGCCATGCTTTTTGTTTCAACATCGATTTGAAGACATTGCATTACACTTAATTTGCAACCCTCACCATCGGTAAAAATATTAGATAAAATGACTAATTTACATGCATGTGAAACACATGTATATGTGTGAAATACAGCATATTCATCAGACATGTGAATGCATTTGATCATATGAGTGTACGGGCGGTGCCTATGGCTATACATTCTTAAATAGACATGTATGAGAATATATTATAATTTAGTCATGATGGATTTAAAAATGTCTATTTTGTCTTACCAATGACTCATCCAATCACTCACAGTGTGGAATCCATGAGAAAACCTACGCCTACGCGTGGTCGGCTTATTTGATCAATCTCTATTTTCCATCTCTACATGGGAAAGCCTGAGATAATTGAATTGGATATCTGCACTAGTTGTGGAGATAAATATGCATGGGACGATACTATTCAATGGATAATTTATTATTATTTTTGTGTGGATATGTATAGCTTTCCTTTTTGTGAATCTGTACACGTTTTCCCATCCAACTCATGTTTTCAAACCTTCCCCACATGTAGTCATCTTGGATTACTACTTACTGCAAAATACTGCCTATATGACATAATTTAATCAACTGGTGAGTTGGGTAGACCGAACAGGTCTTTGATGTTTGTTCCAATGGCAATGAAATTTTAAATGGCCTCTGTTTGTAGTTGAAGGTGAATCTTGAATGGGGCTACTTAAAATGCCAACAAAAAGAAGACCTTTCAAGCCCTTAAAATTCTCTTGATTATCATGCACTTAGTTGGACCCAATAGCTGCGGGAGCGAAACCCAGCCATGAGAAAACCACCTGAATATACATGAAGAGATCACCAATACAGTCCAAGGAGAGAAATCATGATCAAACACTAAGAAATGAGATACCCCGGTCAACTAGGCTATCCCTACGTCAAGTTCTGGTACACAAAGTGTAATACACTTTCTAAAAAATTTGCCCCTTTCAAAAGCATATCAATTAGAGAGTTCTGCACCTCACTTTCTATAACCAAGTTACAGTTCGTATGAAATTTACAAATTGGGTCGAGCTGTATGAATTAGTTGCATTTGGGTTAGGTTGGTTCAGATTCTCTGGCATTCACATGGTGTTGTACTTGGTTGAGTAAATGCCCGATCTGACCCAACGTACTGACCTGTGCTGAAAACTATAATTTTTTAATAGGCCCACAGGCCCAGCATAACAAGTCTTCCCGAGTGGTTTAAAATCCAAGTCTGGCTAGCTTGTTTGGATTACTACCTACACAAAGGGTGTAGCCGAGCCAAAACGACCTTCGCCCAGATGGTTCATACTTGAATATTTGAACCTATCCATATGTTCTCTAGATCTTAATTTTTTAAGAGAGAAACCAGTCTCCAATCTCATTACCTATCAACATGCACTCTTAAGAATGGTATGAAGCAGAGTCCCACTTGTCAAGATATGGGTCAACCCAGTGGGTTCGATGAACCCGACAGGTCTGATAAATGGGATCCTTTTAAAATACAGACCTGTTGGATCGACAGTATGGGTTGACCCATATCTTGACACCACTTACCTCAGTGGTTAATATGAAAGTTTTAAATAATCTTGTAGTAACTTATTCTCAATGTAGAATGAGAGGAAATGAGCTCGAGCCTATTTACGGTGAAATGGATGGTAATATACTAAGATCAAAAAAGCAAAGGCGGACCTAACCAGGGCTGGCATTCTTTGTTCAAAACTTATTCATTGTACCTTCGGTGACATTCTACCTTTACTTTCATGCTCATATCCGTTGAAATGAACAATAAAAGTATATATTTTTATATTTTCTTCCAGTAAGGGAAGATTTATCAAAAAGATCTTAAACTATCTGTCCTGTTTTCAAAAAGGAGTATATGTACTGAATGCTTATTTCAAAACAGTATGTTGTTAGGATTATTAAGAAGAAGTTAGGTAGGTGGAAAAGATTAGCTGAATATAATCATTCTAATCTATCTTGTAGTAACTTAATCTTACGATTGTAGAGAATTGAGGAGGAATTACATCTCTTTATTGGAGATCTATCACGCTTGATGAAATTTTGTGGTATGAATAAAGAAGATCAATGTAAGGCCACTTTCTCTTTTAGGGGGAAATTGCATAGATATACTGATTTCAATACACATTATTATGTATTTTCAATCTTTGCTGCTCATATTGGAAATTTAATTCGCCATCCTATGTGTCTATTTCCTTATCATTTAGATAATTTTTTAAATCGATAGTTTTACCCATTGTAGATCAATGAGATACAAAAATGTTATTGATTTTATTTTAATTATTATTATTGAAAAAAAATGTCAGAAAAAACCCGAGGAAAGAAAGAATATTTTAAGGAATATTTGATGGAGATTGGAGAAGAGATTTTTTAATTATCATTCTAATCTATCTACAATTACTCTAAATCTTACGATCCAAGAGAGAAAGAGGAGAAATTAAATCTTTTTCTTTTTTCTTTTTTCTTTTTTTTGAGTTTTAAATAATAAAGTCTTAAATTGTAACTTACAAGTTACATGCATAATAAAGGACCAGTAGTCACCTTGAAATTGCAGAAAAAATCACTACCGAAAGAATAATTGGTGATTTCAACTCAATGAAAGAACATTGAGTACAACTTCAATAATTTGGCTATTACATATTTTATTATTAAATTTTATAATTTTATTAAATATTTTTTTCTTTGGCCACCCCCACTAAACAAAATTTCTAGTTTCGCCTCTGATTGTAAGTATTCACAAAGTTTGGTTTTTAACTCATTTCCCCTCTTCTATCTTCCTCTCCCAACCCACCAGCACCCTTGAAGAATCAATTTCATGAGACGCTTTGTAATCCTCTTTTAAGAGCACGTTTAGAAAACAGAGAGGAATCTTCTATTTAGAGGATTCTCTCTATCTCCCTAGAATCAACACATCCTCATATAGCATTTCCAATGAGAATTCTATGTTTGATATTGAGAGAGGATTCCTATCATTTGTAAGATGTATGATCCAATGGTTGTAAGCTTTTTTAAAAATTTCTCAAAATCCATGAAAAATCAAGACCTCAACTTTCTCCTCAAAGATGTTCTTGGCCATTTAGAGAATTTGAACGGTTCGGATCGTGCAAAGGGAGCCCACAGGAATAAAAAAAATATTTTTTACAATCTGAAATTTTCTGAAAATATCTCAAGATATAGCATGGATCAACGGCTAAAATTTGATCTAGTATTTGTGCTTGACCAGTCAGAAATAAATCACGGTTCAGATCATGGTTTTGGGGCCCACAAGAACCAAAAAATGGAAAACAATGGACTGTTTTTATCCCCTTTTTATACAATATATGTGAAATAAATGACCACTGGTTTTTGGCCTATTTCTCATTATCTATGATGAATCAACAGCTGAAATTTGATATAGTAGTTGTGCTTGACTTTCCGAAAATAATTCACAGTTCAGATCAAGGTTTTGGGGCACACAGGAACCAAAAAATGGAAAATAACGAACTATTTTTTTCTTCCCGTTTTTATACAGTATATGTGGAATAAACGTCCATTGGTTTTTGTCCTATTTCTCATGATTTATGATGAATCAACGGCTGATTTTTTTTTGTTATATAGCTGTTTTAGAGGGTTTCAACATGATTAACGGTTTGAATTTCAATTGTGGGATCAAAAAGGTAGGTTTTCAAAGCAAAATCCTCTAACTTTCTTCATCCCGTTTTTTCACTGTAGCATGCATTGTAGCGCCGCCTTTCCTTGCAATGAAGGATTTACGGCATCCAAAGTGGGGAGGTCTAATGTGAGAAATAATCAGAAGTATGCATTTTCAATGTCTTTCCTCTCAAAATCTACTGTGAACCAAACATTAGAAACCCACGCATGCAAGGAAAAGGTTCGAGGATTCCCCAGCGCGGACTGTTGCCAAATGTGCCCTAAAAGTCATGATTCTCATCCTCTTTAAAAATTAGCCTTGTCCTTTTATGTGCGAGTGTGCATGCACGTGTGGATGCAAGTGCGAATGTTCGGACATGCATGTGGAATCCTCCGACATGCATGTGGAATCCTCCCTCTAGCCCATTTTTTTAGTGCTCTTTTTAAAGTCTCCATCTCGAGACTGACTGTTCAACAATCCGATTGGTTCAAGAAAATTGTCCACTTGAATTAGCATCAATCCAAGTTTTATATTATTCTAGACATCATTCACCGTTGGGTTTCATTACAAAATTGCACAATGCACAGCATATAGCTATTATACTTTGAACTTTATTTGAAGACCTAAAATTAAGGATCCGCGGCATGAGATCTTTCATCCGTCTATTATCTCATAGTCCTCTCTAGGTTCAATCTTTTCAATTATCATTCATCCAAGTGGACCAACTAAAAGGGGCTATAATATCAAATGAATTGCCATTTTCCTGACACTAAATATGCATTTAATCTTGCAAGGAATGGTGGGGATCTGATCCACATCATGTGTTACATGTGTGCATAGATAAAATGTGACCACCTTCCTTCTGTTTTATGTGGTCAATCCCATCCATTCATCAGGTTAGACATACTTGACCAATATACTACAATGTAGTTTCAACATTCAACCAGGCAAGTTGCTTACATGCCTCTCTTCATTATTCAAGTATTTTCATCTTTCAAATGAAAAAATTAGTAGATAATCAGCTCTTCTTTCCCCACTATCACTGGGGTTTGAACTTTATTTTAATCTCTTCAAAGTCAAAACAACTCAAAAACAAGTGCCTTTTTTTGAACATGATCTGATAAAAAAAAATTCAGTTGAGAACTCCAATAGCTTGCTTGGACGCTAATTAAATAACAAATGAATAGGCGAAAAACGAGGAAAAATTTAGAGGTTGACGATCCCCAGATATTGTTGGGATCTTTTTGGTCATATCCTCATGTGTTTTCACATTTTAGTGTCTATGATAGAGTAAAAACTTGTTGGGATAATATTGCGTTTAAGTTAACACATGTAGCTTACAATGGTGAGTGTAGATAGAGTTACGACATTATTTTCATTCGCTTGAGCGAGTTGCAACAAGAGTTGAAGAGAATTCCTAAAAGAGAAAGGTGAGTTCCTCGACTTGTGAGTGATATTATATAAGAGATCTTATGTACGTTTTTTTTTTCCCTACACTAGAACAGTTTATAGAGGATACTAAAGCATATGCATATGAGAAGGTGATTCCAGGGAATTTGCATAATAGAGACTAGCACAAGAACTCTTATTGAGCACGAGCCTATCCATACAATTCAAACCAAATACAATTGAACAACAATAAATTTCTTGAAAGAAAATCAAAGAAGAATATCTCTGATTGTACTTCTTTTCGCAATTAAGAAAGGTAGAAAAGAAAGAAAATAGGAGAAATGAAGTAAAAAAAATAGAAAAATATATAGAAATGAGAATAAGAGATGTTAGTAGAAAGGCACTTTTACATAAACTAAAAAGGAAAAATGGGGATGTTACAAGAGACATGGGTAGTTACGTGGGTTGTGAGAAATGAATAGTTATGTGAGATGATGATTCGTGTTGCATGGGGCAAGAAGTGGGTAATTACAAGAGATAAGGGAGGAGGAAATAACTGACGGTCAAAATCAGAAGATAATGTCAAAATTAGATTAGAAACCTCTTAGCTTAATATAGTATAATTTGATTGGTAGCGTAACTTTGTGTTTGCTTCTTTTATTCTCTGTCCACCTCCATCAGCTTTCACAAACAAAAGCTCTAATTTTTAAATAAACTCTGAAATTAGAAAAATAAAATTAGACATTTACCAAATACTTTAATATCTAAATAAGCTCTAAATCACAAAACACGAGCCTACGTTTAGAGTTACTAAATGCTCCCTTGAAAAGAATTCCTCCAATTGTCTCCAAATAAATGGGATAAGAGTCAGAGATGGTGATAAAGAAAATCACGACAATTGGGATAAATGGGCATATATATGAGTACGGTTTACAGTAGAAGTAGACTTTGACCAAATGTCAATTGAAGATAAAACGGTCCATTCCCGGGAATTTTGATCACACTTGGGGGCAAACCAAAATTGAGGCCCTTTTTACAGCCTTACATATGTTTCCACCATTGAATTAGGGAAAAACTCTATTTTAATTTGTTTTCACTTTCCTATTTTTATAACAAGTTCATCATTCCACATACCGACAGATTTTTATCCATTTATTGAACTGCAGCGTCACAAGTTTAGGACTTTAAGTTTATTTCACAAGTTTATTGAACTTATAGATTTCAAATTAGACTTTAAGTTTTTGGCTCATTTTCCATCCTATTATCTTAATCCTATCATCCAAGGCCCATAAATTTATTCTATATTCAGATGCCGGGGTGTGTGCAGTTGATCCTAAAGTGCAACCCATTCACGTCTATCCGGGGGGGGGGGGGGTTTGTAGTATAAGGGGTGGTATGTTTTTTTGTGCACTCCGGGGGTTTCACATCCATCTTGGATCAAGGTTTTTTTTTTTTCTTATATATATATATATATATATATATAAGCTGTTAAATTTGTACGTACACCACATATATCTAAAGGTTAGAGGGATGAGATAGACCCCAGATTTGATATACAAGCCTATCACGACTAGTTCTTCCTAACCCCTTTGGACCTATGATCAATGGGGCCCCAAGCCGGCCCCATCCAGCAACCTCTCACGGAGATTCTGTATGAGGTAAGTGTACTAGAATCTAAGAAAGTTAACCCTACACATCCAACGTGGTGTATTTATAGGCAAAATCTTAGGTACCGTTCAAACATGCCCTAATATGGGCCAGCCCAAGGGTTTATCTGGGCCTACTTGTATATGAAATTATGAACTACTGGTTTAATGCAGCCTGCACAATGACACTAACACAACTTTAAGTGGATATCATAGATGTATAAATTATAATTATGAATCAAGTGTCACGCCATTACTTTGTATAAGTCCTTTCACAATCTATTATTCATTCTCCATAGAGTCTCCACGGCAATTATATATATATGGTGGTTTGGTAACTTCCCAAGATAGTTGTTAAGGCTGAGTTTTACCGTTAATTTTGATTAAATTCACCCAAGATAAAAATGTATTCACCGTTATTCTTGTTTTTTTTTTTTTTTTTTGTAACAGAGGGTTCACAACCCTTTGGACTGACCTTCGGTTCCTGAAGAGAGGGGAATCAGAGGTCGATACCAATACCTAGTCCTTAGTTTCTACTAGTAGCTTATATATCCCCTCTAGTACTAGTTCATTCACCTTTGAATATACTTCCACTAGAATTGAAACCTTACAAACATATTTTCACTTTTATTTAGGGTGCATTTGTTTTGATTGGATTAATTAATTACTAGGACTCTTAGCAATGTCTTTCAATCAAAGGTCTAAAAGTAAAGGACTAAACGAAGAATATAAGATGAGAGAATTCTCTAGATAACCCATACTTCTCCCTTTAGCGCCTTCATGATTGTGGCGTACATTTAATTAATCCAATCAATTCACACACACTAATCTCACTTGAATTGTCAGTATTTCCTACTTTCACATTGCTCCAGACATTTTTAACAGTTGAATTTTATTAGAACCTAATTGCATGGTGTGCAGCCATTAAAATTTTATTCCTTCAAACCAAAAGCTAGCTTGGATCATTTGATTGTCCTTGGATTTCATATTCCCTCATCTAAGTTCAAGTGCTTTTATGGTTGTGCCTCCTTTAATTGTCTTGCAGCTGAGGCTAACCAGAAAGAGTGTTTTTACTTGGAGAAAAAAGATTCTAGAGCACTATGCAGCAGCACATATCATTATGGAGTGGGCCATAAATCAATCTCCATCGATCTGATGGAAAATGATTGCTCACCCATAATCTACAAAGGTGCCACTTTCAGGTTAAATGAACAGAAATTCCGACACCAACATGGAAGAGGTTCTTTATCTCCACCAAAGCCAATGCTCACAAGTCATCTCTTTAGGCCTCGTTCTTTTATTAAAATTCCTGACAGGAATTCAGTCTGTCTGGGAATTCAGAAATTCATGTCAGGAATTCTGTGTTTCATTATCAGAATTCCTGAGCATTTGAAATTTCAGGCATTTGAAATCCCAAAGAACTCAGCATTGAAAAACCACTTTAACAAGAAGGATTTGAAAATCTCACTTGGCACAGGAATTCCGGAAAATGGACGACGGCATTCCGGGAGTTCAAGCAAGAATTTAGGCTATGAATGAAACAACGAATTTAGAATTTCAAAATTTGGCAGTATTTCAAATACTAGCATTTGAAATTTCTAAACAACCACTATGAATTCTAGTAAAATAACGGGGCCTTAGTTTGTTACAGTGCAACCTATCTTTAAGAAATCAATGCGAGTCACATGCAGCTTAACCCTAAGAAATTGATAAGAAATTGATATTATTTCCAGTTTCAAACGGATCCAGCATTAACTGGTATTGAAATCAGTGACAATATTAAATCAAACCCTTGAATGTTGGAGCTTTATAACATTGAGAACAAAGATTATAAATGATATTTTGTCCACTCCCTTGTCCTCAAATCTGACCAAACATCATGAATAGCTGGCTGAATGCTATATATGTATGTGAAACTGAAGAGTCTCAAGTGGGCCACACCCACACAGAATAAGATTCCCTTTTATGAAAAAGTGCACCCGGATTGTTAGGAGTACGCGCTCTTCAAACAAGACCCGTGAAGAAGAGAACGGTGGATGGATGGAACGGTTTTCGGTCTATCTGTCTTAACCGATATGTCAGGATTTGGTGGGCCTAAAGCCAGTACTGTAGTGTAGTGACTGATGGAAGAGAATCTCACAATAAAAAGGCCACAATAGATGATTTATGTGGGGCCCACCTAAGGATAGCACTGTGGACTTGAAGATGTGGGTGGGGCCCTTTTTATATATAAAAAAATCAGTCTCATCCAATCATCCAAATCCCATAATCTCTGAGGCTCACAAGTTCAATCCATTTGAACGTATGTGCAGTCAATCCAAAACGGTCCAATTCATTTCGATGCGTCCAAACTCGTATTGTAGGGTGGGGTTGGGTTTGGCCCACTCGGATGAATTTGAGTTCTAAATTATTATCTTATCAGTTTATATAAATTGAGAAGTCTATGCGAATAAGATTTATGCTGATTTGATGGAAATGCTTTGAAAGTCTTTATGGTATCAAAGCTCATGCCATGTTTGATTGCAAGATCATCACTGGGCACAGTAACCATTTCTATTAAAACCGCGACGCGTTAGTAGAGACAGCATAAATACTTTTTAATATGGACTCAAACCTAGATTCCAACCCAAATGTTGTTAAGGTTAACGGAATCGACTCAAAGATAATTTTCTCTTATGAGTAACAAGATGCAACACTTTCCATCCCAACCCTCAATAAGGCAGGACCCTCCCATGAATTTCACAGATAGGTCTATAATGTAGGCACTAATCCAATTCTTCCTCATTAATTTGTTGCTCGGAAGAGAATCTCTTCCGTTGATTGAACTCAGACTTCAATCAAGTATAAATCTTCAATTTGTATGCAAAGAACTCGATTATCTAGCCATGATATCGTTTTTATTTCAATAATTAAAATATTTTTTTATAATACTTTCATTAACTTGTTTAAATGAGAGGAAGAGTAAAAGAAAAGTACGGGGTCAAATCATGAATAAAAAAAAGTGAAGGGTTTAAAGTAAAATACAATAGAACACAAAAATTATACTTCTTCCAAGTCATTACACTAGGGAGTGTGAAAAAAAGTGAGGATAAGTCGGGCAAAGGGCAAAAAAATATGAAGAAAAGTGAGGAAAAGATGGAAAAAAAAAGTCACATCACTTTTTTAACTCTCTTTCTACTTCTTCAATCTAAATAATATGAAGTAAAACTTTATGTCACATTATGTATTTTTTCACTGATCTCCTTTTACTCTCCTCCTACTAAACAAACAAGCCTGGCCATGTTTGAATGACAAGCAAGTTGGGTGAAAAGCTTTCTATGGATTTATTTTAACTCCTGTTACCTACATTTTATAAAGGGAAATTTTCAAAAAATCCCTTAAGTTTTGGGTGATTTTCAAAAAAGGGTAAAAAAAATTCAATATTTTAAAAACATATGAAAGTTTGCCAGACTTTTTTCAATCAAGTCCAATCAGGCAATCCATACCCACTGCTAGTAATTTTGTATAAACAAAAACTCAAAAAGACAAAAGTGCTCCTAGTGAGTAGTAAGTAGGTAAAAAGGAAATTTTCAAAACAATCCTAAACTTCTTAGTTGGGCACTCTAATTATTAACCAAGTCAATAGTTAATTTCAGTTTTCACGTCATGATCAATCTAATATTTTGGCACTCTAATTATTAAGGTAAATTTCAGTGCAATCAATGCATTGTATTATATAAGTGACTTGGAACAAGCAAAAGTGATCTTATAGTTGGTCCAACATTTAGGAAAAGGAATGAAATAAAATGAATTTTTTTCATTTTGAAATTAAAAAAAAAAAAAACTGCCAACAGTGGATGGAGATCTCCCAACAGGACTGAATTGAAAGAAGTCTTAAAAACCTTCATACTTTTTTGAAAAATTCAATTCCTTGGTCCTATTTTGAAAATCACCTAAAAAGTTTTTGACTGTTTCGAAAATTTCATTTTTGCCTACTTACTACTCACTAAGGGCACTTGCACTTTTGTCCTTTGGAGTTTTTGTTTATACAAAGTTGCCAGCGGTGGGTATAAATTGCAGGATTTGACCTTATTGAAATAAATCTTGAAAATCTTTATACGTTTTTTTGAAATATTGAATTCTTTTGACCCTTTTTTGAAAATCACCCAAAAGTTAAGGGCTTTTTTGAAAATTTCCCTTTTATAAAATGTAGGAGAGATGATTTCTCCATAATAGGGTGAAGAAGAAATTATTTTCTCCATTGAAATTAACTGTTTTCTTATTTCAAATTAAAATTTAACCTTTCATAATTATATTTTAGTAAAGTATTTTCAATGATTTTCTCCTACACAAATGTCTCCTTTGAATTCAGATACCCTAGACAGGTCATTCTCCACAATGGGACTCTTTATCTTTAAATTCCTCATTGTTTCTCCATCTAAAGGGAATTATTCACTTGTCATTTTCTTTTCATCCAAAAAGACCTTAAATGCCCATAACAAACCAAGTGGCTTAACTTTTTCTTGGACTTTATATTTATTATTAGTATTTTTTTTTTTTTTTGTATCCCAGAGAGAGGGGACTCTCGGGTGAGGTGGAGGGCCTTCTGGTGAGGGAAGTAAACCTCTAGTGCGGGTGTGAGGCCTTTCCGGGTTCGAACTCATGACAGGCAGGTAAGAACGGGCGCCTTGCTGTAGTATAAATGAAACTATGTATAAAGATTTGTGAAAAACTAGAAAATAAAACTAAGTTTTACAAGTTTTTGCCTGAGCCATCTTGCTTTATTCGAGTTTAAACCAAGTCAACCAAGTTCTGATGAAGTCTTTCAACTATTTGAGGTTCTTGGCAAAAGCCTCTACAATTTGGTCATGCATTTGGACCGGGTCTCAAGTCTCAATGTGCCTATCAAGATTAACACAATAAAAAAAAAACTAAAATAGCAATCTTAAGATCAAGTCAAGTCTTGATGAGTTTTAAAATAGCTGGTCATGTGTCCATTTGGATTGTACATGTGAAAACATGAAAGGAAAATAAATATTTCTATCATCATGCAAGTGGAGCACGTATACTAGGAATCCTATTCATGTCATTATACCAACTGCATGCCCACAGACTATGGCCAAAAGAATCTAAGTTAACCCTTTTTCTTTAATTCCAAGCAAAGGTGTTTGGACCATTGATAAGAGAGACTCCATTGACGTGGGAGTGAACCCAGCACACATTGGGGAGAGGACCCAGGGATCAAATTTTAAACATTTGATTGAAAAGGAGACTCCCTGCAGAGTTGGTTGGTTAGAGATTGGTATCTTAGATAAAGATTAGTTTGGTTGTTAAAGATTTTAGTTAGTTTTAATTTTAAATAATTGTTAAAGATTATATATAAATAGAGCTCATTTCGTGAATCATTGGGAATATAAATGATCTTGAGATCAAGCCGGTACGATCCTACTTCGATAATTATCACATTAAAGCTTAATGAGGGAAGAAAAATAATAATATGACTTCTTGAAAGCTAAAACGTCCCTCTTACATTGTCTTATTGGAATGTAGCATTGCACCTGGCGTTTCCCACGAAAAGGGCTGCTCGTTTAATATATAGGTATTAGGATTATATAAGGATTTGCTGCACGGTCAACCAATCATAATCCGCTACGTCACTGTGGACAGCCCCTGTCCGGATGCATGGCAAGCTTTCCGCGGTAACGTGACAGACCTTGATTGGTCCACTCACGGTCACCATGGGGGAAATCCTAAGAGGATCCAAACTCTATGACTAGGACATATAACCTGCCAACTCAAACTCAAGTCGTATCTGTCAATTAATTAAAAGTTCAGTTTTATACCAAATTAATAGATGGGTTTGAGCTTGGGTGATGCCAATACACAGGACTCATATGTTTGGCAATAATTTGAGAATATCGTGATTACCTCGATGCTGAGTATTATTTAGAGATATTAATCTCCTGATTAATATCTTGATTTTTCAAAATATTGACAAAAATGAAAATGTCCCAAGAGAATCACAATAAAACGGTAAGAAAGTAAATGTTATGTGAAAGATCATATTGTAAGAATAACTTTATCTGCTGATTGTTTTCCAAATAATATCCATTGAACAGTTTAAACATTGAAACAGACAAAGGGAAAAGAAAAGTTTATTTCAGTGAAGGCTACCAGACAAAGGGAAAGGGGAGAGGGAAAGATGTATCCCCTAGTAGAAACCATTTAAACAGATTATTACTGTTCTATTGATTTATTTGACTATTATGAGGAAAATTGCTGGTGAATTATGAGATCTGAATAGCCAAACAGGTAAGAAATAATCTCTTTCTAGGAAAATATATCATAGTTCTTATGGAACAACATGAGTGTGGATAGCAACTGCCGCTCTCATAGATTCTGTTAGGGATCGATTTCTGGCAGGGTGGTTTTCACTTTCCTCTCCTAGCCACTGGGCCAACTCAACAAAAAATTAAAAAAACTGAGTTCACACATGGGTCGGATCAGTCCTATTGAGTACGTGTTCAGACCAGGTATGATCAGTTCCACTTGCACAACTCGGTGATCTACAATGTCAGGCCAACTCATCTAGAACTGTATGGTAGAGATAAGGTTGTAAACGGGTCGGTTCCGGTCCGGGTCCATGGTGGAACCGGAACCGGTACTGTTTTCTAAGAGTGGAAACTGGAACCGGAACCGGACCCGGTTCGGAACCAGAAAACTGATTCCGGAACCGATACCGATAATATTAAAGGGAACCAGAACCGGAACCGGAACCATTTGTGAGGCAGGTCTGGTTCCGTTTCCGGGTATGAGATGTAGAAAAGTAGAAACCATAATGTAGAAAAGTAGAAGAGAAAGAAGGGTTTTGTTTTCACATACTAAAGTTATCTTATGTTAGTGTATATTGGGTCGAGTCCCGGGTCCACGGGTCTGAGCCACTATGGATCCGGAACCGGAACCATTTGCTTATCGGGACCAAAATAAGGACCTAGACCCGGAGCCTAACGGGTCGGAACCTTCGGGTAATGAGAGAATCGGGGACCCATTTACAACCCTAGGTAGAGAACTTGGTGAAATAAATTAGATTTCGCCATTTTTATTATAACAAAACAGTTTCATGAAATAAGCATCAGAATTGAAGAGACAGAGGATGATATTGGAAAAATGTATTTCATAGATAAAAGCATAATAACGTCATTATTATTATTATGCACCTGCAACATTCCTCCAAAACCAGATTTTTGATTAGAAGAGAAGTTGGGTGAAATAAATCAGATTTCTCCATTTTTTTTATTATAACAAAATAGTTAATTTCATTAAAATAATTATCAAAATTGAAGGGTACAGAGGGTGATGAAGACATGTAGTTTATATTTTATAGATATAAGAACATTACACTATTATTTGTATTTTTCTAAGATAAAGTACATTTTTGGGAAATACAGGTTTCAAAGAGACCCACTTATCTTATAGAGTTTCAAATTAAATAATTTGGCTAAGAGAAGTGTTTGAATGGGCCTTATTATGTGATGAGGGGTCCTACCTTTGGTAAATCCAATCCTTCTAGTCAACCATGAATTGGAAATTAAGCATAGACCTAAAATCACATATAAACCATTGGATTGATGGACAATTTTCTCATGCTCTCCATTCAGATCGAGGCATCGTTAAAGCGGGACCTGGCGAAATCCAGGTGGGTCCCACCTTTTGTAGCTGGTCTGGATGCGTGCTCGAGAGCATGTGCACAGGAAAAAGTTTTCCTAAATTCATGCTATGTAAAGTATGGGTGTAAAAAAAAAAAAAACTGGAAAAACCGTCTAACTAACCGAACCAAACCAAACCGACGGTTAATAACTGTATTTCACGGTTTGGTTTCGGTTACAGTTTATTAAAATTGGAAAATCATGCTTAACGGTTCAACTACGGTTTTCAATTTCGACTTACGGTTATTAACCGAACCGTACAATATGGTTAAGTTAACTGTTTTTCCAAAAACACAAGTTTAACCCAACCGTTACACTAATAAAAAGAATTAAAGGGCCTAAATGTATTGTATGATAGATGTTTTGTAGTATCATTTTAGATTTTTAGTTGTATTTGTTTTCGTAAAAAATGATAGTGTTATTTTATTTGGTATGTCAAAAATGATAGTGATGTTCTACATGCAGAGCCAAAGGGCAAAGATAGATTTTTTTTTTTTTAGTGACTATTAATTTTAACCGATTCGTTTAATACAGTTAACCGCAGTTCGGTTTTTAACAATTTTTTAAAGTACAAGTACAGTTACGGTTACGGTTACGGTTTTTTTAAAAATTGAAAATCGTAAAATACGGTTCTGTTAATGGTTTTCCAAAAATATACGATTAACCGAACCGTTTCACCCCTACTGAAAAAGTTGTTACCTTTTAAAATAAAATTGGAGCTAAGCATGTATTTCTAGATCTTATCCATCCAGGAGTTGTAAAATTTTGGAGCCTACCGATTGATAGAGATAGTAGTAGATTGAATGCTTGGATTTTAGAAATGTGGTTTCATGATTACATGACAAAGAGTCCCAATGGTGTGGTATCAGCAAATCTGGACCACTTAAAAAGGGGGCAGAAGATTCTGTCATATGGTGGTCTTCTTCTACACCAACTTGGCACATGTGTGTCTGAGTTTCCAGGTAAATTGGTTAATTATATAGCAAAAACTTTCACTTAATTGTGGACAGCATACTATTCACAAGCGGTCCAGCTATCATCTTATCCTCCCTCACTCTCCTTTCCCCACTCAAACCCTAAAAAACTTGTAGGGACTTATTTGTGTTTGAGAATTTTGTGCTTCATGAATCATGAGGCTTGTGCAACCCCAATCTCCCCATGGGCTGGATCTCATGGAAACATTGTGCTGTCAGCAGGAGAAAATTATGACAAAAGTTGTGGGCAAACTGCCCTGACCTCTGAGCCACATGTGGAGGGCCCAGATCTTAAGAAAATGTACCACATTTGATAGGGCAGCTGGAATGAAGGAACAAACCCCTTGCTGGTCTGGTCAACCTTAGATAGTCTGTTGGGACAATTAGAGGATGGATGGGATCATGGGAAGCATACACATTTTTTATGACAGTGAGAAATGGAAGGAATTAGCCATGTTTGTGAGGGAAATTCTTCATTGTAAAAGCATAAGTTTGGGTGAAAAATGAAAGGAATTTATCTCGTGCATGTGGGTAGGAGAATTTTCTTGTACCCCTTGGGAATTAGTTCTCGGCTGTTGAGAATGAGTGTCCCTACAGCTTAGGGCCCAAGGCTTTTAGGCTGGGTTGGGCGAGAGATACTATGGGTTATAAAAAAATAAAAAAAAAATTTAAAAGGTCATGGCAAAGTAGACATCTTTAGTATATATATCTTTTTTCTTTTTGTAGAAGTATATATGATTATATGTCTTAATTTTAAGTTTATTTTAGAAAATTTTAAGGAAAAGATTTGAGAAAGCCTATAATGTTGAGGATTTTAAAGTCAAGTAGGGGTCCACTAGGGCATATTTGTTAAAGAGTGAGTCACACTGTGGATATCATCACTTTTAGGATTCCTAAGTGGAAGGAGCGAATTCCACAACCTAGTAAAAATCTAAGCAACACCAAACAAACCCTCTCCGGGATCCCTACAAGGAGTGAAACTTCGAGTGGCCCACCTATGAAGATTTAAGCAGCAAAAAATAAATGCTCTCTCTTGTGCGGAATGTCCCCAAATTCTATTCCATAAGAGTTGGTTTCAGCATAAATGGAACATATAATTAATGATGTTAAAAATATAAAAGATTGTGTTAGTCGCTTTATTAATCTTATGCCATATCTTTCAAGGAGACTAACTCCTATTAGTGTAAAATTTGAGGACAATTTTTATATTCAAAGATATTCATTTTGAATGATTTGGATTTTTAAATAGGTGGGCTGGTGGATTGTCAAGTTCCACTCTCATGGGCTTTTAAAATGTAATGGCATTTTTAAGTGCATTTCTTCTTCTCTCTCTTCTTTTTTATCAATCCAGCTATGCATACACTTAGGATGAATATGAAATTAGGTTTAGTGTCAATCCATATAAACTAGTTAGTGTAAAGAAAATGGACTGATCATAGTGGCCCTCACATAAGAGGTGAGATGAGATCATTCGTGATAGATGTTTTAGGCATAAACTTTGTCACTGTAAAGGGCAAGCCACAAAATCTCACTACATTTTGATGGAAATTTTGTTGATACTATTCTAGTGCCAAACATAAAAATTTACTTTGGGGGAAAAAGGGCAAAAATTCTGTCTCCTAGTGCATTTATTCATGTGGCAAGTTCCACCCAACTCCCAAGTCCCAACCTACAAATTTGTTGAATGTCCCTCCATGATGATGGCCCACCCTCACATGATTGAAGTCATTCAATAACACCAATCATTAGATTGATTACATCAAAACACATAATTAACTCTCTCTGAGTTAATTATGTGCACTAATTTTGACCGATTAGTTGTTTTTTTTTTTTTTTTTTTTTAGAACATCTCGTTGATGTTAGCTAGGGTTGACCAATTGTTTGTTGACTGTGGATTGAAGTAGTATTTATTATCCTGCTACTTCAATGTGGTAGTGTTGGATTGAACGGTTTGGATTCTACAAGATTAGGCCACACCATCACAAATGGACACAGCCTTTGTGCATCCAAAGTATTCATGCGGCGTGCCCCACATCACAATATCATTGCTGGATCAAGTGTGAACCATTGGGCAATGGAGAGTGATTGTTACATTAAAGAGTGTTTGTCCATCAAGATCAAGTATGTTGTCCATCAAGCAAAAATTTTAGTAGTCCCCTTTTCACTGATCTTACAAGTGGGATCCTCACACGGACTTACTTGTACAACAAGAGGATTTCAGTTTCCACATATAAAACACAAGAAAGAGGATCATTCTTTACTAACCTTCTCATAAGAAATTGAAATCCTTATTATTTAGCAGAATAACTTTTTTCCTTTTCTTTTATGTGAGGAAAGTATGTCACGCGATACAACCAAATAGTGAGTTGTATAGGAAATTAGAACGACTTGTCTTTTTATTGTAGAATCCTCAATGGACTTGGTTTGCCACAACGGAAACAACATTTTGTGCTCCACGAATTATTTTTTCAATAAAAGGGGAAATCCTGCATTTTCTACTACTCCGAGAGAAAATTGAAATCCTTTAATAAAGGAAAAATAAGTTTTTTTTTTTTTCTTACATGCAAGAAAGATGTGTGGGTGCCAAATAATAAAGTTGTGGGTTGCATGAAAGTTCAAAATAATTTTCCTCTCTATCACATGACAGAATCCACTAATTGCATAAATCGAGGGTAGTTTGTCAACTATTCAACAGATTACAGAGAACAACTAAATGGTCCTGGTTGACACCAAGCCAAAACTTCGAGAGAAAGAAAACAAAAGCCCTTTCCTGAAATCCCACAAAAAATGAAAGGATTCCATCCAGCTTCCCTATCACCAGCTCACCTGGTAAGTTTAAAGATATTCCTTAGATCCTTTGCAATTACTTCACTGTGCAGTCTGTGATTTTCTCTGAATTCTTCAATGCCAGCAAGAGCCTTTTCACTGTCCTCTCTTCACATCTTTTACATGAAGTGTCCTCCCAAGGCTCCATCTATTAATGCCTCTGTCTTCCTTTCTCCTGTTTCCTCACTACTTCCATGGCTCCATGAATCAAACCTCTCTCTTCTTTGAATGTCCATTTGAATATCCTCAAATGGGGTTTCCTGGATTCTGGTTTTGAGTCAGTCTCTGCCTCTTCATTTCCATGAAAACCCATCCATAAAGCATTTCTAGGTTCTTTTTGAGTTGGGTTTTCTTTATTAGCTCTTATAATGGAGAATGAGGGAGTGTTTTCTTCAAGACTTGCATTTATTCTATGCTTTGTGATGTTTTCTTAGCAATTGAGAGGAACCTAGGTTGGGTTCTTACTACTTAGGTTTCAGCAGTAGCTGAGGTTTTGCATGGTTTTTAGATCTTTTCTCAAGGAAGGGGGCTTCCAAAAGCAGAAAAATAACAAATAAGGAGAGCTTGACTTTGTTTTTCAGCTATTGTGGAAAATGTTCAGCAAAGATGGGGAAAACAATGGTAATGAAGAGTGATTGTTACATTGAAGACAATGCTTTCCAAGATTAGATAGAAGCTGGATTTGTGGAGAGAGAGAGAGAGAGAGAGAGAGAGAGAGAGAGAGAGAGAGAATGCCAACAGTGTGGTTTTCATTGAAGAAGTCACTCCACTGCAAATCAGATAGAGCAGATGTGCATGAACCAAAGGCCCAGAGGACCCATCTCAGCGCCATCTTAACAAAGAAAACAAGCAGATCTGGCTGCTCAAGATCCATTGCTAACCTCAAAGATGTTGTCATCCATGGAAGCAAAAGGCACACTGAAAAGGCACCCACTTATAGCCCAAGATCCATTGGCAGCAGTGAATTCCTCAACCCAATAACCCATGAAGTCATCCTCAGTAATTCAAGGTGTGAACTAAAGATAACTGGTTTTGATGGATGCAATGAAGGTGGTATTGGTGTTGGTGGGAAACTCAACTTTTGTGGGTACCCTTAGGCCTGGAACCCCTGGACCTGGATGGCAACATACAATGCATTACAATCCTACTTTCAGGGCTGCAACCACTCTCCAAGGAGGCCACTTGGGTTTCTCTCTGATAGAGAATCATCTGGTTTTGGAGGTTCTACTGTATCTAGTAGCGGGAGTGTTGTGAATCAGAGGAGATCTCATGAGCAGATTCTCATGGGTCTTCTATTTTGAGCTGTCATAAATGTGGAGAACAGTTTGGGAAGTGGGAAGCTGCAGAAGCACATCACCTCTCCAAGCATGCAGGTGAAAAATTCAGTTCTTGATACTCTTCCATTCTTTCATAAATTCTCTATTTCTTTTTATGCATATTTCAGTACAGCACTGGTGTGTATATTTTGTAAAACTATATGGTTATGATAATTTTTATGGTGATTTTAGTGTTTGTTTCGTTGATTTACATTGGCATCCAGCTAAGATAACATATTGGGACAGAAAGCCATAATGCACAATCCCTACTATTGTGGTTTCTGATTTGGGACTGCTTTTTTATTTTTTTTTTGGTACTGCCTGTAATGCATGGTTGATCCCAATTCAATAACATTTTCTTTTGCATCAGATTTCAGACCTCTGACTATTTTGGTGGTTTCAAATGTACCTAAGTTTGGTAAACTTCATCTTTTGCAGCTTTACTTCAATGGGTCTCTGTTTTTTTTTTTTTTTTTTTTTTCCTGTTGGTTCTCTCTGTTCTCTCGCCTCTCTCTTTCTCATTTTTCTTTTCATTTTTCTATTTTTTCAGTAGGTAATATCTAATTTATCTGCTTTAGGTTATTGTATTTTTTGCATGCAGAATCCTTTTCTTCTGCAAAGCAACTTCATTTCATGATCCCTGTTTCTTAAATCTGTTTCATGCATTTGGCAGCTACTGAGAAAGCTTGTCTGCTGCCATCCACTTCTGATAATATCCATATCTCAGTTAGCTGTTTATGTTTCCTTGTCTGCTAACTTCTTGAAGTTTTTTTTTTTTTTGGGTTGGTTTCTTTAGTCCTGTTAGAAACTTAATTTAATTTACTCTTTTAAATTGTTAAATTTGAAGTAAGGTTCTCTGTTTTTTGTGCTTTTGTATGACCACCAAGACATGATTTTCCCCTAGTAATTTTTAAATGTTTCATAAATTATGTTCTTGAATTCTACCTTTGTGGTCCTTTTGGATTAGGAATTAGTGGATGGCAATGAAATGGAACTTATCCCATGTGGTAAGAAAAAAAAAATTCTCATGAACCCATTACATGAGATCTTATCGCAATCAAACTGATTCCAGAAAATGGGGTCAAAATGCAATTAAAAGGCAATTTTGGAAGAAATAAAATTCTGAGAATTTCATTGTCAATGGAAGAACCATCTATCAGCACAGAGCCAAAATTTATCACTGCATTGGATAATTCCATTCAACGAATTCATATATTTCCTGAAACAAATCCCTTATAGAATCATTGCATTAAGCATAATGCTACTTAGTACTACCACTGAACTTTTGTTTCCTTGAAAGAATTTGTGAGTTTGATGCCAACAAATTGTTTAAATTTAAGCTCTGCTTTCCAAATGAATCTTTTCAATATTTTTCTACCTTAAAAGGTTTGTCAAGTCTCCAGGGATTTGCATTCTCTAATTAACTGAAGAACTTATAATGGTTTTGTTATGAGACACTTAATGCTTCTTTCTTACTGCAGTTACTGAGCTCATAGAAGGCGACTCGTCTAGGAAGATAGTAGAGATCATTTGCAGGACAAACTGGTTAAAGTCTGATAACAACTTTGGCCGAATAGAGAGAGTCCTAAAAGTCCATAATATGCAAAAGATCCTTGCGCGGTTTGAAGATTACAGAGAAATGGTAAAGATTTAAAGCAAGCAAACTGACCAAGAAACACCCACGTTGCCTCGCCGATGGTAATGAGTTATTGAGATTCTATGGTACAACTGTCACATGTTCTCTAGGTATAAATGGCTCAGCCAACCTCTGCTTATTGGAGACATGCAATGTCTGCCGAATTATAAGACATGGGTTCTCTGCAAAAACGGAGTTGAAGGAGGGATTGGTGTTTTTACAACTTCAACGAGTGGAAGAGCCTTTGAATCAATTGAATTGTACGAAGAAAGCCCAGATGTGAAAAGGGCTTTACTTGTTTGTAGAGTGATTGCAGGGAGGGTTCATAGACCTTTGGAGAACATCCAAGAACTGGCTGGCCAAACAGGATTTGACTCATTGGCTGGAAAAGTGGGTCTTTATTCAAACATTGAGGAGCTCTATTTACTCAACCCCAGAGCTTTGCTTCCTTGCTTTGTTGTTATCTGTAAGCCTTGAAAACAGACGCATGCTACTTGCAGCAATTCAAGTTAAAATCAAATGCTTTTGATTATTCCAGTTGTAATTTCTGTCTCTAGAAGCTGATTAAAACAAAGAGCATTTAAGATTTATTTTCTTTCTGTGCCAGTATAATTAGAAAACTGTTTTCTGCTCTTTCTACAGTTTCTCTCTCTTTTAGATTATACATTGCATTGGATGGGTGACGCTGAATTCTATCCCAATCAATGGAATATGTTTTTTTTTCTTGAACCAACACAAGAAATATCGAACGCTTTATATATATATATATATATATTACTGTATCTGATTATAATCCTATGCAATGATCTTTTTTCTCTGTGTCAGTTTGCAGTTTTAAATAGATTTCTTTAATTTTTCTCTGGGTTTGATGAAACTGAAATTGACACTAGCAATAGACCATTATTATATTACTCTTTTGGGTCATCAACATCATCTATGCTTTCTTCTTTGTTGGACTCTTACCTCTCCTTCAACTGTAATGGAGTTATTTCCCTTCACATTTCTTTTTGCTGTTAGCACTTCCATCCATGTGCTTGTATGACTTGTATTCTATGGTTTAATCTTGTGATACAGGATTAGATGTGTGTCCTTCAAAAGAAGATAGTACAGAGAACCTCTTTCACTGCTAGAATATTTTTCTTGGAAGTAAACCCCCTATCATAATTTATTTTCCAATTCTGCACCTCATTTGTGTTTAATATTTCACAAGAATATCTATAGCAGAAGAGTAATTTCTAAGAGTTAGCATCAAATGTACTTAAATTTCCTGGTATTCGGAAATGAACAGTTGAATACTAATTACTAATTCAGCTTCCTGAATTAAAGAACTGTTATAGTTCTCCTATTTATCATGCTCAAAAGCTGTACTCGTTTAGCAGAAAGAGACATGAAAAGAAAATCTGGTGGTGATGGGGGCCGAAAGACAACTTATCAATGTTGACTAATTGCTGAAGCACAACTAATTGATGTTGATTCTATTCTCTGTCAGAATCACTGCTTCCACCAATTTAGCATAAACTTATAAGATTCTTCAGAACTTTCTTACTACAAGGTACCTAAGCCTAAGTAGTAAAATATGCACCCTTTGGCCTATGCATGTTAGGCATGCCTTTTTCACCTTACTATTTTGCATGATTTCGTGTCGCGACACCCTCAATATTCATATTGCAGACAAACATGGAGAAGACCAAGATACGATTTCCAAACCAAACCAAGCCTTTTCCCACTAGGTGTGGTCAGTTATATAGATTTGACGACGCGAATCAAATCTGTTCAGGGCCATGTCCTCCGTTAGATCCATGTAGGCAAGGTCATGTTTAATAGTTTCTTTCCAACTTCTCTTAGATCTCCCTCTCCCTCTCCTACTCCTGACAATCTCCATTCTTTCACACCTTTTAATAGGTGCCTCCGTTGAACGCCTTCTAACATGGCCGAACCATCTCAGTTGATTTTCTCTCATTTTATCTTCAATCGGTGCTATTCCTACTTTGCCCCAAATCTCTTCGTTCCTAATCATATCTTTTATTGTGATCCCGCACATCCATCTTAGCATTCTCATCTCCGCAACTTCCATGTTTCCTAAAATCTTGGGGCATTTTTTTCTTGCAATGACATGAGAATATATTTGCTAGGGTGAGAAGATAGCGAACTAAATACACCAATGACCTCAATCACCTGCATGGACCATACAAGTAGTCATGTAGTATGCTCCTTTTATCACTATCAGTATTGACATGGTACCATATATAAGTGTCTACATTTATGCTTGAAATGTGACTGTTTTTGGGCAAAAAGAGACAAATGAATTGACTAGATAGCTAATAAAGATGCGAAGCGAATCGACTTCTTAATGTTGCTGTCTATGGCCTATCTTAATTGTCAATTTCCTTAATGTTTCAAAGGAAGAATCTCTTTCAGTGTATTGGAAAACAAAATAGAAGTAAACATGAGTTAGATCCAACTATAGAGTATAGTAAAATTATCAGAACGAAGAGAATAATGAAGTAGTGAGAAAAAGGCGCATTAGATGGAGTAATGGAGAAAATACCTCCAAGAAAAAGGCTTCCAAAGGTGTGTTTGAATGGTCACCATGGGCTCATTGGATGGACAAACATCACCATGAGTCTCTATCACATACTTAAAAGGGATCTCATTATGATTTAAGCTTAGATTATACTTTAAGCACTTGTTGCATAGCATAATCATGGATTTCCCATAAATGAACAAATAAGAACCACATGCAGCTCTGACATGATAAAGGCATGTGGTCCTTAGTTGAGGACTAGGCGAAGACAAAATTTTATAATCAGAGTTCTCAAGGCAGAGAGATATGAAGCTATAAATGAGAATTGAATGCATGGCTCTGAGTTAGGTAGTGTGCCTATTCGTGTCTGTCCACATTTGGAACCTTTTTGTTTTTTAGTTTGTTCTGCTTGAAATGCCTTGTTTTGCTTTGGTGGCTTTTGATCTGCTATTCTCACCTAGAGAGACAAAAAATTGAAGATAAGGTGGAGAGGAGACCTCTCTCTCTCTCTCATCTGATGGACCCAGGGTGGGGTGTCACTCATGTGCAACAACTTCATGGAACAATTAATACTCATTGAACACTTTGGATAATGTTTCAGTTTGTACTCATGGAACATGAGTTTTGCTAATCCAAATCGTTTATGTGCTGGATCTTAAGTTAATTGAGCAAAGAACAGCAAAATCCCAAATATTGATAGAATGGTAGAATTAGTGGTCATGGGCTGTGGGTATAATGTCAATGATATCTCTACCAAAATAAATAAGAGAAATGAGCCATCCTGATAACCACATGGTTACTTCCCACGCTCTCCCTGTGTGTAGGCTAATGTCAGGCACACCTTTGTTTGAAACAAACCATTTTTATCATACATCTCCTTATGCATGCAAACTGAGGATTTGACTCTAGCTATTCTCGCTTTCCATGAATTGATTAATCTACGATGGATATAAATCCTGTTGGAGTGAAATTTGGGGTAGTAATTATTTCGGATTTTTGATGGATTGAAACAATCTAAGGTGGGCCCCACGTGGGTTAACACGAGGAGACAGCATGAGGAGGTCCCATGCAGGCGTTAACATAGGTTCATTTCAACAAGTGCCATAAAACTATTCTTCTTAGATTAAAAGAAACTGCAACATCCGGGCAATTGGTGATCATGGAAGCAATCTGTTAGATTTCGTATCTACGAATCTGCACATGAATTGTATGGAAGCTAAAGTTATAAGGGGCAATGATGGCCACCCAAATCACCAGGTCTCTTCATCTTCAAGTATGTCTTTGCTGGTCCTCTCATAGTTGTTTTTCTTACCCAACAACGTTGCCTTTTTTTTTTTTTTCCATTTTATTCAAGGTGTTGAGGATTTCACTTCAGGTCAGTGGTTTAAAGCCCCATTGGACACCTAACAATAGATATTCAAGAGCAATTCCTTGGTACATGTTATTTGCTGACATGTGAAACTCAATAGTAAAATAAGAAAGCAAACAATTGGTAAGCTAATACTTTGGAGAAAGGCTATCTTTTTCTTTTTCTTTTTTTTTTTCTTCTTTTTTTTTTTTGTGAAAAGTAGATTCACTCAAACAATAGAACAAGATAGGGACAAAAAACAACACCACGCTACCTTTGGGGGTCTGAAAAAAAAGACATGAGTCCAAACAAAGCATATTTTGATTTATGCCTGTGCTAGTTCTCCAGTTGCTAGACTACAGAATATTCTGCAGGGGACCACTGTCTTTGTGAAAGTTCTGGTGGGCCTTTTAAATCACTGCCCTCTTTGCTATGTCATTTATCAAAGCTAAAATTATTCTCTAGAGCCATGGTGTAGTTTGGATTGTTATCTGATTAGACCAGAACGACTGCCCCCAGCAGACAAGGAGATGGATTTTCCAATCCTGAGATTTTCTAAAGAAGCTTTGGCTCAAGGTTTTATAAGTCCTGCCTAATCTGCACAATAGAAACTGTGACTTCTGCATGGGTGAATTTTTCAATCTGAGGAAATTGTAACTTCTACAGGTACTAACAGGTTTGATGATGTTCGCATTAACCAGTCTGCTTACATATCTCAAAGGGCTTCGGAAGTGATAATGTATGGGTAGGGTGAGAGGGGGTCTCCCTACTTGATTACTCTCATGGGCTCCATTGCAAACATGTGTTGTGATCTAAAGCCTACGAGAAGAGATCAAGTACGTACAAGATAACACAAAGATTTACGTTGTTCGGCTTTTGGCCTTCATCCATGGGAATACGAGAGAATTCAATATGCAATCAGAAGAAGTGTACATTGTAGAGACTCTTAGTCTCTATTTATAATATCAGCCCCAAAACCTTATTACACCCAAACACTACTTCTAATCTCAGTACTACAATAATAGACCTATTTTTAATCACAGTAGAACATGAACAATGCAAGGGCCAGCTTACCAAATTTATTAGTTTTATTGAGCCATACAACCTAACAACATGTTTATCAAGAAGTGCTTCGGGACTATGGATGAAAGTGGCGCTTAAGCCTGTTTTCATTGAGCATTTCCAAATGAACACCCAATTCATCAGGTTTCTTCCCGCAATATAATTTATTCTTAATTTGAACGAACTCCCATTTCAGGGTATTATAAGCTTTAGTGTTGACTAATATAACCACCATTCTCATGGCTTTCCTCTACTTGTTTCCAAATGCAAGCAGTGATGCTTGTGGGATGCATTGTAACAATGTTGTCTATTGCCAACCTCCCAGAATGAAAGATGTTAAGATAAGTGAAAATTAACCAAGCATCAGCCTTAGGCGCTGGAACAAGATTTTTAGAAAAGAGCTTGTAAAGAAACTTACACAGGCTAGGCTGATGGGCCTTAAGTAATAGAAATCTGATAGGTTGGGCACTTTAGGATAAGGACAACAAACGTGTGGTTCAACCCAACCCAGCCAGAAGATTTCTAAATCTAAAAAGTTTATGAACCATGTTGATGAAATCACCCTTAATAACCACACAAGATTTCGCAGAAAGGACAGAGAAATCCATCACGGCCCAGCGCCTTACAAGGCCCCATAGATTTCAGAACCATTCTTATTTTTTTGTCCCCGGTCCTGAAGCTTATTCTTTCCTGTAACGAGGTAGGTCCTCATCAGGGAAATGGATTCCCTTGTTATGATCTAAACATTTTTGCTGTAACACAAATCCTTGAGAAAGTTTGTGAAAACTTCACTAATTAAGGTCGCGTCTTTTACCAGATTACCCAAATGATCAGAGATTTCCAAAATCTTTCTTCGCCTGCAACATGATTGCCTGAGAAATAAAAACTTCACAGAGCAAAGAAGGAACATATGGATGTGAAAGTTCAGTGAATTGGATAGGATAGTATTGATCATTAGTTGGTAAGATCGAAAAAAGTTTAATGCTAGTATGATAGACATTAATATCCAGAAGCAACTATTGAGCAAAATGAAAGGTTAGTGTTACAGCAAAATGGAGAGTGGAGGGTAAGGCAAAGTGAAGAAAAGCTAGTGGATTGTTATGCAACCATCAAATGAAACTTCACTTAAAAGGGGCATTTTTACAAGACAGCAGTTAAGACTTGCCATGTTATATGGATATCAATGTTCAGAAATAAAGGAAAGAGAACCAACTAAAGCACATGTTGGAGATTTAAGTATGCTAAGAGGGATATGTAGATTGTAGAGTAACAAGAAACAATATAATAAGGAATGAAAATATAAGAGGAATCTTATCAGTAGATCAAGGAATATTGTTTAAAATGATTTGGACACATTTGGAAGACCCAAAAATGGATCTTGAACGACTTATTTAAGAGTTATATGTAAAAGTAACTAAGAGAAAGGGGAGAATGATAAAGACCATATATGAGCAGTAAAGAAAGACATGATTGTGGTGTGGACTCACTGGAAACAAAGTTGTACATGGGGCTGCATGAAAAAGTTATCTCACAGACAACTTCAAATTGATAAGGCTTTGATGATATGATCTGCTTACTTTTTAAAAGGGTAGTGGACCAAAAGAACTGAGTTGCATAAAATTATTAACATTAACATCACTGTTAAAAAGTAAAACATTTAATATTCCATAAAAATTACAAGTGAAGCCACTTCATTTTAACTTTCTTTTAGTTCAGTTGTTTATTTTTCTAAGGTCCCTCACCACTACATAATTGCCATGCAGCTCAGCTGTTGCTAAAAAGAAGACATGTTCCGCTACAGGTGGACTGCATATGAACTAATGTGGCTCACCTGGATGCATCCCTATCAGTGGGGTCGGGGGAATAGAAAGGTCTCATCATGAATTAATATAGCCTTTGACAAAAAAGTCCTCAATTTTAGTGGCATTTTGACTAAAATATTTTTTTAGATTCAATCCAGCGCCAATTGACATGACAACCAATTGACAGGACAAAGGGATCTGAATGGAATCAGTGAGTGAGCGTATGAATAAGGAAACGGATCCCCTGTTTCGTCCAAATAGGAGAACCTTGTTTGGACGAATCAGGGGGCAACACGTAGGGGGGCGGAGGAGTGAGAAACTCCTCCGCCCCCTTATGTGTCGTCCCCTCCCTGTGTAGACGAAACAGGGGATCCGGATCCTATGAATAAATACACACAACTCAACATCACAAGTAGCAAGGAAACATTTGGACGATTTTTTTTAATACAACAACAGAAAACAGAGACGTCTCTGCATACAAGAAAGCACCCTCACCCATGTTCTGTCAAGCAGATACTTCAGCTTCCTTCTTCTCTTTAACCGTCCTCTGCCAGTTCTCGTTGCCATCGATTATTTCGCCAGTTTTGATTAGGTAACGAACTCGTGTCCCATCCTCAAGAATTTTATGACCCACTCGACTAGCTACTTCCTTTTCCTTTGAGTACAGCATCTCACATTTGAGCTGTGAATGGCAGCTTCAATCTGTTCAAACAAGATAACAATAAGTAAGTAGACAAATGAATAAATAATACTCAGCTGTAATTCCAATTATAACAGAAGGGTAAAACAATATAACAACTCTACAACTTGGTGCACTCACATGAAGAGAAAAAGAATTAGGTAAATTAATGCTAAAAATAATTTGAATTTACGTGTATGATTTAGAGGTGGTGACGTTGGTCTGATTTGGAGGAACTAGCAGAGTTGGTAAGTTCGATGGTAATGGCCACTGACTGAGAAGCTCTGTTGAGGTCAACGTCCACCCTCGCTCCTGTGCGGTCATAATTGTGGTCGAGCCCTCGCCCTTAGTATAAAACTATTGTTGTGCCGTTTCCTATCACCAATTGGTTTTGGGATAAGTGGTAGCTCAATAGGGTGTAAAGATCCTATAAATGGTATGAGAACCTGGCAGGTCGGGTGTTCGAGTCACGGGATACGGGTTTTGCGACTTTGCAATGTCCATAAAATAACACAGTGGAGGATTTTAAAAAAATAAAGAATAAATAGTACTAATAATAATTAATGACCAAAATTACCAATAGACTAAAATTCCTGCTTCTTTGGCAAAAATTACTGCAACAGGAATAGTCTACTCGGTCAAATAGGGATCAAGATTTGGTTTGGAATCATCACCAAACCAAATAATTTCAATTGAGAATATAATACTGAAACGAACTGAAATTGACAGCAATGATCCTTGATTACAGAGCTAAAATCATATAAATAGGGCTAAAGTAAATGCTTCAATATTCAATACACTGTTCTCCCTAAAAAATAAAAATAAATAAATGCTTCAATTACACAAAAGTTGAGAGGATTTAACAATGGATCATCATCCACTCAGCAGAGATTGTGGGAAGCACTAAAATCAGAAATTACAGAAAGATGGGGTTACAGAATTTTGGACTACTCTTCCCCAAAGCAATAGGAACAATGGGCACTGACATAAACGTAGAGAGGTGCTTTAGTTAACAAGCTCATAATGAGCAAAGTGGAGGAAAACTAAGAGGTTTGAGTGATCTTTGAGTGCCACTTCAATTAAAGGGCAGTTCTAAAAGGTGACATGCTTAAACAGTTATATGGTGCTGAATATTGATCAGTGGAGGAGCAACAAGAAGCCTACATGTGGCAGAGAAGTGTAAGCAACAATATATGATGTAAGAGCTGGTTTTGTTTGATCCGAAGACGAACAGGACAGCTCTGCTCGTCAAAGGAGGATTGCTCCTTTGCTGCCTTTTGTAGATTCTCCTTCTCTGAAGCACAGAAAATCACCGTGAGAACTCGATCGAGTTATCCGACCGAGGTTTCTCCGATGCTCAAGTTAGCCAAATCAACCTTTCTTTTCTCTCTTTCACTCTGCAATTTTAAAGTTTGTTTCATACCTCCTTTTGTCTGATCCCTCTTATTTGCCATATTCCTAGATTTTCTCCCACCACCTGCGCAGTTCTCCTTCTTTTCCTCATAATCTGGTAACTGCCAATTCTCAAGTCATGGCCTCTTGAATCCAGGAATCAATTCCCCAACAACTGCATGCTGGAGGTTTTGAATTCCTTAATGAGCTTAATGGTCCAGCCTTAATGATCCAGGCTAGATAGTGGATCGGGTTAGGTTGATCTCGAACCTGATCCACATATGGATTTGAATTTTTCCCACCACATATGTGAACAGTAAGAAGAACTGATAAGGATAAAGAAAGAGTACATAAAAGGTAATCTAACAGTAGCCACAATGGTAGAAATCAAGAAATGCTGTTTGAGATGGTTTGACCATGTATATAGAAGACAAAACTGCCATCCATTTAAAAACTAAACTGTGACAACTAAGAGATGGAGTGACCAATATAAGAGTTTGAATGAAGTAGTTAGGATAGATACTAAATCATGGAGCAACTGTGAACTTAGATTTAAAAAAGATGAATCGATATGCAGAACTCGTAAAACCGACTCTAGATTGATGGGAAAGGAAATGATGAGGATGAATGAATGAGCCTTTTTTCTTTTTTTTTTTTTTTTCATGTCTTCTAAATAGCAGAATGGCATCCCAGCCAAAGGCGATCTGAAATTTCTATACTAGAGGACAATTCCAAGGCAGTAGAGATCCCTATACGTTCTGCAAAATACTAGAATTGTGCAATTTGGGCAGAGCACATGCAATGTAAGATGGAGGCAAGTAACATATAAATATTGAAATAGAAGTGATCATCATGTCATTGCTTATAGGGAAAATAGATTATAAGGAAATGATAAAAAAAAGAAAAAGAAAAGGAGCACTAATAATGAGATTTGTAAAATGAACAAATTAGCGAAAAATAGAATGAAAATTAAGTGTGCATATATCCAAAACTAACCTTGATAATCTGCCCAGGTTGACCCTGTTCTTGGCTCTTCATGTGCTTTGTTTTTAGATTCAAGTCTTTTATAATAACAGTACTGTTATGCCTGAACACCTGCATGATATCTCCAACCTTACCTTTCTCGCGTCCCGAGATAACTTTCACAGTGTCTCCTACCTTAACGTGCATCTTTTGCAGCACAGGCAGGCTGTTCGGTTTACATTTCTTACGTTCCCATCATCGCTTAAGCTGCACCAAGAAAATATTATAGCTGTGATATTAAGCCTGTGTTTGGGTGTTCCTAAACAGACAGTGAGTGGATGCTTTTCTGAACAAATAATGTGTTTTAATTAGTATCTAAACCACATTTGATGTTGATTAACAGTAGAAGAGAATGAGAAACTATATCCTGGTAAAAACAATCTGAAGGTTGTCAAAGGAATCAGACCAGTGTGTCAAATCTTTGGATCTGTCAATCTTTGGACCCATCAAATCCTTATGGATCAGTTGGATTATAAATTAAGGCCTTCTTACTGACGGGTATTGCTCAAGGTCCTTGGATGTGGGTCGGATTAAGTATGAGCTATTATACATATTATAACAACAGTAATTAGTATGCATGCTCATAATGTATGACAAAACAAAAATATTTAAAATGCATAAAAGGTTGAGATCATGCATGAAAAGTTAAGAAATATGCTGGTCTGAGGCTTGAAATTGTTAACCAATCTAGGGAAGAGGTCAGATTAAGGCCGAAAACTAGTCATTGGATAGGTTCGGAAGGACCATAGCCAACCTTTTGACACCCTTGTGCACAGCCTATTCACCATCAGCCACTAGGACCTAGTTAGCATTCATATAGGATAAATCACCAACAGGGAGCTCATGAGATTCATTACAGCTGGAGAAAATGAAAATATATTTCATTTGATGGAATGACAACAATTTTGTCTACAGGTTAGAAGAAGATGAATATAGTTTTAAAGATGCAAGTAAAAGAAATAAAGGAGTTCTAAAGTACCAAGTACCAACCCTCATTACAATATGGCATGGCTGATCCATATGCTTGATCTGCACACACTGGAAAAGGAAGAAAAAATAAAATTAAATTTGCAATAGTATGCATCAACAAAATAAGCATCTCAACATTTTGACACAAATCTAGACATCAAGATAAAATCCTTTATAACAATAACGAACCCCACGCTTTACCCAAGACTTTGGCATCTTCATCCATCAACTAATTTCTAAGGTTTCAACTCTAAACTGGATTAAATTATTGAATTTTCTTTCCGAAAGGAAAAACTTACTGCAATAATGCTATCAAAGGTCATCTAAGGAAACTATTATAATCAGAAGAGACTTCAATAGTCATGTTGTGAAAGGAGAAGACAGCTTCAACAGATGTATAGAGGTTATGGTTTTGGGGGGAAAGCAAGATGGGAGAAGCTATACTCAACTTCGATGGGCTTTCGGTCTCACAATAGTGAATACATTGAGGAAAATAGGAAGAAGTTAAGAACACCTCATCACATTTAATGGGACAGAAATATACTACTTTCTACTGAGATGTAAAGAATGATCAATCTGAAAGGATAGTGAAGCAATCTCAGGATATCCTTACAGAAAACACAAACTATTAATTTTTCATGTTCTTATTAGGCGTTGGATAGCTAATAATAAAGTGATAAGTTTCCTCAAAATAAGATGGAATTTATAAAGGAAAGTCAACAACATTTTTGAGGCAACTTGATTGAAATTTGACCATAAATCCTAATGAAGTGTCAGATCAAATGGTGGGGTTGTATTAAAAACTAAAATGGTCACTAGAGGAAGGCTTGGAGAGTCCAAACTCCAAACGAAAAATGTTTGAGACTAAATAGGTGGAATACTGAATTTCAAAATGTTATTAATGGAAAGAAATCTTTATTTAAGAAATGGAAAAAGACGGTGTTTAAAAGACCTGAAAAGGCTTTAAGTTAACAAAAGCTGAGCTAAGAAAGCCATAAGTACAAAGGTTATGACAATTTGCATGTTTAGATGGGGAGTAAGGAGAAAAGGGCATCCATAAGGTTGTCAAGACCAGGCAAAAGAAAACTACAGACCACAATCATACAAGGTAGTTAGGTGCATTAAAGAAAAACAGTGACACTACTGGTAGAAGAGAATATAGATAGACAAGGCCTATATTTTTTTAGAGACTTCATTAATTAAACTATTACTTAAAAACAAATCAGGGATTGATTCAAGAAATACCTACAATATAAGTAAATATACTCTTAGTTAAAATGAACAAAAACAGAGCATTAGGTCTTGATGGCAAGCCTATAGAAGTATGAGTTTTTTATTTTTAAAGTATAAAAGCTTAGGGTTTTCCTCTACTGATATCAATGAGATGTGCTTTAAAAATATCATTTCACTTACACCCTCTGCCAATATATCATTAAGAACTGTTATAAAAAAAAGTTATCCCATTAAGAACAAAATGGGAAGAACAAGGAAACATTCTCAAAATCTTATAAACAGATATTATAAAATCAGAAAGATAATAGAAACACTTAAGTTTTCAGTTTCTCTCAAAATCATCTTTGATACTAATGAAATGAAACAAAATAAAACATAAAAGAAACTTCCTAATTAACTTTTATTATTCTCAGGGATAATAAGAAACAAAATTGTTATGTGCGTGCGGGTAATTCCCCCCTTGGATTCCAAGTGTGTATGCGGTGTGCAGATATAAGAGGGAAACGGATCCCCTGTTTAGTCCAAACAGGGAAACCCCGGTTCGGGTATATGCAAGGCCACATTGGTATGTGAGTCTAGGGTGTAACTTGAATTTGAAGTCTTCTAACGCTCCCCATTGATGCAAACCAACTTCTCTCTCTTCCATTATTATTGCTTGCACATGTTCATTTATTTATTTATTTTTCCATTTTTTTTTATCCCTCTTCTAACCAACCCCACTCAAAATAGCTAAGAAAGGGAAGGGAGGGGGAGGGGTCAAGGTTGAGGAACCTGTTCTACAACTGAGACACTTAACAATTTGGTATCAAGGCTTGATGGCAGTCAGCAAATCAGCCAGCTTGAAGCGGAAGTGGGATCCTTGTTTTCCGGGCAAGAACAGATTTTTTAGAAATGCAAGAGATGTTTTCGGCCATGAACACTTGCTTTGTTAGCTTGTGGCCAGCCATGGCTGTGAGCATGGTGAGAACTCTGTCAACCGAAATGGATCAGTCAATGAAGAATTCGGGATGGGACTGGCCAGGTCAACTCATTTGGTCGCACCTACGCTCTCCAAGCTAGGTTTTCCTTGTTTCAGTGGGGGTGAAGAACCAAAGAGTTGGATTGGTTGAGTTGAGCAATTCTTCGAATTTCAATGCACTCGGGTTGAGGAACAAGTGCCAGTGGCTACACACCATATGGAAGAGGTCCAGCTATGGCACCAATAGTTGAAAGATGATGAAGGGCAAGTCTCCTGGGACATACTCAAGGAGGCCTTGCATGCAAGGAATTGCCCCCACTCACTATGAAGATTTCTTTGGGGGCCATACCAATCTCAAAGAAATTGGATCAGCTCAAGAATATCAAACCCAGGTTCAGAGGCTGCCTAGAGGTGCAAGGAGAATGTCATAATCTCAATAAGTGGGCTCCTTTGTCAGCAAGCTCAAGGAAAGCATTCCGCAGACATTCAAGCATGGATAAAAATAGCGGCTGTTACGCTACCGGCCATAGCGGCCGCCACCGCCATGCTACGGCCGATTTTCTCTTGGACACTTCATGCAGTGAAAGCTTTTGATCCGCTAAAAGATGTAATGACACAATCCCCTGTTCTACCACTCCTCGATTTTTCTAAGCCATCCATTGTCGAATGCGAGCCTTGGGTTTTTGTACCAATATATTGATTTCCCGCTCCATAAGATACTTTAAACTCCATTGATTAGTTATAACAATAAGCTGTCGACTAAACGGTAAGGCCACCACTTTCGTACAGCCAGAACTAAAGTCAACATCTCCTTCTCATCGGTGGATAAGGATAGATTCTTTCCCAACAAAGCTTGGCTAAAGAATGCAATTAGATGTTAATCTTGCATCTAACACTCCACCAATACCCAAACCAAGGGATCATATCCAACAAGGAATGGTTTAGAAAAATTGGGGAGTCTAAGAACAGGGGATTCTGTGATTGTATGTTTCAGCTGATTAAAAGCCTTCTTCGTGTAAGGTGTCCAAGAGAATGATCCTCCAAATCATCCTACTATTTCCAAAAGCATTGAAAAAATCGAAAATAAAAAGTATGAAGACTCCAATATTAACACTTCAATATCTATTTCATAATTTTATGGATACTCATCTTAACACTTTCATATCTATCTCATCTTAAAGCCATTCGAAAAATGCAGTTTCCCAATAATTTTTTTTCATTTGTGTGATTGATTTTCAGCTTTTAGTTTCTTTTGTTTCAACAAAAAAAAATCTCATAGAAAACCAATTATTAAAAGATATTGATATATTGGTGATACATCAAGTTTTCAAATTGGGCAGACACAATGCTCAAAACAGAGTTTTAAAGCCATGATTGAAAGAACCATTTGAAATTCTCGAGCCCCAACATCCCAAATTCGTTTTAGAAAATAAAAAAGGCACCTTTTTATGAAAAAGTCGATTCCTTTGGTGCTCAACACTTCTCATCTCTTTGTTTTTTCCCTGCCCAGTGAAAATCATTTCCCAGTTGCAGAAACAGGGAAATCCGCCAAATGCAGAGTTATACCCTTAAACGGAACGGTTTCGAGTTAGAACATACTGGAATAGACCCGGACACGTTTCTAAATAACAGTTTTGATTTCGAGTCTGATTTTGACTCAGTACCTATTTTGTTGGCACCTAGAGGATTGGAATCTAATTTTAAAATCGATTATAATTTCTCTTTATTTTATAAATTTTTCTTAAAATAAACATATCATTCAATTTATAATAGTACATCAAGTCTACTGTCTCCAATATTATATGTAAAAACGTTAAAAAAAAAAAAAAAAAAAAAAAAGAAAAAAGAAAGAAGAAGAAGTTAATTTTGAGGTATAGTTTGCAATATCAAAGCCTGATATGGCGGATCCAAATCTACGGATCAGAACTTATATGGACCCAAAACTGGATCCGTTGATCAATCGAAATCTATATTGGTTTTCGGGCCCGGGCCCAAACCTGGACCCGTTTATAAATCGGAACTTTAAATTGATTCCAAACCAGGTTTTTGGCGGATTGAAACTTTCGGATAATCGGATATGCATTTGCAGTCCTATTCATAATTGCCCAGTGATAGTTTTGCTACAATAGAAGATAGCCCCAACGTTTGATTGATCAATTTAATGATAGACAATTTTTATATTATAGTCTTGTAGTTGTACCCAAGGGTTTTTTGTTCTCTTGTATTACTAGAGATGGAATTAGGGTGCCTGTCTTTGGAAACAATGTCAGGCCAAATTGGGCATTTTGTGAGTTGAATGGCCTCTGGGCTAAACTGGGCTCTCTGTGAGTTAATGTATTGGCTTTCTAGAATTATTTGGCAGCCCATTCTATGTTTTTTAGTTGAAGTTGGTTAAAGTTTAGGTAATTGAACCAGCTTGTATTGGCCACTTTCTATGTTTATTATTGAAACATGCACGGCTATCTTTTGAAAATACTGGTATTAAGCCTGGTATATTAAAGAATCAGGTCCACCCTGTGAAAACCTCTTGTTCAAACTAGCTAGTTATCATTTGGATTTTGGGTCATCCTGGTTTGGCCCATTCTATATAGTTGAAGGACCAGGTCAACAAAAGTATTGATTAAGGCCCATTAATCATGCAATTTGTATGTTAATCTTTCTTTAATGAGATCCAGTATTAAAAGCCATTGCTAGAAGTATTCATCTTTTGTGCTTGCTGTGATTCCATCCCAAGGACAGTTTTGATTAGAACTTGACAAAGTAATTTTATTTTCTTCTTTTGTATTCAGACCTTTGCATGCTTCACTCGAGGCCCAAGCCCGGTTTCTTTTGCAAGCCCAACAAGCTTTTCATATGGACAAATGCATTTTAAGATGTTGCTTGTCTTAAATTTATTTAGCTGACCATTGATACCAAAAACGGAAATTCTTTTCAATATTTCCCTTTGGATGGAGCCCACTCTTCAACCGCGTGGGCCCAATGCATTTTTAAGATGATGTAGTTTGGGTCTTATGCAAGTCATGATGCAAGATGATGGTTAGCTGTGGAAATAAAAGGTGCTGGTAAGCTGTGGAATATGATGCAAGATGATGTTTTTGTTGGAGATGAATTTACTTCTATGATCCTTGGATACTGTCATGATGGTAACACACCAGTGACCAGACAGATGCTTCAGAAAGGATTTTTATGTGATCGATATACATCAGAAATCTTGATACGTGAACTAAGCAGAGGAAACCATTTTCAAGAGGCATCTGGGTTGTTAAATGTTGTCACGGGGGTGCGGTCGCACCCGCGTGATTCGAGAATCCCGTTATATAGTATCTTGAAAATTCTAATTTTATTATTTAGTATCTTCATTTGACCATATACCGGACCACCCAAACGAGAATCCTAGGTCCATCATTGGTTAGGATTTGATCTTTAAGAAGAATGTTAATGTAAATGAATCCTTTCAGAGGTTGCTCTTCCATGAATCTAAAGAAGATGGGAAAATAGGTGGTGTTTGCTTCCATAATAAAATGGTGAGTACTTCCATGAAGCCAATGAAATGAGCGTCTCATATTCTTCCAGGAAAACAAGTATAATTTAAGAACAGCAATGTCATATGGAAGTTGGAGAAAACTGGGAGAGAGATGTTCCCACACAGGATGGTCTGATGTTACAATTCACAACAGCCATTAAAGGAGTGGAGCAAAATATATATAGACTGATTTTTTATTTTCAAAGGCTTGGAATTTAGTCTCTTGATAGTCATGAATGGTTTAAATGGTCATATCTTTATTCTCATTAAGAAAAATTTCCTTGCATTGGTGATGGTAATTTGGTTCTGGACTGCATGGTGATAGCCCAAGCATTGAGGCCTCTGTCGGCTGCAGGTTCTTCAATTTCACAATTTGGGAATGTTGATTACATAACTTGGCTAATTTTGTCTCAATGACGGGGGAGAATTTTGCTTGTGCGGGTCTGTAGGCTGTAGCTATTGCTGATTTGCTGTTGTATGTGCTTTGTAGCTAGGAATGTGGAGCTTTATTTATTCATTCTTTAGAAGAGACTCAAAACCTTGTTGAATTGATGAATGTTTTTATTTCATATTATCATGAGAGACTTGCATTGGTCATGCCAAGAATGGTGTGTTAAGAGTTATGTGGAGACGCATTTTCCCTTGTAAGTAGAGTGATATTATTCGGTTCCATTTCGTGACATTCATTTTGTGTTATATGCGTGTATGCGGAAGCGTGAATCACCGCAATCGAATGATCAATCAAGCACATAAAACGGAGAAAATCATACGCAGAGAATTTACATGGTTCAGCAAACTCACCCGAAAAATAAACTCAACTTTCTGACATTCAACCCACGTGGTTTGAAAGACTCCAACACCCCACGGGAGAGAGAGCACCTCTAAATATATATATATATATATATATATATATATATATAAAAGATACAATCATAAAAGGGAGCATTTTCAACATTTAGCAGTAACATCAATGGACAATAAGTTAAAAAAGACTCGTTTCAAATGGTTTTGACATATCTAAAATTATCTAACCAATCATCGGTGAGGAACTATTTTTCTATGTAGATTGATGGCCCCTCAAAGAAAAAGATAGTTTGAAGATGACATGGATGGAAGAAATACAGATATACTAAAAATAAAGAAACAACATCATGTAGATGACGGGATTAAGACTTTGATGACGACGATGACCATGAATGGGAAGTTTTTGTTTCTTATCAGTGAAAGGGAGTGAGAGTGAGAGGTTAGGTTTGTACCAGTGAAATTCTTAAGAGTGTTAGAATCGACAAAGCATGTTAGATTATGTAATTCAAACATCTTCAAGGCTATTTCAGTTATTTTGCGAAACATAACAATAAGGGATCTCACCTAACAAACAGAACTACCTTTTGCCCCTGGTTTCAAAACTAGGGGACAATAAGTTTGGACCACAGAGCAGAGTTCAGGTTGTGAAAGCAAGAAAAGTGTATCTTACAAAGAAAAGTCATTAAAAAAGTAAAGCCAATCTCATCCAACATTTGACCATTGAAACCAAGATGTCTATCTTATCTCTAACAATGACTCAACTGGGGCCAGTTCTGCTGAAATGTTCCCTGAAAAGTTGATACCCCTGATAGGGCAAGTCCTAATCTTATCTACCAACCCAACCTAAAACTGATCTAGTAACTGGGGGTTAATTGGTTTGGCCTTCCTTTCTTCTGGGGCATCAATAAACAGATTTGACTGTTTTCAATTTCAAAACCTTAAAACAGTTTTGGTTGAGATTGGGCCTTACCTACAAAGGTTAACCAACCCAAACTTGAATGACTTGTGATAGTAGAACCCATGCATGTGGACCTTCACCTATCATTTATAGATGGGCCCACTAGCAAATGAGTTGATCGTTCCATTTGTCACCATTTCATCTTATTAATGATCTGAAATCCTGGCTGCCCATAGATGCTTGTACTTCAATCCTCATTCCAAATCGTTCCTTTTGATGTGGCCCACTTCCTACTTCATCCAACAAGACAATCCTTCACTCTTATTTTTAAAGATCAATACAGGTGCTTGTTAACTAGATCAAAAGGAGGCCCACTTGGTGGTGGCCCATAGACATATATAGCCTGTAAATTCAAATATCTCATCGGACCCCCTATTGGCCAGGTGAAAAGCCCATATGGATTCACCTATATCAAATTAATTTTTGTTTTTTTACCGATAAACAAAACTATTGATCTTCAAACTCCGTCAGTTTTTTTTACTGCCGGTCTCTAATCTGAGTAAAGGAGGAGGGTTGCGTTAGGTATGTAGATTGATAGCCGGCGTAACATTTTGTCACAATCCAAATATGATGATGATTTGGCTCAAGATAGATCGGAATGGATAAACAGGATTCATGTAGCAGACCCCCAACGTAGTTGGGACCGGCAGGCTTTAATAATGATGATGACGACGACAACGACTGATGAATGAAAATAATAGTCCATATAGGCTCTTATCAACTCACATCAAGAATATCATCTGGGCCTGAATCATGGATTAACATCAAATTGGGTATCACACCAACCAAACCCATGCATTAGATTCTTTAATTTAAAAGCATGCTTGGACATATTTGAAAAAGAAAATAAAAAAAATGCATGGTGGGACCCACCAATCACTGGAATCAGTCCATACTGACAAGCAGGATACAGAATACATGGTCTGTCTTAACCGAAAGATGGAGGCTTTATATATATATATAAATAATTTTGGACGGTGATTAGATCTCAGAGTCTATATTAATTAGATAAGGCTTCCTTTGTGTTTTTATCTCCAAATGGCAAACAGACCCCTTGTACTTCTAATAACAATCTTATCTGATAAAAAACACATGTTTTAGTTGCTTTGGAATCTTTGGACCGACCAACTAAAAACCAAATACGCATGTCTATCCATACTTTTTTTAAAGGATTTTACGAAAAAAAAAAAAAAAAAACCCTTTAAATGTACCGTGCACAAAAAAGGCCCCGATAAACATTTGTGAGCAACAGTGGTCTTGTAGACCATGGTTTTGTACTCTTTTTTTTATAATGTTAGCATAGCGTCAATATCGACACTCTTTTGTTTTATATTTTCAGGGTAGCATCGATAATTTTGAATGCTCATGTTGAAAGGCCAAAAATAAAAAAAAATGCCAAAGTAGTAGGGTCTATTGGGGCCTTTTTGTGCGCCCAATTTATGCAGCGGGGTTTTTTTCCGTAAAATCCTTTTGTTTTCTTATGGGTCTTTATAATTTGTATTTGGTCATTGGTTCCAAAATTAGGGTTTGATCTATTCTCGTAGGTCCTAAATCACAACATTTAGAATAATGTTTTTTCATTCAAGAGGATTCCATTTTTATGAACAGCGTGGATAAAAAACCTCATACCTTTCCATATTGTACTTAAGAATGAAACACATGCTATGCTTTATAACCTGAACCAAATTAATTAGCCAAGAACCGGTTTTGTTGTAACTGGCACCTTCACCTGTGAGGTTAGATATAAAAAAAAGAGTCAAAAACATAGTCAAATTCTGTGAAAACTAACTAAAATCTATAGCTGAAAAGGTTAGACCCACAGTTAATTATTTTAGAATATTTTTACCACATGACAGTTGGCTTAGGTTACTTTGCGGGATCACAGTTGGCTTAGGTTACTTTTCCGGTAACTCCCTGTCCTGTAATTACTCCCATAATGAGGAGTGGGCTCCACCCAACGGATAGTATTGAAAAGTTATACTACCTCTACTAGCTTATTGAGGTTTCGGTAAGAATGGTTAGCTTAAATTTTTTATGATGGTGTTAAAGTCAAACGATCGTGAGCTTGTTGGTGGGCACCACCCAAAGAATGTTGTCTCTACTAACACTTCGAGGTTTTAGTGGTGTTAGTAGAAACAGTATAAATACTTTTCAAGATTTTTTTTTTGGTGGAGCCCAGTCATCAACACTCTCCCTCTAGTAGAATCCGGTCGGTGTAATTTTGGCGACACGCTATTTTTTCGCCAAACCTTTCCTCTTGGGATTCAAAATCTATTGATTGGCTATGATACCATATTAAATTTTCTCGGCTAATCATTCATACCTAAACCTCGAAGTGTTAGTGGAGATATCATTTACACTTTTCAATACTTCCCTTTCAGTGGAGTCCACTTCTCAACATCCCACGCCCAGACCCACGTCCACGCCCGCTGAGCTATAACTAGGGAATGTGGAGAGGGAAATTAATGCCCACCACTAAGTTATCAAAGATTCTTTTTTGCAAGGGAAGCTATCAAGGAACCGGCACCAGCTAATTCACTCTTGGTCAGTTCTTTGAAAAATTGTTATCGGTCAATAATGTACGTCTGAGCATTTAAACTGACCTACATCCACCATATGATGAAAGGCCCACCGTGTCATTTTTCAAAAGCTGTGCCAACTTCCAATTCAATGTGCACAACTTATCCCATTTGAACAGGGGAAAAGGAAAGTATAACTCCAAGGGGTTGGCCGACTGGTCAGGACAACATTCTTATTTCTTCCGGAACTAGAGGTCTCGATATCAATCCCCAATTCCCCACTCTTCAGAAACCAAAAGCTGAGTCCATTAGCACTATCACCTGAGAGCTACATTGGTTTAACCTACTTTTCTCTGGGTCCGGAGAGATTAGTCCAGTCCAAAAGGTTGGGAACCTTCTGTTAGCAAAAATAACTAAACAAATGAATATCAATAGGGAAAAGTAGTGTCACAGAACAAATGGCTGCAATGATAAAATTTTGAAATCTTACAAGTCTATGCAAAATTTTGAAACCTTGCAAGTCTATGCAGAATTCAAGGGGCACTTATTTTCTTCCTGTTTTCAAGTGTTGCTTACACAATGTAAAGAAATCTTACTTTTGAATTTGATGTGTGGTAATGGCGAGTGCTCATAGAACAATAGAAACTATTGTAGGTCTGACCCCTATTTTGAAAACCTTTACCTACTAGCACTCGAAGACATGACGTATTGATTAATAAAATTTTCACACCAAACATTCAACTTGCCCATAGAATTAATGTTCCATGTCTCTCCCACAGAATATATGTAACCTCATGAGTGGTGACTGTGTGTGATCTGATGCCTATGATCTAAGCTGATCCCTCCCAGAATTCTTATTACATGTCATTTTAGTGTTTCACTCCTATATATAGAGATTTAGAGAGTTTCTTTAAAATCCATCCATTGTGATGGCTTTTCCATCTTCAACTAAAACTAGGAGTACTGTTAACAGTATGATCTGCATAAGTTGGATGTTAATTATCAGAGTACCTTAGAAAAGGCCCCACACAAGTATTTTTTTCTTTTAACATATATGCCTCCATCCACCTACCCAAACCCACAATAAAAACTTCCTGGGTCTGCTGATTGGTTTAGACAAGGTCAAAGGAAGTTGAGAGAGGGTTACCTGTTAAAACGGCCGTTACATTGGCATAGGTCACCCTAAAAACTTTACTGGATAATGACTCATAATCCATGCATGCTAGCTTACAATAAAGTAAGGTGGAAGTTTCACATGTTTTTGCTTGCTTCTCTGATTTTTCTATTGTTATTGTCATTGTATATGTAAAATCTGAGATAATCTTCTAGATGAGATGATGTGGAAGACTTTTACTTTACTTGTATGCACATCAACCGAGGTTGTCTTCTGAATATCGTGCAAATCTTCTTTCGTTGCTTTCATTGCTTTCATTGCTCTCATCTGGAGAAGCTTATTTTGTTGTCATCTGAAAGGCATCTGTAGGGCATTTGGTGTTCTCCATCTCATGAGTCAAACGTTTTTTTTTTTTTTTTCTTATTTGAAAATGAGCCACACATGCTTGAGAATAGGTTTTACTATTATTCTGGGCTCCCCAATCTCTAGATTTCTCTCAAAAGGACAGGATAGACAACTTATGGCATGTTTAGAAAGTGTTTTTATTTCTTTTTTAAAAGAGGGGAAGTGGACCTGCAACGTTATTGCATGTCTGAGAATCTACTCTAAGGCCTGTTTGCTTGCTGAACTCGGAGACTCTCTCTTGGGTTGAATTAGAAATTTTAATAGCGTGCTTCTTTTTTCTTTTTTTACGACGCTGTTGTCTTTTTATGCAAAAATGAATTTCCTATGGGAGGGACTGGACTCCAGATTCCTTGCTTGCAAGGAAATGATGGTCTTTTATGCAGAAATGAGTTTCCTTTGGGGGGATTGGGCTCCAATTTCCTTGCTTTCAAGGAAATGACAGTCGTCTCCCTTTTCTTGCAACTAAAGCAAGCTGCATTGGATATCAAAAGAGAGGAAAGCAGAAAGTGCTCACCTGTTGCACTTTGAAAGTTTGTGTTGGACAAAGTATTCCCAAATGCTCATCTGTGACACTTCCAAAGTCCTTACAACATAGTATTTAGGTAGAATTTAGTGAATTCCCAAAGTGACAGTTTAAGGAGGTTCGAAATTTCGGATTTTCTATTATATAAATATAGAAATTTCAAGTGCTCCATACACAATGACTAACCTTTTGCTCAAAAATATTTCCTATGCATGAAAATCTTAACCAAATGAACACCAAATATTGAATGGGCTCGAAAAATAACTATATAATATATATAAAGGGAGGAGGTCCTGTCCTTACGGGCCGCACCGTTCGGAACACCCACTGGAGTCCACCTTATGACCCATCCAAATTGACTACTCATTCATAACCCCCTTATAAGCACTGAATCCCATGAATTTACATGGATTCAGATGAACTAAACAATTGGATTGAGGGTCAATTTTTCTTCTCTGATATAAAGCTATTAAACTTGTAGACCATAGATGAAGGGATTAGAGATATTAGATTGATTTCAAATTTGATATGTAAGTTCACTCCACTTGGATCTTTCAGTCCATCTTGTCCCATGACCAGTAAAGGTCTCACGATGGACCCCAATAAGCAGTCCGCACCGTAAACCGTAAGGACAGTCCTTATAGAACCGCCTCTCATATGTAAAAGTCATATATCAACTATGTCGTGTTTAATTACATGAATCCTAGTTTGTCATTTTGATCCATTATAGGCCAAATCCTCGAATAATTTGCCCTTTTGTGATATATCTTAACAAATTTCATTCATTCAAGTTTTTATTTTCACCATTGATGGTATAGTTTGTAGACCAGTGAGCTACAAATATTTAGGGGACGTTTGGTAAACTTCCACACCGCAGATTTTTGTCGGTTTTCCGCGATCCCGTGGAAAACCCACGTTTGGATCTGCGTAGAAAAGCCTTTGGAAGATGCAAGGAATCCCTGTTTCCATATATTCTGGACGTTAGACCTCCCCCCCTCGGATCCTTTGAATCCATGCGCTTGAGGATTTGCGGAGCTACAGTGATTTTGGGCGTGATTTTAGATCAGACCGATTTTTTGCATTTTTTGGTTTCTATGGGCCCCACAATCAAGATTTGAACCGATAAAAGTGTTAAGAAGGTTCAAAACGGCTACATCACAAAATTTCAGCCGTTGATTCATCTTAGATCATGAGATATTTGCAAAACCATCCAAACTGTTAAATGCCAATTTCTGAAATGCAGTGGGCCAAAAACAGGATTAAATCCAATCTGTTTGTTTCAATTTGCTGGTTCCTGTGGGCCCCAAAATCATGATCGGAACCATTAGTTATTTCTACAAGGTCAAACACGGCTAGTTGACCAAATTTCAACCGTTGATCATTACCATATCTTGAGATATTTGCAAAAACGTCCAGGTACTAAAACATTAATTTCTTATTCTTGTGGGCCCCCTTTGCACGATCTGAACCATTCAAATTTTCTAGATGACCACCAACAATTATGAAGTGAAAGTTGAGGTCTTGATTTTTCATGGATTTTAGAAATTTTTATAAAAACATATTTATAACCATTGAATCATACATTCTACAATTTGTAGGAGTCCTCCCTCCATCTAAACATGGAACACTCTTTGGGAATCCTACTTGAGGATTGTGGCTTTCTTTGAAGATGGAAATAATCATCTAAACAGAAAACTCTTCTTCTAACATGGACGGTTGCCAAACGTGCCCTTAATGTTTCTTAACTTCTCCGTTTTTTTTCTCAGTTGTAGGTATATATTCAACTTAAAATTTTTCAATGACAAAATTTCAAATTCATGTTGTACCTTTTCGTATCAGTCTCCCCAAATTCTTTCATAGAGAGGTGTTGACTTTTGTGGCATCAATCATCATCAATGGATTCTAAAAACCCATGTGATATATTTTATGAAGCTGAAATTATTTCTTCAACCTCAAGCCTTTGACACGCCATCGATGTCATCAAGCAGCCACTCATTCCAGTCTCGCGACTCCGGAGCAGCGCACACGTGAACGTGTACCACAGGCCTTCACCAGTCCGCTCCATCCCTCCATCATGGGGCCCACAGAGAGACAATTGATATTGTTGGAAATTAAACCCATCCACTCGACTTATAAATATATATAGGAGTATATTCATGTACATCCATCCCTCATTATCTAGCGTGGTGAGCAATAAATTTAATGGGGCCCATTTCAGGCCCCACTGATCCTGGGACTTGTGGGGATGAAAAAAGACATATTAGATGGGCCTATATATTAAGTTTGAGGTCATTCTCATTCCTCTTAACTCGTTCATCCCTGGCTCATAAATTTAATAGCTTTATATTAAAGAATAAAACTTGACCTTCAATCAAATGGTCCAATCCAACGGATCCAATGTAAATAAAGGGTCTCAGGTGTGTAAATGATTCAGATGTATTATAAAGTCGGTCCCCACTATGTTGTCTCTCACTATAACATGGTGAGGGATTGATGAGCATGAATATTTTCTATATATATATATATATATATATATGAGCCAGCTCTCCTAAGTTGAAACAGTGTCGATCCCACAAATCAAAGTCGACTATCATTGTTTTTTGCATGATGATCGTCTCCAAAATCAAGATAAATTTAATCATAATTGGATTTTCCAATTCCATCATGCAAAAAATAGATATAATCAATTTTGATTTGCTATTTCAGTTTAAGATAAGTTAAGCTTCAACTTAGGAGAGCCCTGTTCATATATATATATATATATATATATATAGGAGATGCTTCTACAAGAAATATCTCTCATCTTATATGAGAGATAGGAGTAAGGACCCTCACATTTAAGTTGTTGACATTGGATATAGATGTGAGGGCCTAAACCTTATCTCTTATAATAAGGTGAGAGCATCTTTCATAGGAATATCTCTCATATATATATATATATATATATGTGTGTGTGTGTGTGTGTGTGTATGTATGTATGTTGTGTGTATGTGAAGGAAACATGATTGGACACTTAGTTACATAGCTGCTTACATGTGTTAATTACAAGTTTCAATTTGAAAGGAGTGGGTTTCACCATGGAAATGTGATCGACAATTATGTGCATTGCTACAAATGTTTTTGTTATCGTTCTCAATGAGACGGTGGGACTTAGAGTTTTAACTTACACTTAAGGGTATATCATTGGACATGATCGAACTCATATTCAATAGTACATATTATCAAAAACGACCTCTTACTCCAGTGATGATTAGAGGTGTCACTTTTAACTTATTTGTCTTAGATAACTTGAAAATGCATTTTTTTTCTCAACTAAGGCTATAATACCTCACCAGAGGTTAACTCCCCTCGCTCGAGGGTTCCCCCATCTCACCAAAGGTTACTCCCATCATCCAAGCCGCCCCCCCCCCCAAAAAAAAAAAAAAAAAAAAAAAATTTGGATACCAAAAAATAAACAGTCGTGCTACAGACCCCGGATTTGTGCCCGAGGTCTGGCACGACTTCCACTGGGATCCAACGACTCCCATGGGAGTCGTGGCAGACCTTTTCAAAAACAAATAAATAGATCAGACTAACATAGCATAAAACATCACTTCACCTGAGAAATCCTCGAACTTTCCCAAAATTTCTCTGCCATGTCAGTCAATCGGTCAAAGAAAGACTTTAAAAATCAAGATCCGGCGTGTCCGCGTGATCGTCACGTTATTGTCACGTGCGCGTCGTTTATTATTGCAAGGACGCTCTCCAGTCTCCACCCACTAACATCAGCATCTTTACACCTTTTTTGCATTACACCACAACGCGTATCTTAGGCTGCCTGTATTTTATTTGCATAAAGACCCTCTATTTTACAATAACCTCAGAAGAGCCCCAATGTTATTAGCTTCTAATGGAACATCCATTTATTAGGAAAGCTTTTTGGCCTTATGCATGAGATATGGGAATGGGTTTTACATATGTAACATTTTCATATCCAAAACGTTATCAAATTACCAATTTGGATGCCAATCATCACAATCATTGAATTCTATAATTGGGCTCACCCATTAAAAGTAAAGCCGTTCAAAATGAACATTCTCCCTGTGTACCGAATGTCCTCAAGTTTTATCCTAATAGAATTCGATCTCAATATAGGATTGACAATATGATTAAGAATAGAAATATAAATAATCTACTTTACTTAAGATCATTTTTTTAGTTATATGCCCAATCTTAGGTGTGACCAACTCTTATTTAGTTAAATTTTCAATATGTGATCCTCACAGTTGAGTTCTACTCCTTACACTCATAGGAAGCACGAGGGAGCAACTAGCGCGGCATTCAAGAGATTTAGACTCGTAAGACACACACATACTATTTAACCTATCAATCAAAGTCTAAGATAGGAACCAAATCTTCTAATCCAATAAATGGTTTTTTCAAACTTTTCTAGCAGCTAATGTGCTGCATCCTAACATCTCAATGATGAGAAAATAACGATGTATAGTGAAAACAACTTTGATAATGCTGAACAAAATATTGATAAAATTGTAAAATATTTTTTAAATGGTTTTTAATATATCAAATTTTTTTGTTGTTTAACTAGTAATTCTTTAGTGTGTGTGTATATATATATATATATAGGGGAACATTCATGTGCATCTATCCCTCATCATAGGGTGAGGAACACTTCCATAAATGGGGATTTTCAAGTACAAAAGTAAATTTTCAAGTACATAGGGTGATGTACACTTCCTTATCTTCATGTGTAGAAAGGGAAAATGCCCTTCACCCTATGATGATGGATAAATGCACATGAATATTCTCCATATATATATATGTATATATGAATATGCTCCTATGAGAGATATCTCTTACTTTATATGAGAGATTGAATGGAGGCCCTCACATCCATATCTAATGCCAACAACTTAAGATGACCCCACTCCTATATCTCATATAAAATGAGAGATATCTCTCATAGAAACATCTCCCATATATATATATATATATATTTCAGATAACCCTCAAACTTTAAAGTCTCCCAACACTTTGTTATCTTTTATTTCAATTAAATATGATTTCCTCTGAAGGCATTGTAATAGGGTAGCTCATGACATACAGATTCAAGATCAGCCCCTAGTTTAAGGTCATCGGAGAGAGAAGTATTTGTCTGACTTAAGAGGAATTGGCGACATTGATGGAGGGATCTACGGCATTAATGCATGGCTGCTGTTAAAAGGCAGGAGACTCTACAAGTGTCAACAAAAGAAGTCCTACACCCATTTTTACGAAAAAAAAGAAACAAGAACAAAATTTAGTCCTATATAGGCATCAACATGAGTCAATCCTTGAAAGTCTTGACACAATTACTTTTAGGCCTTTTTATGTTTTTGTAATGGGACTTTCACAATTTGCATCATTGGTGAGCCATTTAGGGAACACACTTTGTGGAAATCATCTTATGATTTAAATGAGTGTAGTCACCTAACATCATTCTAGGGCATTGAAATGGAGAATTCTGCATTTAAGAGAAGTGGTCTCTCCTTAGATTGAATATACCCATCATGATTGATAATTGCGGGCCACTTCATTAAACCCAAACCATTCGAAATTATGTCAATGTTGTATGTTGTCACTAAGACAATTTTAACTCTCATTGGAGTTGGATCCATGGTCACATTTTTTACATGTAAATAGAGATTTGAATGTTACGCGAAGCAATTAAATTAGTCGAGACGGACTAGTTTTGGCCTTGTCTGACCCATTTGGAAATTTACAAATCGTGGAACCCTAGTTCACGCTATGGCCAGTTTGGTAACTCTACTAATATAGTCAAGTCAAGTAAAGTTGATTTTGAAGAAAGAATAAAATATAAGTGTGTTATAATGATATTTTATTTTTAGTTGTTTGTTATGGAATTTTTTTGACTTCTTGCATGGAAAAGTAGAGTTTTTTGTATTTTAGTGGATAAAGGTAATTGCTTTTTGACATTTTATATGAAAAAGATGGGGAGATTTTTGAATAAAGTGCATTTGATGTACATTTTTTCTGAAAAATGGAGGCTTTACTTGACTTTGATTTTATTAGTAAAGTGTCAAACGGGCCCTGAAGACATAACTTTTACTAAAGTCAAAGCCTTTGAGGATCTAAATTTTCTCAACACCAGTTTATTATGACCTATCACTGGCGGTTATGCACACTCAACAGAGAGAGAACATGTGCTTACAGGCTGTTTGTTTTCATAGAATTTATAGGGGTTGAATACATTGGAGCTTATGCTATAAATTAAATGGTTTAGAAATGAAGACCAAAGGTATTGAATATATAAAAAAATGACTATCAAATAACCTCTCCTTCAATGAAAGGTGAATCAAGAGAAGATGAAAAATGAATACTCAATCACCACCTTGATATTAGAGAACCAAACGATCAAATTCATTTGAAAGAGGTAGATCCCTTTCATAAAAAAAGACGTTTATAAACAATTATTTTGACTAAAATTATACCCACCCAAATTATCAAAATTGCAGTGGGACACATTGGACCTGACAATGGAAGTCTGGTAGGTTTGTATAGTGATAATGAATTATTGATATCCCCCCAATAAGTTTCCATTATATTTATGTGTTGTATAAAAATTTTGTATCCCCACAATAAGTTTCCATTATATTTATCTGTTGTATAAAAATTTTGTTTGAAAATCCCAAGAGAAGGACAAGGGTTTAATAAGGAAAAATTAAAAAAAAATATATAAAGTTATTAAATTTTAAAAAAAGTACATGAAGATTTGAGTATTTCAAAAAAAATATAAATTTTTTTCACAATTCTTTCAATACGGTGCTTTCCATATAATTTCTTAAGAAATGACAAAAGTACCCTTTTCTTTTGACATACTATGTCTTTTTTTAACTTCTTTTCTCTCTGAATTTTGATTTTGATTTTGATTTTCACCCTAAAGTGGGCTCCACTAGGTTATTTGTGTTAGAATTCATCATTTCTTTTAAATGATTTATTAAAGAATTTTTTAAAAAAGTGATCTAATTAAGGGTATTTTTTTATTTTTAAAATTTTAATTATAAAGAGGACTTGATTGAAAGAATTGTGCATACAATTTTTACCTTTTTAAAATATTCAAATCTGGATGTGCTTATTACTACAATCACAAAGAAACATTTTTTAAAAAAATAAATAAATAATAATTTGCAGGGAAGACACAGGAAAGTCTGGGAAAGGCCATCATAAGATCGTGGGGGTCGCATTCAGTGGGGCCCACTTCGATGGGTCCACATGATCATAATTCATAACCATTGGTTGAAAGGCATGTCGGCAGGTTTTTGAGAATCGCGAATGATCACTTCATCATAAAACCACGTGTGCACTGAGTGCGGTTAAAGAAGTGGGCCCAAGTGACAGATTTTGGTAGACCGCGTACTTCATCAAAATCCTCTGAGGTTTGGACTCACAAGAATTCTACTGAGGCTCATCAGTTAAGAATTTGATTTTGCATTTTTTTTTTTGGGTGTAGACACTACGTAGGAATTGAGTGCATACAAATTCATGATCAAATGAGGTTCACAAGAATTATTAAAAAAGAAACTGATAAAAGATATAAGATGACTTACAAGATACAGGTGTAGATGATATTTAAACTATTCTAAAATTTTATTTATTTAGATAATGGTTGAATATTCGTTTTTCATAATACCCCGACTCAATTTCATTAAATGAGACGTTGTTTGATGATAAATTTTTTATATTCATATTATTCATCATTTTTAACTATTTATTAAAAGTATAAAGTCTTAGAATTTTTAAAAATTCAATTGCACTAAATGAACAGGTCCTTTCCTAAGATATAAAATTATAAATCGCTTGAAGAAAATATTTCTCGTTTTTAGTTCTCTAAAAAATTTCACCACAATACACTTTCATTCACCTACTCAAGGATACAAGTATGCGGGACATTCATGTACATCTATCCCTCACCATAGGGTGATGGTACTTTTCATTTTTGCACATGAATTATGGAAGTGTACGTCACCCTATGTATTTAAAAATTCTCTTTTGTACTTGAAAACTCCTAATTATGGAAGTGTCCCTCACCTTATGGTGAGGGATAGATGCACATGAATATTCTCTTACAAGTATATATATATATATAATAAGAAGATATTCATGTGTATCTTTCACTCACAATATGGTGAGGGACAAACTTAATGAGACCCACTTAGGGACCAACTAATCATGGGACTTATGGGGGATGGGAAGAGACACATTCGATGAGACAATACATCAAATTTGGAGTCAATCCCATGCCTGAACCCTTTCATCCGTGACCCACAAATTTAATGATTTTATATTAAAGGAAATTATTTACCCTCAATCAAACGGTCCAATTTATTTGGATATGTGAAAATTCATATATATATATATGAGAAATATTCATGTGTATCCATCCCTCACCATGTTTTGATGAAGAACAATATAGTATGATTGACTTTATAACACATCCGAACCATCCACACATATAGAATCCATTTGAGGGCGTGCATCTTCAAGGGACTTCAAAAGAAATATTTTGAACTTTAATAATATTGTAATCATATGCCTTACAAAAACTTTAGAAGAGGAGGCCATTTATCGTGAATACATTAGCCTCACGAATTTCCCGTGAGTGAGATCCATAGAGGATTAGAGCACTATATAAGAAATGCCTTCTGCAACCTAAAGTTGGGCTTTTACTTTACTGATAAACCTGTGGTCGGTGGTGTCGTAAGCCGTCATTCCCTGTCAAAACGCGGATATAGACCCGCCAGTTGTCACTGTACGTGTGCAAGTTACATACTTTACTAACTTGGCAAGTTAGTTCTAACTTGCCGCATGAGGAAATATGGAGTGAATTGATGGGATGAAGATTTTCAATGACACCATCGCACCAATAATTGTCTGAAGAATTTGATTAGATAGGTCACAAAATAAAATTAGGTTTAAATCAAAATTTGCATTACTTCATTTTCTATAGTTATTTAAGTTGAGGGATTGGTCAAGATTTGTGGGTGAATCCATTGAGCCCATTATTAATTAGGTTGATATAATAGTTTACTTTGTTTTAATTTTCTTACATCATAAATTGAGCTTGATTAATTGTACTAAGTTGAAAGAACCCTTCAGTCGAACAATATGCCCTTCTAAAAGATTGGTAGTAGAAATCTCTACTATTGAGTTTGTGAGTAGTGGTTTTGGCAATTTTAGAAGTTTTCGGAATTTTGTATCTCACTTTTATGGTCATTAGCCAGTGGTGGAAAGTGATTCTAGGAATGTAATATCTTGGGCCTCTTCCTCCATGTTTTATATTTGGAAGTTTCATTTCTATTTTAATAAGATCAAATACACGTTATCATGGAATTTAATCATACTTGGGAGATTGGATAATGCTTTGGTGGACAATTTAGTTAAATTAAAGGTTGATAGATCTTTTATTATAGTTGTCTTCCTATGTGATTTGGTTTATCCTTTGATGAAATGCTTTTATATCATTATTGCCCAAGCTTTTACTTGGTTATTGTACTATTTTTCATTAGAATAAAATCTTTGTTATTGCTAAAAAAAAAAGGATTTCGTAAAATTGATTTACTTTAGCAAATAAAATAATGACTTCAATGTTAGTCATCTACAATGAAATAAAATAAATTAGTATGTTTTTCTAAGTGTGAGATTTAAGATTATAAAATGTATGATAAAAATACAAACTTTTTTCATTTATTTGCTCAATGTCCATTTCATAATTTGAATTGCACAAAACATAGCACCCAATGACCTTAGAATCCCTTTAGAATTTATTTTAAAATTTAAAAAACTAATATTTAAATTAAATAAGCCTACCTATATAAGAGCTGGTAGAGTGGCTTCAGACGTGGATTTCCTCTAACATCTTGTATTTAAAACTCGTCTTAAATTTAACCAGTGTGCGTTTACGTAGATTTAGTCGATGCCACCCAAAAAAATAGTTGATACCCACATCATAAAAACATTAAAAAGATTAAAATGAGTTTTTATTTTTTATTTATGAAGTCCAAGTTTTTTTTATATATTTTGGTAAAGTCCAAGTTAGGGAACAGGTTTCTTATATGAGTCCTATATAAGCCGGGTCCGTTAACATTTGGCTGTCTACCATTGCTTCTTCCACAAATGACCTTTGCAGAGAAACACAAGAAAAGAGAAAGAAAAAGAGGAGGGAACAAGAATTCGAGAAGGGGATTTTGATTTCGGGAACATTTCTCAGGTAACTATCGAACTCGGATCATTAATTTTCTTCCGAGATTGAGTCTTTGTTCTTCTTCTTCTTCTTCTTCAACTTCGAGGATTGGATTCAAAGATTTTTGCTTTGATTCTCGTTGGAACTACTTGGGGTTCGTCTTCTGCTTGAGTTTGATTGCTTTGGGACTTGGGTTTTTCGTGATTTTGTGAATTTCGAACGAAAGATTCAATCTTTTTTGTTGGGGTTGCTGCAAGATAGCAATTGTTTGGAAGTTTCAAGCTTTCCTATGCAGAGATTCCTCAAAATTTCCGGATTTCAACAAGCTATTGGTTTTTAATTGAATTTTATATTTGTATGGTTTGGGTTTTTCATAAGCTTTCTGATATCTTGATGTAAGACTTGATTTCTTCTGCTGGGTTTTAGCACGGAAACAATCTAAAAGGCTCTTTCCATTTCAAGGATTAATAAAAAATCGTTACTTTTACAAGCTGGGATTTCATTTTTCTTTTCATCTGAATGAATGAGTTTTTGGGACCTTTGGTTCTGATAGTCTTCTCTTATTCAATAGAAGTTTCGTTCTGTATTTGGCCTCTTGGGTTCACAGAGATGAAAAAGTCTCTGTTTTCAAGCGATGTTAGCAGTTTCTAGAAGAAACCCAAAAAAAAAAGGTACTTTTAGAGTATGTTTAGATTTTTGGACTTGTTACAATGAATGATTTTGTTGAAGATTGTGAAATAATTTGTTTGTGAGCAAGAAAAGCAGTGAAAGAAAAAATTCTCAAGTATAAGAGGCTAGGATTATTGAGAACTGTTTTGTATAACTGCTTTGATGCTTACTGTTTCTGTTCTGTTATGCAAGTTCTAGCTTTTTGGAAGTTAGTGACTACAGTTCAAAGAGTTTATGTGATTTTGGCATCTCCAATTGAGAAGGAATCTGCATAAGAATTGTAAAGAAAATGATCATTTGAAAGAATATATTAAGCTGAGATATTCTGCGAGTGTCAGATGTGATGAATTTATATCTTGCAAACATGTAGTATCTGTTTATTTTCTTAGGTTATATACAACCACCCATTAAAGAAATACTTGGGGTTTTTGGTAGACATATGGCTTAAATGGCACAATAAACTTCCAATGGTGTTATTTAGAGTCAGACAGTTATATGGTAATCCTTGAACTATTAGGATTAGGAAACCTAATTGGGTTAGAGTCATGGACTCGTGGTGGACCCAACGATGAATTTGGATATGGTTTCTTGTCATTATCCACAGAGATTAGATATCTTATTGTAATTATCCCTACAGATTAGACGACTCTTTTTTTTTTTTCGATTCCATTTGCTCAAAATCATGTGTTATCTTCATAGATATTGATTTGGTGATTCACTAGGAGTTTTTGACCAAGGTTTCAACCCATACCTGCATTTTTTTTACTCTTTTTAAATAGCTGCACAAATGATCTCCCTGGGTTGGTAAGTTGGTTTGACATAAAGGCTTCTCAGATATCTAGCAGCCATGGTGGCACTATTTCAGTCAACCTTCTCTAAAAAATTATGTTACTTCTTTTGTTAACTTTTATATATGGCGGCGGAAACAATAGCTACACATTTATCAGTCCAACAAAGTAAATGATTATACAGAGGAAATGGCACATCATAGTTTGGAAAAAAAGGGAGAAGTTACGTTTAGTAAACGACTTCGGGGTCCACTAAATGACTTTATTTATAAATTTGAAATATTCCTGAGTATGATATAATGAAAACTATAAAAACACAAACAATCTCTTTGAACTTCCCTTTTACTGTGTAAAGTCAGTAAAACGAACTTGATAAGTTCTAGTTTCTTTCTAAGAATAAGAAAACAGGCATCCCTTTACTTTTATGTTTGCTGTCATTTCTTCAAATCCATGGAGATTGTGGCACTCTACAAATGTAATCTCGAATGTGTCCCCCACCACACACCAAAGAGAAGAAAAAGAAAATTGTGTACTCTCGAAGGTTGCATGTGTAGGTGTGTCTCAATTTATATGAGCAATGCTTAATTGGTAAGGCTTTTAATTTGCTAGACGTGATATATCCTTGACATGACTTCCAAGAACCCAGCTTCAGCTGTTTAACAAGAAGCTTTACTTGGTTTGACTGTAATTATATTCATATAGATGCATATCTGTCCACTTATTCTTGTGTCTGAACATAAAAGACCTAATATTGTGGCTGATATTCCACAGAGTTGCAACTTTGATGGGTTTCCATTGGTCTTATCCTTTTACCTTATCCAAAAATAAATACATAAAGAAATGAAAAATGATATAAAAGAAAACACATTTGATATTTTTGTATCCATTTCAAGCTTGTCCTTTATTTTACTCTAATCCTCTCAATGTTTCAACAAAGCTCGTCTCAATAACTACACGTCTCAAACTTATGTTAGCTGAGGAGCACTACCAGAGAAAATTGTCTATTTTTTTGGGGTCAAGTCAGCTCTGTGGTAGTGTCATAGCTGGCTAACTACTTCCTTGCTTCGATATAGTCACAGTTCTATTAAAACAGGCGGCGACCATGCATACTTTTGCCATGGAAACCACTCCTGATTTGTCATTCCTTTTCAAGATTTTCTTTCAAGATATGCAGCCCTAAACTGTAATGGTTCATTCACTCTTTTACCTCAATGGAATGTTCAGGCCAGGGGTCCATTTCTCTGCACTGGTAATATCCAGCAAGAAGTCCTCCAGTCAAAATGATTATTACTTATGTCATCTAATCCTCATTTTGGTGTCGTTTTTGCTTGGGTCATCACAAGCACGTGGCCATCCAACCATCTGATTTCCTGTGACGCATTACAACGGTGTTGCTATTTGAATGTGAGTGGATAGTTCATCATCTAATCCATTGTTCAGTATTTCTAAAAGTATTTTGAGAATGTCAATTGACATTTTTTTTACTTTTTCTGAGATGTGGGTACATCTAAAGTCATGTGATGGTACCCATTCAATGATCATCTGAATAGATTTTTTTTTTTGTCAGTATGAATTATGCTTGCCCTGGTTCAATCTAAATGCCATAGAATGGGTCATTATAACGCCAGTGAGTGGTCATTATAAGTTCTTCATGGTATGTCTTTTCTAATTGGAAGATGAAGATTTCCAGATTTTTCTTTGCTAAAGAAATTTTCCAGATTTGATTTATAGAATATTGTGGTTCTTTGTTTCATGTTCTATTAGTGTAAAATTTGAAATCATGTTACCCGAAAAAAAAGGAAAGAAAAAAAGAAATGGAAACCTAGTTTATCTTGATAAAACAAGTTTTCTCCCGTGTGCTAAAACTATCTTTATATATGCGGATGCCCAACATTTTAGGTTTACATGCTCTGATGTGAGTTTTACTGCCCAACTGCATTACATAGCTCACCTTTTCTTGAAAACTTTTACCTCGAAACAACATGCAACACTGGTACTGATTCAAGGTGAAACAGGCACAAGAGGAGCCCCCACCTACTGCCAACCTTCCTTCCCCAAATGTATGGAGAAATGGACAACCATGAGTTCTCTAAATATTTTCGATCTCCTTGTGATTTATGTACATCAAATGCAGTAATTCACCCTCCTAGAATCACATCCAAGCAACTGACAGATGCGCACATGCGCACACACTCACATGCACTCACCACACCCACATGCTCACGCGCACATGCTTATGTGCCTGCCTGCACAAGTGTGCGCGCACCCACATGCGCACAGGACACCAAGAATCAAATATCTAAGAGGTTTATGCATTTAAGGTTCAGATGTTTATGTTTGCTTTTGAATATGCCTTGCAGGTGACTCAGGTGGAACGAATTGTTTGAGGGGAAAGGGCTTTAGACTCTTTAGAGGAGAACATAACTGCTTGTAGCTTTAATCTACAGGAGCGTGAAAAGCCTTCCATACTGCCCACGTACGGGACTGTCCTGCATGATTCATGCAGTTGCCTTAGCATGGATTCAGATCAGCTTATAGGATACAGCTTTCCTGGCATAGAAGTGTCTCATGAAAATATTCCTACCCACAATCTTCCTCGTTCAGAATGGATGCTGGGTCCCATGAAATTTGACTCAAGGTGCTCATCAGATTCTCCCCTTTCTGCCCCCTGTGATTACGATACATTTTCTACTACACTAAGCAACAGCCAGGAGCATTACAGTTCTGTGGATAACTTCTCTGGCATCAGTCCTTCCCACAACTTCTCATTGGAAACAGAGAGTTCATTACAAAGATCCCCTTCCAACTTTCAAGAGGTTCATTTAGTTGGAAGGTCATTGCAACAAAATGCTGTTTACAGCATGAAGAATGCTCTCCAGAAACTAGAGTCAGATCTTATGGGCCCAGATACTGATGAAGTGAGCACCCCCAGCTCAGCGCTTGATGAGAATCAGCAGCCGGAACCTTCTAAACAGAAATCGAGGGCTTGGGATGTATCTGGTTCCCATCAAGAAAAATCATTAATCGTTCGACCTCAGCAGCAAATTTCTGGAAGGCACCAAGACATGGACCGCGGCGGCGGCGGTGGTCAGAGGGATAAACGTCAGAGAGTGATGGAAACCCACTTGCAAGATATGCCACAGCTTGATATAAAACAGTTGCTCATAGAATGTGCAAGGGCTCTTCTTGAAAACAGGATGGACGATTTTGAAAACTTAACTCGAGAGGCAAGAAGTGCCGTCTCCATCAGCGGAGAACCTATCCAGCGTCTTGGAGCATACATGTTAGAATCGTTGGTGGCTAGAAAAGAAGGGTCAGGCAACAATATCTACCGGACACTGAGGTGCCGAGAGCCTACAAGCAAGGACTTGCTCTCTTATATGCACATTCTCTATGACATTTGCCCATACTTCAAGTTTGGTTACATGGCAGCCAACGGAGCGATAGCTGAAGCAATTCGAAATGAGGACCGCGTGCACATCATTGATTTCCAGATTGCTCAGGGTACACAATGGGTCACACTCATACAGGCATTGGCAGGTAGGTCCGGTTCCCCACCCCATGTACGGATCACTGGGATTGATGACCCAGTTTCGCTATATGCCCGAGGGGATGGATTACAGGTTGTTGGGAAGCGACTGGCTGCTATGTCCGAGAAGTTTAATGTCCCACTTGAGTTCCATGAGGTTCCCGTCTTTGGCCAAGATGTGACACGTGAGATGCTGGATGTGCAGCCTGGGGAAGCGATTGTTGTGAACTTCCCACTCCAGCTCCACCACACGCCTGATGAGAGTGTTGATGTGAACAACCCACGAGACGGGTTGCTGCGTCTGGTGAAATCACTTTCTCCAAAAGTGACGACATTGGTCGAGCAAGAGTCCAACACAAACACAACCCCATTCCTGATGAGATTTATAGAGACATTGGATTATTACTCAGCCATGTTCGAGTCAATCGATGTCACACTGCCAAGGGACAGCAAGGAGCGGATCAATGTTGAGCAGCAGTGTCTGGCGAAGGATATTGTGAATGTCGTTGCATGTGAGGGGAAGGACAGGGTTGAGCGGCATGAGCTGCTTGGGAAGTGGAAGTCGAGGCTGACAATGGCGGGTTTCAGGCCATACCCCTTGAGTTCCTTCGTGAATTCAGTGATAAAGTCTCTGTTGAGTTGTTACTCTAGTAACTATACTTTGACCGAGAAAGACGGAGCTTTGCTGTTGGGATGGAAGAGCAGGAATTTGATATCGGCATCTGCATGGCAGTGAGGACAGACAGATACAGGATAGATTCATTACATTTCATTCTCTCTCTCTCTCTCTCTCTCTCTCTCTCTCTTACAGTTTTGTATTCATATCTGATATAGGATCTTTCTTTATGTGAAAATTCAGTATAGGACTCTTCCTCTGTTTCACATGCATATTTGCAGTATACTAGAGTTGATACATGCATAATTCTCCAACCTGGTTCGAAACAGCTGAGTTTTCTTTGGCTAGTGAAATATTGAGTGACTGGACAAAGTTGAACTTGGTTTGAGCTTTGGTTTCACAACCATTTCATCTGCCTGATTCATGATTTAGCCTGACCCATCTTGGTCTGGCCAATTTGACTGTGTTATCCTAAAGCATTTTATCTTAAATATATTAAAAAGAAACAAAAGAAAGAAGTTTATGAGCAAAAGCACAAGTCTTACACAAATAAAATCTTTGAGATTATAGTATACTTTAACGAAAACATAAAAAATTGTAACAAGAATTTAAATGAAAGTTTGTAGACTTCAAAATATTTTTCTATATTTTAGCTATTCAAATATCTATATTTAAAATAAGATGTTTAGAAATGAATTCACTGGTCGTCCTGGTTAACCTATTGAGTTCCCTGGTCAACTTGGCCCTGTAAGTGCCAAAGTCTAGTCGACTCATTCGGTTGGAAAACCATGGCTACATGTTGAGGTTGTCACTAATTGCCATGCTAAAATTTTCAAGTTCACTCCTAGAATCTTCTTGTTGGAGCTATGTGCTAAAATTGCAGATAAACACTGATCAGACCTTCTGGTTCATTAGTAGAAACAGCAGTTCACCCAATCAATGGGAACACCATCTAGAGACAGTAATACTAAGCATTTGCTATTGGATTTGAAAATGAGCAAAAGTGGGAATAATCAAACGTACAGCTGATAATAGAAGTTCAGAGTGGATAGCTTTTATCCCATTCTCATCAATATTAGAAAGGTTCATCAGAAGTGGGATTCACTTTCTTTCAATCATTTGTTGCAAGTAATTATGTTGGGCTATTTTCAATCACTATTTGATTTGAACATCTATGATGAAATTCACCTGAACAGATACCCTGTTGTGGGTGATCAGCACCAGTTTCCACTACTAATGCAAGAATATCAACAGCTAAATATCTTGTACATCGCTGGCAGTTTGCTCAGAGGATTAACCAGTTTTCTACTACCACACACGACCCACAGAATTATCATGAAAAAACTCATTGCACTGTTTATCTAAATTGGACTGAACTGGCCGCCTCACTGATAATGGGCAGGTCTCATGGCCCATTTCACCAGCTGAAATGCGAGTTCAGAACTGTAATTGCATTCAGGTAACCTGTTTATGGTTTCCTGATCACTTTAATCTCTCTTGGGTGTAAGATAGCTTGAGTAGATGAATATGGCTTTAGTCATTCAACTGGGGCTGTACATGATGGTGGGGTTTTGAGCCCAGTGTAAGCCCAACTCATTTTTGGCAGGATTGGAGCTAGCTTTTAGATGTTTTTCCACTGGACCTGAGCTAATTGTCAGTATGGTTTTGAGTGGGCTTGGACTAGATACTTCAGTTGACTTGACCTGAAAAAGACGGCCTCGACCCAAGCTTGGATGGGATGTGAAGTCCAGGTTGAGGATCCAAGATCTGTGAAACCCCCAATTGACCCGACTCACGTCTATGGAAATAATTATATTGTTACAGTACAATTTTCTGGAATTTGTATACTATTATTGCAGCTGTGTGGCCAAAAGCCCGGATATCCAGCCCATTTTTGGCCCTAACTTGATAAGTTGATAACAAAATGGATCCTTGCTTGCAGGGGAACTTTTATTCACAAGGGCCCATGGCAAAGATTTCAATATAAATAGAAAGAGGTTTTGATTAAATGGCCGGGCCTTGACAACACCATTGATTTCCTATTCCAATGTAAGAGTTGCTTTAGATGGATTTTGCCCATCTAATCCGCAAGAAAGAAATAAGGAAACACCCAAGAGAGAGACTGACATTCCCATTATTCTCACTAGCAAAACCCCGTGCTATGCACGGACCACAGAACCACCAAATGCATATACTCATATGAATTATTTTTATTAAATTTATTAATTAGTAGACTTTTGAGTCATAATTGCAGTTGCTAATTTTATCTTTATGTGTTTTTCCAGATGTTTTATTCTTCATGTGAGGTGTAAATGGAGCTTGATGAAGCTCAAGCACGTGTAGAAAAAAAATTAAATGAAAGACATATTCACAACAAAACAACAGAATAATGCAAGTAAATGAAATTTGAATAACACGAGGTTCACAATATACACATTCGTACGAATTAAACAAATGAAAAGACACTGAATTTAACTTTTGAAACGTTTACGTTAACCTCTAGAACCACCAAATGCAAATGAGTCCTAAATTTATTTTTATTAAACTTATTAATTAGTAGTGGAATTAACTACCTAAACCACTAATTGCAGTTGAGATTTGTTTACTCTATGCCCCGGTCTATATTTCAAGATAGTTCTGTTAATGTTTTTTAATTGCAAATGAGTCCTAAATTTATTAATTAGTAGCGGAATTAACTACCTAAACCCCTAACTGCAGTTGAGATTTGTTTACTCTATGCCCATGCTCATATTTAAAGATATTTTTGTTAATTTTTTTTATTTTTCCCGAGCGAAGCTTCTTTTTGAAGATAGCTCAATAATTGTTTTTCTTTCAAAGTTAAAATATATAAACTAAAGAATTTCAAAATATAAATTAATGGGCCTAATATCAGTCTTTGGTCTCTAATTCATTACAGGCTTGCAGTTAGACCCATTACCCAATTCCTTATTTTTTTTTAAATTTGGAAAGGCATTAAATCCTATGTCATTTTTAGTTTATGAACAGTAATTATTTCACATTGATTGTTGCTTTTCTTTTTTTACAAAATTTATGCTGGTTGTTCATCTTTGTTGATGCTAACATATAATTCAACATTAAGGTTCATTTTGTCAATATTGTGCAATTCTTCTTTTTTTTTATTGTTACTTTTTTTGTTTGACCTAAGTTTGTTTTTTCTCCTTTTGTTTTGTTTTTTTTCTTTGGATATGATCATTATATATATTTTTTATGTTCATTATATTTCGTATGCGGTGGAAATTGAGAGTCGGGTTTTCATTCGGAATGATACAGAGGGAGTCCAATCAGAAGAACGGAACCTCTTTTACTCCTATGAAATATTAATTTTATATATCCTTTTCCTTTTCTTGTCTCTCAAATATTCCTGTCCGTATTACTTGTTTTGTGAAAGTCTTTGATGTTCATCATGTATTGTGGGGTTTATGTATTATTATCACAATTATGTTTTATCTTTAAGTTTTATTTTTTCATGAATGTTGATTAATTTGGGTTTTCTTAATTTGTTTTTCCATTCCAATCATCTTCATCTTGTTGAGGAAGAGAGAAAGTGGATCGTCCGATTTGCTTTTCTGATTTGCTAAATACATATGAGGTTGGTTTTCTTTTTGCTAAATATCCTAGGAGTGACTGAAAAAACGCAATGATAGAGAGAGTTGCAGATTTGCAATCCAAAAATGATCAAACATACTTATTGCATCATATGAAAAGGGTCATCACCATCATCTGATTAAAACAAAACCCAGAAAAGCAATTGCAGAAAAAGAAGACAACAGATAGGGATTGAATAGACCAAAACAAACATCATACCTAAATAATAAAAAAAATACTAAAACAAACAACATACCTAATTGAATAGACTGCAGATTTGGTACGTTTTTTTTGTTTATTTTTCTCATCAGTGCACGTTCTGCAACATAATGTCTAAAAAAAAAAAAAAAAAAAAACCAAGAGCTTCTCGCCTAGGTTATTGATGTGGCTAAAATCGTGGGTTCCACTTATCAAGACTCATATCATACCCCAACATCAAGGTCGCCCAAACCCCTTCTTCAAGATCTATGGTCCCTATCTGAAATCATTGCACCACATGTGCCCCACAGTCCAAAAAAAAATGAAATTTCTCCTTTTTTGGTCGTTGGATGGTGGACCAAACAGGGCCCGCCATGCTTAGCAAGCAGTTAAACACTGATTAGGGATAATCAGTGTGAAGATTTCTTCTTTTTATGTTTAGTATCTATCACACTTGCCGTGATTTCTTCTTTTTATGTTTAGTAACTATCTATCAATCTATCTCTGAATATGTCAGCATATCACAAAATATACCCATTGAATTCTCATGCTAAGCTATAATTTGGTTCCATTCTTGGATCTTTGATCAGAAGTTCAATGATATTTGTGTACTTTATCATGCCTAATCTTCTTTACATATGGAGCCCAATCATGCCGATGATGTACTCATCCCGAGGCTTGTTATGATGGGTCTCACTTTGGATGGGTAGGACCCATAAATACTTATAATTGAAGACTGCATTCATATGTTTCTGCATTATTTCAATGTGTTACTCTCTTAGCCATCTATTTCTAGTCCAATCAAGTTGTTAAATCTTCCAGTGTTTGAGGATTTTAAGGAATGCATCCATGGTAAAGGCTAGAGCATGTTAAATCAATGGCATGATTGATTGTAAATTATATAAGTTATTGTAGCCATTAAACCCCCCCAGTCCAAGCATTGATCTATATCATTTCAGAATAAACGATGTGACGATTTAACAGTACTTACCTTCTCCTTGGTGAGTCAAAGTTTGGTTCTGTCCACCCTTGCCTTGTGACCTAGATATTCCCTTTCTGGTTTCAGCTGTGGTCCAGTCTTCCGCTTCCGTTTTTGTTTTCCGCCATGCTCCAGTCTTTCCTTTCTGGTTTCCGTTTCTCGTTGGTTCCCGTTTATGTATTTGAAGTAGTAGATAGGAGTTTAGATATGAATTGAGAATTTCGTTTCTTTTTTGAGGAAGTTATGTTGTTCAGTTTTTTTAAATAGAGGAGATTGGAGAGAAAGATGAGATTTAGGAGACTGGAGAGAGAGTGGAGTGGAGGGTGGAGGGAGATTCTTAGAGCTGTCTGATGTATTTTATGAAATGAGGAATTGTAGTTTGGAGGCCTGCGGTTAAATGAAAGCAAAACACATTCCAATAGAGGTATAGACTGGGAACATGACAATGGCTTATAACGCATCTCAAAACCATGACTTTTCCAAGATAATAAAAGTTACTAAAAGTAGTAAACAATGCTGACTAAAATAAACACTTGAAACAAACTCTAAAATACTTTTCAAGACCTTTCATGAAAACTTACGTTGGAACGTACTAAAAAAGCTCAAATACAAGCATGATTGAGAATTAATATAAATAGTAAATTTTGCACTGTATTTTGAAGTTTGAAATTCTCATTTAACCTTACAAAAGGCATTTGCTATGATGTAGAGAACGCCGATAGTTTCAAAGTGAGTACTTGTGCGCTGCTAGATGATACCCGGATGAAAAGTTATGTCCTTTGAGATCAACATTTATCTTTGTCTCTTGATTTCTTACAACCTTCACGCTCTAATAGCCGTTTTGCAACTTGTTCAGCAACATTTTAATTGGCGGACGAAGAATTTGGTCTTAATTGGCATTAGAGAATCTGCATTTGTTGGTTATCGAGTTAGTCACTTGCTTTGCTATTCATGACTCAGGAATTGCAAATACTTCTATTGACATCTTTTTAAGAGGATTTAACCAAAAGAATCTCCTTAGACTTGTCAAAGCCAAAAAACGCCATCAATATTTTATAAAGACCATAGTGATCACAGGAGTTCTGTTTGGTATTTTTTTTTATTTTCCCTCTGAGCGGGGATATCCCTGCTCCTTTTACTTTAAAAAGTCCCAAAACCCTTTTTCCCCTTTTCATTCTTCTCTCATCTTCTTCTCCCATCTTCTTCTCCCTTCCACAACATTCAAGCTCGACCACCTATGGATCAAAACCTCAATCCTTCTTTTGCCATTACCAACACTAATGAAGAGGAGGAGGCAGAAACTTGTCTAAGCTTCATCAGAAAAAGATAGCGAACCTTCTCCCTAAACAAACCTTAGCACTAAAACAGAGTGCCCAACTAAGAAGATGGTCCAGATCCATCATCCAAGTGAACCAGTCAGCAATTTGTACTCCATAGGGGGGTTAATTTGTACACCACCCTAACCATTTTCCCTCTTTCTTCTCTTCAATGTATATGTACTATTGAAATAGATGATGGTGATTAGATTAGAGAGAGAGAAGTGGATAATGGAAGGGAAAATGAATAAGTTGTAATTGCGACGGTCGTATTCTCCTTCTAATCTAGTCTTTTGGTGTTCTTTTTCTTTGAAGGATCCCAGCTTCAATGTCGTGGAAGGGAGAAGAAGATGGGAGAAGAACGAAAAGGAGAAAAAGGGTTTTGCTACCCCAGTCTTCGTGTGGGTGGGGATATCCCCACCTCCCTGAGTGCTGACTCTCAGAGTGTTATCAGTTGAGCCAGGGATATCCCCGTCCAAATTAGTGATGCGAACGGGGATATCCCCGCTTGTGTTAGTATTGTGAGCGGGGATATTCCCGCCCACTAGAGTATTGTGGGTGTTGTCTCTCAGAATTGTATCTCTCAATTGAGGAATTATGACCAAATGTCCATTCCTTATTGGGCTAAAGCCCATGTGTATGTAACTGATAGAATTCCAAAACTATTTTCAAAGTTTAATCATTTCTATATTAGTCAATATTTTCAAAGTTTAATCATTTCTATGTTAGTCAATGCCCATGCCCATCCCCATATCCAACCATTTTTATGTAAACAAAAGCTGATGTCCAATTCTATCATCTTCTATTACAACTAAAGCCAATGCTCATTTGTATTAGTGAAATATGATCTTTTTATCATAAGAAAGTTAATGTGGACTACCCACCTCTTTAATGAAGTAAATAGTAATTATCCATCAAGAAGATGGAAGCTTTAATAAGTAGTTTCAAACATCAACTTTTTGGGTAAAACAGAAACACATGTGGAGATTAATGTTATAGGTTTAATCAAATGTAAAAATAGTAAATCTAGACAACCAACCCCTTTAATGGAACCCAAACCTTCCTACTTAAAAGAGTAATACAAATGTGCATTGGCTTTGGCTGTAATAGAAGATGATAGAATTAGGCATCCACATTTGCTCACATAAAAATGGACGTGAAGGTGGAAGTTATGTATGAATGTGGATTGACTAATATGTATGCTATAGAACTGTCCCCGCCCAGCTGGCTATAGCCATACTTATGAAACTCTATTTGGGCTCAGATAGGCGGGGATATCCCTGCTCATAGCACTAACACAGGCAGGGATGGGCGGGGATATCCCTGCTCCCTGCCCACAACACTGACACAGGCGGGAGAGGATTAGCTATCAAGAAGACAAGTCTCCCCTACTTTACTTTTCTCTTTGAGAGACAAAAAAAGAAGACATAGTAATAGTAATGAAGAAACGTACTTAAATGAAAAATACTAAAATGGGTGCATGTTACATATGTTGTATGGAGAAGATATAAGGGTTTTGGATTTGGACTTGGATATGAATATTTGGTTCTGAGAATGGTAAAGAGGTGAAGCGTCGGTGAAGCACTTTTCTTCTCATTGATTTGTCATTTTCAATCAGGGGATCTGCAAAGTCCAGTTGCTTCCTCTCTTCTTCAATGAATCCTTGCTCAGAGAAGATGAGTCTTTGCTAAGATAAAATGGGCAAAAGAACGAAAATGGGGAAAATGGTTTTGGGTTTGAGACCATTCAAGGAAAAAGGAGCAGGGATATCCCTGCTCAAAGAAAAACTAAAAAAAAGTATCAAATAGGGCCTTTGGGACTATTATGGTCTATATAACATATTGATGGTGTTTATGGCCTTTAACAAGTCTAAGGGGATTTTTCCGGTTAAATCCTCTTTTTTTAAAGAAAAGCACCCAATGTCAAATCCCCATATTCTATGCCCTAAAAAAAAAACAGTTACAAACACACAGTTCTATTCACATCAAAAGCATTAAATTAGCAAAGCACTAGAACAGAAACCATACATTGGTAGGTGCTGACATAAAGAGAAATGAGCGCGAAGGAAGAGGGAACAAAAAACCATACCTTAGTAGGTGGTGAGATAGAGAGAGAGAGAGAGAGGGGTGTAGAGGAAGAGGAAGAGGAGAGTTAGGGAATGATGGATTTCACCAATTAAGAGTCACAGTGGTTGAGGAACAGGGCGAAGAGTGGCAATTGAGGAAGAGGGGAATAGGGGATACACAAGCAAATCCTTTTGTTTTAGATGAGATGGCTTAGTAAGGAGGTGAGAGACCCATATGCTGACCTGGATCAAGGGGAGTGAGTTTTGATTTGATTTGTTCCTAACTGTTTTCCTATTTGAAGGAAGAAGAGTATTCTATGCCCTAGAAAAAAACCAATTACAGGCACACATTTCTATTGACTTCAAAAGTAGCAAAATAACAGAGCATTGGAACTAGAAACCTTACCTAAATAGGTGCTTACATAGATAGAGAAAGGGGTGTGGAGGAAGAGGAAGAAGGAAAGATAGAGAGAGAGAGAGAGAGGGGTGCAGAGGAAGAGGAAGAGGAAGATGAGAGATAGAGAATGAGGTGTTGCACCGATGAAGAGTCGCAGTGATTGCGGAAGAGGGAAGAAGAGTCATAGTGCTCATGGGCCGGGCCAGCCCGAGCCCGATCCGGACTAGGCCAGCTTTGGGCAGGGCTTTTATATGTAATTAGGGCCCGATTAATAATTGGGACGAGTGATGGAAAACCCATAGCCTGGCCCGGCTCAACGTGTGTAAGAAATCCATGTGATTTAATTTGATTAGTGTTCTAATGCCCACAAAAGTGATGAAAAGCCCGATTTTACCTGGCCCGATTGATTAAATGGGTGGGCTCGGGCCTAACTTTCAAGGCCCGTGTTCGTCTTGGGCTGTGCCTGGGCCTGGCCTGGATATTCCTTAGCCCGGCCCATGAACAACCCTACACATACAAATCCTTTTGTTTTTACATGCAACAACTTAAATAAGGAGGAGGGGACCATATGCCGACGTGGATCAAGGGGAGTGAGTCTTGATCTGATATCTTCCCAACTGTTTTCTAACTTTAAGAAAGAAGAAAATTCTATGCCCTAGAAAAAAAATTCAATTACAAACATACATTTCTATTGACATCAAAAGCAGGTGTACGCGCAGACATAAACGAAGAAAGGAGCATGGAGGAAGAGGAACAAAAAAACCATAAACTATACCTTGATAGGTGTTGAGATAGAGAGAAAGGGGCGCGGAGGAAGAGGAGAGTTAGGAATTGAGGCGAGCGGCTTAAATAAGGACTTTGCCCATATGCTAAAATGGATCGAGGGGAGTGAGTTTTGATCTGATTTCTTCTCAACCATTTTCTAACTTTAAGGAAGAAGAATACTCATTTTAACTTAGACAGAAAAACAAATAATTTAAGATTTTTCTTTTCAATATTATTAAATTAATAAACATGTTCATAGGCCATAAATTTGTGAATTGGGTCAGGGGGCCCAAAGCCTCTTGTCCCAAACCTGTTGACCTAACATCGGCCCAAATTTGTAAACCCATCCCGCACTTGGAACCTGAAGAGACCACAAAAACTTGATGCTGAATGGGGAGGGTCACTCATTCAACACAGCCCATTTTCATTAGGTTCACTAACATCAGCCCTCTAATGAACTGGACTCCCATCCTAAAACGAACTGCTAGATTTATCAGCCTATTGGCAGGACTCAAAAGCTTATTCTCCGGCCTAATAGGTAAATAAGCATTAGCAAACTATCTACACATATAGACATTATATTTAGTGAATGGGCTAGATCAGGCGTTCACTTTTAGTCCCTTGGTCTAGATCCAGGCCTAAATATTAGGGCTAATAACTAGACAGTGTGATTGTGGAAAAACTTGTGATCGGCTTCACCCGGCCCATTTACAACACCCCTTGTCGTCCAGATGGGACATGGTTTTGGACTTTTAGGTGAAAAATTGGAGAACTTGGGGGCTGCTTAGTTGGTTAGCAAATAGCAACTCCATCTCTCACTCGGTAGCCCAAGGTTCTAGTGCTTGGGTATGCTGCTCTCTTCCCTTGCTAAACTTTTTTAAGGAAAAAAATTCAAATGAGACCTTACGTTTTTACCTTATTTCGAAAAATAAAAAAGTTTCGAAACTTTTTAAATTAGTACCTAAGTTTTCCAGTAAGTTTTAACTAAGGACATCCAGCCATTTAAAGGTATCTTTTGCCGGCCCTTTTCCTCAGTATTTTGAAAATACGAAAATCACCCTTTATTTAAAGTCATGACATGGTTTTGACAACCACTACATGCAACTGATCGCCGTGGGAACACCAGTTGTCCTTGATCACTGTGAGGATGTCGGTGAAGGAAATGAGGAGAATATAGAGAAAGTGAAGGATAATTTTATTTCAATGAAGGGTAATTTGCATATTTTAAAAAAAATTATGGGAGAAAAAGTTACCGAGAAATGGCTTAAAATGATTTGACGTCCTTAATTGAAAACTTCCTAGAAAACTCAGTGACTATTTGAAAAGTTTTGAGACTTGTATCTTTTTTTTTTCTTTTTTTCTTTTTTTTTTTTTTTTTAACTTAGGCAGAAACTTAAGGCCTTTTTTGAAATTTCTTTTTTTCTTTAAAAAAACCTCCTTTATAACATTCTTTTATTATTTTCTTTTTTCCCATTTGAAATTGGTTGAAACTGAGATGAGAAATTCACGAGAGACTCACACATGTGGGAAGCGAAACTTGCACATGCGAGGAGAGATAACCTTCTCATTGAGTGAGAACACTCGTACATGTAAAAAGTTGTGCCGCAGGGAGGGGGGGGGGGGGGGGGGGTTTTGGTTTTCAATCCCTGTCATCTAGGAGAGGGTAGTGGTTGTTAACAAATGGAGCAATCCCACACGGAGTGAAAACTCGGTTATGATTTCTACGATAGGTGAACATGTGTGCTAAGTTTTGTTGAAAATCAATTTGTGGGGCTTTCATGTCAGATTCAAGTTGTAAAAATTTGGGGCCCACTTATAAATCATAATCATCTTGATCTTTGTTGTTTTTAATCAATTTTTGGTGCCCGCTATCAAAGCCGATTTTTTCCCTTTTCTTTTCTTTATTCCAAGTTCAAACAATGTAGTGTCCCATTGTGAAAGTCAAATTTTTTTTTCTTTCCAAACTCACAATTTACGAGCGGGACCTTCATAGGTTGATGCATTTTTCTCCCTATTTTCCTTTCAATATTCAGTAGAATTAATCTGTGGGGCTCATTGTGGAAGCCATTTGATTACAAAATCAACATTTAATTTTGAAATTGACACTCAATCTATGCTCACGCACAAATAAACCAAATTAATCAAGGTCCTAAATATCTACAAGTCACTTGATCTTCCCCTAAAATCTCCCACTTCCATAAAATTTTTCTCATGAGTTTTCATCTTTATCACAATTTTTCTATTATTATTTACATTTACTAATTTAACTAAATAAATATGTGGGTCCCATTGTGAAAGCCAAATCCTTTTTTCTTTCCAAACCCACAATTTACGGGGGCCACTTTTATAGGTTGTAGTTTGCTACCTCTTTTCTCCTTATTTTTCTTTTAATATTTAGTAAGATTAATCTGTGGGGTCCATTGCAGAGCCAATTCATTTCAAAATCCATATTCAATTTTGAAATCGATACTCAATTTATGCCTAAGTACAAATACAAATATAATAAAATCAAGGTCCTAAAATATCTACTATTCATTTTATCTTGCCTTAAAATCTCCTAGGCCCCTAAAACTTCTTTCACGAGTTTCCAACTTTATCATAATTTTTTTATTATCATTTACATTTACTATTAGTACCGTACAAATGGCCAGGACCCTTTGGGATAAATGGATGTATTTCAGGATTTTAATTGTAAAATCCTCAAAAATAAAATACAGCGAATCAAGACTTTGCACCAAGTAATAGATAGTCTTTCAAATGTGAATAGTTTTTATAAATTAATTTACTCTTCGAACAATTAACAAAAAAAACTTCTTATTCTTTTTTATGTTTTCTTCTGCATCATATATTATATTATTAATAATTACTCTTCAACTTTTCTATTTCTCTTGACCCGTTATTCTATGTAATTGAGTCTTCCTTTCATTATCATGTATTAGATAATTCAATTAGATTATTTTCTTATTTTTTATTTAAAACTTTGATTTTTAAAGTTTAATTCTAATTGTGTTTGTATTATGAATTATATGTTAATATATAGAGGATTTTACGGGTAAAAGCCCCATAGGACCCCATACCACTGATGAGGTCCCAGTAGCACTGCATAGATGGGAGGACTCCTTTTGTCATTTAGGGGTCGTTTGTCTACACCCATTTACATATGTAAATGGTGAATATGCGTAATATTTACGCATCAGTAATGTTTGTCTACAAGAATTTACGCATCTTATGTGTAAATCAGATGTGTAAATGGTGTGAAAATGAGCACATTTTCACACCAAAATTTGAATACCTGTTGAGGTGGGAAAAGAGAATACCAAAAGCACATGTGATTTTAAAGAATACCCGTTAGAGGTAGACCGTTTGGTTTTGGGTAGTTTCCGTCAAAGAGGTTCTGGGTTCGAAACTCCCCTCTAACGCATTTAGAAAAATAATAATAAAAGAGACATTTCCATCAAAGAGGTTTTGGGTTCGAAACCCCCTTCCAACGCATTTACAAAATAATAATAAAAGATGTATAAAGACTGATGAAACCTATGAATGAAAATCCTCCCTTCATCTTATCCCCTTTATGAAGGTAACCTCTCCATTTCTCTCTATTGCCTTGCTATAAAATAAAAAAAAAAAAAAAAAAACCTTTCTAAAATCTATCTACTTTGTAGGTTATTCTTTTAGAATTTGATTCTCTATCTTCTTTTCTCCTTTTAAATTTTCTTCCAATGTCTTAATGATTTTTATAAAATTATTTATTATTGTATTACTTTAAAAATATTTAAATATATATAAATGAATGTAAGAGAAAAGGAAGAATGGATATTATATAGCATTATGGTATCATTAAAAAATAATATATAAATGCAAATTTATCTAACCATAATAAATTTGTGTTACTTTTAATATAATTGAACTTAGCAATAAAATACTCATTTTAAGAAGAACTTTCTATAATTGATTAATATTGGCATAAAGCCGGTGAGATGCATGGGTAAAGTTTTATGCAAATTGAATAATGAATTAAGATAATATTGAACTAAATATTAATTAATAGAAATATTAATAATAATCCTATTTTTCTTAACCATCAGACTATTAACTCTTATTTCCTTAAGCAAACATGTTGGAATGTATTTTTTTAAATGTGATCATTGATAGAAATATCTATTTTTGAAAAGTATATTTCATGTTGAAAGACATGTTCTTTATTAAGGATTTAAAATGCAAATGAAAATTTTGATATAAACCAGACCTTTTTTTGTCTCCTTTTCATATCATTATAGTAGAATATAATTTAATGATTAATAAGTATCATTTACAAAATCGTTTAATACATATACACATATCATTGAAACAAACATAAAAAAATGAATCACATGTGTAAATGATGCGAAAATGGTGTTATTAGACAAACGTTGTAAAAAGAAACACGTGTAAACGTTACATACTTAAAATTTGAATATTCATCTTTTACATGTGTAAATTGTATTTACATATCCCACGTGTAAAAAACAAACGACCCCTGCGATATGGTCGATATCGACCATTTAGTGGTGGTTGTTCTCGATTTGCATAACTCGAATAGAAATTAGGTTTTTTTCTCTCTTGGTTGCTGGTTTTGCTCCAGAGAAGGGGATGCGGTGGATGGGGCCAGGGGAGGCAGGGAGACGGAGGATACGAAGGAATGGAATGGGGTCATTTTCATCGGAGGAGGGAAGATCGCCATGGAGGGAGAGAAGGAGGGAGAAGAGGGGAGGGGAGACGGAGGAGCGGTTGTAGGTGGAGTTGACAAAGAGGACTGGGCCTAGAGGTAGTGGGGAAGAGAGGGGATTGGGGCCAAGGACATGCAGACCCAAAGGGAGTGAGAGGAGGTGAGGGCGAAGGATTTGCAAGTGGACCTGCAGATTCGTCTTCTTTTCTTTTTGTGATATGGTCGATATCAACCATTCTGTTGTGTTCAGCAAATAAAACAGTTACATGTTGGAAAGAATCTGACTGACAGAGTGGTTGATGTTCACCATTCTGCTGTGTTAAGCAAATAAGACAGTTATAGGGCGAGAATATATTTGATTGACAGAATGGTTGATATCGACCATATCGCCCAAAAAAGAAATAAATAAATAAAAAATTTAAAGGGCCACACGAGGACCGTTCCCGTGTCCAACATGATATGGGGTCCTGATAGGACGTATGGTGTCCTACAGGAATTCTTCCTATAAATTCCTCTAATATATATTTTATAATTTATTTAAATATTTATAAGTATTACAAACTAAAATCTTATTTAGTTTTTATCATGGCGCAGACCTATTGCACTAGTATGAATTTAAAGCCCCGAAAGCGACTTTTGGTTAACCTAGAGCACATTGATAGTTTCAAAACACGTACTTGTTTGTTGCGGGGTGATACAAGATGAGAAGTTATGGTCCTTTGAAATACAACGTTTACATTATGAGATTCTTCATGCTCTAATAATTGTTCTGTGACTTGTTCTACATCTTTTTAGTTTTGTTGTGGGATGATACCCGTATGAGAATCTATGGTCCTTTGAAGACGACTTCTATCTTTATGGCTTGATTTCTTATATTCATCATGCTCTAAGAATTGTTCTATATATGACTTGTTCTACATCTTTTTAATTGGCAAACACAGAACTTGGTTAGCATTAGGGGATCAATCCATAAATAGAAATTAAAGGAAGTGCCCAAACAGTAAGTGTAATTATACTAGGTCTAGGTTGGGCTCATTTGCCAGCTTAGCTAGTGGGTGCATCTGGCTGCACCCATCACCAATAGGCCAACGAAATCATACCCACCAAAACATGCTCTGAACCAGATATTTGCATTAATTGGAATCAGGTATGCTCTGATAACAAGTGTTGTATACAGAAATTGTAACCTAAAACCTATTTCATTTCTTCAAAGAGAAACAAACATTAAACTGAAGGCAAATTCAAGTTAACTTTTAGAAATAGTAGACTTTCATGCTTTTTTCCCCCTAAAATTCAAAAGGGCACTAATACAGTTTAATTCTATATATAATCGTTTTAATTTAAAAGGAAAAACAAACACTTTAAGATTTTTCTATTTAATATTATTTAAATTAATTAATATGTTCATAGGCCACAAACAGCCCCAAAGCTGTTTACATAACTTAGGCCCAAATTTGTAAACCCATCCCACACTTGGAACCTGATAAAACCACAAAAACTTGATGCTGAATGGGGTGGGTCTCTCATTTAACCCAGCCCATTTCCATGAGGCCCACCAACATGAGCCCTCTAATGAACTGGACACCCATCCTGTAACGACCTGCTAGATTTATCGGCATGTTGGCAGGACTCAAGCCTATGCTCCGGCCTGATTTATCTGCCTGACATATAGACATTATATTTAGTGAATGCCGTTCACTTTCCGTCCCTTGGTTTAGATCCAGGCCTGAATATTAGGCCCAATAACTAGACAGTGTGATTGTGGAAAAACTTGTAATTGGTTTGACCCGGCCCATGAACAACACTTTTGTTATCATCACGATCGAACATGATTTTGAACTTTTAGGTGCAAAAATCAAGAACTAGGGGTCAATCAGTGTCACGTCACCAAAATAATAATTGGGAAAAACATGAAAAATAAATCAAATTTAAATTTTGTGTGTTTAATACAACACAAGCTTCCAAAGTGGACCCACATAAAATTACAACCCGTGGTGTGTCGAAATAAATTTCATTAAATGCAGGGGAAGCTTTATTCAATTGGTATTCAATGTTCATAAATGAGATCCAGTACAAAATCAGATTACATTAATAGTTCAAATTGCAGAATGAGTTAAACAATTTCTAAAAGAAGTTTAAACACTACGTTTGAAGCACTTGATCCCCCTTCGTCTCCTCGGTAAAGTAGGGCTCGATACCTTTGCACCAAATATTACAAAGTAAATAGCAAGAACATGATCATAATTCGAAATTAAAATATAATATCCAAACGATACAAGAGAGCGATATAGAATTCACATGGTGACAAGTGTCCCCGTTATGGGTGGTCAGCCCTAAATAAATCGGGAAAGCCTGTCCATGACGTCGGTAGTCATAAATCGATCAAAATATCAGGACAACCTGTCCATAGTTCAAAGCGGATACAAGTGATCAACCGTCCATATCATCTACCTAGTAACCCAACACACTGATCCAAGCATCTAATCTAATGTGTACCCCACTTAATCATAACCACTTAAATAACTAACATACATTTAATTAAGATAATAATAATATTCTAATAAAAATATAATAAAAATATAATAAATGGGATCGGGATCTCACACTCAGTTGGTCAACAACCCTATCTCTCTCACACACCTACTCAGGTTTTGATCCTTGGGCATACTGCACTCTTTCCCCCTCTGTGTATGACCTTTTCTCAGATGTGCGCGGGATGGGGGGCTCTCTTTCCATTTGTGTGGGTTCTCTTTCAACGTACGTGTGGACACACTCTCATGTTCCTAGTGCCGTGGCTAAGGCACCAAAATCAAAAGCAAGAAAAATTTGCAAAATTCGCATATGGATGGAATGCCTCTTATATTTGATAAGTCTCGGCCGGCCTCAGGCGATCCAAACTTTCAGTCTGGAAGTGAGTCACATTTGCATGGAGAATATAAACTTCAACTCCTTCCTATTCCAGTTTTGAGTGTAAACTATTTTTATTTGTTAAAAATTAGCAGTGAGTGAGTGTTCCTCCTAGGAATGTCGGGAAATAAGTTATTAAAGCAAACCACCCACCGTAGCATAAATCTGGTAAGAATTTTTTTGGTTGTTGTTGTTGTTGTTGTTGTTGTCACATTTGCAAGGAGAATATAATTGAGGCACATGGACTCCTTCAACTCCTTCCTATTCAGGTTTTGAGTGTAAACTATTTTTATTTGTTAAAAATTAGCAGCGAGTGAGGAAAGTCGGGAAATAAGTTATTAAAGCAAGGGTGATTCTAAATGCAACCCCATGAAGTGCTGAAGGCACCCACCTCCCCTTACATACAGTGATTTTTCAATCACTGTTCATAAGGGAGGTGGGTGCCTTCAGCAAAAGGGGTGGGTGCATTTAGAACCACCCTTAAAGCAAACCACCCACCGTAGCATAAATCTGGTAAGAATCAAGTGTCTTTTTTTTTTTTTTGGTTGTTGTTGTTGTTGTTAACAATAAAATATCCATTAAAATGAGAATAATTCACACTCATACTCATAGACAAAAAAATCAGAGGCCTACCACTGGGTGAGAGGCGTGGTTGTCGACCAACTAAGCAACCCCTTATTTTCGATTGAAATCATAAACTACTAGAAGTAATGCTCTCATCTTGCATTGACTCCACATGCAGAGGTGGAACAAGGTACATGCTGAGGGTGACCATTCCCGCACCCCCACCCCCACCCCCACCCCCACGAGATTACTTAAACCCCACTACTGTTTGAGAAAATTTCATGTTTTTTATATTGGCCCCCAAAGAAACTATGGGAAACCACCCAATATTATGAAAATATTTAGTTTTTCTATACATTGGCCCACGGATTTTTACTAAGATAGTGGTGTCTGTCAGAGCCCCACCCAACTCAGCATGAAATTATCTCAGCATAAAATTATCTGCTTTGGCCCACGTGCTTGCGGGGACTTCCCAAAAAGTCACCCATTCGAATACTGCTCCCGCACGAGCACGCTTAACTCCAGAGTTCATATGGGATCCAGGGCCGCACGACTTTAAAATGCATTATATTGAGTTAATAATGGGTTTGGCTTATAAGCCCAGGTCAGGACTTGGATATTTCCAATTTGGGACTGGTGGATACTCTCCATTTGAAGTTCGTGATTGACACGCTATGTCCCGTAGTTAATGGTGCCACCTAGACCGAGTTCTCACAGTTCCCCCAAGGTAACTTTCGTATTTCCGCCTTACCCGCAAGTTTCATGCCAATAGGAGTTGGGCATATTGTTTTTTTTTTTTTTTCATTTATTTTAAGAAACGCAATTCATTAAAAGAGAGGAAAAGGACAAACACAAGACAAAACAAACACAAAAAGAGGGAACAAAGAGTGAGAGAGAGAAAACTCAATCCCCAGCCATAAGGAGAATAGAAGCCCTTTTCCCAACCTATATCCTGTCTAGTAGAGTAGCAAATCTATCTTAGAAAGCATATGTGCTTGTGTATTTAAAGTCCTGGAAATATAATCAAAGTCTACAAATAGACCACCGCATGGAAAGAACATTCAAAGTCAGGCTTCTATGAATGAAATCATTTCTAGCTTTCCAAATAGACCACCGCATGGAAAGAACACGCATACCTTAGTGCACATATCTCTAAGAGTAGCAGTCGGGTGCCCTTGCTCACTTGTATTTTCCACCAATCCGTAATGTCCACGTGCCGAATTGAATCAAGTCGTAGGCCCCATTGTGAGCCAAACCAAATTGCTCTCACACAATCGCAGAGCATGATAGCATGCACAATCAATTCCACCTCTTTCCCACACATGCACAACTAATTTTTTTATTCCCGGCCACTAGGCCAACACTATATTATTATGGGCCCACCTAATCAATTCAGATCTTTATATTTCCCATACTCCTTCCCTCATCTTGCATTCTCTATAATTTTTTATATTCATATTTCAGTATTTTTTTATGTTTTCTTTGACATGCACGGGTATTGCTTTTTTAGTGAAATATATGGGGTTTTTTTTTTTGGCCTGTGATGGGCACGGGCCTCTCCCACTATTTTTATTTATAAAAGAGACTTATTTCAATTGAAATCTGCCTCAATTGATTTTGACCTTATCCTCAATTTATCTCGACTTTCCTTCTTCAATGTCTCTTTTGTAACCATCTCCATTTCAGTAGTAGATTGCCTTTCATGCCATTACCCCCCTTGAATCCTTTCATTACTTCATGTGGAAAATGCTAACCGCCCACACTCCAATTCATATCATATAATAGTCATTTAATATCCTATCACGACCTCTTTTGGAAAATACTACTTGGGATTTTGCATGACATCATCTTATTATATATGTTATATATTATATTATATTTTATGTAATTCTTTTTTCATTTTAATTTAATTTATACATAAATTATAATATTTTAAGTTTCTTATAAATATTTAAATGTTTTTATCGATTTCTTATAGTATGAAAATGACCGATTCTAGTTGAGAAATCAGTTGATTGCATCCAATTTATGTTTACCATGTTTAACTTATTTTGACCATCCATTACTCCCTTTCATTTCCACATGCGATGCGATCATATATAACTTTTATACCAATCAGAGGTGTGGGCCAGCATCACATAACTCTTGCACCAATCAGAGGTGGGACCAGCACCAATTGATCACATTAAACCATGTTCTTTATTTTTGTTTTCCTTATTTTAATCTTATGTTTTAGGCTAATTCGATATCCAGGTGAGCTTAACTTCTACTCGCATGAAATTATCGTTGGGGCAAAACAAGATGGGCTAATGATCTTTAGTGGTTTAGATTTAAGAAATGGGCCCCACTAATGAATTTACTAGCAAAATTACCCGTGATTAGTACGGATATGGCAAACATTGCAATTTAAATAAAGATGTATAAAAAATTCATAGCCTTTTTTAGAAATAAAGCAAAAGAAAAAAAAAATTATGAGTATGTATTTTATATAATCGAAGAATTGGTATCATAAAATAAAATAAAAATGAGAATTAGAGTAGAATGGGAATGATAAAGTTTGTATTGAAACAAAGCCTTTGAGAAATAAAAGAAAAGAAAAGAGAAGAGAAGTAGAGAGCAGTTATGTAGGTATGAAAATCAGGGCCGTGCCGGCAAGAGTGGCCCAGTTGTGCCCGGGCCAGGCCGGCACGGCCCATGATTAATATGTTGTTCGTGTTGCGCCGGGCCCAACCCTTTGGGGTCAGCCCAACACGGCCCAAGGCACGGCTCTGGTTGTGCCATGCTGGGCCGTGCAGCCCATGGGTAGCCCACAGATCCCCCTCCCCTTTTTTGATTGTTTTTTAAAATTTTAAATTTTTTTTTTAAAGTCTTAGAGACTTAGACTCTTGGTCTTGGACCAATTTCATTAAAATAAAGAAATTAATAGAAAAAAATAAGTAGAATAACACTAATGATGTTTTGAAAAAATACATCAAATAAATTGTATTTCCTTGAAATTTAATTTACAAAAGTTCAAAAAAATTACAAGTTTGGACTTGGATCAATGTATACATATACATATATATAAATATATATAATGAAATTCAAACCTTCTGATAAATGAAAAAAGAATTACAACTTTAGAAACCTATGATACATTCAAAAAAATAAATTACAACTTTGAAAACCTATGATACATTCAAAAAAATAAAATACAACTTTGAAAACCTATGATACATTCTAAAAAATAAATTACAACTTTGAAAACCTATGATATATTCTAAAAAATAAATTACAACTTTGAAAACTTGTGATACATTCTAAAAAATAAATTAGATGTTGAAAGCCTATTATACATTCTAAAAAAAATTATACTATGATATATGTAACACCGCTAGCTCGTCTTCTATCTCAAACTTATCATTGATGTGTTGTTTCCTATCCTGTGCTTGATACCAATACCATAAGCACACGCAGGTCTCAACAGTTTCTTCTGTAAGCATAGTCCTCTTGGGTTCAATAAGGCGCCCACTTGCACTAAATGCCTACTCAAATGCAAATGTAGACGCTGGTATTGTTAGTATATCACGGGCTATTGTGGAAAGCATATGAAACTTAATTTCGAATGATTTCCACCATGCCAAAAGATCAAAATCATCTTCTTCATCATCCGAGATTGAAACAAGATCGCTCCCAAGGTACATTATTAATTCATTAAGGTTGTAAGAGGATCCTCCGGAAGAAGAGGAGTTACTTTCGTAAGATTTTCTCATAATACTCCAAATGGCCTTCTTTTTTCCTTTATATACTTGGGGAGGGCCTGTTGGGACCGTAGGTGCTATGGATCTACCTAATCAGATAGCATAATACAAATAAAGTACTTCTAATTGTGTTTTAACTGTAAACTTGCCATTTATATTAGCTGTATTCATGTTAGAGTTTATTTCATCAAGAAGGGTTTCTACACCTTTTAATTTCAATCTAGGGTCGCAAAATGTTAAAGGAGTTATTCTCCGATACTGTGAAAACGTTGCCTCCAATTGTACGCACATAAGTTGAAAAATTGGAAAATTTCTTTACTTTTTAAAAGTAAGACTAATTTCATAAAAATGGTCTAAAGCTTGATTTGATGTGGGATAATATACCCCGGAAAAAAACAATGTTGCATAATGAAAAACTTCTAAAAAATCTCTTAATATCTCAAGAAGGGTCCATCTATATCACTTATAAAAATATTTTCATGCTCTAAATAAAGTTGACAATATTGATTTCGCGCCATTTTATAGGCACATGATTCTTGTAACATTTTCAAAAATATGGCCGTTGGGGGACTTCCACGGGTTGGGCCATGTCGTGCCTCGTGCAGGGCCGGACCGACCGTGGGCTTGGGGCACTGGCCCAACATGGCACGGATGTTAACCGTGCAAATTACAGTAAACTTGGCATTTCTAGTCAGTCAATCAATCAAAAGCACTAAAAGTTGATTCATTGAGAAGACATACTAGTCACTTTCTTTGTAAATTCTCTAAGCTTGTCATGACCAATTGTTGGCATATTACGTAACAGATGTATTCATCAAGTTCAAAGATGAAAAAGGCAATTTCAACGAAACTTTAGCTGGTAACATTCGAGGTTTAGTTGGTTTATACGAGGCATCACATTTTGTAAAACATGGAGAAGACATATTGGACGAAGCCAATTCTTTTGCTAGAAAGCATCTTAAATTGGCATTGCCCAATCTTAATTCGCCTCTTTCTAGCCTAGTTCAGCTTGCCATAGAGCTACCTTTGCGCAAGAGCATTGAGAGGCTACTTTCAAGGTATTATATCGCAATCTACCAAGAAGAGGATGAGCGGAATGACAACTTGTTAGAGTTTGCAAAGTTGGATTTCAATCTATTGCAGTCATTGCATAAAGTAGAGATAAGAGAAATATCAATGTAAGTTCCATTATAAACAAATAATTTATTTCTTTTAACAATTGTGGAATTGTCATTTTAAGATAATTAGGCTTTTGAACATGAACTTTTCCCATTTAGGTGGTGGAAGCATTGGGATTTTGGTGCAAAACTACCCTTTATAAGGGATAGAGTGGTGGAGTGCTACTTTTGGATATTAGGAGTGTATCCTGATCAACAATATTCCCGTGCTAGAAGGATAACCACTAAATGTATATCATTGACATCAATATTGGATGACATCTATGATGCATATGGTACTCTAGAGGAACTTGAACTTTATACCAATGCGATCGAAAGGTTTGTTATTTGTACACCCACTTTAAGGTGTTACTACTTGTAGAAGTGTCTCATAAGGCCAATCCATATAAAGCATTAACATGTTATAATTGACTTTAGTTCCTAGGACCAAAAAAGGCGCCCAGAGTACAAAATTGCTAAATCATCAAACTGTCTAAATGGGTTAAGGTGTTCGGGGTCCATCCTAACCCAGCCCACTTAAATGGTTTATGCAGGTCAATCCTGCCTACCCCAACCCATTTGTGTCGGGTCAGATTTATCTGACTCTGATTGACCCCGCATAGGATGCAGGTCAAATGCATGTTGGATATGGGGTAGGGTAAGAGGTCTGATCACATTTTGCCACACCTATAATCACCTCCTTAGCACTCTAATAAAACCCACTTAATTATTTTCTATGAAACAAAAATTATGATGGTTCTTTGAATTTACAGGTGGGATCGTAGCATGGTAGACCAGCTGCCTGATTTCATGCAGCTGCACTTTGTTGCACTCTTAGATGCTGTTGACGAATTTGAGGAGGAATTGGCTCTTGAAGAAAAATCCTATCGTATCTCCTTCTTAAAAGATGCTGTACAGTACACAAACCTTCTTTTACTAAAATTGATGTATTCATGAAGAGAATTAGGAAACATTAACAACCATAGTAATAATATTTACATGTGTATATATTTCAATGTCAGTATTACTAAGTGATTTTCTTGTTTCTTTTCTTGGTATGTGTTCACAGTTTAAAGAAATATCAAAATATTTCCTTATTGAAGCACAGTGGTTTAACACGGGTTATGTGCCAACATATGAAGAGTATATGAATGTCGCCTTGATCACTTGCGGATACAAGTTGCTTACATTGATTTCGTTTGTTGGGATGGGAGATATTGCAACAACGGAAGCCTTTGAATGGGCAAGAAGTATGCCTAAGCTCGTTAAAGCTGTTTCTATTGTTAATCGACTCCGAGATGACATCACATCAAACAAGGTATATATAAAATTACTTTTACAAAGTGGTAAAAAACTGTCCCTAAAAGAGACTTTGTCTGCAGCTAAAAATGTCTTCATTTTTTTATTTTTTTTTATAGTAATTAGGAGTTTAGGTCGAGTGGTGTTTGATGCACTTTCAATCCTTATCATAAAACACTAAGAAAATGAAATCTGATCATATATAAAAGCAAGCATTTGGGTCATGGGATGCATCTTGTGAATTACATTATTGAATTTGAATCCATCATTATAATCATCCTTACTCCATCATTTCTTTTGTTTTTCCTTTTTATGTCTATGCGTAGATGGAGCAAGAGAGAGGACATGTGGTGTCCAGTATTGAAGTCTGCATGAAGCAGTATGGGGGCACATATGAAGAGACCTGCACCAAGTTTAGAGAAATGGTTGCAGATGCATGGAAAGACATAAATGAGGAGTGCTTGAAGCCTATGGCTTTTCCTATGGCTCTCCTTATAAGGCCAGTAAACTTTGCTTGTGTGATAGAAGTTCTATACCAGCACAGAGATGAATATACAGAATCCACACATGAGACCAAAGGACGCATTTGAATGGTGCTTGTCAATCCTATTCCTGTTTTAGTCCTGTTGAGAAAGAAACATTAGTTTTATTTTTTTCAAAAAAATTAAAAAAATAAAAAAAAAAAATAAAAAAAAAATAGTTGTATTACCTGTATTATCTATTTAATGTGGAAAGAAAGATACTTATATTGCTCTAGATTTTGTGGGAGAAGTTAAAGTGTGCCTTTGTTGATCTATTTTGAAGAATATATGACCATAGCCTTTGTGAATGGTAAGGAGATAAGCTAATGCACCCTCTTAATTGCTTCTTTGAATGATAAAAAAAAAAAAAAAAAAAAAAA